>CACTHL010000031.1:1200000-1800000 GCA_902712375.1 Dioscorea dumetorum
ATCGGCCTACCATACGCTTGGCATTCCCTTGATGAAGCTGAGGATGAACCCCCAAAGCTCTCCCTTTCTTTCTCCCAAAGTTCGCCCACCAAAAGTCCCCCAAAAACCTAAGTTTTTAGGGTTTTAAAGTTTTCCCGATGTGAGCACTGGCGTGATGAAACCGTGCTTCAAGCCGTGCAGATTACGGCCAAATAACTCTTCAAAAACTCACAAACTTGTAATCTGCACGGGGAACAGCACGGGCGTGCTTCGACCGTGCTGAGGCTTTGCACGACCGTGCTCAGCGAACTCTGGCTGTGCTGATCTATGGCCGCATTCTCCTGTAATTTTCACGGGAAGCAGCACGGGCGTGCTTCGACCGTGCTGAGGTTTTCACACCCGTGCTCAGCGGACTCAGGCTGTGCTGAATCGCAGTTGAATTCTTCTGCATTTTGCACGGGGAACAGCACGGGCGTGCTCAAACCGTGCTGAGCTTGATGAGGTTTCTTCTAAGTCCTTTAACTTCTAAAATTGTTCCAAAAGCGCTTCTTTTTACTTCAGGACTTTGATATCTGCATGACGAACAACGAATACCTCAAATAGCACCGTACTTGGAGAATTATAGCCAAAACATTCAATAATGATGAAGGTATAGCATGCAATATATATATAATGAAATGCGCTCATCAGAGACTCACGCAGTTCTCTATTTTTCTCGGTTTATATGACAGAGACTTGTTCACACGGGGGAGTACGAGCAACTCATCGTCGAGTACCCTATTGGACTCACCCCGAGCCGTGCGTACGCGACCATATGCGGAGGTTTCCAGTACGAGCTGGGATCCTCCAAGGCCACCATGCTCAGCCATCCGGCCTACAGGTATATACACTCTATCTTTAGCAGGACCGTGACGGGACGAGGCGACAGCACTGGAGTTTTGAGCCGCCTCGACTTGCTTTACCTATACACCATGGTCCAGAACATCCCCATGCATTTAGGCTTTGTTGTGGCGGATTACCTCCGCCATCAAAGCCATTACGTGCGGGTCGGTGTGATCTTCTCAGGAGTATACATTACCCGACTCGTTCATGGCATGGGGTTGACCGAGGCACTTAGAGGGATGGAGAAGATCAGTGTACCTGCACCCTTGGGGCTTGCATCCCTCCGAGCCATGCGTATGGTGAAGAAGACAAGTACCGGCCGATATGTACTCGCAGTGGAGGTTGAGGAGGAGGATTCAGAAGAGGAGGCAGCCGACCCAGTAGACGCTCCTGATTCACCGGCACCCACAGCTGTGCCGATGGACACCGAGGCCCCTGCATCTGAGCCAGAGCCAGAGCAGCCTTCCACTCGAGCCCGTGACCGTTTGGCGAGGCTCGAGGTGGCAGTTGGAGCTCTCCAGGGGGATATGGCGACTGTGCTCGCCAACCAGTCCATGATGATGTCGCAGCTGTCCATCATTCGACATCTTCTGGAGAGCGACACCGCATCTGAGGCGACAACATCAGCACCACCAGCAGAGTTTCCTGATGCATGAGGTGTCCTTGAGTCATTTTATTTTATCTTCTGTATTTTTACTTTCTGCAGTTTTATTTTCAGCATGCTCGTTTAGACTTTGTCTTTTATTTCTATCATTTTTATTTTGTGGTTCTAGTTGTTTTTCGTTGTTGTCTTTTCTAATTTTGTTGAGTTTCGTTGAACCCCCCTGAATCCGCAGATAGTCTTGAGAGTCTTGGGAAATGGAAATCAAGTTATGTACATGGCCGTGTGACTAGGTCACATCACACGGCCTTTTCAGCTCCAAATGCCCGCTGAGCCAAACACACCCTTGTACGAGATTCCACCAACTATTTCACTTGGAATTCAGGGGAGTATTATTTTAATGTTGCACACCCTCACATGCTTTATTTTCAGAATTCAAAATTTTCTTGTGCTTGCATGTGTACATTGGGGACAATGTACATCTTAAGTGTGGGGGAGGGATCACTTTATACACCACTTTATTGTTTCTTTTCATTATATATGCTCATGAAACCTATGAAGGTTCACTTTAGGGTTAAGAGTTAGATTCTAGACTATAGGAGAGCTTCGAACACTAGATTTCATCATGTTCTAGTTGTCATCCAATTTTTTGAGAAATTTTTGTCCGATTGCCATTTATGCACTCTACTCACTCATTAGACCTATAGAAGCTCTAGTTTAATGTTTTGAGACTTGTTAGTAGTTGTTTTATTTGAAAAAAAAAAACAGAAAAAGAAAAGAAAAAAATAAATATAGATATATATATAGTTTAGCAATTGTGAATTATTTCATGTATATAGGGGGTGAAAAGAGCTACTACCTTTGATTGTATGCAGCTACTCTCATAAGTCGGATACTAGTTATGCCCTAATGAGAGAAAGAGCTATCACAATGGATATGTGAAAGCTAGCACCCTCGGTAGAAAGAGCTACCATCTCTAAAGTGTGAAAGTCACTCGGGAGGCCGTCTGAGAAAGGGCTACCTTGGAGATTGTGTGCAGCTACTACCATTATTTTTGCAACTTTATAAGTCTCGAGCAATAAAAACTGTAAGCAGCGGACATAGAGTTGAATTGAGATGAGTTTTTCCACACACACACGCTTTCGGATTTCTTTTTCTTTCTTGCCATTGGATTGTTTTCTAGAGCATTGACTGAACGGTTTGGTGTTAAATAGTTTCCCCTTCCTCATAGAATCATACTCTCATACTTTCTAGTGAACCTGAGGCCAAGCACTTATTCTTTCTTTCCTTGTAATGAATGTTTAGTTTGCTTGAGGACAAACAAAAGCTTAAGTGTGGGGGAGTTTGATAAGTGCTTGATTATATATATTTTATAATATCAGTTTGTATGCATTGAGCATCACTTTTATCAGTTTTTAGCATTAACAAGGTGTGTTTTGTGTTCTTTTGTGCAAACAGGGCTTTGGAGACATGACGTACAGGAAGAAGCAAAGATAGGGTGTGATGACACGTTTCAAGGCCACAATTAGAAGCTGTGTTCATATGCATGGGGGTGTTGCCAACTTTCGGAGGAATACAAGTCATTACACAAACCGAAAGCTCACAGAGGCAGTAGTACGTCCATGTCCCAGCTTCCGTACAAAGCAGAAGAAGGTTCTTGAGGATTTCAAAGCATAGAAAACCACACATCATACCACACGAGCGTGTGCTCGACCGTGTGGACTCCAAGGAAGACTTCGGGGGAAAATCACTGTAGCAGTCACTTTAGCAGCGTTGTAGCAAAGTACTGCACAGTCCCGTGTGGATGCCCGCGCAAAGCCCCGAAATCAAATTATAAAAGCCGCCTTGTGATAATTTTTAGGGATCTTTTCGGCCACTTTCGAGAGACAAGGCGGCTAGGGCTTGGAAGGAGTTCTTTGCGGCTTTGGGAAGCTTTCCTCACCAACTTGTATCGATTCCTCCTCCGTCATAGCATCAAGGAAGCCATCGGCGACCTAGCTTCGGAGTGGATTCAATCCAGACGTGGAAACTACCCATCAAGACCGTCATCACGGATTTAGGGGGGTTATTCTTTATGTCTTTGGAACTTATTTCTCAATTCATTATTTGTTTTGTACTCGCTCCATGGAGAGCTAAACCCCTAGAGGGTATTCGGACATGTAAACCCTAGGATTCTTATTTTCATTAGATTTACATTGTGTTTCTATTCGAATTTATCAGTTTGAGTTTTACTCTTGAGTTCTTAATGCTTGCTTGCGGTTTTGATTTCATTATTAATTGCCTTGCATGTTTTATTCAATCTAGTGAAGAAAGAGATCACCGCTAGGTTTAGAATTACCAAGAGTAAAGAGGGTTGAGAGGGTGAGCCGTGAGATAGCGAAGTGTCCCCTTTCCCTTCCGATAGATATTTCCTATCTCCATATTCCCTAAGTGTCAAGCAACCATATGTGGTGTGAGGCGTCGAGAGAATTCTCCGCCGGGACCTCGTAGGAGGTTAGGGATCTTTCACCTGGAGGCAGGGTTAGATCTACTTTTAGGAATTGGTTATATCTTTGGGATCCCTAGAGTTTTAAGCAGTCATATGTGGTGTGAGGCGTCGAGAGAATTCTCCGCCGGGACCTCGTAGGGGACTAGTTATCGGCGACCTGGAGGCAGGGGCCGTTATACCATAGGATACCCACGACTCATTGTTTTCGTTTAGAAACACTTGTAATCTACATCCAACACCCGAATCCTTGGGGGAGCATTGTCCGGATACCTCACTTTTATTGATTGAGAACTCTTTTCCTTTTCATTCCATGCGCACTTGTAGTGACACTCTTAGTTTTGGCCATTAGATCATCACAAACTACACTCATCAGGCTAGATAAAAAGAGAGGGGCTATTACTAGTACTTCTGTTCCCTGTGGTTCGACAACCCGACCCTTTGGGTCCACTTTTATTACTTGACGACCCGTGCACTTACGGTAACGCAAGGGGTTGACACACATCACCCTGTTGTGTTGTTGCGGAGACGCATCAGTAGTTCATTTCCATGTGGGCGTAGTTCATCTCCATGCGGGCTTCACAGTACTCAGGCTCAAAATTTCTCGTTTTGCTCCATATTTCTCCCACATTGTCTTTTCCATACCGCAATGGCTTCTTCACGCACTACAAAATAAAAAAACCAAATCAAGCATAAAACGGGCATTGATCCATAAAAATATACATGCATCATAAGTAAAAATACATAAAAATACATGTACATTTAGGCACTTATCAGCTTTGAATTTCTAGAAATGTTCAAGAGCTTGTGACATGTAGCTGGGGAATTATGCCCAACTCATGTATGTGTGATTATTTGTAAATAGAAAGAAGCACAATTATCTCCAAGTGACCTTGTTTGCATAGGTTTGCAAATGTTCGCATGAATTCATTCAAGAGCCTTCGATGCCCGCCATGCTCTATCTGTAGCAGGCAATGTAGCAAAAACACTGTTCATGACCATGTGAAAATTTCACACGGGCGTGTGGCTACAGTACACGGACGTGTGAGTGCCCGTGTGGATGCCGGTGTGAAGCCCCGATTTCAGTTTATAAAAGCCGCCTTGTTATAATTTTTAGGGATCTTTTCGGCTACTTTCAAGAGGTAAGGCGGCTAGGGCTTGGAAAGAGTTCTTTGCGGCTTCGGGAAGCTTTCCTCACCAACTTAGATCGATTCTTCCTCTGTCATAGCATCAAGGAAGCCACCGGCGACCTAGCTTCGAAGTGGATTCAATCCAGACGTGGAAGCTATCCATCAAGACCAGCATCACCGATTTAGGGGGGTTATTTTCTATGGCTTGTGAACTTATTTATCATTATTTTATTTGCTTTGAGACTTGCTCCATGGAGAGATAAACCCCTAGAGGGTATTCGGATATGTAAACCCTAGGATTCATATTTTAATTAGATTTACATTTTATTTCTATTCAAATTTACTACATTGAGTTTTGCTCTTGAGTTCTTAATGCTTGCTTGTCCTTTTGATTCCATTATTAATTGCCTTGCATGTTTTATTCAATCTACTGAAGAGAGAGATCACCGTTAGGTTTAGAATTACCAAGAGTAAAGAGGGTTGAGAGGGTGAGCCGTGAGATAGCGAAGTGTCCCCTTTCCCTTCCGATAGATATTTCCTATCTCCATATTCCCTAAGTGTCAAACAACCATATGTGGTGTGAGGCGTTGAGAGAATTCTCCGCCGGGACCTCGTAGGGGGTTAGGGATCTTTTACCTGGAGGCAGGGTTGGATCTACTTTTAGAAATTGGATATATCTTTGGGATCACTAGAGTTTTAAGCAGTCATATGTGGGTTGAGGCGTCGAGAGAATTCTCCGCCGGAACCTCGCAGGGGACTAGCTAGCGGTGTATTTAGACACTTATCAAATCACCCCCCACTTAAGGGTTTGCTTGTCCCCAAGCAAACAAACATCGAGAACAAGAGGAATTGATAGGTGGCTAAATACACAACCTCCGGCTCAAGTGTAAGCATACAGCAGCACATGTAGAACTCTAGATACTAAGTTACAACCAATAACAAAATTTCGAACCATTCGTACGGCAAGATGATGCTGTGTGTTTACACTTGAGCCGGAGGTTGTGTATTTAGCCACCTATCAATTCCTCTTGTTCTCGATGTTTGTTTGCTTGGGGACAAGCAAACCCTTAAGTGGGGGGGTGATTTGATAAGTGTCTAAATACACCATTTTATAACGGTGAACTACTTACACTTTCATGCATTAATTGAATAAAACAGGTGCTTTTGATGTGTTTTGCTTGTTTTCCTTACTTCAGGGCATCCACGGACCATTTACGTTGAGAGGAACGTTTACAACGAGAAACTCAAGGCCGAGGAGCGAAGAAACGAGGGATAAACGAGCTCCGAAAGGCACCCAAGCGTTCCTACACAACCAGGCCCATTTTAGGGCCTGTGTGCGGGCTGTACACAGCCCGCACACCACTGGCAGAAGCGTGTGCGGCCGCATGTGCGGCCCGCACACAGACCGCACAGCGGTCGGGTAGTTAAGCCCGATTAGGGCTTTTTCTTGGGGGACTTTTGCCACCGACGCCTCCGAACACCTCTACGCTCAAAGCTTCATCAACGGAGGTCATTTTCGAGTGAAACCAAGGAAGAGAAGACGGTGGGACTTGAGGATCATCATCCTAGAGCTTGCCGACGCGGATTCGGCAAGTGTCTTCATCAACCCTAGTCGACACGGTCAAGAGGGAGTTTTGGGTTTTCTTGTTGATGTATTCTTATTTGTGCAAACTTCCCTTGTTATTCATGTCGAACTAAACCTCCCAAGGCCGCCGAGCAACCGGTGAACCTTGGGAGTAATACTTGTATTGGATGCTATGCTTTTAATTCAATGAATGGATGGTGTGGAATTTGGTTTCATACATTGTGTGCTTAATTGTAGTGATTTGCATGAGAACTCTGCATTTCATTTTATCGAATGTGCTTGGTTGTGCGAGGTGCGCTCTTGCATTAGATCCACATAGTATGAAGAGGGACTCATTGTACCGGTACACCGGAGGTTCCGGGTGCCGGTAGCCTCCCGTAGGTTGTAGAGTTCATCTTAGCGAAATTGCTTATAGATAACTCCAACCAGGGCTCCTTAGTCCCAATGATATCGTGTGAGTATCTTTTGGATAAAGGAACTTGTACTGGATTAGGGCTACACTACGGAGGTTCCGGGATAGTCGACTTCCGAGCCTAGACGGACCAAAACAATACTCCATGCATGCATTACTTGTTTTTATAGCATCCTTACTTGTATTTCTCCCGGGGGAATCCTCGCCCGGAGCCTTGTCTTCTCTACCTGATTTTTTCGTCGTTGTGCGCAACTTGTCATTGATTAAAGTTTCTATCGTTAGTTTGAATTTCATTTCGTTACAACAACCTCTGTTTTGATTCGGCTAAACAATTGTCGAAGAGGAAGTAATAGTGGATCTCGGGACCCCAAGGAATACGACCATCTTGTGCCCGCACAAGAGGTATTACTTGACGACCCGTGCACTTGCGGCCGGGGAGCCGTGTGCCCGCTTTTTAGCAACGCGCGCGGCGACCATCAGCTATTAATTAGAAGATCTAGGAGCTTACCAGCGCGGATCCGACAAGTTCTCATCACCACCCTCTGCCTTCACTACCTCTTTCATGTTTGGGTTCAAACGACGTTGAGGCTGGATTACTGACTTATAATTATCCTCCATCAATATTTTGTGAGTGCAGAATGAAGGATTTATACCTTTAATATCAGAAATTTTCCAAGCAATGGCAGTCTTATGCTTCTTCAGCATATTTACTAATTTATCCTTTTGAGACACGGATAATCCCGAAGATATAATGACCAGGAGTTTTGATCCTTCACCTAAGAATGCATACTCCAAGTGTTCTGGTAGAGTTTTAAGCTCCAGATCAGGTGGGTCTTCAATGGATGGTTGTAATCTTTTCCCTTTCTGTCTATCAATTTCCTCAAAATGTTCAGATTCTTCTGAGATTTCCTCTAAGCTCCCTTCTTGAATGTGTGTACCTTGTTGGGTTTTTGGATTTTCTATGCCTCCCTCCCCACCTTTTTTATAGGTTTCATCGGTAACACCCAAAGAGAAAATTTCTTGCTCTTCGCCCTTATTAGAAGAATCAAACCGATGAAGGGCCTCTTCTAAACTTTCCTCTAATTTTCCGCTTGTACAACCCCGTGTTACTTCTTCAAATTGAGTGAGTATTCTGAATAGATCACAATCTTGTCCCTCAGTAACTCCATCTATATCCAGGTTAACCTTCCCCACACAATAGTTTATTTCAGATGAGTTTCGCAAATAATTATGTGGAGATGATTCCTTGGTGAACCAATTCATTTTCTGCTCAATGTCTCTCACCATTCCGGTTATCTTCTCAAACAGTTCTGCTTCGTTGATCATGATTCCTACAAGGTTGATAAAGAGTAGAAACCTTAGAATAGCGGAGAACGAATAAGTTGATTATGTATAAGGAAATAAAGAATAGAATAATGGAAGTAAAAGAAGCGTGAGATAGAATGTGAGAAAAATGACTAGCGAAACAAAGTGTAAAAATTCCTAGAACGCCTAACTCCCCGGCAATGGCGCCAAAAACTTGACACACCCTTGCGTGTGTACTCCGCAAGTGCACGGGTGTCGAAGTAATAAAGTACCCAAACGGGTGGGTAGTCGAATCCACAGGGAGTAGATGTAAGAACAATCACACTTTGTTAAGTAATCAAAGATAAACCAATTGTTGTTGTGAAAGAAAATAAAATAAGAAATAAATAGAAATAAAGTGAAGAAAAGAAAAACTAGGGTATGGAAAAGGATTAATAAGAAGATGGGGTACTCGGACGATGCTCCCCCTAGAATCCTTGTTTCAAGTGCAAGACTTCAATTACTCTTATTCAATAGAGATTTCAAGAGTCGTGGAATCCAAAGATACAAGGTCCCAAATCTAAGATCAACCTTGACTAGTCCCCTACGAGGTCCCGGCGGAGAGAAGACTCTCGACGCCTCACACCACGTATGACTGCGCTATGCTCTAGGGATTCCAAGTGGTAAACCCTATTCCCAACTATAGATCAATACCTTTGGTCCAGGCGAAAGATCCCTAATCACAAATAAGTCCCGGCGGAAAGGTCTCTCTCAACGCCTAACTCTCTTTGAGATCGAAGGTAATACTTGGAATAAGAAGGTATGGAAAACCACACCGGAGGGGAAAGGGGACGTGTCGCTACCTCTCAACTCACCCTCTCAACCCCCTCCAATCTTGATTAATCTAATCCTAATGGTGATGGTCACTCGTCAAAAAGGATGATTGGATTAGCCCTCAACCCTAGTGTCACTCTAAGGGAGAAACAATTAAGCATACAAGATTGAAACTCAAATTGAATAAAAGCATTAAAGTCAATGAAACATAGGAAATCTAGGGTTTACAAGTCCAAGTACCCACTAGGGGTTTAGTTCTCCATGGAGCAATACAAGTTCATCAAAATAAATGAAGACAAGTGCAAGAAATCCATAAAGAAAACCCCCTTAAGCTTCGTGTTGATAGATTATGGGAACTTCTTCTTCTTCTTCAAAGAATCCCTTCCTCCAAGCCTAAGGCACACCTCGTCGAATCGAGTCGTCGAAGGCTCCCCCAATAGCTCTCCTTGGAAGGGAATGATGATGAAATCGGTGAAGAAGCGCCCCCAAAGTGTAGCAAGAACCTCCTGAACCCTAGCCGTCACTCCCTCTCCAAGTTGGAAAAAAATCCCCCCAATAACGCTTCAGAACGGTTTTATAATTGGCTATCTCGAGGATCCACACGGGCGTGTGGATAAGCCACACGGCCATGTGGAAATTCCACACGCCCATGTGGATTTTCTGCCTTGTGGAATCTTCATACTAGTCCCCGATTTCGCCCGTTTCTTCTCCTGAGGTCACATGGACGTACACACGCCCATGTGAAAGGTCAAGTGGCATTTCTTGATGATGGGGAAACCTTGGAGAGCTTTTGAAATCTTTGAACCAATCGGAACGAGCGAGCATGACTGCCTTCGTGTCCTTCTACAAGAGTTGTATTGAATTCTTTAGAAGTTGGCACATACCCCCTCGTTGGAACCCGATTTGTGTCTTGAACTTCGTAATTGCACAAAAGATCTCCACTTGGCACCATTCTGACCTAATCTTGCCTTTATTCACGTACCATGTCTCCACAACCCTGATTGCGTGAAAGAACGCCAAAACACACGAAATTAGCAATAAAGCCTGAAAAATGTGATGCACATGCGTGGAAAACATTTCCAGAATTATATACATGCAAGCACTTATCAGCAATCGTAGGAGGATTTGGGTGGAAGGAATTCCGTATCAATACTCGTACCGGATTAGGGGCCAACTGCCGTGACCATCGGGTTGGCCTACCTTAGGTTTCTCCTGGCCAAGAATCACCAGTGCTTGTGTAATTCTAGCATCCTGCTAGCTTTAGTAATCCCGAGGGGATCCTAGCTCAGGACCTCGTACTTTCATTGCTAATTGCCTCCTTGATATGCTTGTTTGGTGTGCCTTAGTCCAACATGTTTATAGTTATCTTTGTTAGTTTTTTTATCTTGTTTTAATTCTCTATCTTTGATAGACTAGATAGTGTCGTCTACGGGGAAGTAATAGCAGCTCTTGGGACCCCAGGGAATACGACCCTCTCACGCTGCGTGAGAGGTATTACTTGACGACCTGTGCACTTGCTGATCTCATCAAGTTTTTGGCGCCATTGCCGAGGAACTCCAAGAATGCTACGAAAACCTCTAGCTCACTGCTCTAGTTATTTATCTTTCTTTTTGTGAATATTTGTTTTTTGTATGTGTCTTTTATTATTTTGTGCTTATTTGTTTGTTTTCCTTCTTTCTTGTTTTCTTTGTTAGCTTATTTTTTTTGGTCTTATTGTTTATATAGGGCCATGGATTTTCAAGAAAAATTGTTGGCCGCCAAAATCTATGCTCTTGAGGAACAAAATAACAAGTTTTCCGCAAATATCTATGATCTTGAGAAGAAGATGGAATATGTCTTTGCCATTAAAGCAAGCCAAGGCATTACACAACAACCAAGACCTCAACAACCCCAAGTCCCCGAATTTCAGCCGCAACATCGGCAAGAGAGGAAATACACTACTGAAGATGTTCTAGCAAGGTTTATGATCAATACAGAGGCAAGGTTTGCAAGAATGGACAGACGACTTGATGAATTCGGTAGAATACTAAGGAATGTCCAAGCTTCAATCAAAGCACTTGAGAGCCAAATTGAGCAACTTGTTAGGGAAAATTCCGAGCCCTCTTTGGGCAGCCCAATGAGCAATATTGAAAATAACCCAAGTGAAAACCGGGTGGCTATCAATCTTATGAGTGGGCAACAATTGGAAGATGGAGTAAAGCAAGACAATGAGGAGGTCATCGTGGCCATAGAAATATGTGAGGAAGTAGAGGAGGCCCCATCTACCACGTTTCAAGAAACTACTTGCCTCGATATCGACCATTCAATCAACCAATCGATAATCTTCAAGTGCAGAGGAAAAAAATTGGGAATTGTATTTGAAGATTTGGGGAGGAAACCAATGTCATCCTTGAACCCACCTATGCCGGGCTTGGACAATTCCCAACCAAAACTTTTTCCATGGCGTCCCAAGCAAATTTTATGGGCCACTTTTGATCATTCAAGAAGGGTTGAGAAAAGAAATGTGGACAGATTGTTAAAGCTACCATTAAATCCACACATGCCATGCTTAAATAATTCTCGACCGAAGCTCTTTCCTTGGAGGTCCAAACAACGTGGTGGGGTATTCAAAGGAATTCTAGCCGGAGCCAAAGAAGATGTGGGTAGGAGGTTAAAGCCGTCTAAGGACCCTCCAATGCCAATGTTGAATAATGCCCGGCCCAAGCTTTTTCCATGTAGGCCAAAAAGTAACTCATGTTTGGCCCCCACTTCGACATCATCCCGGCAGGTACACTTTATTTTTCTTAGTAGTTCTTATGCCGTCTCTAGCCAGGATGAACGCACCATTTTTAAGCCTCCCTAGGGTAAGAAAGAGGTACGTCAAGCTAATGACGTTAAACAAGCGCTTCTTGGGAGGCAACCCATGTTTTTAATCCTTTGCATTCCATTTTTCGTATTTTAGTTGCTTGTTAAGTTCAATTTGTCATGGTGGTGTGTTTATTTGTATGTTTGTTTGATGATTGTTTGAGTTTGATCCATGCATGTTCTTGATTTCTAATTTTTGTCCTTTGATTTGGGGTATTGCAAATGTGTTTTATTGTCTAAATTGGTGTTGCAATTGTTGTGCTTCGAATTTCATTGAGGTTGCAAGCAATGGTTGCCCAAAAATCAAGTTTTTCCAGGTCTCACGGGCATCCTTGCGCCCATGAGGATGCCCGCGAGCAATCCAGAGGCTCCTTGCGGGCAAGCTTGCGAGCGCAAGCCAGCCCCCGCAAGGCCTTCGGGCAACATGCCTTAAAAGCATCCCTTCACCATTTTTTTTTCATAACTTTCTCGTTTCTCATCCGTTTTCCCTCATTCTTTCGCCGTTTTTCTTCATTTTTCTTCCTCTTCACGCCTCTCCTACTTCTAGAGACCTGATTTGCATGAATGTTTGGGAGTATTACCATTATCTTCATCGATTCTCCAAGTTACATCTCTCTAAACCCTAGTTTTCAAGCATGAATGTTTCTTATTCCATTCCCCAATTTTTCAAGTTAAATAGATGCCAATGTTGTGGGAGTTTGGTTGTTTGTTGTTTTTGTGAGTTTTTGGAGCAATTTTAAAGCTTTGTAAAAAATTATATGCTCCATTTACAAGAGAAGCTCTTGTAAATGTTTTTGAGAATTACTGTAGCAATTCTTGAATTCTTTCACATTCCCATCATGTTGAACCATTGCTTCTCTTGTATGTAACTTAATCTTGAATCATATTTGTAAACCTATAGCCATGCTTGCATTAGAGAGCTTTGGACACCATGATAATGATTGAACAAAGGACTTGCTTGGATTATGTTTTGCTTGATTGTTGTGTTGTGCTAGTTGTTTGTTTTGTTTGCTTTTTTTTGTGTTTTTTTCTTTTTGTGTGTGTTAGATGCCTTGAGATGATGTTCCTTTCTATCTAGTAGGGTGGAAGTAGGGCATCAAGCACGCCTTCTCTCTCGATCATCTACTCGCATCATTGGTGGCTACCCCGATCGCATGGACTTCAAGACTCATGTTTTGAGACTCGGGGAAGTTCATAAAACCCTCTTATTATGCTTTATTACATATATTTGTTTTTATGCACTGATGTTTTAGACACATTGAGTACAATGTGCATCTTTGAGTGGGGGGGTAGATTTTCATGAACTTTGGAATTGTTTTAAATTGCATGCTTGACTCACCTATGATAGCTATGATCTTATTGTTAAGGATTTCATAGCTTGGTAGAATGATAGTAGTGAGTTGTATTTTACATGTGCTTGAATGTAGTTTTGTTTCATCTTTAGTGCACATCGACACCTACCCACTATAACTTCTACTTCGGACACTCTAACCCATCTTATTGATTTTGTGTTAGGATGTTAAATTCTTCTTTCAATAGTCCTTTAAAAACTTTTGAATCTCCTGTTTTTGCTTTAACCCTAGGTGAGGTTTTTAGCAGGTTTTTGATCAGGTGACTTGTGTCAGAATGTATATATTTTCTGAAAAAAAAAATTGTGTCTATGTCAGTATTCCTCTGCTTGTAAAAGCATGAATGCGTGTATGTAGATCTGTAGTCAAGTAAGTTGGGTGGCGCTTGTGCCTGGCCAGCATGTGCATCCTGCTGAAAGATTTTTGTGCAGTCTACGTTAGGCGGACTCGAAAAAAAAATTGTGACCTATTGGGCGCCTAAAACCTGTTTTACCTTCACTTGATGTTAAAGTTTCATTTCGAGACCAAAAGATTTTTAACTGACTATTGAGAGGCTCTTTAGCACTTCTAACACTAATTTCAATTTGTGTGAGGTGAATGGACATCCTGGGGTAATTCAGGGTGTGGAGGTCAAAGTGGAAGTTGGCACACACTCACTTGATCACTTTGGATGAAACAGAGCTAATATTACTTGTCTATACATTGAACAACTCACTTCTTGATTTCTGTCCATTTGTGCTTGTGGAGTTCTGTACATTTGAGCTTGAGGTCGTATATTTAGCCGTTTATCTTCTTGCCCCTGTTCTTCATGTTTGTTTGCTTGGGGACAAGCAAACGCTTAGGTGTGGGAATGTTTAATAAACGTCTAAATATACGTATTTATATGTAATTGTCTGAATTATTTTATTATCTTTTTAATAAGCCGATGCCCTTCTTCGGTCTAAATCTCTTTATTTTGTGTTACAGGCCGTGAATAAGCCCAAATAAGCTCAAGAAATTATTTATGAAGAAATCAACACCACATACGGTGTTTTTGGGCATCATCACTGTAACAGCACTGTAGGAAAATACTGTAGCAGGGTACTGTAGCACCCGGGAAAACAAATCTGAGAAAGTCTCTGGATGCCTTGCGGGCAACCTTGCGCTCGCAAGGCATCGCGATGTCATGAATTTAAAGGCTTTTAGGGCATTTTGAAAGGGGACTTTGGGCACCATTCTCCACCATCTTCACCTAGGGCTTCAAGGCAAGTGGAGAAGGCAGATCTGAGGAGGAAATCAAGGGGAGAAGAGGTTGTGCTATCAAGGAGAAGATCTAGGAGCTTGCCGCGCGGATCCGACAAGTTCTCATCGCCACCTTCTAGTCTTCATCTTAGGGGAGTTTGTTTTGAGCATTGTCTTGTTTTTATTGTATTTCTTGCTTTCTCCTTTGTTGATGATGAACTATACTCCCAAGGTCACCGGGCATCCAGTGAACCTTAGGATGAACTTGCTTTGTATGGATGCTTTAGATTTACATTTATGGTATTTGGTTTGTTTTGTGGTTCATGCTTGGTGTACTTTGACGTATTGGTGCACATGAGAACTCTGTGTATCGATTTCTAGGTTATAGTAGGTTGCGTGACCATCGCCCTAATTTTAGACTCCCAAGCTTGGAAGGGATACATGTACAAATACGTCGTGACCATCGGGTATTTTGTACCCCTCCGGTATTAGGGTTGTGCCTAGTTTGTGCTTCAACCCTAATTTGAGAATCTCGTGCATTTAATGCAATCGTAGGAAGATTTGGGTGGAAGGAATTCCGTATCAATACTCGTACCGGATTAGGGGCCAACTGTCGTGACCATCGGGTTGGCCTACCTTAGGTTTCTCCTTGCCAAGAATCACTAGTGCTTGTGTAATTCAAGCATCCTGCTAGCTTTAGTAATCCCAAGGGGATCCTAGCTCGGGACCTCGTACTTTCATTGCTAATTGCCTCCTTGATATGCTTGTTTGGTGTGCCTTAGTCCAACATGTTTATAGTTATCTTTGTTAGTTTTCTTATCTTGATTTAATTCTCTATCTTTGGTAGACTAGATAGTGCCGTCTAGGGGGAAGTAATAGCAGCTCTTGGGACCCTAGGGAATACGACCCTCTCACGCATGCGTGAGAGGTATTACTTGATGACCCGTGCGCTTGCGGATCTCATCATAGTGACACTCTTAGGCTTAGCCAATAGATCATCACACATTACATTTATTAGGCTAGATAACAAAAGAGGAGCAACTACTAGTACTCCTGTTCCCTGTGGTTCGACAACCCGACCCTTTGGAGTCTACTTTATTATTTGACGACCAGTGCACTTGCGGTAACGTAAGGGGTTGACACATCACCCTTTGTTGCGGAAACGCAATCAATGCCCGAGCTGAAGATGCCAAAGAACAAACTCATGCTGGATAGCTACCACAACGTTCACATGTCCCACCGTGGACACATCTCTTAGAAACATTTTGTTTGTAGTCATTTGAATACAAGCCAATTGCACTCCTATAGCTCTATCTTTGATTCAACAGACTCTATCATCAAAGGGAACCATGAAACCACATTGGAGTAGCTGCCTAACGCTCAGAAGATTATACACCAAGGTTGGTACATACTACACTTATTGAATAGGCTTTACACTATTGTGCAGTGTCTTGATTCCCACACTGCCTTTGCCTTCCACTTGGGGCGTTTTGCTGCCACCCAATGTGATCTTCAACTCGTACACCTTGTTGAGCTCATTGAACAAACTTTTCAATCCAGTTATGCAATTAAAACTAGCATCATTCATGTTTTATATTTAAACTAGCATTCAGCCTTGACGTGGCTATATTTTCTGCATTTATGGCATTGTACTTGCCTTTTATGCTTCCGTATGTCATTACATGGTTGTTCACAAGAACACTAAGGTAGGATGACCTAGGTGAAAGGGAAAGAGGGTGCTCCTCTACCTACAGGCTCACCCTCTCAACCTTCTTTGATCTAGAATGATGATACACCAACGGGTTTCTCACAGCACATTAACAATCACACAATCAAGCAATATGGACAATTCAAGAATTGGAATTAAACACAAGTATTTCAAGATCAAAATCTCAATATCCATTATAATAAAGAAGAATAAAAGGAATCAACTACAAAAGACCCTAGGTTTTCATGTCCAAGGCTCCAAATGAAGGTTTAGCTCCTCATAAGGCAATGGAGAATCATACAATCGGACAAAATCATGTTCAGATACATCAAATAAATAGCACTCACTCTATATGAATGATAAAGAATGGGTTAGTGCGAAATTCCCCTTAAAGTTGGCCGATTGACTCTTCTTGACTATGCCAACACTGTAAGAGATGATGATGATGGTGAAATAGACTGCTGGTGAGATATCCCTTACCTTAGGTGTTGATTCGTCTCCTCCAACCTCGTAGCTGTTATGATTCTTGCAATACCTTACTTTCTCCCCTCTAAATCTCTCTCTATTTCAACTCCCTTTACCAGAAAACTTCCAATGTCTTTTATACCCTCACCCTTACGGGCCGCTTACGGTTGTAAGCTCAGGTCATAAGGAGTGGGGTTTGAGTTAACTGCGTGCCTTATGGTCTGGCTTACGGTTCTAAGCTCTGCTAGTAAGGCTTTCTGTCTTCATGTTATGGTCCCGCTTACTACCGTAAGTGTGAGTAAGCTTGTCTTGCCAGCTTTGCAATCACTCCTTATAGGTGCTAGTTCCATCCGAAACCTTCTCTGGATAGCCCTTACGGTCAAACTTAGGCCCGTAAGTCCCGGCAGTAAAAGGTTTTGTTTAGTCTTTGTATAGGCTGTGAGATCGCAAGAGAGCCATCTTCTTCGTTCGAGCTCCATGTTGCTTCATTTTGCTCTCTTTTGTCTCTAAGTTCCATCTATTGCTTGCGAATATGATTTGCACCTCAATTAGCATCATTTCTCTTAAAATCATTCTAATAAAACTCGATAAATGTACTAAATGACATAAAAAATATAGTATGAATATACACTTATTCAACTCCCCCATACTTAAAGGTTTGCTTGTCCTCAAGCAAACATAAAGTAATATAACCCAAAGGAAGTGAGTTAAGGACCTCAGGCAAACAACAACTGGTGAGTTCCAAAATATTGAGCAATAGTGCTAAAATTGTAAAAATTTTGGAAACCATAAACTAGTTAAGCTCTATTCAATGCTAATTAGTATGTGTGTGCTTCATCTCAATTTGTTTCATTCCTCATGACTAGCATAACTTCTGAAGTAAAAATTCACAGAAACCTGGTTTGAACAGATTAGAATGGTACCTTCACACACCTCCTAAGGTAGCCATTTCTCTCAGGGCCTGTAGAGTGGCTTTCATGCTTAAGGATGGTAGCTCTTCCCATAGCAATTTTCTAGGCGATGGCAGCTTTCACTCACCTAAAGTGGTAGCTTTTTCTCTCGTTAGGGACATAGTTTCTGACTTATTGAGAGTAGCTTCACACATCTAACAGGGGTAGCTCTTTCCACTTCCTACATATCAGTTCTTTTTTTTACAAGAAATTCAAAGAACAAAAATAATACAGAAGTCATATACTGTCTAAGTTGGTACAGTAGAAGCGTCGTGTGCTTATGGTCAAAGAGCAAAGAATAGAGCAAAACTAGAAAAAATATTGAGTTCAAAAGTAACTATTTCAACATGTGTTAACCCTACACTAAGGAACTCACAGTAATATTTGCAAAATATCGTCATCAGTCATAACATGGATAGAGTGTAACAATCATGAAACCCCTCCCCCACACTTAAAATCATACATTGCCCTCAATGTATGTAACAAAGGAAAAACAAGGACAATGCCTTTAAAATAGACGGAAATGGGAGTGGAAAAATGAGTACTTCCTCGGTTAAAAAAAATGGTGCGAGTGATATGACCGAGGTGGTGCTACCCTATTGCATGTTCAGTTGAGCAGGGGTCCACTCCAGGTCAGGAATCAATCTAGCGAGTACACCCTTTATAGCATGGGGTTGTTAGGTCTTATAAAAAATCCCGCCAGGTCAACAACACAATTAAAGCTTAAAAATGAAAAGAAAATAAATAAAATGCATACATGATAAAATAAAAGAAAATCCACTAAAAGTTGGAAAGAGTACAAATTGTGGTAGGTCCAACGCTTGCTAGAAATGAATACATAAATGATAACATTAAATCAAATGACTAATCCTTGGAGTGGTCTGGGGCACTGTCAGGAACTGCCTTGGGAGCTAGCTCAGGAATGGAATATGGAGCTAGTGCCAGGACATCTGGAGTTGGATCAGCCTCGACAGCAACTAGGGCAGCAAGGACTAGGCGGGCTAGCATAGTCAGGGCACAACCGAGGTTGAGCTCCATTTGTGCCACTGACTCTATTATCTTTATCTGTCCTGCCCATAGAGCCTGCTACTCCTCTTTGATGGCTACCAACTGCTTCTGAAGAACAAGTTTAGGTCATGCTGGAGCATATAGGCTCGTTGTTGCTAAAGGTTCCAAGGAACTAGAGTCATCCTCGGACTCCTCATCTGAGCTACCCTTAACCCTATCTATCGTCAGCTCAGCAATCTTGGGGTTGAGGATATACTTGGACCACCTGTGGGTCACTATGCCTATCAATTGTAGGGTGTCCAGGCCGAGGGGAGTTATGATGCTAATAACCTCCTTCCCCTCTAAGCGATATGCCAGCCTCATCCCTCGAATCATACGTGTGATGTAGGGGTCGGTGAATATCGCTCTCAGATGGACATGCTAGCCCTGGTGCACAAGGAAGTCCACTAGCATGTATCTCTGAGATGCACAGGGCAGTGTGGGCAATGTTATGTAGAAATAAAAGCTTCTGCCACCCTACTACTCCTGTACAGTCTGCCCGTCCTGAAAATGATCACTGACACACCCTTTGCGTCATTGCAAGTGAACGGATCGCCAAGTAATAAAGTGGATCCCGAAGAGGGATCGAGTTGTCGAACCACAAGATGTAAACACACTAGTACTAACTTCAATCTAAGAAATCTAGCCTGACAAATGTGATAATGGGTAAGTCTAACAATTGCAACTAAGTGAATTTACGCAAGGGGTTGAGACTATCAAGAATAATAGGAACACTTGGACAGTACTCCCTCAGGGATTAAACACTTGAGCCTTAACTTCTACAATATTCCTCACTCAATTGAAAGAGAAGTTGAACAGAAATGTGATATCGTGACGGGTTTTTACCGCACGCTAACGCCCAGAATCTAGGGGGTTTTCACCGCACTCTGGTTTTTGAGAACCAACAGGTTTTCACTGCACGCTAGGTCAGACAATTAATGGGTTTTCACCGCACATCAACAACCATGCAACATGCAATGAGGAATTAACCCAATCATATATGCATTCCCAAAATCAAGCTTCATAAACAATTGAAATTAAAGGATTACAAATAGAGTTCAATAATTCTCCAAGGTTTCAAGTCCAAGCTTACCAAAAAAAAGAATTAGCTCACAATGCAATAATATGAAATCAAAAGATCACAAATGTTCATAATCATGATGCATGAATAAGTAGAAACTCCCTCAAAACCATGAAGACAAGAATCGGTGTGAATCTCCCCTCGACGTTGGAGGAATCATGATCCTTGGTCGCGATGGTGCCCTAATGGATGATGAAGATGATGTTGATGAAAGATCATGTGACTTCTTGGCCTTGGAACGGAGGAATCAGCTCTTAATCTCACAGTTCATCTCTTCCCCATCTCCAGGCACACTCTCTCTCCCCAAGGTAGAAAAAATAAAACCTAAAAAACAACCCTCTCTTCAGATTCAGTCAAATCTTATATACTTGTAAGTTTACGGCCAGCTTACGGGCGTAAGCTAGGCCGTAACCGTTGCGGTTTCAACTTTTTTGTGCTTTACTCCCCCGATTACGGCCATAAGCCATGCCAGTAAGGATCTTTGCCTTCGGTTTACGGGCTAACTTACGGCCGTAATATCATGACCGTAAACCTTATCTCTAAATCTTGCCCTACATCCTCACAAGCGTAAACTGTCCCGTAAACTCTTCTGTCTTCTACATATAGTATCACTTACGACTGTAAGTCCCGACTGTAAGGTTCTCTGCACTGTAGGGCTTCTTCTCTTACAGGCATAAGGATGCCTGCAAAGTCTTCTGAATGTTGCTTACGACTGTAAGCATAGCCGTAAGGTGCCCATAAGTATTACCACCTTCCAAGTTCCTAAGTTAGGAGAATGTCATTTTCCACATTTTGGCTCCTAATCACTCCCTTTGGCTCTCATTTATCTTTAACCTCCACTTGGTGCCTGTGAAGACAATTTCAACCTGATTTAGCCTCGTATTCTGACATGCCCTTTGCGTCACCGCAAGTACAAGGGTCGTCAAGTAATAAAGTGGACCCGGTGAAGGGCTAAGTTGTCGAACCACAAGGAGCAAGAGTACTAGTACTAACTTTAGAAGATGAAATCTAGAATGATTAGAATGATCGAGAAACAGATTAAGTAAAGCTTAATATATTAAAAAGAGAGAGGGCACAATGAAACAAGAGATCAACAACTATTGAGAATGATGGGAGTACTTGGATAATAATCCCTTAGGGTTTTAACAATAAGGTACAAAATCCTACATATACTTCTCACTTGAATAAATGGAAGCTGACTAGAAATGTGACGTCTTAACGGGTTTTCACCGCACGCTAATTACTATAATCTAACGGGTTTTTACCGCACGCTAGTTCTTAAGAACTAACGGGTTTTCACCACACGCCAGTTTCGATAATTAACGGGTTTTCACAGCACGCCAATAGTCATGCATTTCAATAAGAATTGAATCAAACTACACATGCATTTCAATAATCAAACTTCATAAACAAATAAGAGTAAGAAGTACCATAGAATCTATTACAAATCAATAAGGTTTCAAGTCTAAGCTCCCAATGGGGCTTTAGCTCATTATGAAATACAAGATGATTGAACAATTAATCACAAGCATAGTCATAATATGCAATTAAACAGCACTCCCTCAAGAATCAAGAATAGATGAATCAACGCGAAGTTCCCCTCGACGTTGATGGAATAATGCTTCTTGACCCCGACAATGTCTTAAAAGTTGATGATGATGATGATGATGATGATGAACACCAGCAAGGTTCCTTCTCTTGATCGAGTGATCATTGGCCTTGACCTCGTAGCCGTCGTGTGCCTTCCTTTGGCCCTCCAAATCACCGCCCAAAGAGCGGTTGAAGACTGGAAAAGAAGACCCCTCAAAAGCCCTAGATTCTGGCTTTTATAACGCAAAAATCGAGGGTTCTTACAGCCATAAGTGGTCCTTACGGCCCGAGACTTTCGGCCGTAAGGATGCCCGTAACCTCCCCGTTACCCCCGTAACAATGTCATGAATAGTGATTTGCTACAGTGTTATAAACAGTAACTGCTACAGTCCTTCTTACGGCGTACCAGTGCCCGTAAGCCTCTCGGGATGAACCTTACGTCCGTAACAGTGCCGGTAATAGTAGTTGTAAACATTAATATGCTACAGTACTGCTGCTGTAGTACTTCTCTACAGTACCATAAGCTGGACCGTAAGTCCCACTGAAAACACTTTCTTTCTCCCAAAATTAGCTTAAATCACCATGAACTTATTCCTCTCGATCTATATGTCTTCATTCTAGCATGGAAAGTGCTATAAATTATCAAATTCAATTATGTATGCAACAATTACATGGAAAGTGCTATAAATAATAATTATCAGATACATTCACTCAAGCACTTATCAAATTCCCCCACACTTAAGCTTTTGCTTGTCCTCGAGAAAAAAACAAATGTTGCACATAAAGAGAAAGAAATAACTGACCTCAGGTGATTAGAAAAGTGGGGAGTTCCACAAGTAATTGAGGGGACTACAGTGAAAGAATACGAAAAATTCTTGGGATCTAAACGAAACTAGTTGAACCCTATTCCCAGCTTATGAGTGCGTGTGTTCCAACTCTCTCTAATGTGCTCCTACCAACTATCATGACTTTCATAGCAAAAATTCACAAAAAAATTCACTAGTTAAGAGCTAAAGTGGTTGCTTCACACGCCTCCTAAGGTAGCCATTTCCCTTAGAACCCTTTGGAGTGGCTTTCAGGATAGGTAGCTCTTTCCACATTTCTTTTTAGGGAGATCGGTAGCTTTCACTCACCTACAGAGGTAGCTCTTTCTCTCATTAGGGCATAACCAGTATCTGACTTATCGAGAGTAGCTTCACACATCTAGTAGGGGTAGCTCTTTCCATCTCCTTTGCATACAAATTTCTTTCTTTTTTTTTTATATTCGATTTAGGCTCATATTCCACTAAATTACTCTAATACTAATTTGATAAGTATACAATTTAATATATAAAATAAGCATAATTGTATACGTATCAAACTCCCCCACACTGAAAGTCTTGCTTGTCCTCAAGCAATAAGGACAAATCATCATATACAGGAGCAGGGTGTCAGTGACTTCAAGCAAACAAGAGTTGGTGAGTTCAATAAACATCAATTAACAGTACTAGAGCAGCAAAAATTTTATACACTAAAAATCAGAAAGAAAACTCTATTCAAGATCAATGTGTATGTGTGGACTCAATCTGCTTCACTCTGTATAAGCACAATATTTGATGCACAAGATCACCGAAAATTCTATTTAGGAGCATAGGATGGTAGCTTCACACATATCCTAAGGCAACCCTTTCTCTCTGGATCCTAAAGAGTGGCTTTCACATTTAGGGATGGTAGCTCTTTCCATTGTCATGTTTTAAAGAGAGTGGTAGCTTTCACTCACCTTCAGTGGTAGCTCTTTCTCTCACTAGGGCATACACAGTATCTGACTTGTAAAGAGTAGCTGCATACAACAAAAGGGGTAGCTTTTTCCACCTCTAAGCAAACAAAATGAACACGCACTTTTCTTTCACTATTTTTGTTCTTGTTTAAGCAATTGAGTTAAACAAATGAGTTGTGCATTTAAAAAGGGTTGATCAATGAATAGAGCAAAAACTGAAAAAATTAGGGTCTAAAAACAACTACACTAGCACATGAAAATTTGAAGCAATTGAACTCACACTAATCAATGTGTTGAGCCATCATTAGTCAATTAGTATTGATTAGACAAGCATGCAAATCCCTCCCCCACACTTAAATCTTAATTTCCCTCAACGTAAGCAATTGAAAATAAACAGGCCAATGTAAGGAAAACTATGGAGAAAGTTGGAAACACAAGCACTACCCTGAACAAATGGTGGAAACAGTGAAGAGCAATAGGAGTACTTGTTGGGGAAGAGGTAGTTGAGTGGGGTGCCTACTCCAAGTCAAAAGAGACCGAGCGAGCACCCCCTTTATAATTGGTGGTGGTGGTCAGAGCATAAAATTTCCTGCGTGATTAAGTACAACATTAAGCTCAAGAAACAAAAATAACCAGAAATAAAAGAGAAGGAAGAAACTGGAAATCCACTAAAAGACTGGAAAGATACAAAATGTGGCAGGACCAACCCTTGCCAGGTACAAAAAGTAAACAAAAACAGGAAATAAAGAAAAGAACTAAAGAGCTGAAAGTGTCTCATCATGAGCTGAGATGATCGCTGGAACTGGTGTAGAGTCAGCAGGAGGATCTGCAGGAGCTGGGGGAGGCTCGATGGGTGCCTCAGTGGCAGGAGGAGGGTGCGGGGCAGCAGGAACAGCAGGGGGAAGTAAGCGTTCGATCATTGCCAAAGCACGTGGAGGTCGGCCTCCATGCGTGCTACCGACCCTCGAATCGCTGTCTGATTTGCTCGGAGTGCCTGCTGCTCTGCCCGTATCACGATCAGCTGCTCTCTAATGCCATCTCGGGGCGAACTGGTGCAGTAGGGGCGATAGCTTAGGGTACCAAGTCGGTGCTGTCCTCGAACCCCTCGTCAGTGTCTGCATAGGTTGCATCAAGGGGCGGCGTCAGAACGTGGTGGTTCCCTCGCCGTATGATCATCGCCATCGAGCAAAGTGTCTCGAACCCCAAGGATGCTCAGGTGCTCTCAGTGCGAACGCCCTCCAATCACTCGATGAGTCCCATACCTCAGACCAATTTCGTGATGTAGGGACCGGCAAATATGGTACTAAGGCGGACATGCTGGCCCTGGTGGGCGAGGAAATCCACCAAGATGCAGCCGAGGTGGACGGGCCGGCTCTCGGTTATGCTGAACAAATAAAATAGCTCCTGGCGCACGGCCACCCCAGGACTGTCTGATTGGCCTGCGATAGAGCGAGCAAATAGGGCATGAATGTACCTGAGTGCCAGCCGAATCAGGAATGTGGCTTTGGTGAAGCCCGGTTTGTAGTCCCGCCTTTGACTTAGGCGCCGCCAAATGGCAGTGGTTGTAACTCTAGGCGGGAGGTCGATTTCCAATGCCTCATATGGGGCAGTTGTCGTATACTCTAAGTCATACAGCCCCATCAGCAATGCGAACTGAGTGTGGCTCACTCGCTTGGTCTCGCCGAAAAGCTAAAACTGGATCGCACCTAGGCGAGTGAACCCGACAAGGCCCGATCAACCTCAAAGGTGCTAAGCACCTCCAAGGTAATGTCTTAGTATACCGGTTCCTCGATGGACAAGAGCCGGTCCCACCTACCAATGCCCACCAAGCGGCGAACATCCTCATCCAATCCCAAGTGTGCAACTACGGGCCAGTCGATGACTCGAGACTGGCCAATGCGCTTCGTCATCAAGCAGTCAAACCACTCTCGGAAGCGTGGGGATGTGAATAAGGGTCCTCCAGGTGGGACCAGGGTGGAAGGCACAACGTCGTCTGCTCTAGCCCTCTTCGACGGTCAGTGTGCCACTTTCTTAGCGCGTGGCATCCTGTATTAAAAATACGGACGTTAGATACACCCAAGACCCGGAAAGCAACAATTCAGTTAAGCTTACAGCCACATTATGGCCGAGCTTACTGCTGTAAGGCTAGGGAATTCATCTTCACCGGGAGCTTACGGTCGTAAGTCAAAAGACTAGGCCGTAAGCATCTCCCCTGCATTCGTAGTGTTCAAAACGTACATCCAATCACACAATTTCCTTTAAAGACACTTCCACAAGTTTAGACAGCACAAACAATTGAGATAAGACAAGAAAAACACACAAAAAGAGCAAAATATCGGAGTACCTTAAAGTAGGGAAAGAAAAAGGGTGAGCGGCTGGTAAATTGCTTCCCAAATCTAAGAAGACGCCTAAGGGTTCAAAGAGAGATGAAGACAGGCAAGGAGACGTGGTGGTCGCCGGCGGTGGAAGATAATAAAATCGGGGAAAAATGAAATCGAAAGTCGCCGGTCGGCACCGTAAACCTAACTACTTACGGCCATCTTACGGGCATAAGTCGGGCCGTAAGTCTCTCTGGATTTTCTCTTTCGAGGAGCTTCAGGGCATAAGCCTTCCCCCGTAAGGCGGTTTACCTGCTTCTGAACAGAGGTTATTGTCCGTAAGGCAAGTCAAAACCAGGGCCGTAAGCCGCTAGTGGTTTTTAGTTACGGAGTTTGGTTTACAGCCGTAAGTGGGGCCGTAAGGTCCTCTGAATAAAATTTCCAAGAGGTTACGGGCCGTAAGTGGCAATTGAACTGCCCCATAAGGCTTTTGGGGTCTCCACTTACTGCCCCACCTTACGGGCGTAAGTCAGCCCGTAAGGTCCTCGAGAATACTCTACATAAAAGTTACGGCCCGTAAGCCAGGCCATAAATACCTCCGTGAATACATTAAGACCTACCTTACGGGCGTAAGTAGCCTATAAGCACCCTTGAAAGATTTGGAGAGTCTTTTTTGAATCAAAAGAGCATGTCTCGCTACAATGATTATTACTAAGAAGTTTGAAAACATGCAAAACCAAAACAGATACAAGGCACGCACATCAAACATTGGTCTCCGAAGTCAACTAAAAACTAAAACAACCGTACATAACTAAGGCAAACATGTGTAAAAGAATGGGAAGATAAAATGAAAAAGAACTTGGGTTGCCCCCAAGAAGCGCTTGTTTATAGTCTCTAGCTTGACATGAAATGTTTCTTACCTTACGGAGGTCTCGTTAATCGGGAGACCTCTTTACCTGCCGATCCAAGGGGGTGTAGTAATTCTGGGGTGTGTTTCTCCCCAGGTTGAAGCTGCTTTCTGTTACGCGAACGCATCCATCTCCTAAAGGTTTTCTTAAAGGGTGCTGACCCTTCTTCTATCCTGAATATTGACCCTGGGTTTCCTCCATTTGTTGAATCCTTCCAGTCCCAAAATGATATTGCTGAGCCAATTCTTGCACACATTCTTCAACACACATATCAGTAACATCGCAGAAATAGCACTCATCGTCAAAATTTACCGATTTCTTCATTGTTTCGGCTAGCTGATAAGTGACCGACTCATCTCCAACCCTCAATGTCATCTTTCCTTCCTCTATATCAATTAGGGCTTTTGAGGTTCGAAGGAAGGGTCTCCTAAGTATCAATGGGACGTTAGCATCTTCATCCACATCTAAAACAACAAAGTCGACAGGAAAGATGTACCTATCGACCTTAACCAAAACATATTCAACAATGCCTTGAGGGTGTCTAATAGATAAGTCTGCCATTTGTAGAGTCATTTCCGTGGGGCGCGATTCACCCAACCCAAGCTTCTTGAACAAAGAAAAGGACATGACTTTAATGCTAGCTCCGGAATCAGCCAGTGCCTTTTCTGTCCCCATCCCTCCAATGCAGCAAGGGATTATAAAACTGCTAGGATCTTTCATTTTACTAGGGAGCTTGTTCTGCAAGACAGCTGAGCAATTGGCTTTGAGTACCACTGCTTCACTCTCCTCCAATTTCTTTTTGTTCGATAGTAAGTTCTTGAGGAATTTAGCATAGCGTGGCATTTGGGTTAATGCTTCGACGAAGGGTAGGTTAATGTGCAACTGTTTAAACAGACTCAGGAACTTCTTGTACTGGTCATCCGATTGATCCTTCTTCAATCGAGAGGGATATGGAATTTTTGGCTCATGGGAGATCTGAACTTCAGCATCTTCTTTTCCTATATCTCGGAGCTTATCCTTGCCCTTTCCAGTTGATGAAGGTTCATCCTTTTCCTTGGGAACTCTCTCTTGAAGTGCTCGACCACTCCTCAAAGTGATCACCTTAGCATGCTCCCTCGAATTGGCTTCGGTGTTGCTTGGTAAACTACCCATCGGCCTCTCAGTTAGACTCTTTGCAATCTACCCAACTTAGGTCTCCAAGTTTTGAATTGAAGCTTGTTGGTTTCTCAATAGAGTCTCCATGTTGGTCTATCTTGCATCAGATGTCTGAATATACTTGGCTAGAACCTTTTCTAGCTCTGAAACCCTGTCTGGCTGCTGTTGCGGCTGCTAAAATCCTTGAGGATTGGGCTGGCCTCTGCTGTCCTTGGCCTCCCCACGAAAAATTTGGATGATTCCTTCAGCCGGGGTTATAAGAATTGTTGTAGGTATTATTCTGCTTTGGTGCATTCCCCACAAAGTCAACTTGCTCCATCGGTTGTGATGATGTCGATGCTCTAGTTGATATAGGACAATCATTCTGTGTATGAGCTCCCACACACCCATCACAAGCCATCACGGGCAGATTTCTTGAGACTGTTAGGGCATCCACTTTCTTGCTGAGTGATGAGTGCGTTTTATATATAGATTTTTCCCATCTTATATCTGCTATTTCCTTGTCCTCATATCATTATTTTCTCAATTCAGTGCTATTTGAGGTATTTTCAGTTGATTGTGTAGTTATCTAAGTCCCGGAGCAATAACAAGTACTTCTGAGTGATTTTGGTATAAAAAGGACCTAGAAGAAAGTTCATCAAGTCAAGCACGGCCTAAGCATGGCCGTGCTCCCAAGGCGTGCAAATTACAGAAGAATTCAGTAAGAGTCTACACGCTCTCAGGTCTCTAAGCACGGTCGTGCAACTATCAACATGGCCGCAACACGCCCGTGTTCAATCCCGTGCATATTATAGCCTAACGAGTTGAAAGAATTTTTATTTGGCCGCAAACTGTACAGCTTGAAGCATGGTCGTGCTCACATTGAGAGATGGTTAAAAAGCATTGAAAGTTAGGGTTTCGGTACTTTTGGCTTGGGGGAAAAAGAGGAGTGTTTAAGGGAGAAGCTTGTACAGTCGTCTTCATCATCAGGGGAGGAGAGTGCGTGAATTGTAGGCCCAATCGGAGGCAAAAGTTTATCGACATTGGCACCTCAGATCTCAAGAAGGATGCAAGCAAAGAGGGAGTTCTTGGTTTTTATTGTATTGCTTATTTTTGTTACCCTTCTGCTTGTTGAATTAATGAGGGGCTAAACCTCTTAGGGTGCCCCGGGTTGGTGAATTGGTTGTGTTAATCTCAGTTTCAATTAATGCAGCATTTATGAATGTTTCAATATCTACTTGTTAGATTTTTTATTATTTACTTGAATGTTGGTTATTGAGTCGTTTGATTATTTGAGTTGCTTGATTTTCGCTTAGCTTGTATGTCTTTTTGATTGATACAAGAAGTTGGAAATAGGCTCACACTTCCAATTCCACTATTCGCATCATCTACATTAGGGTAACAAGATTCTAGAACATAGATTGATTGAGACACGCTAGATAAATTCTGCAGAATCTGAGTTTTCGAATTTCATCAAGGCACTAACCTGGGGCCCCATTCCTTCCATTAAGCAAATCCTAAGTTTCTCCTTCCGTGATTCTTCTTCCCCAATTTCTCTCGTTCCTAAGTTTAGAGTTATTCATCCCAATTCCAATTGATTAGATATTAAGCAGTAAGAGAGTATTAGGAGATACACTAGTCCCTGTGGATTCGACTACCCGACCTTTGGGTACCCTTTACTACTTGTGCGACTTGTGCACTTGCAGTTACGCAAGGGGCGTATCACTGAGCCCTTCTACCAAAGCAGCTAGCGACGTGATGGCATTAACTTCATAAATTCCAGCTGGGCACTTACTGTCTCTGCTACTCCATTGATAGCTATTCATTACCATGTCTTCAATTAAATGGCACGCATCATCCAGTGTTTTGTTGCCAGTGTACGCTATGCTGCTGTATCGATGATTTGGCGTGAATTCTGCTTCATGCCATTATAGAAGGTATGGATAATCATTCATTCCGGGAATCCATGTGTGGCATTTCCTTAACAATTCCTTGAATCTCTCCCATGCTTCAAACAAAGATTCGGAATCAGATTATGCAAATGAAGAAATATTGTTCCTCAACTTTGCCGATTTTCCTGGAGGAAAGTATCTAGTGAGGAAAGCTTCTGCCATCTCATCCCAGGTAGTAATCGATGCTCTAGGCAATGATTGCAGCCATTATATGGACTTCCCTTTCAAGGAGAATGGAAAGGTTCGAAGTCGGATGGCATCATTAGTCACCCCATTGATCTTTAGCATATCGCATACTTCAAGAAAACTTTAAATGCGGCCGTTCGGATCTTCATCGGCTAGGCCATTAAACTGAGCAGTCTATTGGATCATTTGAATAAAGGCTGGCTTGAGTCCAAAGTTGTTTGCAGCTACCCGGCCATGAACTATGCTTGATTGAGTTCCCGGTGTAACTGGCCGCACGAAATCCGATAAAGTACGCTGCTGTTCATTCTGTTTGGCCATTTCTGCTACACTCTCAACCTTAATCTCAACTACCTCTGCAGGTTGTTCCTACTCAATCTCTATTTCACTTCCTTGTCCTCGGTGTCTTCTTCGAAGTTTTCTTTCGATCTCGGGGTCCCCTTCAACTAAAGTTGACGGATTCCCCCGAGTCATACACCATACCTGAAACCATTAGGAAGATTGAAAGTGTCACTCCAAATTCCTTGTTACCAAATGAGACTAAAACAACAATAAAATTGAAAACTGAAAAATAAATGGCTAGACTGACAAAACCAAAGTGTTCCTAATGTTGCTCCCCGGCAACGGCGCCAAAAACTTGACACGCTCTATGCGTCACCACAAGTGCACGGGGCGTCAAGTAATAAAGTAGATCCCAAAAAGAGATCGGGTTGTCGAACCACAGGGAGAAAACGCACTAGTACTACCTTCAGCTTATAAAATCTAGCCCGAAAGGGATGATTTTTGACAAGTTTAACTAATAACTAATAGGATTGTAAACAATAAAAAGGGGTAGAGATTGATTGGCTAGAAGGGAAAACGTCAAGCCCCGTCCCGCAGGACCGGCACGCGACAACCGCCACGACAACCCGAGGAGAGACACCCCCGTCACTCAACATTCGAGTCACCGCAAGGCTTACCACATCCTTGACAATTTCAGAATAAAATATAGGAATACCTAGAAGGAACTGCAAAGCAATGGTTGGAGTACAGGATTCAAAGGACATTCATGCCACAAATCTAACAATGGTCTCAAAGAAAAATACAGTCAATAAACATACAAACCAATTCTAAGGAGAACAACCACACTAGTGGATCCATGTCCTTACACAATGTATATTATTCAGTAAACGACCTACATGAAATAAAATTTAAAAATAACTAGCTGATGTATGCCCAACACTTCAGTCCGCCGCACCCCCTCTACTGAGCAGAGCCTGGACAAGGGGAGAGGGTGAGTAACTAGAGTCACTCAGTGAGTGGGAGTACAAACCTTTCATAGAACAAGAATAAAATGAAGAGAAGACCGAATCCAAATATGTAGCAATACATATGGGTTTGAACACCCAATATATATATATATATATATATAACCTTATAAAAATGCCGGGGCCGATAATTCACAAAACTCTTTAGCAAACTGATTAGATTTTTTGTAAAAAAATATACTTTCATAAAATATAAATTGTTTCATTTCAAACAGCCGAATATTGGTCTAAAAACCTCTCTAAACTCTAGCCGTGGCCGCGGCTAAGTTCAGAGCCGTCAAGGCGCTCATATCCTTGACGTTGACCCACCAGATCTATAGGGTGACTCCGGATACGATGTTCGTCCAGTCAAGGCTCTACGCGCCACCTGATATAGACAGATCACTCGGGTCCACCACGCCACCTCTAAAGGCTGGACCGTGAGGACCCCCTACTACAGCAGGTAGGTTACAACCCCATCACCATCAACACATTATCGGAAGTAAAAGTAATGCGATTCAACTAAATTATCAATTCAATTCTCATAAATTCTGAGCTTTTCATAAAAACTAGTTATACATATATTTAGAGAAAATTGACAAGAATTGTGAAATCAAAATCCCACTCACAAACTTAGGAGGTCGACTCCTATACGACCCTACTCCTCTGCCGGCTCCTTGCCTTTGGCCAAGCTCTCACCATCTACACCAAGACGAGGGCTCAAACCAACCGAAAGTACAAAAGAAAGATAAGCATGAACCTCTTCATGCTAAAAACCCTAAAACCCTAACTAGCCTTGAACATGCCCTGAACTTGTCCCTAGGGGTTTCAAGGGGTTTCTATGGGAATCAACTTCCCCAAACAATTAAGAATACCAAGTTTAACCATGAAATCCTAAGTGCTACAGTAATCCAAATTTCATGATTAGAGGAGACAATTTCAACAAGGTAGGAAAAAACATGTTGATTTCTATGATCAATTCAATAAACAAGATAGAATGGAAGAAAGAAATCAAATAGCACACAATTTCATCAGAAATTGTCCAAGATTCAATATCTAAATCTAGGGCAAGTATGATCCTTCAAGCAACATGAAACAAGGGGGAAAAAGAAGAAGGCTTACCTTCAAAAATCTCCAACCAAGGGAGGAGGAAAAAGGTCTAGGATTGGCTCTTTCTTCTCAATCAAGCAATGGGATCCAAGAGGAGAAGAAGAAAAAGAAAAAGAAGAATCGTGATGCTTAGGGCTCTAAGATCAGGATTTATATAGCGGTGGAGGTACACGGCCAAGTACACGGCCATGTAAATCACATCCTGGTCGTGTATCTCATAGAATGAGAAGAAAAATGCACATTCGGGGAGTTACATGGGTGTGTAAATCATGCCCCGGATGTGTAACTTTCAGGACGAGGAAAAATATGTATTTGGATAGTTACACGGCCATGTAAATCAAACCATGGCCGTATATCTCCCAGGATGAGGGAAAAATAAGCATTTAGAAGTTACTCGGGCAAGTACATGGCCGTGTACTTTTAGCTCAGCACATGTACTTTCTCAAAACCTATGTTTTGACTAGTTTTCAATCCAAAATGACAAAAAACAAGTCAAAACTTAAGACACAACAAATCTAAAGCAAATTAAACACCCACAACACACACACAGAAAACTGAATCACCACAAATAATCCTTGCTCAATTAGAAGTAATTTTAAACGAATGTGATGGTAAGACAGGTTTTCACCGCATGTTAATTCGTTCGACCTAACGGGTTTTCACAACACACCGGTTCTCCAAGAACCGACGGGTTTTCACCGCACACTAAATCAAACAAACAACGGGTTTTCACCGCTCGCCAACAATCAAGCAACATGTAAGAGGCATACGTCAATTTACACAGGCATTCCTAAGATTTAACATCACAAATAATTGAGATTTAAAGGATACAAGTAGAGTTCAATAATTTCCCCTAGGTTTCAAGTCCAAGCTTCCCTAAAAAGGGAATTAGCTCATAATGCAAAACAATGAAATTAAGGAATTACAAATGTTCATTGTCATAATGAGAAAATCAAATGGAAAACTCCCTCAAAACCAAAAAGACAAGGATTGGCCTGAAATTCCCCTCGACGTTGGAGGAATACAATCCTTGACCGCGATGATACCCTAATGGATGATGAAGGTGAGGTTGATGGAGGGGCACGCGGATTCCTGGCCTTTTTGATGGAGAAATCACCTCTTGATCTCGTAGTTAAGCTCTCCTCTCCTCCAGCCACTCTCCCCAAAACTAAGAAGTGAAACCTAGAAAAGAAGCTCTGTTTCTCTCTCTTCAGCAAAGCTTAAATAGGTCGAACCTTACGGCCAGCTTATGGGCGTAAGCTAGGCAATAAGCGTCGGGGTTTCAACTTGTCTCGTGCTTTACACTCTCCATTATGGCCGTAAGTTCCTCCCGTAAGATTCTCTGGCTTCGGGTTACGGTATTTACACGGCCGTAAGCCCAGGCCCGTAAACCTCGTATGATAATTTTCTCTTCTATCCTTACGGGCATAAGCTGCTCCCATAAACGCCTCTGAATTCTGCTTACGGTCTCGCTTACGGCTGTAAATCCCGACCGTAAGCTCCTCTATATTGCAGGGCTTTTTCTCTTACGGGTATAAGGTTGCCCGCAAGGTCTTCTGACTATGGCTTACGGCAGTAAGCCTGGCCGTAAGGTGCCCATAAGCAGTGCAGCCTTCCAAGTGCTAAGTCAGGAGTATTGCCATTTTCGATGTTTTTATTCCCAGTTGCTTCCTTTGCCTCTCCTTTGGTTTAACCTACACTTGTGCCTGCAAAGACAATTTATACTCAATTTAGGCTCGTATTCCACTAAATTACTCTAATACTAACTTGATATGTATACAATTTAATATATAACATAAGCGTAATTGTATGCGTATCATTGGGCCCCTACACTTGCCATCGCTCTAGAAAACATCCAACAAACAAGACTCATGAGAAAATGGATAAAAAATGAATAGGGAAAGTAGGAAAGGCTCGAATATCACATTCATGACTTCTACTCTCACCACTTCTTTCATATTGGGGTTCAACTACCGTTGTGGTTGAATCACAGGTCTAAAGATATCCTCCATAAGGATCCTATGTGTGAAAAAAGATGGGTTGATCCCCTTAATATCGGAAATCTTCCAAGCAATAGATGTCTTATGTGCTCTTAACGTGGCAATTAGCTTCTCTTTTTGTACAGGAGCGAGATTCGTTGCTATAATCACATTCGTTGCTATAATCATGGGTAACTTTGATCTCTCTAGCAGGAATGCATACTCTAAATGATCTAGGGGAGTTTTTAATTCTAATTCAAGTGCTTCCTCTAAGACGATCCATCCTTAATGGATCAATATTCTTAAACACCTCAAAATTTGACTATTTATCCTCTGTCTAATAATTGTTTCATAGCTCGACACATTTACATGCAATTATCTCAAGTCTTAATAGATTCTGCATATCTTGGCAGCTCCGTTGAACTGTTCCACATTACCATCCCAATATAAGTCCTCTTTTTGCTTTGTCTGCTCTATTTCCATTTCTGTTAACTCCAGTGGGATGTTGCATACGGCTGTTCCCTCATAGTTTGGTAAGACTAATTGTTGGGACAAGTGTTCCAGCTTGATTTGCATATCTATCAACATCCCTGTAATCTTTTGAATTATTTCAGCCTTGTTGAATATTTTTTCTGCTGAAAGGAAAAAGAAAAATAAAGAATAATGCTTGATTATAATGTGTAGGTACCAAGAACAAAGTCAAGAACAAATGGAAAGGTGGCCAAATGCGAAAAAATTAAGATGCAGTATATAAACAAAGTCAAGAACAGTTAGAATATGAAAGCAAATAATGGTTATATTAACAAAAGTAAAACGTTCATAATATCTTAAGTTTAGTGGCAACGGCGCAAAAAACTTGATGATTAAATACACCTTGCCGTTGGTATTTTTTGCATTTTTAGCTCATCAAATTTGTAATGAAACCCTAAATCTTTCCTATTTTATAATAAAATCTATAATTTGCTTGTAAGGGTATGCATGCATATGTCCACATAAAAAAACTTATAATAATAAAAAATAAATAAGTAAATAAATATAATAATAATAATAATAATAATAATAATAATAATAAATCTAAGGATTAGCATAGAACAGTATAGTTTTTTCTCTGAAAATAATAACAAATAATAATATTAATAATAAATAATTTTAAAAAAATCCAAGGAGCATAGATCCGGTTAGTTATTTTTTATAATAATAATAATTATTATTATTATTATTATTAATTAATTAATTAATTAATTAAAGAAATTCCACCAATAACCATTATAATAATAATAGGGTTCATCATAAAAATAAAAAAAGAATAATAATAAAATAATGACTTAAATAAATAAAAATAAAAAAATAAAAGCAAAGTAAATAAAAAGAGTATGGCAAAGAACATGAGACGTGGATGCGGATAAAAGTTTTTTTGAAAATAAGCTACGTATTTAGTTCTCATCTCAATTTTTTCTTTTCTTCTTTTCGATTTCTTTTTCGTCTAAATTGTGTCCGTCGATTTCATCTTTTATTTTCAATCTTTGCTCTTTAATCTTTGACTACAATCACAATCTCTCGTCTCTTCTTTTTTATTCCGTCCTTCATAATTTTTTTTTTCGGAGTTTTCTTCAGGTTTCTTTCTTCTCTCAGTTCTTCTCCTCTCTTTTTTTCTTTCTTCCTCTTGATTTTTTTTTCCACTGTCATATCTTATGTTTATTTGTATACTTGGCTTATTCTTCTATCGAAATCCAAACTCTTCTGCCTAAAAGACAAACACAGATATTTTATCCCAAATTTTAAAAAAATAAAATAAAATCCTTCCCCACCTAGAAAATTTTCTTTCAGTTTTTTTTTAAAAAAAAATATTTTCTTAAAACAAATCTAATATTTAAAACCAAACATGATTTTAATATCAAAGGTTAAAGGTTTTTTTGTTTTTTGTAAAATAGGATTTTGAATATCTATTATTTGAATTTTTGAATATAATTATCAGGTTGTTTATATTCTAATTAATTTTATTATTATTATTTTTAAAAAATTATGATTTTTTTATAAGAAAAATATATATGCATATACATGCTCCAATTATCATTATTTTATTTTTATTATTATTATTTTTTCTAATCATTATTTTTTATCATTATTTTCTAATAGGAACTCAACCCTAATATCTCTAAAACTAATTATCCTAACAGATTTAAAATTGGATTTCTTTCATAACTCAAACTAAATTGTCGGCAACTCACAAATCTGATTATTTTTTAGGTTGATTGCACTTTTTTTCCTAAAAAACTTTTTCACATGTCATTTTCCAGCTAAAACATGATTTTTAATTATCCTAATAGAATGTCTGTTTGCCCAAATTTTCCATGGAAACTTTTTCCTTTTATGTTTTCACATGACCCTATTTTCCATCAAAACAAAGGAAAACTTTTTCTACCTTCACCATGGGAAACGTTTTCCATGGAAAATATAAGGGATTATGTGAAAAAATAACATGGGAAGGCTAATTTTTTTCATTTTTTTATTTGACAAGGGAAAATTTTGATTTTCTATCTAGAAAATAATGCCAATCAAACGGCTATTTTTCATTTTCCACAGAATATTTTTCCATGGAAAAATTTTCTGTTTCACCAATTTTCCATGTTGCCAATCAAGCACAGCCTTAGATTTCGAGAGATTGTGAGTTCATGACTTTCATTAGAGATGTTAATTACCCTGGACGACAATGTCGTAGGAACTTCCTATTAAAAAAATAAGTGTGAACAGCAGAAATCTCCGATTAAAAAATAAGGGTGAACAAAAATTAGAACAATCAATTTTATTCATTTTTAATAAACTTGAATTCATATATTTCATTGAAATTACAAGGGTTTTGAGATGTGATCATCTTGACCTTATTTCCTGAGTAAACAATGATTGCACCATTTCATCTCCTTCCGACTATTTCGCCGAAAAGCATGCTTTGACTTTTGGTCTTCGTCAAATCTTAAAATTTGCATCTTGGACATGATTTACGTTTCAAGCTGTAAATCCTCCATGTTTTGAGAATCAGCAACTTGATGATTTGAAATTCTTCAAAGAAAAGACTTCAGCATTTTGTGCTTGTGAAGCTTTTCACAACTTTAGGACTCTTTGACCCTTTGACTTTGGATACCTTGAGACTATTGAACTTTTTGTTCATTCATTTGAAACATGTATCTTGGACACTTGAGTTACATATTGGATTTGATTTGGATTTCAAGTTATGGATTTTCTATATTAATGAACCACAAACTTGATTTTACATAACATTACAAGAAAATATCAATTTATCTATAAAAAATTACACACATACACACTTTCTCAATAAATACACAGGCAATATCCACGAATTAACCAAAAAATAATAAAATCGAGTTATATATTATATTTACTCATGAAATAAACACATATTTACCCAAGATTTACCCAATAATATATAATGCATAGGTACGTCGAGCGTAAAATGACACAAGTGGTTCCCGCCTTACAAATACCCATGAATTACCAAGGAAAATTTTTTTTGGGTAAATATTTTGTGGGTAATGTATATGCACCATGTTTGCCCACTGATTTCCCACAAATTTGGTTTGTGGGTAATGTTGCTGTGGGTAATTTCTGGGTAATTTAACACTTGAATCTGATTTTATAATATTTCCCTTAAATTACATAGGGACATTGCCCATGGGTAAAGTGTCCCTAGGTGATAACTAGGTATCCCAATATATGACTTTTACCAAAATTTACTTAGGAATTACATAGACAAAATGTTATTGGTAACCCTGGGTAATGAAAAATGAGGTGAGTATTTAATATTTGAAATTTATTGATAGTTTACGCATAATATTTTTTTATCAGTAAAATAATATTTAAATTTTAAGCATACACATATTAACCATGGACCAATGACCATAGCTATTTAGGGGGTGTTGTTTGGCTTCATTTGGGGGTGAAGTGGGTGAAGTGGAGACTTCCGAGCCACTTCCAGCTGTTTGGTTGACCGAAGTAGGGGCTGAAGTGGTTAATGTGACACTTCCAAACCATCTCCACTTACCCATTCAACTTCAGCCAAAAAAAGGCCGAAGTCCACTTCACTTCATTTTTTCACTGTTCATTGAAGTGGCCCATCAATTTCATAAATAAAAAATTCAAAAATTTAATATACGATTTAAATTTGTTGAAGAAGTAAATAAATAAACCTGCATTTCTTAAATTAGAAAATAATCATGAAAATTATCATGAAATTATAGAATAATTAAACAAAATTGAATAAAAAAAATTTAAATCGAATAATTAAAATTTAATCACCAAAAGATAAATTTAATAAAAAAAATTTAGATAACTTAAAAGAATAAATAAATAAATATTTATCGAATAATTAAAATTTAATCACGAAATTACAAATTTAATAAACAAAATTGAACGAAATTTATATCACGTTAAAAAATAAATAAATACTCATTATCGAATAATTAAAATTTTAATCACAAAAATTATAATGGGTAATTATACTACCTCTCCTGGTAACCATATACCCACTTTATCTCTTGCTAAACATCATGAACTCCCGAAATGGCAACTTCCAGATTTTAATTTCAACCAACCAAACACTAGAAGTGGTTACTGACATGACACTTCCAGCAACAACCAAACACACAGAAGTATGCACCTCCAAATGAATTACACACTTCCACTGAAGTGGCCACTTCCAGGATTTTACCACTTCGGAAAATCATTTACGAACCAAACAGCCCCATAGTATGTGATGATTATGTGATGTTTTAAAATAAAAAAAATAAAATTTTGTCAATAAATTTATACATATTAGTATATATATTTCTAAAGATTATAATTTTACAAAAAAATATTTATAAAATTTTATTCTTGGATTCTCGGCGTTATAATAACTTTTGTGAAATTAAGTGTCACTTTGGTTTTTTACTTGACTTCCAAAATAAATTTTTGGGTCTTTTAAAATTTAATATTTATTAAATTAAATAACGATACTCATCAAATAATTCACTACATTTTTACCTAAATTATTTTTTTTATAAAATCCATACTTTAAGTTTTTTTTACGAATAGCAAGAAATAAATAATCAGTTAAAAAAGATACATTACAGAAACGTCCCTAATGTTTATTTATCTCCTTTTCAAACTCTATCAAATAAGAAACAAGAAGTTTGGTGAATTCCGGGGGGTGATGTGTAAATAGCTAGCTATATGACCATTATCGAGGCATGAGAAGAGAGAGAGAGAGAGAGAGAGGGGGGAGAAGGCGCCGTGATTTCGCGTTCCAATCGAAGGTGAGATTTTTTTTTCTTTAATTCTTCCCCAATTTCTCTAATCAGTTTTTCATCTTCTTTGCTATCCATTGATGTGTAGATGTTTTCGAGTAATCAATTTAAGGGTTTCACCTCGATCCTCCTTTTTTGTTTAGGGTTTCGATTTGGGAATTCATTGTATATCTGAAGGAGGTCATATTTTCATGAATTTAGTCACAAGTTGCTGTTAATTTGATGAGCCGATTCCTCTTTTTTTCCGTATTGACAAAACATAAGAAATTTTGATACTCATATTTTCATGATTTTTTTTGTTGTTGTAGATCTCGTGGGTTTTCATACCGACTTCTTATACACGAATTTTCTTTTTGTTGTACATGTTCACTAGTTGGTATCTGGATCTTGCTGGAAATTGTTAGCTTTATTCCTTATGCTAGTGAGGAACATTGACAGATAGTTAGATGAAAAAATGATAATAACATGATGTTTCCTCTGTATTCTGTCCGCCTAAATTGATGCCTTCATGAATTCTTTGGCATATTTAGAAGTCTCATTGAATGCATTATGAACTATAAACAGAGAAGTAGGTGCTCACAACAGTCCATGGTTTAGCAGAACAATCAATTCAACAATCTATTAACTATTTGATTGAATGTATGACTCTTGTCCCACGTTGCTCCCATTGAGACCATAAAAAAAAAAACATGTTCTATCATCATTTAACTCTCTCAAAGTCCCAAAAAACAACATGAGTTGGTGCCTAATGCTTGCCTTTTATTGAATTTGTTTTAGCTAATTATGTGAAAGATATTTTTGATTCTAAAAGACAATCTGAGCTTAAAGTTGATGCATGATGAGTGGGATATGAGTATTTTGTTTTTCTCTTGGTATGACCATTTTTCGTATTTTGCTTTTCTCTTGGTATGACCATATGAGCTCATTGTGCATCTCCTCTTTGCCTTTCTAAAGCACAAGTAGGAGCACATAAGATCAAAACCAGTGGCTGGAGGGACTTGTCAGAGTGACACTTGAAGGTTTGATTTTATTCATTATTATTTAATCTTATTCCTTAGCTCAATGCAATTAAGTGATAAAATTATGGAAATGCTTTTGCAAGATTATTCTAGGTACTTATTTGTTCTGTGATATCTTTTTTTTTTTTTTTTTTTTTTTTTTTTTTTTTTTTTGTATTTCATGAGTTCCGTAGTTAACAAACAAAAAATATTGAACTTGCATGTGTTCTACCTCGAATAAATTCAAATGTTTCTAGTTATAGTCATTTTGGTTCATTTTCTTTTTCATGGCATTATTGTTCCTATGTCTATGCAGTTCTGTTTGGTTTGAGTTTGTGTTAGTATTTGATGTGTGCTCATGTATCTTTTATTTTAAAAGTTGATCAAAATCAAACTATATATACTTTATTTACAAGCCAGAGTGTTAATTTGTAATGATAATAAATTTGGCGGTAATATTGAAATGAATCTTTTCTAATCTATTAAATCACTGAGTCTGATAACTATTGATTTCACATTTTCAGCAAACATTTTGATGCCGAAGTGATGTAATTCATGTATTTTCTGCAGCTCTAGGAAATAAATATGTTTCAGTCTGAATTCCTACTTATCAGAATTTTCTCATAGTTTGTGCCTCTGTTGATTGTTCCTATTTAGGATGTAATTGCAAAAGAACACAGTACTCCTTTATCATTGTGCCGTCACCCTGTTGATATGCTGATTTCCGAAAGCATATCGCATGGTGCATTTGTGCAATGATAAAAGATAGGATAAGGTCAAGGATATGATGCTTAATTCTATTTTGTTGTAAATTATTTGTCTTTCTTTAATTTAGGTCTAATACTAAATTCTTGGTTTAGTTATCATCCCACTTATATTCTCACCTGGTTGGTTAGACCAACTTGTACAATCCTTTTTGCTTTCAGTTTTATTATTGTCTTTGACTATTCTGTTGCAGTGTTTGTTGTGTTAAACTTTCTTGTACTGTCTCTTTGTATGAATTTTATCCTCCCAAGGTGATTGAATATCTTCCTGCATCATTTAGGCATGATGACTATGCATTAGATTTCAGAATCTCTTTATTTTTGCAAGATAACACAATCATTTTTAAGGAACCAATGAACCAGCTGTTTATGAAATAGTGAATCGCTAAAACTGGTGATATAAGATTAGTAGAAGTCAAGCAGAAGTCAAGCATCATATAAGAGAAATTCTTGTTTTATAGTTAAATAGACAGTTAAATTAGACATCAAGCATTTTGTAATTACGTTATGCATGATGACAAAAAATAATAACTGGTATGTGCTGTTTATTGCTTAAATTCTAAAAGAATTTGTGTTATGTAGCATTATGCTTTACATTCAGTGGAGTACATGAAAACACATTTGAAAAATTTTAGCAAAGATAATGAAAATCTTAAACATTGAACATAACCATGTCAAATCTCCTATATTCCGTTATAACTCACGGATTTCTTCATTTATCATACAACTATTTGAATTCTTTACAGAATGTGCAAATATCTCTTTGCACTAATACATGTAAGGTTGTAAGGAAGTTTAAGAATGCCAAGAGAGCATTCCTTCTAACATTCTGTGTTATAATCACAAAATGCTCCTCTTTGTAAAGTTACACTTAAGAACCTTGATGTACATTTAAATCAAAAGTCAGGCGGGTAATTTAGATTTATGGTCAATCGTGAAAAAATGTCTTTTAAATTAAAATTTGTAACAATTATAGGAGAAAGGTAATGTAAAGGTGTCCATGGACAGTTGAGTACATCATCCCTTCAAGTGCAACCAATACAATTCTCTCACCCTAGTGATCTCAGTTTTTCATATTTCATGCGTCCATAAATTTAAGAAACAAATAGGGCTAAATTAATCTTTTCCATATGTCTTGTTATGACTTAACTCTAGTCTAATTAAGTTTAGCATGGTAAATGGCATTAAAGAGGTATTTGCACACTGAATGTGGAATCGGACGAATTATCTACAAGGAAAACAAAAAGCTATAAGTAAATATGAAAGATTTAAGGTAGGTATATGAGTAGAAACTCTGATTGGCCATGGTCTCAAATAATTACTGGAGCTTACCTCCTTGCAGCAAGATTTTATTATCCTTTCAATTCATTCATTTTTTCTCAATTGTCCATCAATTCCATTGGAGGAACTCTGGATCTGTCAGATCTATCCAGTTTCCCAGTCTTAGTTTTAGAAAATCACTGATTTTTATCACTGGAACTAGTTCATTAAGGAGTGTTTTCAGTGATTGGAATTATTCGGTGGAGTAGGATGTGATTCTAGGAATCTTTAAGCAGCAAAGTTGCCATTCTTCTGTTGCTGGACCATTTTGCTTTTCCCTGCGGACTCTTTGTTACCTTTTCTTTTCTTGTCCTTCTTTCTTTTCTCGTAATGTCTTATTTTAAATCATGTTTAATTTTGTTTTGCACTAGGATATAGTAGGAGAAGTTGACCCTAGCAAAAGGCATATTCGATGGCAGCATCAAAGATCCAAGCGTTATGGAATCATCCTGCTGGCCCTAAGACCAGTTTGTTACCATTTTCTGTCCTCCAATTTTATTTATCTGCATTTTGTCTGTAACCAGTGTCCTTAAACTATTTATTATCATTTTCTCATCGCATTGCCCATCAAAGTTCAACAAGTTACCTGTTACATATTACCTGGAGATCTAGGATTTTGCAATTCTAGACTACGCACTCATTATTAGATTCCCTTTGTATGCTTATATCAGTGACTCTCGACTTTGATATATCCACAAACCAGTGTATCATGTGCATATTCTTACCATGACTTATAAAAAAATGCAGTCCTTCTAGACATCTTTTGTCTTAGTTTATGCAATCACAATTTAGGTTGATGTTATCTAGATCATTTATTTTTTGTGGTTTAACATTGAATGTTTTCAAATTTATTATCATCTTGGTCTGTGTGTGGTTTTATTGTGGAGTTCTAAGACTTTTATCAAGGCTGACAATATTAATTCATGAACTAAGTGAATGTGATTAATAAAATTGACTGAACAAGCACATTGATTTCAGATATACCATTCTAGTAAAATTTAGTTAAAAATCTTGGTCAGTTGGTATGCTTCCTGTTTGTTTAGTTTAAGTGCATATTTAGTGTTGTTTTTTTATATTGCTAAATATAACATGCCAATTTCTTCAGTTCATTTTTGGGCTCCAACTTTCAAATGGGGCATTAGCATTGCAAATGTAGCTGATTTCACCAAGCCTCCTGAGAAGCTATCCTATCCTCAGCAAATTGGTATGTGATTTGTGATACCAAAAATTTCCACAAGTTTCTTCTACATCCCTTGCAGGATGAGCTCTTGTTGGTCCTCATTTATTCTACAGATGAATATATCAATCAGAATGTTCATTTTTCTTTGATGATATTCAGCTGTGACTTTCACTGGACTTATTTGGTCTCGTTATAGCACAGTAATTACACCTGTAAGTTCTTTTTGTATCTAAGTAATTGTTGATGCAAACTCATTAATGTTGTTTTTAATCTATTTTTCGGCTGTCCTGATGAATTCTAAAACATGATGAGCATCACATTGAATTTTCAGTGGAACCATCTATTCTGGGAATATTGCTATACTGTTCACATGCAAATGGATTTCTGTTTCTAGTGAAAGTTGGCCTTCAGTTGGTAGCTCCATTGTTATTTTGGGAGATAGAGGCCGTGACCCATTTTCATGTCTTCAAAAATTCATAGACAACTAATGCTGTGCTTGTTTTTATCTTTTTTGTAATGCAGAAGAACTGGAACCTGTTCAGTGTGAATGTTGCGATGGCGGGAACAGGCATATATCAACTTCAACGCAAAATCAGGTATAACAGATTTTCATAGTGTTGGTGTTAAATGCCATTTTATTATAAAATTGGACCAAAAAAAAATCATTTGGAGCCAACGATATCTACCTGTTCTTGGTTAATTATTGTATAGATGGCTACAATACTGATTCTGTCAATTAATGGAGTTACCTTTGATGGAAGGGTTCCCAATACATATTTGAATCGGAAATCATGTTTCTCCTATATTTTGAGTTTACTTTGACCTAGCTGATTTGTTTCTTTAGTTAATACAAGGAATGTTTTCTTTCACTGATTTGATTAATTAATTCATTATGTTTAACTCTTAATTCTGTAATTTTTCATTTTCTAATTATTTTTTCCAGACATGATTACTTTTCCAAGGCACAAGAATTACCTGCAAATGAATGAGAACAAAACACTTCTTGATTATGTGAGTCTCCAGCTCTTAAATAAAAGACCCAATACAGGAAGGCTCCAATTTCTTTGTTCATGGAATTCACTGTGTTTTCTTGGTTCTATTGTATCACAGAAGTGTACCAATCAAACATAAAGATGATATGTTGCCATCTTCGAAAGATGGAAATCAATTACCTGTTTCTTTTCTCCTTTTTATATAATGCAGTGTGTGGTCTTGGTATCTGTGGTGACTTTTAATTCTGATGCAAGAGAGTAGCTCTCTTAGCCTTTAGTTATTATGAATAAGATGCAATGTAGGATGTTTACACCATATTGTGTGAACCACTGGTATGCAAAAGCTATGGATATTAAACTTAGTCAAGGTGAGATATTGGCAGTCTTATTAAGCGGTGGACTGTGTTTGGTGGTTGTTCTTTGCATATGCAAAGATTCAAGCTTAAAATCACTTAAGTAACTTAGACGTTTATCGCTTGGACTAATATCTGTTGGTGGTTTATTGTTTTTATTGTATTTTCATTGTATTTATGATTACATGGTGTCAAAGTTGAAATAACAATAATAATTATTATTATCTTTGATAATTTTCGTATGTCAAGGGACTAGGTGTTGGAGTTCAAGGCTTTTTTCTGAAGGGCCAAGTCAAATTTTTGTCAAAATAAGAGTTTGCCTTTCTAAAATTATCGTATTTTTTTGCATTTTAATTATATTTCTTCAATATTATTTCAAAAAAATATTTATTTTAATTGTATTAGGAAAAAACCTTTCAAAAAAAAAAGAAAAAAAAAATTCATAGCAAATTTTCTTTTACAAAAGTCAATTTATGCTTGAAATGTATATTTAATAACGGGCGAAATTTCATTTGTTGAGGCTTGTAAGCCTTGGCAAATTTGACAAAGGTAAAAAGTGCTTTTTGGGTGGGGGCGGGGGCTCGAAAGCATTGAGTCTTTATATTGTTGAATTTGTTTTCTTTCTTGTATCAGGAGAAACGTATTGTTTTTAAAATAATAAATACAGATCAAAATAAAGATCAAAATAGACAATTAAGTTTGTGATATATGGGAAAAGCATAGAAGCAAACAATGTAGTGCCTAAATTAAAATTATTTATATTCTGGGAAGTAAAACATTTTTGAAAATACTAATAAACTTTTCTAGCTCTAGAAAATCAGGGTCCATTTGAATGACTCCCTCCGCGTATCCTTGCACGTCTTTTTTTGTCTTCTTTATCATCCACAACGACTTGTGGAGTTGTCTAACTTATATGCTCATGTAGATCTGATAATTATTGATAAAAACCTTTGTGGGCAAATATCTTCCTATTAAGCAAGCATGTGTTTAAAGTATAGAACTCAAATGATGCTCTAGCCTTAAATTTAAGTAGTACCTGATACATTTATAATAGTTGACACGCATTGGTTGAATTACAGGGGTTATTCGCAAGGTTTATTTGTACAAGTGGCATATTAACAAACCATCCACTTATGCAAAACATCCCTATACATAACATGAGATTATTTCTTCTAATAAATGTTGATGAAACTCCGGTTTTATGTTGGACTACTGAAGGGATGGGTTATCTACAAGCTTTTGCTTAAGTGTCATTGCTTGCGGGGTTGTAATTGATGAGGGCTCAGTGAATCGCACACAAGTGTATGTACCCTATCGAGTAATACAGTGGTAAGCAAAGTCTCCTCACGAAGTTGGCCAAATGACGTTTTTACAAGATCGGGACCCCTTCTTTCTTCTTGTTGATGCCTTCATTAAGACTAGCCTCACATCCGTTTTCTCCCCTTGGAGCTCCACACCCTAATTTCGCTTCCCAGATGTGCTCTTTCCTATTAGAAAACCCCCAAAGTCTTTTATACCCTAACCCTTATGGTGGCTTAAGGGCGTAAGCCCTGGCCATAAGAATCAGGTTCTTGTTGGTCGAGTGTCTTACGGTTTGGCTCCCCGGCCGTAAGCTTTGCGTGTAAGGCCTTTTGTCTTCGTGTTACGATCCCGCTTACTTCCGTAAGCGTGAGACGGTAATCTTTTTCTACCAGCTCTTGTGACCATTTTTTATGGGCGTGTGTTCCTCTCATAAACCCCCTAGACAGCCCTTACAGTTTGACTTATAGTCTAAGTCGTGCCTGTAAGTGCTTCTGTATGGCTCATTTTCTAGGTATCAATATGAAGAGAGCTCCATCTTTTTCGCTTTGCCTCTTGTTTACTTCTTTTAGCTTTCTTTTGTTCTTAAGCTCCACTTGGTGCCTGCAAACATAATTCACACCTCATTTAGCATCATTTCCAAATAATCATTCTAATACAAGCTGGATAAGTGTATAAAACAATATATAAAGATAGTATAAGTGTATACTTATTAAATTTTCTCACACTTAACGTTTTGCTCGTCCTTAAGCAAAAAAGAAATCATTATACAAATAGAGGAATAAGTAATTGACCCTGGGTCATTAGGAGTTGGGGAATTCTACAAGTAATTGACAGACAACAATGTGAGAATACAAAAAATTCTGAGCTTAGAAATTAGTTGAACTCTATTCCTGGCTTTCGAGTGCGTGTGTATCTCAACTCTCTTTAGTTCGCTCCTTTAGACTATTATGACGTACATAGCAAAGATTCACGAACAACTTCACTTAATATAAGCTAAAGTGGTAGTTTCACACACCTCCTAAGGTAGCCATTTCTCTCAAGGCCCAGCTTTCATGCTTAGGAGAGGTAGCTCTCTTTCCACAATTGTGTTGTAGAATGATGGTTGCGTTCACTCACCAAAAGAGGTAGCACTTTCTCTCGGTAGGCATACATGGTATCTGACTTATAGAGAGTAGCTTCACACATCTAACAGGGGTAGCTCTTTTGATCTCCTTTGCACACATATTTTTCCAAATTTGAAACATTCTCTTACAAATATCGTACTTGAAGTTCAATGAAAGACAACACTACAAGAGTAATGAACATTCTAAGTTGGTATAAAAGAGGAGTTATGTGCTCAAATTAGGTAAAAAAAGCCAAGAATAGAGCAAAACTAAAACAAAAACAAATAGAGCCAAAAAATGAAAATTCTAACATGTGTCCATCCTATACTATGGAACTCCGGCTAATCATTCAAATACACTCTCATTGATCAAAATTTTGGCATGCAAAGAGTGTAATAATCATTCAACCAGGAAGCCATGCGGCCTCCCATGCGCCCGCATGGGAGCCCGCATGCACTTCTGGCCGGAGTCCTTGCGGGCTCCCATGCGGGCGCATGGGAGGCCGCAAGGCCTCTTTTTTGGCTCCTTGCGGGCACACTAAGTGCCCGCAAGGTCCCTTCCTTGCTAACGCCTTTTAAAACACTTTTCTCCCATCTTTTAACCTCTCAAAAAGACCTTACCTAAGATCCCAACAAAAATAAAACTCGACAAAAACTTAAACACACAACTTCTACACAAGAAACAAAGCACAAGAGAAGCGAAAAAGATCGAACTTCCACATATATGTAGAATGCAGTCATCAAATACCTCCACACTTGAATCATTGCTTGTCCTCAAGCAAACCAAATCATTATACAAAGAGATGAGTGCATGACTTCTGATCTCAGCAAGCTAAGGAGTTTCTTAAAGCTTAATGAAACATGAATAGCCAGTGCATAAGTCAATTGAAAGCTTATGAAAAAGTTTCACTCTTACTCTGTACTTCCGTGTATGTGTGTGCAACCCAAGAGTGTGCGCCACGAATACGCCGTGACCATCGGGTATTTTGTACCCCTCCGGTATTAGGGTTGTGCCTAGTTTGTGCTTCAACCCTAATTTGAGAATCTCGTGCCTTTAATGCAATCGTAAGAGGATTTGGGCGGAAGGAATTCCCGTATAAATACTCGTACCGGATTAGGAGCCAATTGCCGTGACCATTGGGTTGGCCTACCTTAGGATTCTCCTGGCCAAGAACCACCAGTGCCTGTGTACTTCTAGCATCCTACTAGCTTTAGTAATCCCGAGGGATCCTAGCTCGGGACCTCGTACTTTTATTGCTAATTGCCTCCTTGAAATGCTTATTTGGTGTGCCTTAGTCCAACCTATTTATAGTTATCTTTGTTAGTTTTCTTATCTTGTTCTAATTCTCTATCTTAGTTAGACTAGACAGTGCCGTCTAGGGGGAAGTAATAGCAGCTCTTGGGACCCCAGGGAATACGACCCTCTCACGCTTGCGTGAGAGGTATTACTTGACGACCCGTGCGCTTGCGGGTGTTCACACTTTCCGTGTCGATCAAGGATCCAACTGCCTTGCGATTTCAATTGCTAGGGAGGCTTTTTACAATTAGTTTTACCGAGTTTGCTGTCCGGATGGGGTTGTACGACGAGCCGTTCACTTTATCTCCGGAATATCAATCTTTGACATTCTATCTTCCTCCTGGTGAAACTCAACAGGAATGTTGGCGGCGGGTGAGCTCTGACCATCGGTTATTTCAACCGGCTCGATGTAGAGCCTCAGTGCTCAAATCTTCTGCATTGCGAGTCATTCACATTCTTTTAAGTGGGACCATCACGGGCCGAGGCGAGAGCACGGGTGTCATCACCAACGCTGAATTCACATATTTGGTTAGTATGTGGAATGGCATTCCATTTCATATGGGTTATGTACTTGCTAAGGCATTTCAGCATCAGTCTAAGGATCGCTGCACGAAAGCCATTTTTGTCGGACCTTACATCACACGTTCACCGTGAGCGGTCGGGTCCATCCTATTAATGCTCGCACTTTGCGCAGTATGGGTTTATTTTCACCATCATCTGCATCAGCTCAACCGACACCACCTCCAGAAACACCTAGGCCGTCCAATTCGGATTCTGATTCCTCTAATGTTTTATCCGACCGTGAATTTAGCCAGTGGATGTTGCGGAGTTGTCAGAAAATCATGGATCACTGTTCTCCTCGTCGTGCCGCTGGACCTTCTACATCCCGGACTGTAAGCGTCGACACCACCGACCTTCCATCGGAGTCTGACTCCGATTCTGAGAGCGCCGGGTTTTGATGTTTTATTTTGTTGTTTTTGTTTTGTTCTGTGTTCTTTATTTTTACTTTTGTTGTCTTTTGTTTTCCTTGAGTCAGTTAGCAAGGGGAGTCCCCTACTAAACTGATCTCTTTTTAGTGTGATCTTTGTCTTTTTGTTTATTTTCTGTCTCTAATGCTTGCATGTGTCTCTCAGGATTTATTGACTGTCTATCTTGATTGTTGTCTCAAGCGACTCCTCCCTAATCGGCGTTCAACACCCGCCCTTGTGTGCCATGGAATTTTTCTTCGGCATCTCTCCCTTAATTTGGTGAAAATTTCCCAACCCTCACTTCTTCTTGAAATCATTTTTGTTGTTGTGCATGATTAAATATTTAAACATTGCAGACAATGTTTCATTCAAGTGTGGGGGAGGGTTGTATATTTGTGTTCTAATATGATTAGAAGTTGTGCATGACTTAGGACGATCTATGAAATTTTTGGTTGAGAATTGCTAAGCTAGGAGTTTTTGAGCATATTAGTACACTTTTGTTGAACTTAAAGTTTTATTTTGCTCTTACTTTGGAAACCCAAATGCTAACACTTAGCCCTCTGTTGTGTTGTTACTCTGTTAGAGGAAGGGCTAGTTTATAAGGCTGAAAAATTAGATGTTGACTCCAAACTCAAATTAATAAAAGCTTGAATTTTGCGACAGGTCGGATTCCATTTTGGATGCCCTGTCAATTTTTATGAAAAAGATGGTAGAAAGAGCTATCACTTTATAAAAAGCGAAAGCCGCACTTGAGTAGTTGGATTTTAGGCATCACAAATGTCATTTTTGATGACCTACCAAGTGAAATGGCTGCCTCTAGGGTGTATGAAGCTACTACCCAATTTAGGAGTCAATAGTGAAAATATTGAGAAGAAAGAGCTTGTACTAGCCCCCTCAAGAACAGTTTTGACATGCTCTAGGAGGCGACACACACACACACGGTAGTACGGAGTAAGAGTAAAATCTTTCACAAGCCTTCAATTGACTAAGCCACTAGTTCTCAGAAACTCCTTAAGCTTCAGTAACTCTTTTAATTTGTTGGGGGTATTTGATGAGCGCATTTCATATATATGTATTGCATGCTTTACTCTCATCATTATTGAATATTTTGGCTGTAATTCTCCAAGTACGGTGCTATTTGAGTTATTCGTTGTTTGTCATGCAGATATCAAAGTCCTGAAGTAAGAAGAAGTGTTTTGGAACAATTTTAGAAGCTAAAGGACTCAGAAGAAACCTCATCAAGCTAAGCACGGCTTAAGCACGCCGTGCTGTTCCCCGTGCAAATTGCGGGGGAATTCAGCTACAAAATCAGCCACGGCTGAGTTCGGCCGAGCACGGGTGTGAAAACCTCGGCACGGTCGAAGCACGCCCGTGCTTTGTTCCCCGTGAAAATTGCAGGAGATTTCAGCCACAAATCAGCACAGCTTGAGTTCGCTGAGCACGGTCGTGAAAACCTCAGCACGGTCTAAGCACGCCCGTGCTGTTCCCCGTGCAGATTACAGGAATGTGAGTTTTCTGGAAATTTATTTGGCCGTAATCTGCACGGCTTGAAGCACGGCTTCGACACGCCCGTGCTCACATCGAGAAGACATTAAAACCCTAGAAACTCAGTTTCTAGATGGACTTTTTGTGGGCGAACTTTGGGGGAAGAAAGAGAAGAGCTTTGGGAGTTCATCCTCCACTTCATCAAGGGAATAGAAAGCTTATGGTAGGCCGATGGGGAGGAGATCTTACGACATTGTAGATCCTTCGACAACCACAAGGATGCAAGAAATTAGGGAGTTTTCAACTTCTTGCCTTTTAATTTCTTTGGCATTGTATTTGTTGGTTGTTGTAATGAGGGGCTAAACTCTTAAGGGAGCCCCGGGGTTGTTTGGATGACGTTGTAGCTTGAACTCATTTCTTTACTTGCAGTGTTTATGAATGTCTTGTTCAATTCAATAAATCAAGGTTATTGGCTATCTTGTATGTTGTTTATTGCTTGATGCTTGGTAGTCAGGATCTCTTATCTAGGCTTGTGAATCGTTATTGATTGTTGCAAGCAGTGGGAGTTCAACTTAGGGCTCGGCAGCGCTAGAAACCACATGCTTATAGCATAACTAGGTTTAGAACTGAAGACATCTCTGATAAGTACTGAGAAAGACCGAGTTAGTGAACGTCGGAAATCCAACCCCGGGGCCCCATCTCCTCCATCGAGTCAAACCTCAAATTTCCCCTTGGTAAACTTCCCTTTCCCTTAACCTCCTTGAAGTCAATCCTAAGTCAATTCCATCACCTTTTATCTTGTTAGATATTTAGCAGGACGTTAGTATTGGAAGCTATACCAGTCCCTGTGGATTCGACTACCCGACCTAAAGGGTACACTTTACTACTTGTGCGACCCGTGTACTTGCGGTTACGCAAGGGGCGTACCAAATATTTATGTGGAGTTGCTTGAAGATAGTGAGGAACTTCTTGAATTGGACTTCATCTTTATCTTGTTTGAGTCTTGAGCGGTAAGGTACCACTGGCTTATTCGTGCTCCTTTGAAATGTTAGAATTGGGAGAGTCTTCACCAGTTTTCCTCCCATTCTCCTTGCTTGCATCTTCACTCAAATTAGGGTCTTCCCGGATGGCTACCCCATCATTGGAAGAACTTGGGATCCCTTTTTCTTTTGCTTCCAATTATCTACCACTTCTCAAAGTAACAGCTTTTAATTATTCCCTTTGGTTTCTTTCGGTGTTGCTTAGCAAACTCCCCGAGGGTCGTTTAGATTGTCCACTAGCAAGCTGTCCTACTTGGTTCTACAGAGATTGGATGGATGCTTGAACATTTCTCAATATGGTACCGAATTCATCACATTTCTTTTCATTATTCACAAAACGTGCCTACGTGCTAATCATGAATCTGGCCAAAATATCCTCTGTAGAGTATTTCTTCTCATGTGGAGGAGGAGCTTGGTATTGGCTTCCCTGAGATGGTGGAGGTCTATACTGAGATTAGCCTTGAGTCCAAGAAGGATTTGAAGAGCCCCTCCATACATAATTGTAAGTGTTGCCAACCTGATTCCCTAGTCCTCTTGGTCCACCCCCAACATAATCAACTGTTTCTATCAGCGGTGATGGGCAACAACAATAGGGCATTATGATGTTGCATGCCCTGCCCCACAAGTATCACATCACATAACGGCCTTGGACCCTAACATGAGTTGATCAACTTTTTGTGCTAGGGCGTCATACTTCGAACTATTTTCCATGACATGTTTCGTTAGGGCATCAATCTTAGCAGCCAAAGCTGTGGATTCATTCACCTCGTACAGCGCTGCAGTTCTTGGAACTATTTTCCATGACATGTTTCCAATGGCACTCATTGCTGGCCATATTCTCAATTAATTCCTCAGCCTCTTCAGGAAGCTTGTTGCTCAAAGAACCGCCTGCTGCTGCATCGATGAGTTGCCTAGTAGCATAATTCAACCCGTTACACAACATCTGCACTCTCATCCATGCAGGGAAGACGTGATGAGGACACTTGCAAAGAAGGTCCTTAAATCGTTCGTGGGCTTCAAAGAGTGTCTCAGTATCACCCTGCCTGAAAGACGATATCTCTTGTCTCAGTCTTGCAGCTTTGCTTGGGGGAAAATATCGGGCCAGGAACTTCTCAACCATTTCCTTCCAAATGGTGATTGACCCAGGAGCTAAGGATGTGATCCTTCTGTATGCTGTTCCTCTAAAATGGAACGGGAATAATCTCAGTCTGATGGCATCATCTGATACTGAGTTGATTTTAAAAGTGGAGCATATCTCAAGGAATCGCGCAAGATGGGCATGGGCGTCTTCATCCACTAGACCGTCAAACTGGACTGAATTCTGAATCATCCCTATGGTACTTGATAAACGTCTAAATATACGTATTTTATACGTATTTATTTGTATTATTTTATTATCTTTTTGATAAGTCGATGCCCTTTTATAGTCTAAACCCCTTTATTTTGTGTTGCAGACCCTAAATGAGCTCAAGAACGTATTTAGGAAGAATTCGACACCAAATACGACGTTTTTGGGTTCTTCACTGTAGCAGTACTGTAGCAGAAATACTGTAGCAGGGTTACTGTAGCACCCGTGGTGAAATTTCGTGCAGAACTTTCTGGATGCCTCACGGGCAACCTCACGGCCGTGAGGTAGCCCGTGAGAAGTCGCGATTTTCACCCTTTTAAGGGCTTTTAGGGCATGAAAGAAGGGGGACTTTGGCTCTTCTTGAAGCTTGACACCACCTCTTCCAAATCCGACCAAGAAGGAGAGCTTGGAGGGCATTTCCACGGTAGAATCGGCGAGGAGAGCGCGTTCTTGTGCGGGATCTACCTCTAGGGCTTCAAATCTTGAGGTTGAAGACGACGGGAAGCCACCCCTTCGAGTGGCGTCTTTGGAAGCTTCTTCGACTCTAATCTTTGGAGGGAGGTCCTTTATGTTGGGTTTAGTTATTTTCATGCTTTTATTCATGTATTTGGAGACTATGAGCAACTAAAACCCCAAGGTCACCGGATGTGGGTGAACCTTGGGGTGAACTTGTGATGTTTGGATGTTTTGGTTTAATTCATGCTTGTTAGCTTGTTTGTGATTCATGTTTGGTGTTTTTGAATGCTTGGGTATGCATGAGAACTCTGTGTATCCATACTTAGCCAATACTAGGTTGCATGACCATTGCCCTAGTATTAGACTCACCAAGCTTGGAAGGGAAATACGTACAAATACGCCGTGACCATCGGGTATTTGTACCCCTCCAATTCTAGGGTTAATTACTCATGTGTGATTCAACCTTAGCTTGAGAAAACCATCTTGCCCTTTGCAATCGTAGGAGGAATTGTACGGGTATAACCCGTATTCAATACTCGTACCGGATTAGGGGTCAATTGCCGTGACCATCGGGTTGACCTAATCTAGGGTTTTCTCGGTCCTTTAAGCCACTTGCATGTTAATCCAACATCTTTCGCACTTTAGTAACCCCGAGGGGATCCTCATCCGTGACCATCTTCTCATCCTGATTTCCTCCCGTTTATCGCCCTTCGTATTTAGCAGTTTAATTGCTTTTGTTTTACTTCTTTACTTTTTCATTCTAAATCTCAAGTTTGATCGGCTAGACAACATAGCAAAAAGGAAGTAAGGATAGATTCTCGGGCCCTTGGGAATACGACCTACTCGTGCTTGCGCGAGTGGTTTATTACTTGACGACCCCGTGCGCTTGCGGGACGATCATCAAGTTTTTGGCGCCGTTGCCGGGGAATCCACGAGAAATATTCGGAAAACTTTGAGCGTGTTGATTTGGCTTTTATTTTGACGTTTTTGCCATTCTTATATATATTCTGTTTATTACTTCTTTTGTCTTTCCTTATCTTGTTTTGCTTCCATTCTTTTTATTCTAACTTTGTAAATATCTTTCTTCTATTATTTAATTATGTATGCAGCCAATGATTGGGTTAACTATCATCACTCGCAGGTGCCGTGCTCTTACTACTCTAGCACTCGGGATTGGGTCAAACACTCCAAACTTTTATGATGATAAATGGAAGAAGCAAGTATTGTGGGGGTTCGATTAATAGTACCCCGGGGAGATTTCAATACTCGGTCATTCTTCAACCAAGTACATGCAAACAGAAAAATTGAACCTCGTAGAGCATTTTCCAATGGAACAGGGGCACGAGCACGCAGTGAGAGACAGTTTAAAAGAAGGGGAATTTAAAATGGATGAAAACCCAATTCATGGAGAGACAGAGGCACAAGCAAGGGAAGAAAGTTGTTATAGTGACAAGTGCATCGAGGCGTAAGAGGTGAGGACCGAAAAATGCGATATGGGCGGTTTCGGGAAATTGAAGTCGTCATTGGAGGAACCGCCCGAACTGGAACTAAAACCGTTACCGGTGCACTTGGAATACGCATTTCGGGTGAGGGTTCCAAACTTCCAGTCATCATCGCGTCAGATTTGACAGAGGAACAAAAGGGCAAACTCCTTGAGGTACTCAAAAAGTATAAAAAGGCAATTGCTTGGAAAATAGCTGATATCAAAGGGATCAGTCCATCATTTTGCACGCACAAAATTCTTATGGAAGACAATCACAAACCCATGGCAATACCCCAACGAAGGTTGAATCCTAATATGAAGGAAGTAGTGAAGAACGAGGTTATCAAGCTTCTCGACGCCGGCATTATATACCCTATATCGACGGTGCTCGGGTGAGTCCTGTGCAAGTAGTACCCAAAAAGGGAGGAATGACGGTTATTACCAATGAGAGGAACGAGCTTATCCCGACGAGAACAGTCACCAGGTTGGAGGGTCTGTATTGATTACAGGAAGCTGAACGATGCCACAAGGAAGGATCACTTCCCTTTGCCTTTCATAGACCGGATGCTCGAACGATTGGCGGGACATGCTTATTACGCTTCTTGGATGGCCTCTCTGGATATTTTCAGATACCGATTGCTCCCGAGGACCAAGAGAAGACCACTTTCACTTGTCCGTATGGAACATTTGCCTACCGCCGTATGCCCTTCGGGCTTTGCAATGCACCTGCCACATTCTAGAGATGCATGTTGGCCATTTTTGAAGGTATGGTGGAGAACATTATGGAAGTGTTTATGGATGACTTTTCAGTCTTTGGTGACTCGTTTGATTTCTGTCTCAAAAACTTGGAGCGAGTCTTAAAAAGGTGTGAAGAAACGAATTTGGTGCTTAGCTGGGAGAAATGTCATTTTATGGTCAAGGAGGGTATAGTACTTGGACATAAAATCTCTAAAAAGGGAATAGAAGTGGATCGGGCAAAAGTCGCCACTATTGAGAAACTTCCTCCTCCAACTTCGGTAAAAGCAATCGAAGTTTCCTGGGCCATGCGGGGTTTTACGGGAGGTTTGTGAAAGATTTCTCTTCGATTGCCCGACCATTGACGAAGCTACTCGAGAAGGATGCCCCTTTTGAGTTCGATGAAGACTGTATGAAAGCCTTCCTTTCCTTGAAGAGAAAGCTTATAGAAGCACCGATTATGGTTTCTCCAGACCGGAATCTGCCATTTGAATTAATGTGTGATGCGAGTGACTATCTTTGTGGGAGCCGTGCTTGGCCGGCGGCGAAACAATCACTTCCACCCCATCTACTATGCAAGCAAAACCCCGAACGATGCTCAAGAAAACTACACCACCACTGAAAAAGAAATGCTCGTTGTTGTCTTTGCATTTGACAAATTCCGCTCATATTTGGTGTTATCAAAGGTGATTGTGTACACAGATCATTCTCGCCCTAAAATATTTACTTAACAAGTCGATGCAAAGCCTCATCTAATCCGATGGGTCTTCTTACTTGCAAGAGTTTGATCTAGAAATAAAGGATAAAAAGGGGGGCGGAGAACTTAGCCGCCGATCATCTCTCGCGCCTTGAGGAACCTATGGAAAATACTTTGCAAAAGGATGAGATTAATGATTCATTCCCCTGGAGAACGGTTGTGCAGTATTCGGGTGATTGAAGAAGATGAGACTCCGTGGTTTGCGAGATATAGCAAATTACTTGGCAGCAAAAATTTTCCCAAAGCGGCTCACATATCGCGAGAGAAAAAAATTCTTTGCCGATCTAAAGCACTACATATGGGAAGACCCGTACCTATTCGGGATGTGTGCCGATCAAATCGTCGAGAGATGTGTTTCAACGAGAAGAAGGGCACGATATCTTGATACATTGCCACTCGGGGCCTACAGGAGGCCACTATAGCGGGAGCGTAACGGCGAAGAAGGTTCTTGACTCGGGATTCTACTGGCCCACTATGTTTCGGGATGCACAAGCACCGGTACAACAAGGTGTGACAGTGTCAAAGAACCGGCAATATTTCAAAAAGAGAAGAAATGCCGCAATCATGGAATCAAGCTTGTGAGGTGTTTGATGTCCGGGGAATCGATTTCATGGGCCCATTCCCTAGTTCCCATGGTAACAAGTACATTTTGGTGGCTGTAGATTATGTCTCAAAATGGGTGGAAGCACCGAGCTCTTCCGTCTTGTGACGCTAGGGTGGTGGTGAAATTTCTAAAGAAATTATTCTCCCGGTTTGGTACACCCGGGGTGATCATAAGTGATCGAGGCACCCATTTCGCAACTCTCAATTTGAGAAAGTTCTAAAACGGTACGGGGTATCTCATAGCATGTCGATTGCGTATCATCCTCAAACCGGTGGGCAGGTTGAGGTATCAAATAGGGAGTTAAAGCGGATCTTAGAGAAAACCGTCAACCAAGCACCGAAGAGATTGGGCAAAACAGCTAGACGATGCGCTGTGGGCATATAGGACGGCATACAAGACACCTATCGGGTCAACACCCTACAGATTGGTCTATGAAAAATCTTGCCACTTACCGGTTGAATTGGAGCACGAGCTTCTTGGGCCATTAAACAACTCAACTTCGATCCTCACCTTAGGGGCCACAAGAGGAAGTTTCAACTAAATGAATTAGACGAATGGCGAACATTGGCATATGAAACCTCGGTGCGATACAAGGAGAAAACGAAGGAGTATCATGATCGCCACATTAAACGAGCTAAATATTTTCAAAAAGGGGATCAAGTTTTATTGTTCAATGCTAGATTGAGATTGTTCCCGTGGAAATTGAAATCAAGATGGCATGGACCATACACTTGTCACACAAGTTTTCCCTCATGGTGCCATCGAAATAACTCACCCTCAAGATGGAACATTCAAGGTCAATGGTCACCGTCTCAAGCATTACTTTCCAGGTCATAACATTCCGTCGAGAAATGGAGGTAATTCTCCACCCTTTGTCCCACCCTGATTCGAGGTAAGAAGAGTCGAGCTAACGACTTTAAACAAGCGCTTCTTGGGAGGCAACCCAAGTTCTTAAATTTGTTGCATTTCTTCTTTCTTGTTGTTTGTGTGCTTAGTGTGTTCTTTTTCCGTATTTTTGGTGTGTTAGTTTTCAAGTTGTTTTTCTTGTTGTGGTGGTTTTGTTCATCATTTTTGTCCAAATCCCTTTGCATGATCTTGTGTTTCCTTGAGTGATTTGTAAATTAGATGCCATGAAAATCATGTTTTGAGTGTTTCCATGCTTAATTTGTCATTGTTTTAAACGTTTTTGAGGGTTTGGAAGAGGTTAAGTTGAGAAAGTTTCAGATTTTGGCCGTTTATGGCCCGTGAACTTGCCCTTAAGAAACTCAGGGAAAGCTCACGGGTGAGCTCACGGGCGTGAGCTCACCCGTGAGCCATCCAGGGATTTCTCACGGGTAGGCTCACGGCCGTGAGCCCACCCGTGAGGCTTCACGGGTTGGAGCTTTAAAGAGCATCTTTTCAAGCTCTTTGGTCCATTTTTCCCATCCAAACTTTCTCTCATTTCCCCCTCCATTCTCCACCGATTTTCTTCATTTTTGTTGCTCTAAATCCCTCTCCTCCTCCCCTCAACTAATTTGGTGAAGAAATTTTGAAGAAAAAACACTCCTTTGGCCGGATTTTGCAAAGGGATTACTCCACATATCCTAGGGCTAGGTAATGTTCTTTCTCTCAAGGGCTTGATTTCTTTTGGGTTTGTGGGGTATTTTAAACTTGGATCTTGCTCTCTTTTGTTGCAAGAGTATCTTAAGTATGATTTGGTATGATTGTAAAAATTTTTGGCTACTTTTTCAAGAAAAACTCTTGCAAAATTTTCTCGGATTTACTGTAGCAATGAGCATTTTCCATGAAATCTTCATTATTTTGCTAGTGCTTTTCTTGTAACTAGTTGAATTGATGACCCTTTGGTTTTGTAGGATGCCGGTAAAGAAAGTAGCACACAAGAGGGCCCGAAATAACCGTACCCCATCCCCCGACCAACCAAGGTTCAAAAATGAGGATCACAAGTCCCGTTTCGCGCTTCTTTCGCGCAAGAGCTTCGGCATCATTAGAAGGATAGATTGGGACGTGCTTAAGAGCTTGGGCTTGGACGGTACCGTTTTAGAACTCATCTCTCACCATGGTTGGGACAAACTATTCTCTATCGACGAGCCAACTTACAAAGAGCTTACCCTTGAAGTCTTAAGCACGGTTGAGGTTGCGAAACACTTGTCCCTTCACCCGCCAACCGAGCTCTATCTCTTTCCGTGCCTTTGGGAAGCATCGCCGAGTCACACAAGATCAATTAGGGGTGCTTATGGGACTCTACCCCGAATCGTACACGCGCACATCTGAATTTAAAGACCTTCTTGTTGATTTTCCCTACCCCGTGACGAGCGCATCATATTGGGCTTCCATTGCCACTTGCTCAAAAACAAAGAAGGCGTCTCAACCGAGGAACCCCGCGCACGAGATATATTCATGCACTATTGACACGCGGTATAGGGGGTCGGCCGGACTCAACCGGGGTGATATCACGCATGGATCTACTCATGCTCTACGGCATTATAGAGCGACACCCCCTCCACATGGGACGTCTTGTAGCAGAGGCATTAGCACATCGGGGACAGTTTGTCCGCCTTGGGGCCATCTTTGCCGGACCGTTTATTACCCGCATAATCGAGGCATGGGCCTTATAGACCGGACGCGAGGATATGACAGTTGTTGGTGCTATCACACCACTTGGCATGCGAGACTCTTGCATGTATTGGTCTAGTTGAGCGGCGGGGCAATACCTACGAGACTTGTGCAGCGAGAGTACCGGTGTACCAGCACCCGACCCATCTCGGGATACGTAGTCCGCATCCGAGTCCGATTCGAGCCGAGCGGGAGCGCGAGACCCGGAGCGCGGCGGCCACTTGAGGAAAGATTTGAGGCATTTCGTTCGGAAGTTTATGAGCGTTTACAGGGGCTCGAGAGGGGACACAGAGACATGGCGACATCACTGAGCCGTATAGAGAGCAATACCGCTGAGATCCTATCCCGTATGCGTAGTTCATCATCTTCAGTCGGTACCACATCTGCATCCACAGCCTGCGCGACACCTTCACTCCCTTCTGGTCCCTAGACCCCAGGACATTACCACCACCTTGTTTCTTTTGTTCTTTTCTTCGAGCTTGTTTGTTGTTCTTTTCTTTTGCCGTCTGTTGTACTTTTAAGTTAGTCAGGGCTCCTGCTCTGCTAAACTTTATGTTGGTCTTTGTGAACTATTTTTGTACGCGCTCCTCCTTTATTATTTTTTGTCTCGGAGTTGTGATCAGTTTTGTTGTGCTTTCGGGATGATGATACAAACTGTTCCACACTCCAGGCCCTCACCACTTAGTTTACCCCAAGTCCACATGCACATGTTCCACACTTCATCAACGGATTGGGGAAGTTTCTTACTCCATCTCTCAATTTTTGGTTTATATTTATTTCCCACCCGTGTCTTTGTGACTTATGTACATTGGGGACAATGTACGGCTTTAGGTGTGGGGATGGAGTATTTTATTTTAATGCATGCTTGACTCACCTATGATAGCTATGATTTTATTGTTAAGGACTTCCTAGCTTGGTAGAATGATAGTAGTGAGTTGTACTTTACATGTACTTGAATGTAGTTCTGTTTCATCTTTAGTGTACATTGATACCTGCTCACTCTAACTTCCACTTCTGACACTCTAACCCATCTTTTTGATTTTGTGTTAGGATGTCAAATTTCTCTTTCAATAGTCCTTTAAAAAACTTTTGAGTCCCCTATTTTTGCTTTAACCCTAAGTAAGGTTTTTAAGTGAGGTTTTTAGCAGGTGGTTGATCAGGCGTCCTGAGTTAGGTTGTGTAGAAAAAAAAAAAAAAAAAAAAAAGTGAAAAAAAGTGAAAAATTGAGTCTATGTCAGTATTCCTCTGCTTCTAAAAGCATGAATGCGTATATGTAGATCTGCAATCAAGTAAGTCGGGTGGCTCTTGTGCGCCGGCCGCATGTGCATCCAATTGAAAGATTTTTGTGCGAGTCTACGTTAGGCGGACTCCAAAAAAAAAAAAAAAAAAAAAAAAAAACAAACCTTTGGGCGCCTGAAACCTATCTTATCTTCACTTGATGTTAAAGTTTCGTTTGGGGACCAAAAGATTTTTAACTGGCTATTGAGAGGATTTTTGTTTGGCACTCCTAGCACTAATTTTAATTTGAGTGAGGTGAACAAACATCCTGGGTAATCCAGGGTGTGGAGGTCAAGGTGGGAGTCAGCACACACACACAGGAACACTTTGGATGAAACAGAGCTAATATTACTTGACTATAAATTGAACAACTCACTTGTTGATTTCTGTCCATTTGTGCTTGTGGAGTCCTGTACAGTTGAGCTTGAGGTCGTATATTTAGCCATTTATCTTCTTGCCCCTGTTCTTCATGTTTGTTTGCTTGGGGACAAGCAAACGCTTAGGTGTGGGGATGTTTGATAAACGTCTAAATATACGTATTTTATACGTATTTATTTGTATTATTTTATTATCTTTTTGATAAGTCGATGCCCTTTTATAGTCTAAACCCCTTTATTTTGTGTTGCAGACCCTAAATGAGCTCAAGAACGTATTTAGGAAGAATTCGACACCAAATACGACGTTTTTGGGTTCTTCACTGTAGCAGTACTGTAGCAGAAATACTGTAGCAGGGTTACTGTAGCACCCGTGGTGAAATTTCGTGCAGAACTTTCTGGATGCCTCACGGGCAACCTCACGGCCGTGAGGCAGCCCGTGAGAAGTCGCGATTTTCACCCTTTTAAGGGCTTTTAGGGCATGAAAGAAGGGGGACTTTGGCTCTTCTTGAAGCTTGACACCACCTCTTCCAAATCCGACCAAGAAGGAGAGCTTGGAGGGCATTTCCACGGTAGAATCGGCGAGGAGAGCGCGTTCTTGTGCGGGATCTACCTCTAGGGCTTCAAATCTTGAGGTTGAAGACGACGGGAAGCCACCCCTTCGAGTGGCGTCTTTGGAAGCTTCTTCGACTCTAATCTTTGGAGGGAGGTCCTTTATGTTGGGTTTAGTTATTTTCATGCTTTTATTCATGTATTTGGAGACTATGAGCAACTAAAACCCCAAGGTCACCGGATGTGGGTGAACCTTGGGGTGAACTTGTGATGTTTGGATGTTTTGGTTTAATTCATGCTTGTTAGCTTGTTTGTGATTCATGTTTGGTGTTTTTGAATGCTTGGGTATGCATGAGAACTCTGTGTATCCATACTTAGCCAATACTAGGTTGCATGACCATTGCCCTAGTATTAGACTCACCAAGCTTGGAAGGGAAATACGTACAAATACGCCGTGACCATCGGGTATTTGTACCCCTCCAATTCTAGGGTTAATTACTCATGTGTGATTCAACCTTAGCTTGAGAAAACCATCTTGCCCTTTGCAATCGTAGGAGGAATTGTACGGGTATAACCCGTATTCAATACTCGTACCGGATTAGGGGTCAATTGCCGTGACCATCGGGTTGACCTAATCTAGGGTTTTCTCGGTCCTTTAAGCCACTTGCATGTTAATCCAACATCTTTCGCACTTTAGTAACCCCGAGGGGATCCTCATCCGTGACCATCTTCTCATCCTGATTTCCTCCCGTTTATCGCCCTTCGTATTTAGCAGTTTAATTGCTTTTGTTTTACTTCTTTACTTTTTCATTCTAAATCTCAAGTTTGATCGGCTAGACAATATAGCAAAAAGGAAGTAAGGATAGATTCTCGGGCCCTTGGGAATACGACCCACTCGTGCTTGCGCGAGTGGTTTATTACTTGACGACCCCGTGCGCTTGCGGGACGATCATCAGTACTCGCCTTGATTTCAAAGTTTTTAGGCGGAATAGTTGGTAGTTGGACACTAAATTCTTCTCCGGTGAATTGTGGTCTTTCATATTCTGATAGGATCTTCCTAGGCTCCGCCATGACTGATGGTTCACTTGACTCAACCTGAATCTCTTGATGTATAGAACTTTCTACCACTTCTTTCAATCGTTGATGCAAAGTTCTTTCTATCTCGTTATCGGGTTCAACCAAGTTTACTTGACTCGCTCGTGTCATAAGATGGGTACCTACACGGATTGAGGAGTCACGATATTAGCTAACAACAAGAAATACAAAAAGAGCAACTATAAACACAAAGATGGAATATTTACAAAAGATCAACAACCAAAAACAAGAAAACACAAAAACAAAAAAAACAAAAAAACAAAAAAAAAACAAAAGAAAAAGATAAGGTTAAATCAACAAGCTTAAAGCTTTCCAAATATCCCTCGGTGTTCCCCTGCAACGGAGCCAAAAACTTGATCGACACAAAGTGTGAACACCTGCAAGCGCACGGGGTTGTCAAGTAACAAACCACTCGCGCACGCACGAGTGGGTCGTATTCCCAAGGGGCCCGAGGAGCTACTTTACTCACTTCTTACTTGTTGTTTAGCTCACCGATTCGATTTCAAGAGAATAAACAGGAAAAAAAAATGAACAACAAGAGAAATTGTTTAAATAAATGCGACAAAATCAAAACACGGGTGATGCTCAAGGATGGAAAACGGCCATGGATGAGGATCCCCAAGGGTGCTACTTAAGTGAGTAGGATATTTGAGAAATTAAACACGTGGCCAGTTGGACCGAGAAAACCTAAACTTAGGTCAACCCGATGGTCACGGCAATTGACCCCTAACCCGGTGCAAGCGTTGAATAAGAAATTTCTTCCACTCAACCTCTCACACAGTTGTAAGGAGAATGATAGTTTCCTCAAGTTAGGGTAGAAACCCTAGTTAGTTTGTAACCCTAGAAATGGAGGGGTACAAATACCCGATGGTCACGGTATATTCATACAATAATCCCTTCCAAGTTTGATGGAGTCTTGCACTAAGGCAATGGTCATGCTACAAAGTGCTACCAAGAATTTGATACATCAATCAATCAAATGTACCAAAACAATCAAGAACACCAAACAAGGATCAAACCAAGCCAATCATGCAATAAATGACTCAAATAATCCAAAACATCACAAGTTGGCCCCCAAGGTTCCCCTACATCCGGTGACCTTGGGGTTTAGTTGTTCATGTTCAACCAATCAATCAAACAATCCATGCAAACAACTAAAATAAACATGGGGAACACTATCTCAAAAGGTGAAGGCCGAATGACGCTTGAATCTCCGGAGAAAACCTTCCGAAGTCGCCACGCGAAGGGGTGGCTTCCCGTTGTCTTCAACCCTTAAGCAATGAAGTCCTTGAAGTGGATCCTCCTAAATCTTACTCTCCCCATCGAAGAATGCACGGATTTCCTCTCCTTTTGCCCTCCTAAATCGTGTGGAAGTGGTGTCCAAACCCTTGTCTTTCTCCTCCCCCAAAAACTCTTTTCCAAAAATAAAATCCAAAAAGTCCTTAAACAAATGCCCTTGATAGCCTTTAAACGCCCAGATCTCGATGGTTAAACGGGTCAGCATACCGGCCGTATGCTGACCCCTCGGGATTTCTACTTTTCTGCTGAGAAGCCCGTGATGAGCTACAGTAACTGCTACAGTGACGGCTACAGTGCTGTTCTATAGTAATCCCGGCTCGAAAACGCTATTTTGAAGTCGAATTCGTCCACAATCTCGTCGTCGAGTCCCTAGGGCTTCTGACAGGCCTGAAGTACATAGATAAAGCAATTTAGACCGGAAGGGCATTGACTCAACAATAAAATGTCAAAATAATTCACAACACATACATGCAAAATACGTAATTTAAGACGTTTATCAGAAATCGCCCTTAATCTCGTAGCTGTGGTCTTCTTTTCTCCAATTTCCTCTTTTACCCCCAAAACAATCTCCAAAACCTAAAAGAACCCACTGATGGGCGTCCCGCAAGTGCACGGGGTCGTCAAGTAATACCCTGTGTGTGACACAGGGGTCGTATTCCACGGGGCCAAGGAGCTACTATTACTTCCCTTTCGTCTATTTCCTAGCCTAACAATACGAGGGAATAGTACATCTACTAAAATCTATAAATAAAAGAATACAGCTACCACTACACGCCTAATGAGCATTCAAGGGACGGACAATCAGGAGAGGACGTGATTTGGGCAGAGAATCCCCCTAGGGTTGTCATTAAGGCCCGGATTAAGGGTGATGTGTTGTGATGGTGGTTTGGACCGAGAGATTCCTAAATTAAGTTAATCCCGAATCCCTCGGTGATTAGCCCTAATCCCATACGAGTATTGACCGGAATCCCTTCCGGTCAATTCCTCCTACGATTGCAATGCACTCAGGGAATCTCTTATCAGGAGTAGACATCCTTCTGGGTCTAAACCTAACGTTCGGAGGGGTACCAAATACCCGAATCCCTCGGTGTATTGGTACATGAATCCCTTTCAGTCTATGTGAGTCTAGTACAAGGGCGATGGTCACGCTCCAAGTACAACCTAGAAATTGAACAGCAGAGTTCTCATGCGGTCCAAGACAGTAAAGCACACATAGAAAGAATCACAAACCATAGAAATTCTTATAAAAGAAATTCAACATACAACACTAAATCACAAAGGATTATCACCCATAATTACAACAAACCTACCCTAGGGTTCATCATGCCCAAATCACATACAAGTTAGTTCCTCATTAAAGAGGAACACTCATACAAATCCAATGAACAAACAAGCATCAAGAAAAGCAAAGAACACTCCCTCTAGCTTTGGATTGCCTTGGATGGAAGAAGATCGTCGATGTCGCCAAGATCACGCCTCAAACGACGCCTTTAAGCCTTGGATCTTCCCCCTATTTCCTCCTCCGAAGTTTGCCTCCCTCTTGGTGAAGAATGGCGCGGTGGATCGCCGGAAAACGCCGCCGGCGAAGGTGGGGCGGCGGCCCAAGAAGAGGAGAAGAAGAAGATGTGAAGAATCCCCTTGAAAATGCCCTAATTTTGGGTTTTAAAACCATTTGTCGGGCATCCATACGGGCGGCCTTGCGGGCGCATGCTTGCCCGCAAGGCTCCCAGCCTTTTCCAGAAAAACCCCGTTTCGTGTTACAGTGCCAATCTACAGTAACGGCTACAGTAATTATGCTACAGTACTGTTACAGTGATGGAAGCTCGAAAACGTCGTATTTGATACGTATTTCTTCCCAAATACGTTCTTGAGCTCTGATAAACGTCTAAATGTACGTATTTTATACATATTAATTTGTATTATTTTATTATCTTTTTGATGAGTCGATGCCCTTTTTATAGTCTAAATCTCTGTATTTTGTGTTGCAGGCCCTAAATGAGCTCATGAACGTATTTAGGAAGAATTCGACACCAAATACGGCGTTTGTTGGGTTTTCACTGTAGCAGAATCACTGTAGCAGGGTACTGTAGCACCGAGGTGAAATTTCCTGCAAACCTCTCTGGATACCTCACGGGCAACCTCACGGCCGTGAGGCAGCCCGTGAGGAGTCGCGATTTCACCTTTTTAAAGGCTCCTAGGGCATCATGTTTGGGGACTCTTGGCCACCATTCTCCACCATCTTCACCTAGGGCTTCAAGGCAAGGGGAGAAGGCAGATCTGAGGAGGAAATCAAGGGGAGAAGAGGTTGTGCTACCAAGGAGAAGATCTAGGAGCTTGCCGGCGCGGATCCGACAAGTTCTCATCACCACCTTTTAGTCCCCATCTTAAGGGAGTTTGCTATGAGCTTTGTCTTTGACTTGTTGTATTTCTTGCTTTCTCCTTTGTTGATGATGAACTAGACTCCCAAGGTCACCGGGCATCCGGTGAACCTTGGGATGAACTTGCTTTGTATGGATGTTTTAGATTTACATTTATGGTATGTGGTTTGGTTTGTGGTTCATGCTTTGTGTTCTTTGATGTGTTGTTTGGCATGAGAACTCTGTGATTCAACTTCTAGATTGTACTTGGTGCGTGACCATCGCCCTTGTGCTAGACTCACATAGCATGGAAGGGATACATGTATGAATACGCCGTGACCATCGGGTATTTCATGCCCCTCCAACCATTAGGGCTGGACCTAGGTTGAGTATCGACCCTAATTAGAGGTTTTCCTAAGCGTAGTGCAATCGTAGGAGGATTTGGTCGGAAGAAATTCCGAGCCAATACTCGTACCGGATTTGGGGTCATCGCCGTGACCATCGGGGTGATCTACTGTTGGATATCTCTTGGCCCATCCACCACTGCCTGTGTAATTTTAGCATCCATCTTGCTTTAGTAGTCCTGAGGGGATCCTAGCCCGGGACCTCGCGCTTTCATTATTATTTGCTTCCTTAAATATGCTCATGTGGTGTGCCTGAGTCCATGTGTTTATAGTTATCTTTCTTAGTTCTCTTATCTTGTTTTATTTCTCTATCTTTGGTAGACTAGACAGTGCCATCTAGGGGGAAGTAATAGCAGCTCTTGGGACCCCAGGGAATACGACCCTCTCACGCGTGCGTGAGAGGTATTACTTGACGACCCGTGCGCTTGCGGATCTCATCAAGTTTTTGGCGCCGTTGCCGGGGAACTCCAAGAATGCTAGGAAAACCTCTAGCTCACTGCTCTAGTCATTTATCTTTCTTTTTGTGAATATTTGTTTTTGTTTGTCTCTTTTACCATTTTGTGCATATTTTTTTTTTTTTTTTTTTTTTGTTTCCTTCTTCTTGTTTTCTTTGATAGCTTATTGTTTGTAATTTTGTTGTTGATACAGAGCCATGGATTTCCAAGAAAAATTGTTGGCTGAAGAAATTAAAGCACTTGAAGAAAGGATGGAAAATTATTCTGCCACGGAAGAAATCCAAAGCAATCCATACCAAAATTTCTATAACCCATATTGGGGAGGATACCAAAATTCTTCGACATATCAACCTACTCAACAATGGGAATACCCTCACCAAGGAATGCTACAAGAACCCCCCTTTCAAGAACCATGGCATTATCATCGTCCAGTCATTCATAGTAAGCAACTTAATCAATGGGGATTTAATACACAGGATGTGTTTGCAAGATTCATGATGAATGCGGACGCTGAACTTGAAGCCATAAATGCCAAAATTTTTAATGCTCAAGCATCTCTTCAAGGCATGGAGAGCCCGACAGGAGAGTCTTCCAAGGTATTGACTGAGTTGCTACCAACTACAGAAGACCTATCTGAGATTGACCGTAGAAAAGAAGAGAACAAATTCGAATTTGAGCTTGAAGCGGATATTGAGGTGTTGGAGGTTAAAGAAATGAATGATGTGACATCAACACCCTATGAGCAAATAATAGAAGTTCCACCTCAAGGTGATATGGAAGAAGAAAAAGGGGAGGGTGAAATCATGGCTATGGAAACATGTGAGGAAGTAGATGAAACTCCATCAACAACATTTGAAATTGCTACTTGCCTCAATACTGATCACTCTATTCATCCGTCAGTTTTGGTCAAGTGCAAAAAGCAACTTCCGGGAATTGTATTCGAAGATGTGGGTAAGAAGCCAAAATTATCCTTGAACCTACCTATGCTTGGCTTGGACAATTCCCAACCTAAACTTTTTCCTTGGCGGCCCAAGCAAATTTTGCGGGTCATCTTTGATCATTCAAGAAGGGTTGAGAAAAGAAACGTGGACAGATTGTTAAAGCTACCAATAAATCCACAAATGCTAAGTTTAAATAATTCTCAACCGAAGCTCTTTCCTTGGAGGCCCAAGCAACATGGTGAGGTACTCAAAGGAATTCTAGCCGGAGCCAAAGAAGATGTGGGTAGGAGGATGAAGCCGTCTAAGGACCCTAAAATGCCAATGTTGAATAATGCCCGGCCCAAGCTTTTCCCATGGAGGCCAAAAGGTAACTCAAGCATGACCTCCAAACTTGCATCATCCCGGAAGGTAAAATTCGTATTTTTTGGTAGTTCTTATGCTGTCTCTAGCCGGGATGAACACACTATTTTCAAGCATCCTTAGGTAAGAAAGAGGTACGTCGAGAGATGTACCTTTGGAGTAATTTCAAAGCTTTGTAAAAAATTTTATGCTCCATTTACAAGAGAAGCTCTTGCAAAATGTTTTGGAGAATTACTGTAGCAATTCTTGAATTTTTTCACATTCCCTTGATGTTGAACCATTGCTTCCCTTGTTTGTGACTTAATCTTGAATCATACTTGCAAACCCTTAGCCATGCTTGCATTAGAGAGATTTGGACACCATGATAATGATTGAACAAAGGACTTGCTTGGATTATGTTTTGCTTGATTGTTGTGTTGTGCTAGTTGTTTGTTTTGTTTGCTTTGTTCGTGTTTTTTCTTTTGGTATGTGTTAGATGCCTTGAGATGATGTTCTTTTCTATCTTGTAGGGTGGAAGTAGGGCATCAAGCACACCTTCTCTCTCGATCATCTACTCAAGCAAACAAAAACATAAAGAACAAGAGAAAGATGATAAGTGGCTAAATGTAAAACCTCAAGCTCAGAGTGTGAAGAATCTCATAGGCATAGAGCGAAAAGAATTCAAGACGATGAGTTGTATCAAAGGAAACCAAATAAAGATAGTCCTGTTCCATCTAGAGTGTTCCCGTGAGTGTGTGAACCTCCTATCTCGCCCTCTTTACCCTAGATCAGTCTAGGGGTCCATTCAAAACACACACAATGATTACCGGTCTTAGAACTGCTAAGAACACCCTCAATGGTCAACTAAGATCCTTTTGATTCCTATATTCAACGCTAGCCTCATTCTAATTGTTGTAGACAATCCTGGAGATCAATAGGATTTTTTTTTTTTTTTTTTTTTTTTTATAGACTAACGTAGACTGTACATTATCTTTCGACTGGGTGCACATGCTGTTTAGGCACCAGAACACTCATCTAATCGATTTATTACATATCTACATAAACGCATTCATGCTTCTTTAGCTGTTGGCTTAGGGTGCACTCTGGTTAGGAGCCTGTACCCTGAGCTACTTAGCCAATGAAAGCAGTGGAATACTGTCTTTTGACTTATTTCTATTTACAGCCTATATCATGTCTCCTGGTCTAGTCTACATGTCAAGATGTTACTAAGACTAGTGTCATAAGAATCAAAAGTTCTTAAAGGCCCATTGAAAGTAGCCCTTAACAAACTAAGACTGGTATCAACAAGATGGGTTGGTCAGAGTGTGCGAGAAGGAAGTCTAGTGACAAAATGTGTGGGTTACACTAGAGATACAACAGGACTTCCAATTAAGTACAAAAAATAAATCACAACTCATATCTATCATTCTTTCATGCTAGGAGATTCTCAACAAGATGATCATAGCTATCATAGGTAAATTTTGCATGCAAATGTATGAAATACCCCATCCCCACACCTAAAGTCGTGCATTGTCCTCAATGCACATAAATCAGCAGCCCATGGTGAAAAGATAAACAAGAAATTCATGGGAAGGGATAAAGAAACTTCCCTAGCTCATAACTTGAACTCGGGATGTGGCCGGTACTATGTGGTGAAGCCGGCCTCGGGGAGGATGATGGGGGTGCATTGATGGACACGGAATGTGTCAACACCCGCAAGCGCACGGGTCGTCAAGTAATAAACCACTCGTGCACGCACGAGTGGGTCGTATTCCCAAGGGGCCCGAGGAGCTACCTTACTCACTTTTCACTTGTTGTTTAGCTCACCGATTCCATTTTCAAGAGAATAGATAAGAAAGAAAACAAATAGCAACAAGAGAAATTTTCTTAATAAATACGTTTGGAACAAAACTCAGGAGATGCTCAGGGATGGAAAACGGTCACGGATGAGGATCCCCAAGGGGGCTACTCAAGTGAGTAGGATATTTGAGAAATTAAGTATGTGGCTAGTTGGACCGAGAAAACGTAAGCTTAGGTCAACCCGATGGTCACGGCAATTGACCCCTAACCCGGTACAAGAGTTGAGTAGGGAATTTCATCCACTCAACCTCTCACACGGTTGCAAGGTGAATAATGGTTTTCTCAAGTTAGGGTGGAAACACTAATTAGTTTTCAACCCTAGAAATGGAGGGGTACAAATACCCGATGGTCACGACGTATTTATACATTAATCCCTTCCAAGTTTGGTAGAGTCTAGCACTAAGGCAATGATCATGCTACAAAGTGCTACCAAGCATTTGATACAACAATTAAGCATATGTACCAAAACAATCAAGAATACCAAACAAGGATCACAACAAGCCAATCATACAATAAATAACTCAAATAATCCAAAACATCACAAGTTTTGCCCCCAAGGTTCACCTACATCCGGTGACCTTGGGGTTTAGTTGTTCATGTCCAATAAATCCACCACACAAACCATGGAAATAACCAAAATAAACATGAGGAACACTCCCTCAAATGGTGAAGGTCGAATGCCGCTTGGATCCCCGGAGAAAACCTTCCGAAGACGCCACTCGAAGGGGTGGCTTCCCGTTGTCTTCAACCTCCAAACAATGAAGCTTTTGAAGTAGATCCTCCAAGATCTTGCTCTCCTCTCCTTAGAAAACCCGAATTTCCTCTCCTTTTGCCCTCCAAAATGGTGTAGAAATGATGCTCAAACCCTAGCCTTCTTTTCCCCCAAAAGCTCTCCAAAAACTTGATGGACACGGAATGTGTCAACACCCGCAAGCGCACGGGTCGTCAAGTAATAAACCACTCGTGCACGCACGAGTGGGTCGTATTCCCAAGGGGCCCGAGGAGCTACCTTACTCACTTTTCACTTGTTGTTTAGCTCACCGATTCCATTTTCAAGAGAATAGATAAGAAAGAAAACAAATAGCAACAAGAGAAATTTTCTTAATAAATACGTTTGGAACAAAACTCAGGAGATGCTCAGGGATGGAAAACGGTCACGAAGTCCGCGATGCTGACCCCTCGGGATTTCTACTTTTCTGCCAAGAAGTCCGCGATGAGCTACAGTAACTGCTACAGTGACTGCTACAGTACCTTGCTACAGTGTCACGTCTCGAAAACGCTGTTTTGATGTCGAAATCGCTCCCCATCTCGTCGTCGAGTCCCCAGGGCTTCTGGCTGGCCTGAAATACAAAAATAAAGCAATTTAGATCTAAAAGGGCATAGATTCAACAAAAAGATAAGAAAATAATACACAACAAATACATGTAAAATACGTACTTTTAGACGTTTATCATGCATATCATGCCCTAGAATCCCTGCAAGGATAATAGGGCTCATCACATCACAAAATTTTAATAAAAGAGGGAGTATTAATTAAAAAAGAACAAACACAACAAAAACACGAAAAATAAAAGTCCATGCAAGCTCTTGAGGCAATAAAGACTCTATTCGTCGGTAAGTCTTGTCGGTGTCGTGGATGTGGTGGGCACTAAGGCTCTTGTTCGGCATGTCTACACAAAAAAACATAAGATTAATCCGAACAAAATGAAAACAAGGGCTTTGGGGCTCTCATTATGTCATAAAACCAAAGAGAATTAGATGCCCCAAAAAAAATTTTGCAAGAGTTCCCCTTGTATTTGGAGCTTTAAAAATTTTACAAACATAGCTCAAAGCTCATAAAATTCACATAACACACATCCATTCATTCAACCATGAAGTTTGCATCTCATAAGCATGAAGCATCAAGAAGGAAAATGAAGTTTAGAGCAAACCTTAAGTTAGGGCTTCAAAGTCCAAGTACATGAAATCCGGCGAAAAAAGACGGTGAAAGTTCGAAAAATATACAAAATTGAAGTTGCTAAAAGTAGGAGAGGGGTTTAGAGGAGGAAAAACGAAGAAAAACGGCGGAAAAACAAAGAAGAAAAGAGGAGAAATCGAGAGGAAGAAAGGGGAGAAGAAAGGGAACAAGAGGGGAGAGAAGGGAGGGCAGCCACTTAAGTGGCTGCCCAAGCTTGCGGGTGCCCATGCGGGCGCATGGGCGCCCGCAAGCAACCTGCAGGTTGCCTTGCGGGCAGCCTTGCGGGTGCAAGGCTGCCCGCAAGGGGTTCTGCCCCCTTGCGGCCCCCGAGGCTGGGGCTCTCGTGGCCTTCCTCGCGGGCGCGAAGGCGCCCACGAGGCTTCCCAAGTGTTAGACCATGCCATTTGTGGGTGTTTAGACGCCCGTAAGGTCCCGAAAATTCAAAATTTCGGCATGGTCTCCCCTGCAACTTCAAGAAAAAATGGATATACAACATCTACTCACCGAAATAAACAGTTAAACAAACTTGAACTACACCGAATAATTGAACGAACATTAAGAATTTAAGACAAGCATGGATTCAAATAAACAACACAAATACGAAACATAAGTCACAAACACAACAAACAACGCACAACAACAACAAGAGTACGAAAAATTAAAACACAAAGAATTTAAAACTCGGGTTGCCTCCCAAGAAGCGCTTGTTTAACGTCACTAGCTCGACGAACCTTTTTATTACCTCAGGGAGGCTTGAAAATTGTGTGCTCCTCCCGGCTACAAAGGGCATAAGAGCTACCACAGAAGATGGAAATTACCTGCCGGGTTAATGCCAATGTGGAGGATATGCATGAACTACCTTTTGGCCTCCACGGGAAAAGCTTCGGTCGGGTGTTATGCAATTTCGCTTTGGGAGGATTGTGAGATGGCTTGAGCTTCCTCCCTGGTTCTTCGTCTGCCCCGACCGAGATTTCTTCAGGAACCCCAAGAAAATGTTTGGGCCTCCAAGGAAATAACTTCGGTTGAGAATTATCCAAACATGGCATGGGTGGGTCCTTAGACAGTTTCAATCTTCTACCCACATCGTTTTCCTCAACCGTCATTGGAAATGTTCGAAATGCCCAGAAAAGTTGTTTGGGCCTCCAAGGAAACAAGTTTGGCTGAGAATTTGTTAATCTTGGCATGGGTGGAGAATTGGGTGGCACTAACATCCTCTCCACATTTCGTTTCTCAACCTTGGTTCGGTGAACTGTAATTGCCCACAAAAAATGTTTTGGTCTCCAAGGAAACATCTTTGGGTGGGAATTATCCAGGCCGGGCATAGGTGGGTTTCTGAATGGCATCAATCTCCTTCCCACATTTTCAATAATCCTAGATACTTCCCGTTTGTGCTCGGTATGAAGATTAGCTTCTATGCACAGGGCTTGCTCCGATAGTAATGATGTCACTTCTTCTGCCTTTTTATCTTCCAACTCACCACAATCATCTTCCACCTCCTTTTCAATGACACGCTCTTCTTCTTCATGAATATTTGCAGATGGGACTTCACACATTGGTTCAGGAGCTGGTGGCAAGTCAGCCAATACCTTGAAAAGATCTCCCATCTGTTTCTCCACCCTATGAAGAGATGTTTGTACCTCCAAAAGTGCAGTGTCAACAGCAGCAAATTTGCTTTCTGTTTGAACCATAAATCTTGCAAGTACATCCTCTGTAGTAAATTGCTGCTTTTGAGGCTGAGGACTTGGAGGAGGCTTGACCCACTGCCCTTCAGGTGTGGCATAAATTATGATCTCATTTTGGGGGCATTCCCGTTGTTCTCCACGAAAATGACTCGGTGCACCCCAATGTGAGTTGTATGAGTTGGTGCATGGACTGCTCTGAAGTGATCTCTGGGCAATAAATTTGTTCAGCCTTTCTTCAAGTGCATCTATAGTAGCGGCTAAAGCTGAATCTTGATCATTCAAATAATAAGCTTCCTGCATGTGCACAGAAAATTGTACCTCGCACCAAACGAAAACCAAAAAACAAAATCAAATAAATAAATAAGAAGAAAAAAAGAAAATAAAGTAGAATGTACAAAAATAAGAAAAATGGCTAGAGCAATAGACTACAGGTTTTCCTAGTATCCCTTGTGTCCCCGGCAACGGCGCTAAAAACTTGATGGGCGTCCCGCAAGTGCACGGGGTCGTCAAGTAATACCCTGTGTGTGACACAGGGGTCGTATTCCACGGGGCCAAGGAGCTACTATTACTTCCCTTTCGTCTATTTCCTAGCCTAACAATACGAGGGAATAGTACATCTACTAAAATCTATAAATAAAAGAATACAGCTACCACTACACTCCTAATGAGCATTCAAGGGACGGACAATCAGGAGAGGACGTGATTTGGGCAGAGAATCCCCCTAGGGTTGTCATTAAGGCCCGGATTAAGGGTGATGTGTTGTGATGGTGGTTTGGACCGAGAGATTCCTAAATTAAGTTAATCCCGAATCCCTCGGTGATTAGCCCTAATCCCATACGAGTATTGACCGGAATCCCTTCCGGTCAATTCCTCCTACGATTGCAATGCACTCAGGGAATCTCTTATCAGGAGTAGACATCCTTCTGGGTCTAAACCTAACGTTCGGAGGGGTACCAAATACCCGAATCCCTCGGCGTATTGGTACATGAATCCCTTTCAGTCTATGTGAGTCTAGTACAAGGGCGATGGTCACGCTCCAAGTACAACCTAGAAATTGAACAGCAGAGTTCTCATGCGGTCCAAGACAGTAAAGCACACATAGAAAGAATCACAAACCATAGAAATTCTTATAAAAGAAATTCAACATACAACACTAAATCACAAAGGATTATCACCCATAATTACAACAAACCTACCCTAGGGTTCATCATGCCCAAATCACATACAAGTTAGTTCCTCATTAAAGAGGAACACTCATACAAATCCAATGAACAAACAAGCATCAAGAAAAGCAAATAACACTCCCTCTAGCTTTGGATTGCCTTGGATGGAAGAAGATCGTCGATGTCGCCAAGATCACGCCTCAAACGACGCCTTTAAGCCTTGGATCTTCCCCCTATTTCCTCCTCCGAAGTTTGCCTCCCTCTTGGTGAAGAATGGCGCGGTGGATCGCCGGAAAACGCCGCCGGCGAAGGTGGGGCGGCGGCCCAAGAAGAGGAGAAGAAGAAGATGTGAAGAATCCCCTTGAAAATGCCCTAATTTTGGGTTTTAAAACCATTTGTCGGGCATCCATACGGGCGGCCTTGCGGGCGCATGCTTGCCCGCAAGGCTCCCAGCCTTTTCCAGAAAAACCCCGTTTCGTGCTACAGTGCCAATCTACAGTAACGGCTACAGTAATTATGCTACAGTACTGTTACAGTGATGGAAGCTCGAAAACGTCGTGTTTGATACGTATTTCTTCCCAAATACGTTCTTGAGCTCGTTTTGGCTTCTTCAAGGCCTGTAACACAAATAAAACCAATTTAAACGCGAAACGGGCATCAACTCATCAAAATACATGCAAAATAGTGCAAGAATAAAACGTATAAATACCGACATTTAGACACTTATCACCCACCTTCTCAGAATTCTGATGAGGCTTTTATACTGGAAAATTTACAAGCAGCTTACGAGCGTAAGCCCCAGTTGAAGCCTCCGGGTTTGATATGATCGCATGCCTTACAACCCCGATTATGGCCGTAATCCTTTTCCATAGGGGTGTCTGACTTCGGGTTATGGGTCCCCTTATGACGGTAATAAGATGACCGTAACCTTCATCCTGTCAATCTTACCCTCCTTCTTACGGGCATAAGTAGTCTCCGTAAACTTTCTGTCTTCTACTTACAGACCACCTACGGCCTAAGGTTGACTGTAAGCCCCTTTGTGCCACATTGTTTCTCCTCTTATGACCATAAGAATGCCCGCAATAGTTTCTGAATATAGCTTATGACCGTAACCCTAGCCGTAAATGGCCCTTAAATGGTTATGTCTCCCAAATCACTATATCATGAGAGCGCCATCTTCTGCATTTTGATTCCTAATTATTTCTTTTGGCTCTCCTTTGTCTTTGAACTCCACTTTGTGTCTACAAAAACAATTCATACCCAATTTAGCCTCGTATTCCATGAAATCACTCTAATACTAACTCGATAAGTATACAAATTAATGTATAAAATATAGTATAATTGTATACTTATCACGAGGCAATTTCGGCTAATTTTGGAAGAAAGACTGTTTTTAGAGGGACTTATGGGTAGGCGTACGGGTGTTCCTACGGTCGTTACTGAAGAAGCATACTGTAGCAAATCACTATTATGGGCACTGTTACAGAAACTATAACAGGTGTAACACCTAACCCGATGTAATAAAATACCCAAATGGTGGGTAGTTGAATCCACATGGAGTAGATGTTAGTAACAAAAACACTTTGTTAATTAGGTAAGAAGAAATCGGTTGTTATAGAGATCAATAGAAAATAATCAAAAAGAAATAAAAGACTAACAGTTATAGCTAGAGTAAGAAAAGATCAAGGTGTAGATGGGGTACTCGGACAATGCTCCCCCTGGGATTCTAGTTTCAAGTGCAAAACTCAAATTGCTCTTCCTTAATTGAGATTCAACGAGGCGTGAAAATCGAATGGCACAAGGTCCCAAATCTAAGTTTAACCATGACTAGTTGATAAGTATACAATTATGCATATTTTATATCTTAAATTGTATACTTATCGAGTTATCATTGGAGTAAATTAGTGGAATATGAGCCTCAATCAAGTATAAACTATCTTCGCAGGCACCAAGTGTAGGTTAAAGCCAAATGAGAGCCAAAGGAAGCAATTGGGAATAAAAACATCAAAGATGGCATGGTCCTAACTTAGCACTTGGAGGGTTGTACTGGTTATGGGCGCCTTACAGCTAGGCTTATGGTCGTAAGCCATATTTAGAAGACCTTGCGAGCATCCTTATGCCCATAACTGGAGAAGCCGTGCAATACAAAGACGCTTACGGTCGGGACTTAGGGCCGTAAGCAAGACTATAAATGGAAGACAAAGGCGTTTATAGGAGCTGCTTATGCCCGTATGGATGGAAGCAAGATTTAGTAGATGAGGTTTACGGTTCTAGGCTTATGGCCATAAGCAGGACCGTAACCCGAAGACAAAGAGACTTACGGGAGAAGGTTACGGCCGTAATCGGGGACGTAAGGCACAAAGAAAGATCGAACCCTGATGCCTATGGCCCAGTTTACGCCCGTAAGCTAACCGTAAGTTTAGGCCTATATAAGGTTTCACTGAAGAAAGAAAGGGGGCTCCTCTTTTAGGTTTTTATTTCACTTCTTGGGAGAGTGTGGCTGGAGAAGGGAAGACATTAACTGCAAGATCAAGAGTCGATTTCTCCATTCAAAGGACAAGAATCTGTGTAGTCATCCATCAACATCATCCTCATCATTCATTAGGGCATCATCGTGGTCAAAGGTTGTACTCCTCTAACGTCGAGGGGAATTGCAAACCAATCCTTGTCTTCTTAGTTTTGAGGGAGTTTTCCATCTTACTTTCTCGTTATGACGATGAACATTTGTAATCTCTTGATTTCATTTTATTGTATCATGAGCTAATCCCTTTTTTCGGAAGCTTGGACTAGAAACCTTAGGAATTGTTAAACTCTACTTCTATTTCTTTAATCTCAATTACTTGTGAAGTCTAATCTTGGTAATGCATATCTGATTTGATGTATGTTTTTCTACATATTGCATGATTGTTGACGAGCGGTGAAAACCCATTGTTAGTTTGATTTAGCATTTGATGAAAACCCATTGGTTCTTGGAAACCAGCGTGCGGTGAAAACCCATTATATCCTACGAATTAACGTGCGGTGAAAACCCGTCTTGCTATCGCATTTCTGTTAAACCTACCTTTTAATTGAGATAGGAATATTTGTGGAAGTTAGTACTTCATTGTCTAACCCCCAAGAGAGTATTGTCCAAGTGTTCCCATTACTCCTGATAATCCCTACCCCCTTGTTGTTTGCAATCCTTTTAGTTACTTAGTTATGCTTGTCAATCATTATTTCTTTCAGGCTAGAAGATTTCATAAGCTGAAGGAAGTACTAGTGCGTTTGCTCCATGAGGTTCGACATCCCGATCCCTTTATTACTTGATGACCCGTGCACTTGCAGTGACGCAAAGGGCATGTCACTAGTCCCCTACGAGGTCCTGGCAGAGAGGAAACTCTCGACGCCTCACACCACGTATAACTGCATTAAGTTCTAGGGATTTCAAGTGATAAACCCTATTCCTAATTCTAGATCAAATACTTTGGTCCAGGTGAAAGATCCTTAATCACAGATAAGTCCCAGAGAGGAGGACTCTCGATGCCTAACTCTCTTTGTGATTGCTAAAAGTTCTTGGAATATGGAGGTAGGATGAATCACACGGAGGGGAAAAGAGACATTCCGCTACCTCTCGACTTATCCTCTCAATCCTCTTCAACCTTGGTAAATCTAATCCTAATGATGATGGTCACTCGTCAAAATGATTATTAGATTAGATTCTCAACCCTAGTGTCACGCTAAGGAAAATCAAATAAGCACACAAGATTGAAACTCAAATTAAATCTTAATTAAAAGTAAAGCAACAACAGTTAATGAAACATAAAAATCCTAGGGTTTACATGTCCACGTGTCCACTAGGGGTTTAGCTCTCCATGGAGAAATACAAAGTTAATAATATAATCGAAAATGAATGCAAATAAAATATAAAGATAACCCCTTTAGCTCCGTGCTGATGGTCTATAAGGGTAGCATCTTCTTCTCCAAGGATCCCTCCTTTAAACCTAGGGCACACCTCGCCGAATCCAAGTCGTCGATGGCTTTCCTAATAGCAATCCTTGAAAGGATTCGATGTCGAAATCGATGAAGAAACGCCCCCAAACCTCACAACAACCTCACCAAAACCCTAGTTGCTCTCTCTCTAGAAGTTAGGAAAAAGATCCCTCAATAACTCTTCAGAACGGCTATTTAAACTCAAAAGTCGGGCATCCACACGGCCATGAGGAAAATCCATACGCTTATATGGAAAATCCACATGGCCATGTGGAAAATCCACATGCCCATGTGGCTTTTCAGCCTTCACAGAAATGCATCCATAGAACCTGATTTCACTATTTTCTTCTTCTAACGCCACCCGTGCGGACACACACTCATGTGGTAAGTCATGTGGTGTTTCTTGACGTTGATTAATTCTTGGAGAGCTTTTGAAATCTTCGAACAAACCAGAACATGAGAGCATGGCTGCCTTTGTGTCTTTCTACAACTTTGGAATGTCTTGAACCTTTTAAAAGTTGGCACATACCCTCTTGTTTGACCTCGGTTTGTGTCTTAACCTTTATGATCCCACAAAATAACTCCACTTGGCACCTTCATGACCTCGTTTTGCCCTATTTCCTCCAAACCTTCTTCACAATCCTAGTTTTATGGAAAAACACGAAAATACACGAAATTAGCAATAAAAAATGAGAAAACTGATGCTCATGACAAAAACGTATCATCAAGTATTATATACATGCAAGCACTTACCACCCGAGAAGGTTATGGGTACTGTTACACCTATAAGGATTTCTTACTGTTGATACTGTAGCAGTTACTATTTATAGTACTGTAGCAAATTGATGGTTGTCCCGCAAGTGTACTGGGTCGTCAAGTAATACCCGATGAGTGACCCAGGGGTCGTATTCCACGGGGTCAAAGAGCTACTATTACTCGTCTTTCGTCTATTTTCTAGCCTAACAATACTAGAAAAGAGTACAACTACCAAAATCTAATAACAAAAAGATAAGGATACTACTACATTCAACAGAACATTCAAGGGACGGACAAACAAGAGAAGGCATGATTTGGACAGGGAATCCCCTAGGGTTGTCATAAAGCCCTGAATTAAGAACGATGTGTTGTGATGGTAGTTTGGCCAGAGAGATTCCAAAAGTAGCCTAATCCCGAATCCCTCATTGGTTAGCCCCTAATCCCATATGAGTGTTGACAAGAATCCCTTCCGATCAACTCCTCCTACGATTGCAGTGCACTCAGGGAATCCCTTATTAAGAGTAGACACTCTTCTGGGTCTAAACCTAACGTTAAGAGTGCTACCTAATACCCGAGTCCCTCAACATATTGGTATATGAACCCCCTTTTTATCTATGTAAGTCTAGTACAAGGGCGCATCCCGCGCTTCCAAGTAAAACCTAAAAATTGAACCGCAGAGTTATCATGCAATCCAAGGTAATAAAGTACACACAGAAAGAATCACAAACCATAGGATTCTTATAAAAGAAATTCAACATCCAACACTAAATCACAAAATGAATATCATCCAAAATTACATCAAAACTATCCTAGGGTTCATCATGCCCAAATCACACATAAGTTAGTTCCTCATGAAAGAAGAACTGTCCTACAAATCAAAGGAACAAATAAACATAGAGAAAAACAAAGAACACTCCCTCTAGCTTCGGATTGCCTTGGATGGATGAAGATCGTTGATGTCACCGAGATCGCTCCTCAAACGACTCCTTGGAGCCTTGGATCTTCCCCCTATTTCCTCCTCCAATATTTGCCTCCCTTTTGGTGAAAGAATGGTGCAGTAGATCGCCGGAAAACACTGCCGGCAAAGGTGGGGCGGCGGCCCACGAAGAAAGGAAGAACTCCTCATGATGATGTCCTAATTGCTCGTAAAAACCTTTTTTCGTGCGAGCCTTGTGGGCTGTCTTGCGAGCGCAAGGATGCCCGGAAGGCTCCCAACCTCGTCCCAGAAAAAATCGTCCCGGAGTGCTATAGTGTCTGGTACAGTAATCTGCTATAGTAGTGTTGCAGTAATTAAGCACGCCGTTTTCGTTGCCAATTTCTTACTAAATCAGTTCTTGAGCTCATTTGGGCTTATTCAAGGCCTGTAACACAAATAAAACTAACTTAAATGCAAAACGAGCATCTCTTCAACAAAATACATGCAAAATACAATAAGAATAAAGCGTATAAATGCCTATATTTAGATACTTATCACAAATCACTACTCATGACACTGTTATGGGCACTTTTACGGAAGTAACAACCAACCCAAGGAGGTTACAGGCAACTTTACTATCGTAAGGACCTCTTACGGCTGTAAGAACCCCTGATGTTTTAGATATAAAAGCCAAAAACTAGGGCTTTTGAAGTGGCTTCTTCTCCAGTCTTTAGCCGCCCTTTGGAGGGCGATTTGGAGGGCTTTACGACAGGTCGTTTGTGTGAAGATCTCAGCGGTGATATTGGGGAATCTTCGAAGAACTTCATCCATCCAAAGATTTCGATCTTTGAGGGAGTGTTATCATTCTCTTTATGTATTCTACTTCATTTGGTTTGAATTGTTGTTCTCCATTAATGGAGAACTAATTTTGATGGTGTTTGGGCATGTGAACCCTTGGATTATTGAATTGTTTGAATTCTTATTTACTTCTTAATTCTAGTAGTTTGCGTATTTGAATCTTGTTTGTATCTTGTTAAATTGTGTCTGACAATCGTGATTAAATTTAGGTTATGCTGAGGTGAGTGACAGGCCCTTAAGTGTGAGACCATCCAAGATTGAAGAGGGTAAAGAGAGTGAGCCTTTAGGTGGAGGAGTGTCCTCTTTCCTATTCGTGTAGATCATTCTACCTTTATTTTCCAGCAATCACTTAGCAATCTTGTAACCTTTAGTTGAGAGAATTCTGCATTAGGTGAGTTGCATGGGATTAGGGGGCGTTTCGCTCGAGAGAGGATTCAACCTACATTCAGGAACCCAAGTGGATCACTGGAGAAACCCTAGATTATAAAGGGCCCACCAATAGTGACTGCGTTGAGAGAATTCTCCGTTTATTACTTTTGGTGAGGTAGGCACATATGGCCAAGGATTTGATCAGTAGGTGTTAGGTTTTGCATGACTCGAGGCTACTACGTTAAGAAATGTGTTTGAATTCCTGTGCTTCCTAGAAAAATCCAAGGAGGATCATCACCAAATACCCTTTTACATTTAGTGTTATTTCTTCTTGTCTTATTGCTTTTCATTCTCGTTTCCACTTGTCAGTAGGGCTAGATAACAGACAAGTGGCTATTACTAGTACTTTTGTTCCCTGTACATTTGACAACCCAACCCAACATTGAGTCCACTTTATTACTTGACAACCCATTCACCTGTGAAGACGCAAAGGGCATGTCAGTTTTACTGGAATCGGGCATAACGCCACTTCCCGACTATTGTTTGCAAGCACAGTCAACAGCACGCCCATCAGCACAGGCGTGCTTACATCGGAAGCATTATTTAAGCCCCGGAGTTAGATGAAGAGAGGAATTTTTTGGTAGGGATTTTGGGTGGGACGTGGGAAGTAGTAATCGAACATTAGAGGGCCGGAAGTGAGGAGAGACGAGCCTTGGGAGCGGAGGATCGTCGAGACAACCTTTGTCAAGCCTTCTCTCGATGCGATTATGAAGATAGAAGGGAGTCAATGGAAAACCTTTATTTCCCTCCTTGTTTTTCTCGTAATGTTTGTTAAAACAATGAGGGGCTAAACACCTTGTGGTGCCCCGGATTGTGAACCCTCTACACTTAACACCCGAATTCTAGGGGGAGCATTGTTCGGATACCCCACCTTCATTGATTGATAACTCTCTCTATTGTCGGTTCTCAGCTTGTAGTGACACTCTTAGGTTTAGCTACTAGATCATCACACAAGTACACTCATTAGGCTAGATAACAAAAGCGCAAGCAATTACTAGTACTTTCTGTTTCTTGTGGTTCGACAACCCGACCCATTGGGTCTACTTTATTACTTGACGACCCATGCACTTGCGGTAACGCAAGGGGTTGACACATCACCCCTTGTTGTGGGAACACATCAAAGGGCTGGACATTTTAGAACACTGTCATGCAGGCCCTACTGGAGGTCATTATAGTGCAAGTAGAACGACCAGGAAAGTGTTAGATTCAGGCTTCTATTGGCCTTCAATGTTCCGGGACACACAAAACTTTGTGCAAAATTGTGATAGCTGTCAAAGGGCAGGCAATATCTGTGCTAGCTGTCAAAGGGAAGAAATGCCTCAAAATTGGGATCAAGTGTGCGAAGTATTTGACGTTTGGGGGATCGATTTCATGGGCCCTTTTCCCAGTTCACGTGGTTACAAATTCATTCTGGGAGCAAATGATTATGTATCCAAATGGGTGGAGGCACAATCATTGCCCACGAGTGACTGATAAGTGCTTGCATGTATATATTTTTAGAAATGTTTTCCATGCATGAGCATCACATTTATCAGGCTTTATCGCTAATTTCATGTGTTTTGGTGTTCTTTCATGCAATTAGGGTTGTGAAGACATGGTACGTGAATAAAGGCAAGATTAGGCCATAATGGTGCTAAGTGGAGCTCTTTTGTGCAAATACGAAGTTCAAGACACAAATCGGGTTCCAACAAGGGGGCATGTGCCAACTTCTAAAGACTTCAAGACATTTCTTGTAGAAGGACACGAATGCAGTCATGCTCGCTTGTCCGATTTGTTCGAAGATTTCAAAAGCTCTCCAAGGTCTTCTCATCATCAAGAAATGCCACATGACCTTTCACATGGGCGTGTGTCCGTCCGTGTGACCTCAAGAGAAGAAACGGGCGAAATCTGGGACGAATACGAAGTTTTCCACAGGGCAGAGACTCCACATGGGCGTGTGGAATTTCCACACGGCCGTGTGGCTTATCCACACGCCCGTGTGGATCCTCGAGATGGCCAATTATAAAGCCGTTCTGAAGCGTTATTGAGGGGATCTTCTTCCAACTTTGAGAGGGAGTGACGGCTAGGGTTCAAGAGGTTCTTGCTACACTTTGAGGACACTTCTCCACGGATTTCATCATCAATCCCTTCCAAGGAGAGCTATTGGGGGAGCCTTCGACGTCTCGATTCGACGAGGTGTGCCTTAGGCCTGGAGGAAGGAGTTCTTTGGAGAAGAAGGAGAAGTTCCCATAGTCTATCAACACAAACCTTAAGGGGGTTTTCTTTATGGGTTTCTTGCACTTGTCTTCATTTATTTTGATGAACTTGTATTGCTCCATGGAGGGCTAAACCCCTAGTGGGTACTTGGACTTGTAAACCTAGATTTCCTTTGTTTCATTGACTTTAATGCTTTTATTCAATTTGAGTTTGAATTTGAGTTTCAATTTTGTTTGCTTAATTGTTTCTCCCTTAGAGTGACACTAGGGTTGAGGGCTAATCCAATCATCCTTTTGACGAGTGACCATCACCATTAGGATTTGATTGACCAAGATTGAAGAGGGTTGAGAGGGTGAGTTGAGAGGTAGCAACACGTCCCATTTCCCCTCTGGTGTGGTTTTCCCTACCTTCTTATTCCAAGTATTACCTTCGATCTCAAAGAGAGTTAGGCGTTGAGAGAGGTCTTTCCGGCGGGACTTATTTGTGATTAGGGATCTTTCGCCTGGACCAAAGGGATCGATCTATAGTTGGGAATAGGGTTTACCACTTGGAATCCCTAGAGCATAGTGCAGTCATACGTGGTGTGAGGTGTCGAGAGTCTTCTCTCCGCCGGGACCTCGTAGGGGACTAGTCAAGGTTGACCTTAGATTTGGGACCTTGTATCTTTGGATTCCACGACTCTTGAAATCTCTATTGGATAAGAGTATTTGAAGTCTTGCACTTGAAACAAGGATTCTAGGGGGAGCATCGTCCGAGTACCCCATCTTCTTATTAATCTATTTCCATACCCTAGCTTTTCATTTCATAACTTTATTTCTATTTCTTTCTTATTTTATTTTCTTTCACAACAACAATTGGTTTATATTTGATTACTTAACAAAGTGTGATTGTTCTTACGTCTACTCCCTGTGGATTCGACTACCCACCCGTTTGGGTACTTTATTACTTCAACACCCGTTCACTTGCGGAGTACACACGTGATAAGTGCTTGCATGTATATTTTTTTGGAAATGTTTTCCACGCATGAGCATCACATTTTTCAGGCTTTATCGCTAATTTCGTGTGTTTTGGTGTTCTTTCACGCAATTAGGGTTGTGGAGACATGGTACGTGAATAAAGGCAAGATTAGGTCAGAATGGTGCCAAGTGGAGATCTTTTGTGCAATCACGAAGTTCAAGACACAAATCGGGTTCCAACGAGGGGGTATGTGCCAACTTCTAAAGACTTCAAGACAACTCTTGTAGAAGGACACGAAGGCAGTCATGCTCGCTCGTTCCGATTGGTTCAAAGATTTCAAAAGCTCTCCAAGGTTTTCCCATCATCAAGAAATGCCACTTGACCTTTCACATGGGCGTGTGTCCGTCCATGTGACCTCAGGAGAAGAAACGGGCGAAATCGGGGACTAGTATGAAGATTCCATAAGGCAGAAAATCCACATGGGCGTGTGGAATTTCCACACGGCCGTGTGGAATTTCCACACGGCCGTGTGGCTTATCCACACGCCCGTGTGGATCCTCGAGATGGCCAATTATAAAGCCGTTCTGAAGCGTTATTGAGGCATCTTCTTCCAACTTTGAGAGGGAGTGACGGCTAGAGTTCAGGAGGTTCTTGCTACACTTTGGGGGCGCTTCTTCACCGATTCCATCATCAATCCCTTCTAAGGAGAGCTATTGGGGGAGCCTTCGATGACTCGATTCGACGAGGTGTGCCTTAGGCTTGGAAGAAGGGATTCTTTGAAGAAGAAGAAGAAGTTCCTATAGTCTATCAACACGAAGCTTAAGGGGGTTTTCTTTATTAATTTCTTGCACTTGTCTTCATTTATTTTGATGAACTTGTATTGCTCCATGGAGAGCTAAACCCCTAGTGGGTACTTGGACTTGTAAACCTTAGATTTCCTATGTTTCATTGACTTTAATGCTTTTATTCAATTTGAGTTGAATTTGAGTTTCAATCTTGTATGCTTAATTGTTTCTCCCTTAGAGTGACACTAGGGTTGAGGGCTAATCCAATCATCCTTTTGACGAGTGACCATCACCATTAGGATTAGATTAAACAAGATTGGAGGGGGTTGAGAGGGTGAGTTGAGAGGTAGCGGCACGCCCCCTTTCCCCTCCGGTGTGGTTTTCCCTACCTTCTTATTCCAAGTATTACCTTCGATCTCAAAGAGAGTTAGGCATTGAGAGAGGCCTTTCCGCCGGGACTTATTTGTGATTAGGGATCTTTCGCCTGGACCAAAGGGATTGATCTATAGTTGGGAATAGGGTTTACCACTTGGAATCCCTAGAGCATAGTGCAGTCATACGTGGTGTGAGGCGTCGAGAGTTTTCTCTCCGCCGGGACCTCGTAGGGGACTAGTCAAGGTTGACCTTAGATTTGGGACCTTGTATCTTTGGATTCCACGACTCTTGAAATCTTCATTTAGTAAGAGTACTTGAAGTCTTGCACTTGAAACAAGGATTCTAGGGGGAGCATTGTCCGAGTACCCCATCTTCTTATTGATCTATTTCTACACCCTAACCTTTATTTTCAGCACCCTATTTTTACTTCTTTCATATTTTATTTTCTTTCACAACAACAATTGGTTTATTTTTGATTACTAACAAAGTATGATTGTTCTTACGTCTACTCCCTGTGGATTCGACTACCCACCAGTTTGGGTACTTTATTACTTCGACACCCGTGCACTTGCGGAACACACACGCAAGGGTGTGTCAAGTTTTTGGCGCCGTTGCCTAGGAGTTAGGCGTTTTAGGATTTGTTACACTTTGTTTCGCTAGTCATTTTTCGCACATTCTATCTCACGCCTCTTTTACTTCCATTGTTCTGATTTTACTTTATTTTCCTGATTTCAGCTCCAGGTTATGACCCGTGGACATCCTTCGACATTAGTAGAAGGTGATCCGGAAATAGAGAGAAGATTGCACAGACGGGGAAGACAACCTGAACTAGAACAGTTTGATCAAGCTGAGATAGAGGTTGAAGAGTCCGCAACCATGGCTGAACAAAATGAGCAACAGCGGACACTTTCCGATTTTGCTAGGCCGTCTGTCCGTGGTACACAGTCAAGTATAGTCAGGCCACCAATTTCAGCTCATAACTTTGAGCATAAGCCTGGGTTCATTCAGATGGTCCAACAGTCCGCACAGTTCAATGGGTTAGCTGATGAAGACCCAAATAATCACATTGAGAATTTCTTGGAGGTGTGCGACATGTTGAAAATAAATGGAGTCACGGACGACGCCATCAGATTGAGAGCCTTCCCATTTTCCTTGAAGGGGAAAGCAAAACAGTGGTTGCAATCTTTACCTAGAGCATCAATTACCACTTGGGAAGAGATGGTTGAGGCCTTCCTTGCCCGATATTTCCCTCTTGGGAAATCGGCAAAGCTGAGAAATGAAATTTCCTCCTTCATGCAATCGGAATTGGAGTCTCTTTTCGAGACATGGGAATGGTTCAAGGACCTTCTGCGCAAATGTCCTCAACATGGGTTCCCCGAGTGGATGGTCATCCACACCTTCTACAATGGATTGAACCCAAGCACAAGACAGCTACTTGATGCCGCAGCAGGAGGTACCTTAGGAAGCAAGACCCCCGCAGCTGCCCGCCAACTGATAGAAGAAATGGCTATGAATAGCTATCAGTGGAATGCTCGAGACAAGAGGAAAGTGGCGGGTATTCATGCAGTGACATCTCTAGCAGCTCAAGTTGAAGCATTGAGCAAGAAGTTAGACACTTTGGCGGGCCCATCTAGAATAGCTGCAGTGATGAATTGTGATAGTTGTGGAGGAGGGCATGTTTCTTCTGATTGCCCTATCTCTATGGTCGGAACAGCACCTGTTGAGCAGGTTGATATTGTGGGGAATGCTGGACGAGGTCAAGGAAATCCATATAGCAACAACTACAATCCGGGGTGGCGAAACCACCCGAACTTTGCATGGAGCAACCAAGGGCAACAAAGACCCTCTGCACCCCCCGGATTTCAGCAACCCCAACAACCAAACATGGAGGGCCGAGTTTCAGGGCTTGAGAACCGAATGACAGACTTGGAGAAGGCATTGACCAAGTTCATTCAGTCCTCAGACACGCGCTTCCAAGGTGTGGAGAGTACACTTCGCAATCACACCGCTTCACTACATAACTTGGAAAATCAGGCGCGGCAGATTGCGAAGTCTTTATCTGAGCGACCTCAAGGAAGTCTCCCGGGAAATACAGAGACCAACCCAAGAGAGCAGCTGAAGGCAATCACTCTGAGGAGTGGTCGTGAGGTTGAGTATAGATTTCCCGCTGAAGAGGTTGTTCAAATTCGTGCTAAGGAGAAAGACAAGGAAAAGGGTAAGGAAAAGGAGGTAGCACCTGCACCATACAAACCAAGGATTCCTTACCCTTCAAGGCTGAAGAATGATCAAAATGATGAGCAGTACCAGAAGTTTCTGGGCCTTTTCAAGCAGCTGCACATTAATATCCCTTTTGTGGAGGCTTTGTCTCAAATGCCTCGGTATGCAAAATGTTTGAAGGACCTCTTAACCAACAAGAGGAAATTGGAAGAGGGTGCAGCGGTGATTTTGGATGCATCTTGTTCAGCTGTGTTGCAGAAAAATCTACCTAACAAGATGAAAGACCCCGGAAGCTTCATCATCCCATGTAACATTGGGAATTTGGGTGAAGAGAAGGCATTGGCAGACTCAGGAGCCAGTATCAATGTCATGCCTTACTCCTTCTTCAAGAAGCTGGGACTGGGAGAGCCAAGGCCCACTCGGATGACCTTACAACTAGCTTACTGTTCCATTCGTCACCCGAGAGGCATAATCGAAGACATCTTGGTGAAAGTGGATAAATATATATTTCCTGCAGATTTTGTGGTACTGGATGTAGATGAGAATGTCGATGTGCCGCTGATACTTGGAAGACCCTTTCTGCGTACTTCCAAGGCTCTTATAGACATGGATGGCGGGGAGATGACATTGAGGATAGGAGATGAGAAGCTGACCTACCGCCTTGCTGAGGCCATGAGACATTCTCTTAACTTTGATGATGCTTTGTATTTTCTTGACACTACTGATGTATTGATTGATAATTATGTGCAGGAAACCTTTTGCCCGGATCCACTAGCTGATTTGTTGGATCAAGAGATGGATGATGATCACATTTCATCAGTTGACTTGGAGAACAAGGATACACCTACCACGGGTACAGTTAACAAACTAATGAAAAAGCTAAGGAGGGTAAGACATCGCCGCAAGAAGCAAACGAATGAACCTGAGGATGTTCCTTCAAGGTCTAAGAATGATATCCCTCCATCGGGTAATAAATTCGATCACTCATCTTTTAAATTCCAGAACTTATGCTCTTCATGTTTCACATTTCCAAGCAGCGAAGTGCTTTCGACCCATGACCCCCCTTGAGTCTAGAGAGGCAGGTACGTCAAGCTAGTGACGTAAAACAAGCACTTATTGGGAGGCAACCCAATTTTTAAATCTCTTTGTTTGTGTTGTAGTTAGTTTTATTTCTGCATTTTCGTTTTGTTTAGTTTGTAGTTTGTGTGGATTCATTGCTGGTAGTGCATTTTTATGTTTTCACAGTTTCTGGCAAGTTAGGTGATAGTCCTGTGAAATTTTGCGAGATTTTAGTTGTAAACATGTTAGTTTTCAACTTCTGCAGTCGTTCCATGTGTTTCCAATGATTTCTGCAGAGTTTAGACTATATTTGAGTGGAAGAATGGAAACACACGGCCATGTGGAATTTCCACATGGCCGTGTGGATGATTTTGTGAAGGAATTCTCTCATCCAGAGAATCCACACGGCCGTGTGTAAATTCCACACTGCCATGTGGATTTACTTAGTACAAACCTTCACAATACAGAGGATCCACACGGCCGTGTCGAAATTACCCACGGCCGTGTGTAAATTCCACACGGCCATGTGGATTTACTTAGTACAAACCTTCACAATACAGAGGATCCACAGGGCCGTGTGGAAATTACTCACGGCCGTGTGGAATTTCGGGGAGTTTGATAAGGCCATACAGAGAATCCACACGGCCGTGTGGAATTTCCACACGGCCGTGTGGGGTACTTAAACATGAAAAGGGGCCTTTCTCTTTATATTCCCCCCCCCAAAGCAACCTTTCATCTTCAAACGCTTCCTCTTCAAAGGTCGCGACGGTTGCTCTTCTCCTTCCATTCTCTCGCCTATTTAAGGGACTTGTAGGCCTTACTCGTTGCTACATTGTGATTTTGGACTCATCTTCTCTGGTAAGCCTTCTTCCCCTCTTCTTGCCATGAAACCTTCATTGTTTGTTGTGGATGTTGAATCTTGTGTTTTTGCATGCTTTTTTCATGATTAATACTTAGATTATTGCTTAAAACACTTGTGCTCAATTGTGTGGATGATTGTATGAATTGGTGTGGATTCACTATGGCACTTTGGCCATGGTCGAAGATCCACACGGCCGTGTGTATTGCCTGTTTCTTTCTTTTTGGGTAACCAGAGGAGACACACGGCCGCGTGGAATTTTCACACGGCCATGTGGAATTCTGGGAACCTATTTTAAACTCCGAATTAACTTGTTTACCTCTCTTATGCACAGGAATGGCCCCAAGAACGAAGAAACTCGCTCATAAGCGCCCTCCTGAGGCCCGTGAGTCCCGTGATCTCTCGCCCGCACCATTCGAGTTCGCCGTGCCCGAACATCAAGCACGGTTTCATCGACTTTCCAAGTTGAAGTTTGGCCAGACGCGAATCTGATAAGTGCTTGATTATATATATTTTATAATATCAGTTTACATGCATTGAGCATCACTTTTATCAGGTTTTAGCATTAACAAGGTGTGTTTTGTGTTCTTTTGTGCAAGCAGGGGTTTGGAGACATGACATACAGGAAGAAGCAAAGATAGGGTGTGATGACACGTTTCAAGGCCACAATCAGAAGCTGTGTTCATATGCATGGGGGTGTTGCCAACTTTCAGAGGAGTACAAGTCATTACACAAACCGAAAGGGCACAAAGGCAGTAGTACGGCCATGTCCCAGCTTCCGTACAAAGCGGAAGAAGGTTCTTGAGGATTTCAAAGCATAGAAAGCCACACACCCTACCACACGAGCGTGTGCCCGACCGTGTGGACTCCAAGGAAGACTTGGGGGGGGGGGATTATTGTAGCATTTACTGTAGCGGAGTACTGTAGCAGTTTACTGTAGCAGAGTACCCGTGTGGATGCCCGCGTAAAGCCCCGAATTCAAATTATAAAAGCCGCCTTGTGATAATTTTTAGGGATCTTTTCTGCCACTTTCGAGAGACAAGGCGGCTAGGGCTTGGAAGGAGTTCTTTGCGGCTTTGGGAAGCTTTCCTCACCAACTTGGATCGATTCCTCCTCCATCATAGCGTCAAGGAAGCCATCGGTGACCTAGCTTCGGAGTGGATTCAATCCAGACGTGGAAACTACCCATCAAGACTATCATCACGGATTTAAGGGGGTTATTCTTTATGTCTTTGGAACTTTATTCTGAATTTATTATTTGTTTTGTGACTCGCTCCATGGAGAGCTAAACCCCTAGAGGGTATTCGGACATGTAAACCCTATGATTCTTATTTTCATTAGATTTACATTGTGTTTCTATTCGAATTTATCAGTTTGAGTTTTACTCTTGAGTTTTTAATGCTTGTTTGTGCTTTTGATTTTATTATTAATTGCCTTGCATGTTTTATTCAATCTAGTGAAGAGAGAGATCACCGCTAGGTTTAGAATTACCAAGAGTGAAGAGCGTCGAGAGGGTGAGCCGTGAGATAGCGGAGTGTCCCCTTTCATTTCCGATAGATATCTCCTATCTCCATATTCCCTAAGTGTCAAGTAACCATATGTGGTGTGAGGTCTCGAGAGAATTCTCCGCCGGGACCTCGTAGGGGGTTAGGGATCTCTCACCTGGAGGCAGGGTTAAATCTACTTTTAGGAATTGGTTATATCTTTGGGATCCCTAGAGTTTTAAGCAGTCATATGTGGTGAGAGGCGTCGAGAGAATTCTCCGCCGGGACCTCGTAGGGGACTAGTTATCGGCGACCTGGAGGCAGGGGCCGTTATACCTTTGGATACCCACGACTCATTGTTTTCGTTAGAAACACTTGTAATCTACATCCAACACCCAAATCCTAGGGGGAGCACTGTCCGGATACCTCACTTTTATTGATTGAGAACTCTTTTCCTTTTATTTCCTGCGCACTTGTGGTGACACTCTTAGTGTTGGCCATTAGATCATCAAACACTACATTCATTAGGCTAGATAACAAAAGAGGGGCTATTACTAGTACTTCTGTTCCCTGTGGTTCGACAACCCGACCCTTTGGGTCCACTTTTATTACTTGACGACCCGTGCACTTGCGGTAACGCAAGGGGTTGACACACATCACCCTGTTGTGTTGTTGCGGAGACGCATCAAGTTTTTGGCACCGTTGCCGGGGAACAGGATATTAGGAATGCTAGTATTTTGTTACTTTAGCCATTCATTTATTTTTACTGTTTTTCTACTCCATCTTCTCTACTTTCATTGTTCTCATTTTCTCTTGTTTATTTGATTGCAGTTCCAGCTTATGACCAGAGGGAACCCATCGACATTAGTTGAAGGAGACCCTGAAATTGAGCGAAGACTTCACAAGAGAAGCAAGGAGCCTGAAGTTGTTCAAGAGCAGCAAGTTGAATTTGAAGCTGAAGGATCTGCGACCATGGCAGACCAGGAAGATGAACCAAGGACGCTTGCTGATTTTGCTAGACCTTCAGCCCGAGGAACACAGTCGAGCATTGTTAGACCGCCCATTGCGGCTAACAATTTTGAGCTGAAGCCGGCATTCATTCAGATGGTTCAGCAGTCCGCGCAGTTTAATGGGCTGCCTGATGAAGACCCCAATGCCCATGTTGAAACTTCTTGGAGGTTTGTGATATGCTCAAGATCAACGGGGTCTCGGATGATGCGATTCGATTGAGGACCTTCCCATTCTCATTGAAGGGACGAGCCAAACAATGGCTCCAATCATTGCCAAGAGCGTCCATCACCACTTGGGACGAGATGGTGGAAGCCTTTCTTGCATGATATTTCCCTCCCGGGAAATCAGCGAAGCTCCGCAATGAGATCTCTTCCTTCTTTCAGAATGAGTTGGAGTCTCTATTCGAGACATGGGAAAGGTTCAAGAACCTTCTGCGGCGATGTCCCCAACATGGATTCCCGGATTGGATGATTATACACACGTTCTATAATGGGCTGAATCCAAGCACTAGGCAACTCCTAGATGCGGCCGCAGGTGGGACTATGGGTAACAAGACCCCCGGAAGATGCAAGGCAGCTCATTGAAGACATGGCTCTCAACGGTTGCCAATGGAGCTCGAGGGAGAAGAAGAAGGTTGCAGGAATACATGATGTTGATGCCGTTACATCACTAGCAGCCCAAGTTGAAGCACTAAGCAAGAAGCTAGACACCATTACAACTTCAAGAGTAGCTGCCATTAGCACTTGCGATAGTTGTGGAGGTGGGCATAGCTCTACAGATTGCCCTATCTCAGTGGGGGTGTCGGCACCAATGGAGCAAGTGGATTTTGTTGGAAATCCAGTGAGGGGACAAGGGAACCCTTATTCAAATACCTACAATCAGGGATGGAGGAACCATCCGAACTTCTCATGGAGCAATCAGGGCCAGCAGAAGCAAGCAGCTCCTCCGGGTTTCCCACAACAGCCTTCTATTCCAGAGAGAGTTTCTGAACTTGAAAAGGTACTTTGTAAGTTTATTCAATCTACTGACACCAGGTTTCAGAACGTGGAGGCGACGCTGCGCAACCACACTGCGTCATTGCACAACTTGGAGACGCAAGTGGGCCAAATAGCAAAATCCTTGGCCGATAGACCTCAAGGAAGCCTGCCGAGCAATACAGAGACAAACCCAAGAGAGCACGTGAAGGCGATCACGTTGAGAAGCGGGCGAGAGGTGGAGAATAACGTGCAAGAAAAAAAGACTGCACAAGAACCAGAGCAAGTGCAGCCTAAGGCCCAGGAAAAAGAGAAGGAAGCTGCAGCATTACCTCCTGCTTACGTACCTCGAGTACCATACCCTTCACGGCTGAAGAAAGACCAAACGGAGGAGCAGAACAGGAAATTTCTGGAGCTGTTCAAACAGCTGCACATCAACATCCCTTTTGTCGAGGCATTATCACAAATGCCCAGGTATGCAAAATTTTTGAAAGATCTTTTGACTAACAAAAGAAAAATTGAAGAAAGTGCAGCTGTGACATTGGATGGGAGTTGTTCAGCAATACTCCAAAAGAACCTCCCAAGCAAGAAGAAAGATCCTGGGAGTTTCATCATCCCATGTGTCATCGGGGGTTTAGGCCAAGAGAAAGCGTTAGCTGATTCAGGAGCAAGCATCAACGTGATGCCGTACAAGTTTTTCTAGAAATTGGGGCTAGGAGAGCCACGGCCAACTCAAATGATGTTGCAGCTAGTTGATCGCTCAATTCGACATCCTAGAGGTATCATTGAAGATGTTTTGATTAAGATTGAAAAATATATTTTTCCTGCAGATTTTGTAGTACTTGATGTCGATGAGGATGTGGAAGTGCCGTTGATTTTGGGGAGGCCATTCCTTCGAACCTCCAAGGCATTGATAGACATGGAGGGAGGCGAATTGACACTGCGCATTGGAGACGAAAAGATCACTTATCGCCTTACAGATGCTATGAAACACCCTCACGAATTTGATGACACATGTTATTTTGTTGATGCTAATGATAAGCTTGTTGATGAGTATATGTAGGAGATGTTCTACCCTGACCCATATGAGGGGTGGCCTGAGTTTGAAAATGATGAATCAAGTCTGCAGGAGGTTCGAGTGATAGAGGATCAACCACAACCGGGAATTCTGAAGAGGATTTTCCGTAGACTGACTAGATCAAGGCGTCACCGTAACAAGCACCAAAAGAGTGTAAAAGATACACATACACGAGAAGAAGGTGATGGCTTTTCAAGTGGTAACAAGATTTCTCATCACTCGCCTCCCACGCAACCATATTGTCTGAATTGTCAGGTAAAGGCTGCCAAGAACACATCTCACTTGCATGAGCCCCCATAGAGGAACAGGTACGTCGAGCTAATGACGTAAAACAAGCACTTCTTGGGAGGTAACCCAAGTCATTTTATTGCTTTCTTAGTTAGTTTTTCAATTCTGCAGTAATAATTGGCTTGAGTAGGCGACTTTGCGTTAATTCTGTCGTTGCTGTGTTTTTATTGGTTATTCTTGGTGTTTCATGATAATTATACATGTGTGGCTTGATCTAGAATGATTTAGAGATTTAAAGTTAAGAAATTGGCCTTGTACTTAACTGTTTCATGTTAGGCTGAAAATCCACAAGGGCAGGCACAAGGGGGTGTGAGTGCCCCTGTGCCTTGCTGGAAAATTGAAAAAACATGAAACAGAAGGGCACAAGGGCACCCACACGGGCGTGTGGGAGCCCCTGTGGCCCTCCTGAGGAGCCACACGCCCATGTGGCTCATCCACATGGGCGTGTGAGACCTGAAAATTCAATTTTCAGGTCTCCAGAGAGGCACAAGGGCAGCCACACGCCTGTGTGGCTGCCCCTGTGGATTTTCCAGGTCCACAAGGGCACTCACACGCCCATGTGAGTGCCCCTGTGGCCTTCTGTCTCGACCTTTTTAATCCACACCGGCACTCACACGCCCGTGTGAGTGCCCTTGTGGCGTTTTGGCGTCGAATTTCGAAGGCACAAGGGCGTGTGGCTCATCCACACGCCCATGTGGCCATCCACAAGGGCGTGTGAGACCCTCACACGCCCATGTGGCTTATAAAGGAGATGAGAAGGCTTTGAACACTCATTCAAACCTTCGCGCCTTTTCTCCTTCCGACGCCTCCACGCGAAGAGACGCACCTCTTGGGTACCTAACGCCTCTCCTTAGCTTATTTAAGGATTCTTGGGTGTTTTTCCGGCGATTTCCATCTCTTTCTTCATCAAAAAGCTCCGGTAAGCTCCAAGTTTTCCTAGTTCTTGCCATGAATTTTGAATTTCAGATCTGGTGATTTGTTGATGTTTTATGCAAGAATTCTTCATGGAAACTATCATAGTGTGCATGCTTGTCGATTTAGGGTTATTTTAAGGTGTGGAAACCACCCAACCATGGCCTTTTGGCCATGGTCGGGCATCCACCCGGGCGTGTGGCCCATCCACACGCCCGTGTGGATGATGAGGATGATCCACAAGGGCGTGTGGATCATCCACACGCCCATGTGGATTTCTGCATAGTAAGATTTTGTACTAACTTGCCCTGATTTTCACAGATATGGCCCCTAGAACCAAGAAGGTCGCCCACAAGCGCTCTCGCGCCGCTCGGGAGCCTTCTCCTCCCGAGGAATTGGAGTTCGCCGTCCCTGAGCATCAGCAGCGATATGAGCGCTTACAGCGTCTCAAATTCGGAGAGGCGCGCGTGATCGATTGGAAGGCACTAGAGGAGATTGACTTGGTCGATGAGGTGCGCGAGCTTACCGCTGTGGGAGGCTGGGACCGGCTCCTCACTATTCGTGACCCCACTTATCGTGAGCTCACACTGGAGGTCTTGTCCTCATTCGATTTCGACCATGCTCGCCATGATTTTGAGAGGGAGGACACGATCCGCTTCAGGCTATTCGGTAAGTACCACTCCATGAGCCTCACGCAGTTCTCTGTTTTTCTCTGTTTGTATGACAGAGACGATGTTCACACGGGGGAGTACGAGCAACTCATCGTCGATTACCCTATTGGACTCACCCCGAGTCGTGCGTACGGGACCATATGCGGAGGCTTCCAGTACGAGCCGGGATCTTCCAAGGCCACCATGCTCAGCCGTCCGCCCTACAGGTATATACATTCTATTTTCAGCAGGACCGTGACGGGACGAGGCGACAGCACTGGCGTTTTGAGCCGCCTCGACTTGCTTTACCTGTACACCATGGTCCAGAACATCCCCATGCATATTGATGAGCGCATTTCATATATATGTATTGCATGCTTTACCCTCATCATTATTGAATATTTTGGCTGTAATTCTCGAAGTACAGTGCTATTTGAGGTATTCGTTGTTTGTCATGCAGATATCAAAGTCCTGAAGCAAGAAGAAGTGTTTTGGAACAATTTTAGAAGCTAAAGGACTTAGAAGAAACCTCATCAAGCTCAGCACGGCTTGAGCACGCCCGTGCTGTTCCCCGTGCAAATTGCAGGAGAATTCAGCCACAAATCAGCACAGCTTGAGTTCGCTGAGCACGGTCGTGAAAACCTCAGCACGGCCTAAGCACGCCCGTGCTGTTCCCCGTGCAAATTACAGGCTGGTGAATTTTCGGGGGAAAATCACTGTAGCACAAAATACTGTAGCACGAGTACTGCAGCAGAAGTACTGTAGCACGAGTACTGTAGCCAGAGTTCGCTGAGCACGGTCGTGAAAACTTCAGCACGGTCTAAGCACGCCCGTGCTGTTCCCCGTGCATATTACAGGTTTGTGAGTTTCATGAAGAATTATTTGGCCGTAATCTGCACGGCTTAAAGCACGGTTTCAGCACGCCCGTGCTCACATCGGGAAAACTTTAAAACCCTAAAAACTTAGGTTATTGGTGGACTTTTTGTGGGCGATCTTTGGGAGAAAGAAAAGGAGAGCTTTGGGATTCATCCTCAGCTTCATCAAGGGAATGCCAAGCGTATGGTAGGCCGATCGGAAGGGGATTACACGACATCATAGCTCCTTCGACAACCTCAAGGATGCAAGAAATTAGGGAGTTTTCAATTCCTTGTTTTGTAATTTCTTTGGCATTGTGTTTGTTGGTTGTTATCATGAGGGGCTAAACTCTTAAGGGAGCCCCGGGGGTGGTTGTATGACGTTTTAGCTCGAACTCGTAGTCTTTACTTGCAGTTCTTATGATTGTCTTGTTCATTTCAATAAATCAAGGTTATTGGCTATCTTGTTTGTTGTTTAGTGCTTGATGCTTGTTAGTTTGGTTCTCCTATCTAGGTTTGTGAATCTTTATTGATTGTTGCAAGCAGAGGGAGTTCAACTTAGGGCTCGGCAGCGCTAGAAACCACATGCTTATAGCATAACTAGGTTTAGAACTGAAGACATCCCTGATAATTACTGAGAAAGACTGAGTTAGTGAACGTCAGAACCCAACCCCGGGGCCCCATCTCCTCCATCGAGTCAATCCTAAATCTTCCCTTGGTGAACTTTCCATTCCCTCTACTTCCTCTAAGTCAGTCCAAAGTCAACTCCTTCATTCTTGATTTGGTTAGATATTGAGTAGGACGTTAGTATTAGAAGCTACACCAGTCCCTGTGGATTCGACTACCCGACCCAAAGGGTACATTATACTACTTGTGCGACCCGTGCACTTGCGGTTACGCAAGGGGCGTACCAAAGGCTTTGTTGTGGCGGATTACCTCCGCCATCAAAGCCATTATGTGCGGGTCGGTGTGATCTTTTCAGGAGTATACATTACCCAACTCGTTCGTGGCATAGGGTTGTCCGAGGCACTTCGAGAGATGGAGAGGATTAGCATACCAGCACCCTTGGGGCTTGCATCCGTCCGAGTCATGCGTATGGTGAAGAAGACGAGCACCGGCCGTTATATACTCGCAGTGGAGGCTGAGGAGGAGGAGTCAGAAGAGGAGGCAGCCGACCCAGCAGACGCTCCTGATTCACCGGCACCCACAGCTGTGTCGATGGACACCGAGGCCCCTGCATCCGAGCCAGAGCCAGAGCAGCCCTCCACTCGAGCCTGTGACCGTTTGGCGAGGCCTGAGGTGGCAGTTGGAGCTCTCCAGGGGGACATGGCGACTGTGCTCGCCAACCAGTCCATGATGTTGTCGCAGTTGTCCATCATTCGACATCTTCTGGAGAGCGACAGCGCATCTGAGGCGACGACATCAGCACCACCACCAGCACCACCACCAGCACCAGCAGAGTTTCCTGACGCATGAGGCGTCCTTGAGTCATTTTATTTTATCTTCTGTATTTTTATTTTCTGTAGTTTTATTTTCAGCATGCTAGTTGAGACTCTGTCTTTTATTTCTGTCATTTTTATTTTGTGGTTCTAGTTGTTTTTCGTTGTTTTATTTTCTAATCTTATTGAGCTTCATTGAACCCCCTGAATCCGCAGATAGTCTTGAGAGTCTCGGGAAATGGAAATCAAGTTATGTACATGGCCGTGTGACTAGGTCACACGGCAGTTTCACCTCCAAATGCCCGTTGAGCCAAACACACCCTTGTACAAGATTCCACCAACTATTTCACTTGGAATTCAGGGGAGTATTATTTTGATTTTTGCACACCCTCACATGCTTTGTGTTCAGAATTTATAATTTTATTGTGCTTGCATGTGTACATTGGGGACAATGTACATCTTAAGTGTGGGGGAGGGATCACTTTATACACCACTTTATTGTCTGTTTTCATTATATATGCTCATGCAACCTATGAAGGTTCACTTTAAGGTTAAAAGTTAGATTCTAGACTATAGGAGAGCTTCGAACACTAGATTTCATCATGCTCTATTTTTCATCCAATTTTTTGAGAAATTTTTGTCCGATTGCCATTTATACACTCTACTCACTCATCAGACCTATAGAAGCTCTAGTTTAATGTTGTGAGACTTGTTAGTAGTTGTTCTATCTGAAAAAAAAAAAAATATAGATATATATAGTTTAGCCATTGTGAATTCTTTCATGTATATAGTGGGTGAAAAGAGCTACTACCTTTGATTGTATGCAGCTACTCTCATAAGTCGGATACTAGTTATGCCCTAATGAGAGAAAGAGCTATCACAGGGGATATGTGAAAGCTAGCACCCTCGGTAGAAAGAGCTACCATCTCTAAAGTGTGAAAGCCACTCGGGAGGCCGCCTGAGAAAGGGCTACCTTGGAGATTGTGTGCAGCTACTACCACTCTTTTTGTTATTATATAAGTCTCGAACAATAAAAAAAAAAACTGTAAGTAGTGGACATAGAGTTGAATTGAGATGAGTTCTTCCACACACACACGCTTTCGGATTTCTTTTTCTTTCTTGTCATTGGATTGTTTTCTAGAGCATTGACTGAGCTGTTTGGTGTTAAATAGTTTTCCCCTTTTGTTATAGAATCATACACTCGTACTTTCTAGTGAACCTGAGGCCAAGCACTTATCCTTTCTTTCCTTGTAATGAATGTTTAGTTTGCTTGAGGACAAGCAAAAGCTTAAGTGTGGGGGAGTTTTGATAAGTGCTTGATTATATATATTTTATAATATAAGTTTACATGCATTGAGCATCACTTTTATCAGGTTTTAGCATTAACAAGTTGTGTTTCGTGTTCTTTTGTGCAAACAGGGGTTTGGAGACATGACATACAGGAAGAAGCAAAGATAGGGTGTGATGACACGTTTCAAGGCCACAATCAGAAGCTGTGTTCATATGCATGGGGTGTTGCCAACTTTCGGAGGAGTACAAGTCATTACACAAACCGAAAGGGCACAAAGGCAGTAGTACGGCCATGTCCCAGCTTCCGTACAAAGCAGAAGAAGGTTCTTGAGGATTTCAAAGCATAGAAAGCCACACACCCTACCACACGAGCGTGTGCCCGACCGTGTGGACTCCAAGGAAGACTTCGGGGGGAAAAATCACTGTAGCATTTACTGTAGCCCGCGTAAAGCCCCGAATTCAAATTATAAAAGCCGCATTGTGATAATTTTTAGGGATCTTTTCGGCCACTTTCGAGAGACAAGGCGGCTAGGGCTTGGAAGGAGTTCTTTGCGGCTTTGGGAAGCTTTCCTCACCAACTTGGATCGATTCCTCCTCCGTCATAGCGTCAAGGAAGCCATCGGCGACCTAGCTTCGGATTTAAAGGGGTTATTCTTTATGTCTTTGGAACTTTATTCTGAATTTATTATTTGTTTTGTGACTCGCTCCATGGAGAGCTAAACCCCTAGAGGGTATTCGGACATGTAAACCCTAGGATTCTTATTTTCATTAGATTTACATTGTGTTTCTATTCGAATTTATCAGTTTGAGTTTTACTCTTGAGTTTTTAATGCTTGTTTGTGCTTTTGATTTCATTATTAATTGCCTTGCATGTTTTATTCAATCTAGTGAAGAGAGAGATCACCGCTAGGTTTAGAATTACCAAGAGTGAAGAGGGTCGAGAGGGTGAGCCGTGAGATAGCGGAGTGTCCCCTTTCCCTTCCGATAGATATCTCCTATCTCCATATTCCCTAAGTGTCAAGCAACCATATGTGGTGTGAGGCATCGAGAGAATTCTCCGCCGGGACCTCGTAGGGGGTTAGGGATCTCTCACCTGGAGGCAGGGTTAGATCTACTTTTAGGAATTGGTTATATCTTTGGGATCCTTAGAGTTTTAAGCAGTCATATGTGGTGAGAGGCGTCGAGAGAATTCTCCGCCGGGACCTCGTAGGGGAATAGTTATCGGTGACCTGGAGGCAGGGGCCGTTATACCTTTGGATACCCACGACTCATTGTTTTCGTTAGAAACACTTGTAATCTACATCCAACACCCGAATCCTAGGGGGAGTACCACTCGGATACCCACCACTCATTGTTCTCGCTCGCATGACTGAGTACCACTCGGAGATGATGACGCGCATCACTTCACTCCACCAGTTGATGGCGAGAGGTAGCGATTCCACTTCGCCGTCCACACCCCGAGCACCCTACGCCTCCCCAGCATCCCCAGCAGCACCAGCAGATGCCGACGCTTGATGCGTCTTTTACTCTTCTTTTTATTTTCTTGTATTTTCTTTTCTGTTGAGTCTTTGTGTACTCAGAAAGGTTACACCTTCTGAGAGTTTTCTTACTGCTTTTATTTTTCATGTTCTTGTTTGAGTTTGTATTTGGTTTGTTTACTTTTGTACTCTTTTAATCTTAGCTTTTGTTGAGATCCACTGAAACCCTTTTGTGATGTGCAGATAGACTTGTCAACTTGGTTTTGAGAAATGGTCATAGGCACGGCCGTGTGGAATTTCCACACGGCCGTGTGATCTTCACAACCCTACGCAACTCCACTTCCCGCCTTCACACCTCCATTCAAATACCACACTCGGAGATCAGGGGAGTGTTGTTTTTAATACCCACGCCCTCATGTTTTTATTTGCGTTCTTATGTTGCATGTTTGTATGAGTACATTGAGGGCAATGTACAGCTTAAGTGTGGGGGGGGGGGAGTTCACACTGCACACGTTCTTTATTCTTGATTATCACTTTCATGCTCATCTAGCCAATGACAGTTCACCCTAAGGAACATGAGTGTATTTTCGAATTTAGGAGAAATTTGAACTTCGGTTGTTACCATGCTCTAGTTTACTCGAAAAACTTAGAAATTTTTTTAGTCTGATTGCATTTCTTGCACTTTACTTGCTTTGTTAACCCTGATAACGCTAGTTCATTTTGAAAGGACATTAGTTTCATTTTTCTTGAGCTATAAAAAAAAAAAAAAATATGGGAAATTGGTGCTCCTTTGTTCTTGGGGTGGAAAGAGCTACCACCTATTCTGTATGAGAGAAAGAGCTATCTAATAGGCTGTGTGAAAGCTAACACTCCCGGGTGGAAAGAGCTACTACCTCGAAAGGGTGAAAGCCGCCTAGGAGTTATCTTGGGAAATGGCTACCGTTGAGGTTGTGTGCAGCTACCACCGATTTATTTTTCCTAAATAAGTCCTTGTTGTAATAATGTTCAAGCATAAACTTGGGGTTGGCATGAGTAAGTGTACACACACACACGCTTTCAGATTTTATTTTCTTCGTAATTTGAGTTTTTGCTAGAGTTTTGGTTTTTATCTATCTATGTTTAAATTCTCCCTTTTTTTGAGAATACTATCGTTGTACACTTTTGGTGAACTTAAGGCCAAGCATTTTCATCACTCAACCTTTAATTCTCATGGTATGAACTTTGCTTGAGGACAAGCAAAAGCTTCAAAAACTTGACACACCCTTGCGTGTGTGTTCCGCAAGTGCACGGGTGTCGAAGTAATAAAGTACCAAAACGGGTGGGTAGTCGAATCCACAGGGAGTAGACGTAAGAACAATCACACTTTGTTACGTAATAAAAAATAAACCAATTGTTGTTGTGAAAGAAAATAAAATATGAAAGAAGTAAAAATAGGGTGCTGAAAATAAAGGTTAGGGTGTAGAAATAGATCAATAAGAAGATGGGGTACTCGGACAATGCTCCCCCTAGAATCCTTGTTTCAAGTGCAAGACTTCAAGTACTCTTACTAAATGAAGATTTCAAGAGTCGTGGAATCCAAAGATACAAGGTCCCAAATCTAAGGTCAACCTTGACTAGTCCCCTACGAGGTCCCGGCGGAGAGAAAACTCTCGACGCCTCACACCACGTATTACTGCACTATGCTCTAGGGATTCCAAGTGGTAAACCCTATTCCCAACTATAGATCAATCCCTTTGGTCCAGGCGAAAGATCTCTAATCACAAATAAGTCCCGGCGGAAAGGCCTCTCTCAACGCCTAACTCTCTTTGAGATCGAAGGTAATACTTGGAATAAGAAGGTAGGGAAAACCACACCGGAGGGGAAAGGGGACGTGTCGCTACCTCTCAACTCACCCTCTCAACCCCCTCCAATCTTGATTAATCTAATCCTAATGGTGATGGTCACTCGTCAAAAGGATGATTGGATTAGCCCTCAACCCTAGTGTCACTCTAAGGGAGAAACAATTAAGCATACAAGATTGAAACTCAAATTCAACTCAAATTGAATAAAAGCATTAAAGTCAATGAAACATAGGAAATCTAGGGTTTACAAGTCCAAGTACCCACTAGGGGTTTAGCTCTCAATGGAGCAATACAAGTTCATCAAAATAAATGAAGACAAGTGCAAGAAATCCATAAAGAAAACCCCCTTAAGCTTCGTGTTGATAGACTATGGGAACTTCTTCTTCTTCTTCAAAGAATCCCTTCCTCCAAGCCTAAGGCACACCTCGTCGAATCGAGTCGTCGAAGGCTCCCCCAATAGCTCTCCTTGGAAGGGATTGATGATGGAATCGGTGAAGAAGCGCCCCCAAAGTGTAGCAAGAACCTCCTGAACCCTAGCCGTCACTCCCTCTCAAAGTTGGAAGAAGATGCCCTCAATAACGCTTCAGAACGGCTTTATAATTGGCCATCTCGAGGATCCACACGGGCGTGTGGATAAGATACACGGCCGTGTGGAAATTCTGCCTTGTGGAATCTTCATACTAGTCCCCGATTTCGCCCGTTTCTTCTCCTGAGGTCACATGGACGGACACACGCCCATGTGAAAGGTCAAGTGGCATTTCTTGATGATGGGAAAACCTTGGAGAGCTTTTGAAATCTTTGAACCAATCGGAACGAGCGAGCATGACTGCCTTCTTGTCCTTCTACAAGAGTTGTCTTGAAGTCTTTAGAAGTTGGCACATACCCCCTCGTTGGAACCCGATTTGTGTCTTGAACTTCGTAATTGCACAAAAGATCTCCACTTGGCACCATTCTGACCTAATCTTGCCTTTATTCACGTACCATGTCTCCACAACCTTAATTGCGTGAAAGAACACCAAAACACACGAAATTAGCGATAAAGCCTGAAAAATGTGATGCTCATGCGTGGAAAACATTTCCAAAAATATATACATGCAAACACTTATCAACACGCAAGGGTGTGTCAGTGACATAAGAGTAGTAGTGAACTTCCTGAAGAAGTTGTTCTCAAGGTTTGGTGCACCAAGGGTAATTATAAGTGACAGAGGCACACATTTTTGTAACTCCCAATTTGAGAAGATAATGAGACTCTATGCGGTCTTTCATAGAATTGCGATATCATATCACTCTTAAACAAGTGGTCAAGTCGAGGCTTCAAACAGGGAGCTAAAACATATTTTTATAGAAAACAGTTGTGCATCACAGAAAGGATTGGGTAGATCATTTAGATGATGCACTCTAGGCCTACAGAACAGCTTACAAAACACCCATCGGAAAAGCCTGTCATCTTCCTATCGAGCTTGAACATAGAACATAATGGGCCATCAAGCATATCAGTCTCGATCCTCACTTGACAGGCCATAAGAGAAAATTTCAATTAAGTGAATTGGATGAATGGTGCACCATGGCTTATGAAAATTCCGTGCTTTACAAGAAAAGAGCGAAGGAATATCATGACCAGCACATTAAACAAGGTAAGCACTTCAAGGAGGGAGATCAAGTATTACTTTTCAACTCTAGATTGAAACTTTTGCCAGGAAAATTGAAGTTACGATGGTCCGGGCCATTCACAATCTCACAAGTGTTCCCACATGGCGCTATGGAGATAACGCATCCAAATATTGGAAAATTCAAGGTGAATGGCCATCGGTTGAAGTCATATTTGTTTTGGACACTTCACGAAAAATCGGAGGTAATTCTCCAATTCACCAACACGGGGCACCGTAAAAGGTTTAGCCCCTCATTGGTTTAGTTCACAAGAAGATAACAAGAGAAGCAAAAGTAAGAAAACCCAAGAACTCCCTCTTTGCTTGCATCTTTCTTGAGATCTGAGGTGTTGATGTTGATCAGATTCCACCTACACTTAAGCCTACAATTAGCGCCCTCTCCTCTCTTGATTATGAAGACGACTATACAAACTCCGCCCTTCGACTCTCCCGTCTTTTGCCCTAAGCCAAAAGTGCTCAAACCCTCACTTTAAGTGCTTTTTAAACCTCTCTCGATGTGAGCACGGCCGTGTTTAATCCGTGCTTCAAGCCGTGTAGTTTGCGGATAATTAGAAATTCTTTCAGCAAGCCAGGCTGCAATCCGTACGGGGTAGAACAGGGGCATGTTGCGGCCGTATTGACCGTTGCACGACCGTGCTCAGAGGCATGAGGGCGTGCAGATTCTTACTGAATTGTCCTGTAATTTACAGGCCTTGGGAGCACGGCCGTGCTTAGGCCGTGCTTGACTTGTCAGCTATCTTCTAAGTCTTTTTTCTACCAAAATCACTAGGAAGTACTTGTTATTGCTCGGGGACCTAGATAACTGCACAATCAATTGAAACTACCTCAAATAGCACTGAATTGAGAAAATAATGATATGAGGACAGAGAAATAGCCGGTATAGAATGGGAAAAATCTATATATATAATGTACTCATCAAATACCCCCACACTTGAATCGTTGCTTGTCCTTAAGCAAATCTAACCCCTTGAAGAAAAGAGATGAGTGCATGACCTCTGATCTCAGCAAGGTAAGAAAATTTCGAAAGCTTAAGGGACCTTGAGTAGCAAGTGCATAAATCAATTAAAAGCTCAAGAAATATTTTTACTCTTACTCTGTACTACCGTGTATGTGTGTGCAGCATAAAAGAGTGCGCCATGAATGTTTTCAAAAGGGCTTAGCTCAGGGTACATTTTTCATCCAGGATGACTCATAACTGGGTAGTAGCTTCATACACCCTAGAGGCAGTTATTTCACCTGGTAGGTCATCAAAAATGACAATTGTGATGCCTAAGATCCGACTACTCAAGTGCAGCTTTCGCTTTTTCTAGAGTGATAGCTCTTTCATCTTACTCCTTAATTTTCAAAGAATTTGATAGGCATCCCACGAGAGATCCGACTTTTCAAAATTCATTTCTTTTACACTTTTTGGAGTCAGCCATTTTCTCATACTAGCCTTAAAATTAGATCCTCTTCTAAACACGGTGGATGCACAAAATTAGGCGAGGTGCTAGAATTTAGAGTTTCCAGAGTGATACGCCCTTGCGTAACCGCAAGTACACAGGTCGTACAAGCAGTAAAGTGTACCCGAAAAGGTCGGGTAGTCGAATTGGTATGCCCCTTGCGTATCCGCAAGTGCATAGATCATATAAGTAGTGAAATGTACCCTTAGGGTCGGGTAGTCGTATCCTCTGGGACTGGTATAGCTTCTAATACTAACGTTCTACTTAATATATAACCAAATAAAGAAGGATGGATTTGACTCTGGGTTGAATTCAAGGAGATTGATGAAAGGGATTGCACTAAGGGAAATGTGAGAATTGACTCGATGGAGGAGATGGGGCCCCGGGGTTGGATTTCTGACGTTCACTAACTCGGTCCTTCTCAATATTTATCAGAGGTGGCTTCAGTTCTAAATCTAGTTATGCTATAAAAATGATGCTTATCGTGCTGATGAACCCTAAGTTGAAATCTTACTGCTTGCAACTATCAATAACGATTCACAAGCTCAGATAAGAAAACTAAACTTCCAAGCATTCAAGCACTAAACAACACACAAGGTAGCCAATAACCGAGATTTAATGCAAATAACCAGACATTCATAAATGCTGCAAGTAAAGACAACGAGTTCAAGCTACAACGTCATACAAACCATCCCGGGGCTCCTTTAAGAGTTTAGACCCTCATGAAATTAAACAATAAGGAAATTGCCAAAGAAATTAACATACAAGATGTTGAAAACTCCCTAATTTCTTGCATCCTTGTGGTTGTCAGAGGTTCTACGATGTCGTGGAATTTCCTCCCGATCGGCCTACCATATGCGCGACATTCCCTTGGTGAAGATGAGGATGGCGCCTTAAAGTTCTCCCCTTCTTCCTCCTTTAGTTCGCTAATTGGTGTTTATTCTCCCGCAAGCGCACGGGGTTGTCAAGTAATAAACCACTCGCGCAAGCACGAGTGGGTCGTATTCCCAAGGGCCCGAGAATCTATTATTACTTACTTTTTGCAATATTGTCTAGCCGATCAGACTTGAGATTAAGTAAGAAAAAGCAACGAAGTAAAACAAAAGCAATTAAATTACTAAATACCAAGGGCAATAAACGGGAGGAAAATCAAGGTGAGAAGATGGTCACGGATGAGGATCCCTCCTGGGTTGCTAAAGTGTGAAGGATGTTGCATTAACATGCAAGTGGTTTGTTGGACCGAGAAAACCCTAGATTAGGTCAACTCGATGGTCACGGCAATTGACCCCTAATCCGGTATGAGTATTGAATACGGGCTCTACCAGTACAAATCCTCCTACGATTACAAAGGGCAAGGTGGTTTTCTCAAATTAAGGTTGAATCACAAATGAGTAATTAACCCTAGAATTGGAGGGGTACAAATACCCGATGGTCACGGCGTATTTATATGTATTTCCCTTCCAAGCTTGGTGAGTCTAACACTTGGGCAATGGTCATGCAACCTAGTATTGGCTAAGTATGGATACTCAGAGTTCTGATGCATACCCAAGCATTCAAAAACACCAAACAAGGATCACAAACAAACCAACAAGCATTAATTAAACCTAATCATCCAAACATCACAAGTTCACCCCAAGGTTCACCTACATCCGGTGACCTTGGGGTTTTAGTTGCTCATAGTCTCAAAATACATGAATAAAAGCATGGAAACAACCAAACCAAACATAAAAGCACTACCTCCAAAGATGCCACTCGAAGGGGTGGCTTCCCGTCATCTTCAACCTTCTAATCGCAAGCCCTAGGAGTAGATCTCGCTCCCAAATGCGCTCCCCTCCATGATATCGCAGTGAAAACGCAATCAAAGTCATCCTCCAAGCCGGATTTGATGATGATGGTGTGGAGCTCCAAGAAGAAGGCCAAAAGTCCCTTTTCAAATGCCCTAAAAGCCTTTAAATTCATGACATCGCGATGCCCTGCGGGTGACCCTGCGGGCGCAAGGTTGCCTGCAAGGCATCCAGAGACTTTCTCAGTTTTTCGTTGCTACAGTACCCTGCTACAGTATCTTTCTGCATTACTTCGGTTACTGTATTCCTGCTACAGTGATGAGGCCCAAAACGCCATATTTGGTGTCGAGTTCTTCCTGAATACTTTCTTGAGCTTATTTGGATTATTCAGGGTCTGTAACACAAGTAAAACAACATTAAACACGAAACAGACAACAACTTAACAAAACTAAAACAGAAAAATATACACAAATACATATAAAAAAACGTATATTTAGACGTTTATAAAAAATTCCCACACCTAAGCGTTTGTTTGTCCCCAAGCAAACCAACATGAAGAACAGGGGCAAGAAGATAAATGGCTAAATATACGACCTCAAGCTGAAATTTACAGGACTCCACTAGCACAGATGGTTAGAAATCAAGAAGTAAGTTGTTCAATGTATAGACAAGCAATATCAGCTCTGTTTCATCCAAAGTGTTCTTATGAGTGTGTGCTGACACTCACCCTGACCTCCACACCCTTAAATTACCCCAGGATGTCCATTCACCTCACACAAATTGAAGTTAGTGTTAGAAGTGCTAAAAACCCTCTCAATAGTCAGTTAAAAATCTTCTGGTCTCCAAAACGGAACTTTAACATTAAGTGAAGGTAGAACATGTTTCAGGCACCCGAAAGGTCAGGAAATAATTTTTTTTTCCCGAGTCCGCCTAACGTAGACTGTACAAAAATATTTCAGAATGAAGCACATGCTGGCCAGGCACAAGAGCCACCCAACTTACTTGATTACAGATCTACATGTACGCATTCATGATTTTACAAGCAGAGAAATACTGACATAGACTCATTTCCAAAACATCATTTTTTTTTTCAAGAAGCCTGATCAATTACCTGCTAAAAACCTCACTTAGGGTTAAAGCAAAAACGGAAGACTCAAAAGTTTTTGAAGGACTATTGAAAGAAGAATTTAACATCCTAACACAAAAATCAATAAGATGGGTTAGAGCGTCAGAAGTGGGAGTTATAGTGAGCAGTTATAAATGTGCACTAAGGATGAAACAGAACTACATTCAAGCACATGTAAAGTACAACTCACTACTGTCATTCTACCAAGTTAGGAAATCCTTAACAATAAGATCAAAGCTATCATAGGTAATTCAAGCATGCAATACAGTATAATACTCCATCCCCACACCTAAAGCTATACATTATCCCCAATGTACATAAATCAGCAGTACAGGGTGGGAAATAAATATAACAAGAATTAAAAGATGGAGTAAGAAACTTCCCCAATCCGTTGATGAAATGCATGTGGACTGGGGTGTTCCATGTGGTGAGGGCTTGAAGTGTGAAGCATTCCTAAAGAAATTCCTGGAAAAATACAAAACACTGATCACAACTCCAGAATGAAAATAATAGAGGAGAGTGCAAAAATAGAAAATTCAAAACAAGCAAAGAGAGTTTAGTAGGGTCGAAACCCTAACTAACTGAAAAAGTAAACACTAATGCAAACAACAAGCAGAGCAGCAAAATAGATAAAAAAAACATCAATAACAACAACAACAAGTGGCATGATGTTGGGAGTCTCAGAGTCGGATGGCCGTGATGATGCCGCACAGGTTGTAGCTGCAGAGGTGGTGCCCACTGAAGATGAAGAGCTGCGTATGAATGTCCGGATTTCAGTGGTGGCACTCTCAATGCGACTCACTGATGCAGCTAACTCTCTATGTCCTCTCTCAACGTCTTCTGCGTTCCTTGGTAGACCTCAGCGCAAAATTCTGCAAACTGTGCCTCAAGTGGTGGTCTCTGCTTTCTGGACTCGGGCTCAGATTCAGACTCTTAACCAGTGTCCGTCTCGTGTGAAGAATGAGGGACTTGTGCGTGCGTTCCTGGTGCTGTGCAAGCCTGTGTATGGTACCCCGCTTCTCAACTATACCAATGCAAGTCAGAGTCTGCATGCTGAGTGGTGCCATAGAACCAACAACTGTCATGCCTTGGGTGTGCTCAAGAAGACCCATGCCTTTGATCATTCTTGTGATATATGGCCCGGCAAAAATTGCTCCAAGGCGAACAAACTGGCCCTGGTGTGCAAAGACTTCCTAGAGAAGATGCCCCATGTGTATTGGATGACGCTCGATAATGCTGTACAGCATCAGTAGGTTCGTAAACGAGACACCCCCTGTCGAGTCCAATCTGCCCCCAATGCCTCTAGTCAGCAGTGCATGGATGTATCGATGGGTAAGGTTCACTAGTTGGGATGCCTTCCTTGTCCTCGAGCGATTTGCTATGGAACTCCAATAGAACTCATTTGTAATGGGGTACGGTAAATCATGGCCAAGGGCTTTAAACTCAGGAGTGGTTATATATGCTTCTGTGTAGAGCCCCATGTATATGTCCAGTTCATCTTGAGAGATCCGGTGTTTCTCAAAAAATGCCGTCAATCTTTCGCATCGTGCCGAATAATTTCTTTGACAAAAGGGCGAATCGGGTCTTATGATCGTCCTTTCGAAATATCTTCTCCGTGTCCTATTATGAGCCACTTTCTTGGACCTCATGCCTACAAGACCAAGGGGACACCATTAAACCAAATTATAAAGAAAATGAAGCTTCATGGAATGAAAATTAAAGGGAATGGTTCATTGCTACAGTAAATCCGAGAAAATTTGGCAAGAGTTTTGCTTGAAAAAGTAGCCAAAAATCTTTACAATCATGCAAAACCATTCTCACAATGCTATATTAAACAAAGAGAACCAAAAACACAAAGATTGCATCCCAAAATTTCATTAAAACACAAGGTATAAGAATGAAAACTAAACCTTAACCCTAGAGTATGAGGGATGAATCAAAAGCTAAAAACGGCTTGAATAGAGTGTAATCTTCCAAAAATCTTCAACAATAGAGTTTAGAGGAGGAGGAGAGTGTTTTAGAGCAAAACAATGAGGTGATTTGGTGGAGAAATGAGTAAGAAATGAGAGAAGAAAGATGGGAGTGTGAAGATCAGAGAAAGAAGATGAGAAGAAGCCCTTTAAGGGCTATTGTCGGGCACCCTTGCGGGTAGCCTTGCGGGCGCAAGGTTGCCCGCAAGGATCCACTGGATGCCATGCGGTTGGGCTTGTGGGCGCAAGCCCACCCGTAAGGATCCATTGGATGGCTCACAGGCAAGCTTGCCCGTGAGCTTGCCATGTGTGACCAAAATCCCCTCTAACGGTCATAAAACGGATCCAAACTTGTTTAACCTCCTTTAAACCCTAAAAACAATGAAAACAAAGCTGATAAAAGCCTATAAACACACAAGAAGCAAGTTTCATAGCATCAACACATCAAACAACTCAAAGAATCTCAACATCATGCAACAAGGAAATGACAATGAAGAAGAACAAAATAACTAAAACAAAGACAACATTTAAGAACAAAAACTACTACAAAATTAATGAATACGAAAACTAGAGTGCAAGGAATTTTAAAAGCTTGGGTTGCCTCCCAAGAAGCGCTTGGTTAAAGTCGTTAGCTCGCCTTATCATACCTCAATTCATGGTGGAACAAAGGGTGGAGAATTACCTCCATTTCTTGGCGAATGGTTGTTACCTGGGAAGTAATGCTTAAGACGGTGACCATTAACCATGAATGTTCCATTCTGAGGGTGAGTTATTTCGATAGCACCATGAGGAAAAACTTCTGTGACAATGTATGGCCCATGCCATCTCGATTTCAATTTCTCTGGGAATAGTCTCAGTCTAGCATTGAACAATAAAACTTGATCTCCTTTTTGAAAATTTTTCGCTCGTTTAATGTGGCGATCATGATACTCCTTTGTTTTCTCCTTGTATCACACAGAGGTTTTCATATGCCAAAGTTGGCCATTCGTCTAATTTATTTAATTGAAACTTCCTTTTGTGGCCACTAAGGTGAGGGTCGAAGTTGAGTTGTTTCATGGCCCAGTAAGCTCTGTGGTCCAATTCAACTGGTAAGTGACAAGCCTTTCCATAAACTAATCGTTAGGGTGTTGACCCGATAGGTGTCTTGTATGCCGTCCTATATGCCCAGAGTGCATCATCAAGCTGTTCTACCCAATCTCTTCGGTAATGGTTAATGGTTTTCTCTAGGATCCGCTTTAACTCCCTATTTGACACCTCAACCTGCACACTGGTTTGAGGATTGTACGCAGTCGACATGCTATGAGATACCCCGTACCGTTTTAGAACTTTCTCAAGTTGAGAGTTGCAGAAATGGGTACCTCGATCACTTATGATCACCCTGGGTGCGCCAAACCGGGAGAACAACTTCTTTAGAAATTTCACCACCACCCTAGCATCACAGGACGAAAGGCTTGTGCTTCCACCCATTTTGAGACATAATCAACTGCCACCAAAATGTACTTGTTACCTTGGGAGCTAGAGATGGGCCCATGAAATCGATTCCCTAGACATCAAACACCTCGCAAGCTTGATTCCACGGTTGCGGTATTTCTTCTCTTTTTTAGATATTACCGGTTCTTTGACATCTGTCATACTGTTGACTGTTGTACCAGCGTTTGCGCATCCTGGAACATAGTGGGCTAGTAGAATCCGGAGTCAAGAGCCTTCTTGGCTGTTCTGTTCCCACTGTAGTGGCCTCCTGTCGGACCTGAATGGCAATGCATCAAGATATCATGCCCTTCCTCTGTCGAAACACATCTCCTGACGACCTGATCGGCACACAAATTGAATAGGTATGGGTCTTCCCAAATGTAGTGCTTTAGATCGGCAAAGAATTTCTTCCTTTGTTGATATGTGAGCCGGTTTGGGAATATTTTTGCTGCTAAGTAATTTGCGATATCTGCAAACCACGGAGTCTCATCTTCCTCGATCACCTGAATACTGCACAACTATTCACCAGGGAATGAATCATTTATCTCACCCTTCTGCCAATTATTCTCCATAGGCTCCTCAAGACGTGAGAGATGGTCAGCAGCTAAATTCTCCGCACCCTTTTTATCTTTTATTTCTAGATCAAACTCTTATAGCAGTAGGACCCATCGGATCAGTCGAGGTTTTGCGTTTGACTTGTTAAGTAGAAATTTCAGGGCAGAATGGTCTGTGTACACAATCACCTTCGATAGCACCAAATATGATCGGAATTTGTCAAATGCAAAGACAACAGCGAGCATTTCTTTTTCAGTGGTGGTGTAGTTTTCTTGCGCGTCGTTCAGGGTTTTGCTTGCATAGTAGATGGGATGGAAATGATTCTTTCACCGCTAGCGAAGTACGGCTCCCACAGCATAGTCACTCGCATCACACATTAGTTCAAATGGTAGATTCCAGTCTGGAGAAACCATAATTGATGCTTCTATAAGCTTTTTCTTCATGGTGAGGAACGCTTTCATACAGTCTTCGTTGAACTCAAAAGGGGTATCTTTCTCGAGTAGCTTAGTCAAAGGTCGGGCAATCGAAGAAAAATCCTTCACAAACCTCCTGTAGAACCCCGCATGGCCCAAGAAACGTCTAATTGCTTTTACTGAAGTGGGAGGGGGAAGTTTCTCAAAGGTGGCAACTTTTGCATGATCCACTTCTATTCCCTTTTTAGAGATTTTATGTCCAAGCCCTATACCCTTCTTGACCATAAAATGACACTTCTCCCAACTAAGTACCAAATTTATTTCTTCACACCTTTTTAAAACTCGCTCCAAATTTCTGAGACAAAAATCAAATGAGTCACCAAAGACTGAAAAGCCATCCATAAACACTTCCATGATGTTCTCCACCATACCTTCAAAAATGACCAATATGCATCTCTGGAATGTGGCGGGTGCATTGTAAAGTCCAAAGGGCATACGGAGGTAGGCAAACGTTCCATACGAACAAGTGAAAGTGGTCTTCTCCTGGTCTTCTGGAGCAATTGGTATCTAAAAGTATCCAGAGAGACCATCCAAGAAGTAGTAATAAGCGTGTCCCGCCAATCGTTCAAGCATCTGATCTATGAAAGGCAAAGGGAAGTGATCCTTCCTTGTGGCATCGTTAAGCTTCCTGTAATCAATACAGACCCTCCAACCTGTGACTGTTCTCGTAGGGACAAGCTCGTTCCTCTCATTGGTGATAACTGTCATCCCTCCCTTTTTGGGTACTACTTGCACAGGACTCACCTAGGCACTGTCAGATATAGGGTATATAATGCTGGCATCGAGAAGCTTGATGACCTCATTCTTTACTACTTCCTTCATAGGTTTATGATTATCTTCCATAAGAATTTTGTGAGTGCAAAATGATGGACTAATCCCTTTGATATCAGTTATTTTCCAGGCGATTGCCTTTTTATACTTTTTGAGTACATCAAGGAGTTTGCCTTCTGTTCCTCTGTCAAATCTGACGCGATAATAACTGGAAGTTTGGAAACTTCTCCCAAAAATGCGTATTCCAAGTGCACCGGTAGTGGTTTTAGTTCCAGTTCGGGTGGTTCCTCCAATGATGACTTCAATTTCCCGAAAATGCCCCTATTGTATTTTTCAATCCTCACTTCTTCCGCCTCTGGTGCACTGTCACTATGATAGCTTTCTTCCATTGCTTGCACCTCCGTTTCGACATGAATTGGGTTTTCCTCTAACCTATATTCCTCTTCTTCTAAACTGTCTGTCACTGCGTGCTCTGTGCCCTTTTCCATTGGAGAATGCTCTATGATAAGTGCTTAAATGTGTATATTTATTTATAGTATTTTTGTTTTAAATTATATGCTTTTGTTAAGCCGACGCCCGCTTTGGTGGTTTAATTAGTTTATTTGTGTTACAGGCCTTGAAGAAGCCCAAACGAGCTCGAGAACGTATTTTGGAAGAAATCGACACCAAATACGGCGTTTTCGGAGCTCTATTACTGTAGCAGATTACTGTAGCAAGGTTACTGTAGCAGTGCAGAAAAACGATTTCTGGAAAAAGGCTGGGAGCCTTGCGGGCAAGCATGCGCCCGCAAGGCTGCCCGCATAACCCCCCGATTTTCATGTTTAAAGGGCGTTAGGGCTAAGAAGAGAGGGGGCTTTTGGTGAGGCTTTGGGAGAGAGGTTTCTTGAGCTTGAAGGAGGCTTGAATCTGAAGAAGGAGGGACCTTTTCTCATCAACTGGAGAGTGGAGATCAAGAGGAAGGAGAACTTTTGGCAAGATCCATCTTCCATTACACCTTTTGAAGAAGAAGAAGAAGAAGGAAGCCGCCCTCATTGCGGCGTAGGTGGAGGCGCGTGGCGACGATCCGGCTCACCCTTTCATCACCAACAATTGAGGGAGTGTTGTTATGGCTAGACTAGTTGTTTTTATGCTGTGTTGTATGCTATTTGCTTGTATGAACAACTAAGCCTCAAGGTCACCGGACGCCGGTGAACCTTGGGATGAACGAGCTTGTATGGATGCTTTGATTTATTTTTAATGCAATTTGTTAGTTTGTGGTTCATGCTATGTGTGCTTGATTGCCTTGAATTACATGAGAACTCGTAGTTCGATTTGTAGGTTGTACTTGGAGCGTGGGATACGCCCTTGTATTAGACTCGCATAGTTTGAAAAGGATACATGTACCTATACGCCGAGGGATTCGGGTATGTGGTACCCTTCCAATCATTAGGTTCGAACCTACATACCGAGTTTGTTCCTAATCGGAGATTTCCTAGACGTAGTGCAATCATAGGGGGAATTGGTCGAAGAGAATCTGTCCAATACCGTATGGGATTAGGGGTTAATCACCGAGGGATTCGGGGTTAACCTATTTTAGGAATCTCTTGGCCCAAACCATAATTGCAATTTTAACCCTAGCATCTGTCTTGTTTCGGTAGTCCCGTGGGGATCCGAGTCCGTGACCGTTTTCTCCCCTTTGTGATTCTCCATTTATTTCGGCCGTAGTTCGTCTTTCAGTTAGATTTTCCGGAAGTTAGACCCGTAGAACTTAGCACCCAACTTCGAGGCATTTGGTTAGACAATAAGTGAAGAGGAAGTAAGGGTAGATCCTTGGCCCCGAGGAATACGACTCCCGTGGCACACACAGGGTATTACTTGACGACCCCGTACACTTGCGGGACGCCCATCAAGTTTTTGGCGCCGTTGCCGGGGACCACACAAGGAATATTCGGAAAACTTAGAGCTTTTTGATTTAACCGCTTTATTTTCTTTATTTTTCTTGTTTTCATCGGTAGTTGCTTGTACATACTTTCTCCACTTGTGTTTACTCTATCCAATTGGTTGTGGTCTTATCTCGGAGTTTAACCCTCTACTTGGACTTTGCAAGGTACTGTTGTATGACAAGAGCAAGGCACTCAAATTTATTGGAACAAGATAACGAGATTGAGAGGACCTTGCATCGGAGACTTAGAGAAGGGATAGGGAGCTCGGAGCAAGCAAGAGGTTCAGATTGAAGAAAGTGAACCCTCGGTCATGGCTGAACCAAGAAGGACATTGTCGGATTATGAGAGGCCACGGTTTCTGGAGATGAATTCGGTGTGCAAGCTCCAACGGTGCCCGCAAACAACTTTGAAATCAAGGCTAGTACTATTGGGATGATCCAAAATTCGGTCCAGTTCGACGGATTAGCCGATGAAGACCCTCATGCTCATTTGTCGCGCTTTCTCCAAATATGTTCCACTTTCAAAATTAATTCTGTTTCGGATGACGCGATTAGATTACGACTGTTTCCGTTCAGCTTGAGGGGAGCGGCTTACGGATGGCTCACTTCACTAGCCCCCGGGTCCATCAAGACCTGGAAGGAAATGGTGGAGAAGTTCTTGGCAAGGTACTTCCCGCCTAGCAAGGCGAGCCAGGCTCGAGCAAGAAATTTCAGCCTTCGGGCGGGGGAGTCGAAACATTGTTTGAAGCACATGAAAGGTTTAAGGACCTGCTCGGAAGATGTCCCCATCATGGTTTTTCAGCTTGGATGAGAGTCCAAACACTGTACAATGGACTGAACTACCGGACACGCCAACCGATTGATGCCGCGGCAGCGGATCTTTGAGTAATAAATTCCCGAGGACGCCGAGGAGCTGTTTGAGAACATGGCTAGCAATGAATCCCATTGGAGCGCACGGGGAAGCCCCAGAAAACTGCAGGAATTTATGAGGTCAACGACACCACGGCTTTGGCCGCAAAGGTGGATGCACCGACTAGGAGATTTGATCGGTTCTTGACGGGATCAAGCTCAAATTGCGGGGCCGTACTCTCCTGTGACACATGTGGAGCGGGGCATGAAACTACACGGTGTCCAATTTCCAGGTGCGCTGTCGCCCCAATGGAGAGAGTTGATTATGTGAGTGGGGGCCAAAGAGGGCCGGGAAATCCGTATGGTGCTAACTATAACCCCGGGTGGAGGAACCACCCCAATTTTTCATGGGGACAAAGTTCACAACAAAGGGCACCACCACTACCGCCACCAGTACATCAACAACAACCTCCACAAAGAAGAAGAGAGAAAATTCACCACGAGAGGATGTGCTAGCAAGGTTCATGGTCGATGCGAGGCGAAATTCGAGAATGTTAATGCGAACATCAGAAATCTACAAGCCTCGAGTCCAAAACATCGAGAATCGGATAGGTCAAATGGCCAAGACCTTGGCGGAAAGACTCCCAGGGAAGTCTCCCGAGTAACACCGAAGTGAATCCGAGGGAGCAGCTGAAAGCTATCTCACTAAGGAGTGGCAAGGAGGTAGAAACAAGAACTGAAAAGAATAGCATTTTGGAGGGCAACGAATCAGCTATGCAAAATACTCCAAGTGCATGTAAAAATTCTGAAGGAGAGGAAGCTCCATCATTGCCCCCGAAAATGGCAATTCCGGAATATAAGCCTCGCGTCCCTTACCCTGAGAGGTTAAGGAAAGACAAAGAAGACGCTCAATTCAAGAAATTCCTCAGTGTCTTTAAGCAGCTTCATATAAATATTCCGCTTGTTGAGGCGTTATCCCAAATGCCCAAGTACGCCAAGTTCATGAAAGATCTTCTCACCAACAAGCGGAAATTGGAAGAACTAGAGACCCGTAGCACTTACCGGGAATTGCTCATTTGTGATACAAAGGAAATTGCCCAAGAAGTCGACCGATCCGGGGAGCTTCATAATACCCCGCATAATTGGCAATGGTGTACGGGAAAAAGCTTTAGCAGATTCGGGGGCTAGCATTAATGTCATGCCCTACAAATTATTTTTGAAGCTTGGGTTAAAAGAGTTAAGACCCACTCGGATGACATTGCAACTCGCCGATCGGTCTCGTGCGGAAACCCCGGGGCGTAGTGGAAGATTTGCTAGTGAAGGTTGATAATTTGATCATCCCGGTGGATTTTGTGATCCCTGGATGTAGATGATGATGTGGAGGTTCCATTGATCCTCGGACGCCCATTCTTGAACACGGCGGGGGCCCTTATAGATGTGAAGGGAGGAAAGATGACGTTGCGGGTTGGTGAGGAAGAAGTCGTTTTCACTCTCCCGCATGCCATGAAACATACGTTGGATCACGATGATGCGTTTTATTTTGATGATGAAACTGAATTAATCATTTCTGATTGTGTGCGAGGAGGTCATGTTGTTAAACCCGTTGGATGAATACTTGGAGGAGTTAGACGCAAAAGAAGATGAAAAAGAAGTCCCTACTCATCCACCAAGACACACCGGTTAAAGCTTATCGAGAGGAACTCCCCACCGAGAAAACAAAAAAAGAAAGGTTTAAAGAAAGTGTGGAGTAAAGTGCTTGGGAAGAAAAAAGATTCCAATCTTACACACTCTAGGCCAAGCGAAGTAGACCGATTATATTTCGAAGGAAAAGGCAAATTTCAAGTCTACTCGTGTCTCTCGATGAACATTCCAAGCGGTAATGTGTGCAAGAAAACCGGAGGTAATTACCCTCCATTTGACCCACCCTGAGGTAAAGTTGAAGGTACGTCGAGCTAATGACGTTAAACAAGCGCTCCTTGGGAGGCAACCCAAGTTTTAAATTCCGGCAATTTATTTTCTCGTACTCTCTTTTAATCTTTGTTGTGTGGTTTGATTGGTGTGTTTAGTTTTTCGTATTTTTGGTTCTTGTTCGAACCCATGTTGCCTTTATTTTGTTGAAATTCAAGTTTGTTGTTTTAAATATTTCGGCAATTAATTGTGTATCTCAGATTTCTCTTTGAAGTTGTAGGGGAGACCATGCCGAAAATTTGATATTCCGAGGACTTTACGGGCGTTTTTACGCCCTTAAAAAGCATGGCAAACTTCGTTGGGAGCCTCGTGGGCGTCTTCGCGCCCGCGAGGAAGGCCGCAAGGAGCCCCAGCACAAGGGCTGGGAGCCTTGCGGGCGCATATGCGCCCGCAAGGCTGGCCGTGAGGCTTCCAGCCTCACGGCCATCCGCAGGGCAGAGCGCCTTGCGGGCGCCCATGCGCCCGCATGGGCGCCCGCAAGGCCCTGCCTTGCGGGGCGCAAGGCGCCTGGGCGCCTTGCGGGCGGCCTTGCGCCCGCAAGGCCGCCCGCAAGCTGCCCAGGCCCGCGCGGGCTGGGAGCCTTGCGGGCGCCCATACGCCCGCATGGGCGCCCGCAAGGGCGGGCAGCCACTTAAGTGGCTGCCCTTCTCTCCCTTCTCCCTCACTCTCTCTTCCTCTTCCTTGTTTTCCTTGCTTCCCTTCTCCTTTCCCCACCATTGTTTTCACCGTTTTTCTTAGTTTTTCTTGCCCTAAACTCCTCTCCCACCTCTAGCAACTTCATTTTAACAAGTTTTTGAAAGTTCTACCAATTTTTTTTGCCGTATTTCTTCGACTTGAGTTTTGGTGCCCTAATTGAAGGTTTGTTCTAATCCTCTTCTTTTCTCTTTGTTTTCACATAATTTATGTTGCAAACTTTATTGTGGATTGATTGGATGTTGTTTATATGAAAATTTTGAGCTTTAAGCACCCTTTGTAAAATTTTTAAAGCTCCAAATACAAGGGGAACTCTTGCAAAATTTTTTTTAGGGCTTATATTTTTCTTTGCTTTTATATTATAATGAGAGCCCTAAAACCCTTGTTTTTCTTGCCTTTTGGTTTAATCTTGTGTATTTGCTCTTGTAGGCATGCCGAACAAACGGGTAGCGTCGAAGAAAACTAGGAGGGATGGCGCACCCATTGCCGAGCCACAATTTATAAAAGCAATGCACAAGACTAGATATGAGTTGCTTGAAGTCCAAACCTTTTGGTACCACCCGGACAATTGAATGGAATGACCTAGAAACCTTGGGTTTGGCCGATACCATCTTGGGCATGATATCACATGATGGATACGGGGCATGGGATTGATTGACTATACTAGAGGGATGCACATGGTTGGTGGCACTGCGCCCTTAGGGATGTCGACTCTGTTTTCAATGGGGGTCGTTGAGAAGCGTAATGGCATATTCACAATTGTTCGATATTCAGTCCTTGGCGAACGCATCACCGACCCTCCACAATCGCCTGAGTCAGATTCAGATGACACCCCAGCACCATTTGAACACAGATTCCAAACACTAGAGAATGAGGTGCAGTCTCTTCGACAAGGTCAACAACAAATCCTTGACATCCAGCATCAAATGTTGAGAGACATGGGCGAAGTTTTAGCCTATATACGCGGATCCTCTTCTTCCGGTGGCACTTCTTCGCCGCCACCACATCCGGGGCTCCGACCGAGCCTACCGCCGACAAAGCATCCACCTTGAGGATTAGGCACTTGGGGACTTTTGTTTTTCTTGTTTTGTTTTTATTTCCTTGTTCGGTGTGGTTTTATTTGAACTTCAGTATTTCTTGAGTGTTTTATTTTGTTAGCTGTACTTTTCTCTCTCTCGCTATGAATGGTGAGTTAATCTACTTTTTGGATCTTTGCGGGTGCTAATAATGAGTTATCTCCCACCACTCTTCTACTTTCTTGCCCTAGATCACTACCAGTCTTCATCCAATAAGCGGGGAAGTTCTTCTTACCTTACCCTTCGGTTTTATATTCTCGTATTCTTTTTGCTGGCGATCATGTGCATTGGGGACAATGCACAACTCTAGGTGTGGGGTTGGGGTATGTATATATCTCGCATGTATAATTCACCTGTGATGGCTATGATTTGTTATAAGAATTTCCTAGCTTGAAAGAATGTTAGAATTGAGTTGTATTTTATTCATGTGCTTAATTGAAAGTCCTGTCTTATCTCTAGTGTAGACCACGTCTTGTATCACTTGAACTTTCACCTTGTACACTCCAACCAACCCATCACGTTGATACTAGTCTTAATTTGTTAAGGGCTACTTTCAATGAGTTTTTAAGAACTTTTGATTCTTGTGAACCCTAGCATTAGGGACATGTTGATATGTTAGACCGGGAGAAGTGAGATGAGTTGTAAATAGAAAATAAGTTGAAGACAAGTATTCCTCTTCTTTCATTGGCTAAGTAACTTAGGGTACGGGCTCCTAACCGTAGTGTACCTTCAGCCAACGACTAGTGAAGTATGAATGCGTTCATGTAGATATGTAATAAATTGAGTAGGTGGGTGCTCGGGTGCTTAAACAGCATGTGTACCCTACCGAAATTTTTGTACGAGTCTACGTTAGTCTTAAAAAAAAAAAAAAAAAAAAAAAAAAAAAAAAAAAAAAAAAAAAGGAAAGAAAAAAAGAAAAAGAATGTTCGATCTCCTTTGCCTGTCTAGAACCTTTAAAATGATGCTAGAGGTCTAGTTTAGATTCAAAAGGGTCTTAATTCCTCATTGATGGTTTTTCTTGACATTTCTAAGACTACTCGTCATAGTGTGTGGAGTGCATGGAAACCCTAGTTTGATCTAGGGTGAGGAGAGTGAGGTAGAGAGTTCGCACACACTCACGGGAACACTTTAGATATGACAGGACTATCTTTGCAGAGCTAATCTTGTTTTATATACAACTCAATTTCTGGTATTTCTTTCACTTCATGCTAGCGGAGTTCTTTCTTGTTGAGCTTGAGGTCACATTTAGCCACTTATCATCTTTCCCTTAGTCTTCATGTTTTTGTTTGCTTGAGGACAAGCAAATGCTTAGGTGTGGGGATGTTATGATAAGTGCTTAAATGTGTATATTTATTTATAGTATTTTTGTTTTAAATTATATGCTTTTGTTAAGCCGACGCCCGCTTTGGTGGTTTAATTAGTTTATTTGTGTTACGAGGCCTTGAAGAAGCCCAAACGAGCTCGAGAACGTATTTTGGAAGAAATCGACACCAAATACGGCGTTTTCGGAGCTCTATTGCGTAGCATTGCGTAGCAAGGTTCTTGTAGCGGTGCAGAAAAACGATTTACGGAAAAAGGCTGGGAGCCTTGCGGGCAAGCATGCGCCCGCAAGGCTGCCCGCATAACCCCCGATTTTCATGTTTAAAGGGCGTTAGGGCTAAGAAGAGAGGGGGCTTTTGGTGAGGCTTTGGGAGAGAGGTTTCTTGAGCTTGAAGGAGGCTTGAATCTGAAGAAGGAGGGACCTTTTCTCATCAACCGGAGAGTGGAGATCAAGAGGAAGGAGAACTTTTGGCAAGATCCATCTTCCATTACACCTTTTGAAGAAGAAGAAGAAGAAGGAAGCCGCCCTCATTGCGGCGTAGGTGGAGGCGCGTGGCGACGATCCGGCTCACCCTTTCATCACCAACAATTGAGGGAGTGTTGTTATGGCTAGACTAGTTGTTTTTATGATGTGTTGTATGCTATTTGCTTGTATGAACAACTAAGCCTCAAGGTCACCGGACGCCGGTGAACCTTGGGATGAACGAGCTTGTATGGATGCTTTGATTTATTTTTAATGCAATTTGTTAGTTTGTGGTTCATGCTATGTGTGCTTGATTGCCTTGAATTACATGAGAACTCGTAGTTCGATTTGTAGGTTGTACTTGGAGCGTGGGATACGCCCTTGTATTAGACTCGCATAGTTTGAAAAGGATACATGTACCTATACGCCGAGGGATTCGGGTATGTGGTACCCTTCCAATCATTAGGTTCGAACCTACATACTGAGTTTGTTCCTAATCAGAGATTTCCTAGACGTAGTGCAATCATAGGGGGAATTGGTCAGAAGAGAATCTGTCCAATACCTGTATGGGATTAGGGGTTAATCACCGAGGGATTCGGGGTTAACCTATTTTAGGAATCTCTTGGCCCAAACCATAATTGCAATTTTAACCCTAGCATCTGTCTTGTTTCAGTAGTCCCAGGGGGATCCGAGTCCGTGACCGTTTTCTCCCCTTTGTGATTCTCCATTTATTTCGGCCGTAGTTCGTCTTTCAGTTAGATTTTCCAGAAGTTAGACTGTAGAACTTAGCACCCAACTTCGAGGCATTTGGTTAGACAATAAGTGAAGAGGAAGTAAGGGTAGATCCTTGGCCCCGAGGAATACGACTCCTGTGGCACACACAGGGTATTACTTGACGACCCCGTACACTTGCGGGACGCCCATCACTCTACGAGGTTCACTTTCTCTGTTTGCATGTACTGGTTGAGGAATGACTGAGTATTGGAATGTCCCTGAGTACGGTTAATCAAACCCTCACAATACTGCTTCTTCAATTGATCATCATAAAAATTTTGAGTGTGTGACTCAATCTCAGTGCTAGAGTAGTAAGAGCACGGCACCTGCGAGTGATGGTAATTAACCCAATCATTGTTTGCATACATAATTAAATAATATAAGAAAAATATTTACAAACTTAGAATAGAAATTGGAAACAAAACAAGAAAAGGAAAGACAATTGACGTAATAAAGGAATATAAACAGGAACGGTAAAAACAACAAAACAAAAGCGATATAAACACGCTAAAAGTTTTCTGAATATTTCTCGGGGGTCCCCCTGCAACGGCGCCAAAAACTTGATCGGTGTTTATTCTCCCGCAAGTGCACGGGGTTGTCAAGTAATAAACCACTCGCGCAAGAAGGAGTGGGTCGTATTCCCAAAGGCCCGAGAATCTATTCTTACTTCCTTTTTTGCAATGTTGTCTAGCCGATCAGAGTTTAGATTAAGGAAGAAAAAGCAACAAAGTAAAACAAAAGCAATTAAATTACTAAGTACCAAGGGCAATAAACGGGAGGAAAATCAGGGTGAGAAGATGGTCACCGATGAGGATCCCCTCGGGGTTGCTAAAGTGTGAAGGATGTTGGATTAACATACAAGTGGTTTGTTGGACCAAGAAAACCCTAGATTAGGTCAACCCGATGGTCACGGCAATTGACCCCTAATCCGGTATGAGTATTGAATACGGGCTCTATCCGTACAAATCCTCCTACGATTGCAAAGGGGAAAGTGGTTTTCTCAAACTAAGGTTGAATCACAAATGAGTAATTAACCCTAGAATTGGAGGGGTACAAATACCCGATGGTCACGGCATATTTATACGTATTTCCCTTCCAAGCTTGGTGAGTCTAACACTGGAGCAATGGTCATACAACCTAGTATTGGCTAAGTACGGATACACAGAGTTCTCATGCATACCCAAGTGATGAGATCCGCAAGTGCACGGGTCGTCAAGTAATACCTCTCACGCACGCGTGAGAGGGTCGTATTCCCTGGGTCCCAAGAGCTGCTATTACTTCCCCCTAGACGGCACTGTCTAGTCTACCAAAGATAGAGAAATAAAACAAGAAAAGAAAACTAACAAAGATAACTATAAACACATGGACTCAGGCACACCACATGAGCATATTTAAGGAAGCAAATAATAATGAAAGCGCGAGGTCCCGGGCTAGGATCCCCTCAGGACTACTAAAGCTAGATGGATGCTATAATTACACAGGCAATGGTGGATGGGCCAAGAGATATCCAACAGTAGATCACCCCGATGGTCACGGCGATGACCCCTAATCCGGTACGAGTATTTGCTCGGAATTTCTTCCGACCAAATCCTCCTACGATTGCACTACGCTTAGGAAAACCTCTAATTAGGGTCGATACTCAACCTAGGTCCAGCCCTAATGGTTGGAGGGGCATGAAATACCCGATGGTCACGGCGTATTCATACATGAATCCCTTCCATGCTATGTGAGTCTAGTACAAGGGCGATGGTCACGCACCAAGTACAAACTAGAAGTTGAATCGCAGAGTTCTCATGCCAAACAACACATCAAAGAACACAAAGCATGAACCACAAACCAAACCAAACACCGTGAATGTAAATATAAAACATCCATACAAAGCAAGTTCATCCCAAGGTTCACCGGATGCCCGGTGACCTTGGGAGTCTAGTTCCTCATCAACAAAGGAGAAAGCAAGAAATATAACAAATACAAGACAAGGCTCATAACAAACTCCCTTAAGATGAAGACTAGAAGGTGGTGATGAGAACTTGTCGGATCCGCGCCGGCAAGCTCCTAGATCCTCTCCTTGATAGCACAACCTCTTCTCCCCTTGATTTCCTCCTCAGATCTGCCTTCTCCACTTGCCTTGAAGCCCTAGGTGAAGATAGTGGAGAATGGTGGCCAAGAGTCCCCTAAGAAATGCCCTAAACGCTCTTTTAAATCAAGACATCGCGATGCCTTGCGGGTGGCTTTGCGGGCGCAAGGTTGCCCGCAAGGCATCCAGAGAGTTTCTCAGGAATTTTTCCATTCGGTGCTACGGTACCCCCCCCCGCTACGGTATTGTGCTACAGTAATTCCACTACAGTACTGCTACAGTGATGAAGCCCAAAAACACCGTATTTGGTGTCGATTCCTTCATGAATACGTTCTTGAGCTTATTTCGGGCCTGTAACACAAGTAAAACCACATTAAACAAGAAAATAGAAAACAACTTAACATAAAGAGAGAATAAACTATACACAAGTACGTATAAAATACGTATATTTAGACGTTTATCACCAAGCATTCAAAAACACCAAACAAGGATCACAAACAAACCAACAAGCATTAATTAAACCTAATCATCCAAACATCACAAGTTCACCCCAAGGATCACCTACATCCGGTGACCTTGGGGTTTTAATTGCTCATAGCCCCAAAATACATGAATAAAAGCATGGAAATAACCAAACCAAACATAAAAGCACTCCCTCCAAAGATGAAAGTCGAAGAAGCTTCCAAAAACGCCACTCAAAGGGGTGGCTTCCCGTCGTCTTCAACCTCCTAATCGCAAGCCCTAGGAGTAGATCTCGCTCCAAAATGCGCTCCCCTCCATGATCTCGCCCTGAAAACGCCCTCAAAGTCCTCCTCCAAGCCGGATTTGATGATGATGGTGTGGAGCTCCAAGGAGAAGGCCAAAAGTCCCTTTTCAAATGCCCTAAAAGCGTTTAAATTCATGACATCGCGATGCCTTGCGGGTGACCTTGCGGGCGCAAGGTTGCCCGCAAGGCATCCAGAGACTTTCTCAGTTTTTTCGGTGCTACGTTTATCATTCGCCCACCAAAAGTCCCTCCAAAAACCTAAGTTTCTAGGGCGTGTTGAAGCCGTGCTCCAAGCCGTTCAGAATACGAGCAAATAAAACTCCTGAAACTTACATTCCTGTAATGTGCACGTGGTTCAACACGGGCGTGCTTAGGCCGTGCTGATGGGTTGCACGACCGTGCTCAGCGAACTCAGACTGTACTGACTCTGGCTGAATTCTCCTGCAATTTGCACGGGGTTCAACACGGGCGTGCTTAGACCGTGTTGAGCTTGATGAGATTTCTTCTAAGTCCTTTAGCTTCTCAATTCATTCCAAAATACTTCTTCTTGCTTCAGTACTTTGATATCTGCATGAAAAACTAAGAATACCTCAAATAGCACCGCAATATGAGAGTAAGATATAAAAAATATATATATGAAATGCACTTATCAAATACCCCCAAACTTGAATTGTTACTTGTCCTCAAGAAACCTTAATTCCCTAATAAAGTGATGAGTGCATGACCTCTGATCTCAACAAATTTAGAGAGTTACTGAAGCTTAAGGAGTCTCTAAGAACTACTGTCTTAGTCAATTGAAAGCTTACGAAAAATTTCACTCTTACTCCGTACTACCGTGTGTGGTGTCGCCTCCTGGAGTATATCAAAACTGTTCTTGAGGGAGTCTAGTACAAGCTCTTAGTTTTCACTTTTTCGCCGTTGACTCCTAAACTGGGTAGTAGCTTCATATACCCTAGAGGCAGCCATTTCACTTGGTAGGTCATCAAAAATGACATTTGTGATGCCTAAGATCTGACTACTCAAGTGCGGCTTTCGCTTTTTCTAAAGCGATAGCTCTTTCTACCATCTTTCTCACAAAATTTGACAGGGCATCCCAAAAAGGAATCCGACTTGTCACTTTTTCTCATTTTGAAATTTCTTTTCACATTCTATTTTATTATTTGTGTTTGGAGTCAAAATTAATTGTTTTACAAGCTCTACAACTAGCCCTTCCTCTAACAGAGTGACAATACTACACAGGCTAAGTGTTCAGGTTAGGGTTTCCAAAGTAAGAGCAAAATAAAACTTTAAGTTCAACAAAAGTGCACTAGTATGCTCAAAAACTCCTAGCTTAGCACTTCTCAATAAAAAATTTCATAGATCGTCCTAAGTCATGCACAACATCTAAACATATTAATACACAAGTATACAACCCTCCCCCACACTTGAATGAAACATTGTCCTCAATGTTAAAAGATATAGCATGCAAGGCAAAGAAAAATATTTCAAGTGAAAGTGAAAAAGAGTTGGGGAATTTTCACCAATTTAATGGAGAGGTACTCGAGAATAATTCCATGTTACACAAGGGCGTGTAATGATCACCATTTAGGGAGAGGCGTTTGATACAACCAGCAAGAGAGACATTCAGACGTCCTGAGGTAATCATGCAAGCATTAGAGAGCCAAAAAGAGAAATAATAGAAACTCACTGAAAAGATATCAGTTTAGTAGGGGACTTCACTTGCTAACTGACTCAAAGACAACAAAATACAACAAAAATAAAAACAAAGAACAGAAAAAATAAATAGCAGGAAAAGAAAAAGTCTTGCCGAACACGCCTTCAACACGACTGTGTTATGACCGTGCTGAACCTGAAAACTTCCCAAAAACCACTATAAACACACCAAAATCAACTCAACAGACAAAGAAAACACACAAACAATCAAACAAACACAATAAGAAAAGAAAAGGCATAGAACCAATCGGGTTGCCTCCTAAGAAATGCTTGTTTAAGGTCACTAGCTTGACGTACCTGTTCTCACCTCACGATGGTTCGAAGACATACCTTCTCTCCTGCCGGCCAACAACAAAACATTCAAAGAAGGGAGGCAGTGAGTTAATTAAAAATGCCTTGCCAACACCGAGTACATTAGCAGAGATGTGTTTCGGGGCAGAGGCTTGCTGTTTCTTCCTATCCGCAACCTTCGTCTACCAAGTCTGAGCCTTAGATGGTTTCTTTTCCTTGGCATACACAGCTGGATTATCGGCGCTCGGTGGTACAACAGCTACTTCTTCAGACCTCGCTACGGGCTCCTCATCTGGAGGTTCCTCCCCTAACAAGTCAGTGAGGTAGTCCTTCCGCCAGGTCTCCTGCACACAATCACAAATCAGATCGTCATTAGTATCAAGAAAATAACAAGAGTCATCAAATGCCATTGGGTGTCTCATCGCTTCCTTCAGTCTAAACACCACTTCTTCATCCCCCACTCCTAATGTCAGTCGACCATCCTTCACATCAATGATTGCTTGTGAAGTAGCGAGGAATGGTCGACCAAAGATCAGAGGTACCTCAACTCGGTCATCCAAATCTAAAAAGACAAAGTCCACTGGAAAAATAAACTTGTTGACCTTTACTAGAACATCTTCAATTATCCCCATAGGCCGGCGAGTGGACCGATCGGCAAGCTGAAGTGTCATTTGGGTGGGCTTTAGTTCCCCAAGTCCCAATTTTTGAAAAATCTTGTAGCGTATTAAGTTAATGCTTGCCCCCAAGTCAGCAAGTGAGTTCTCGTTCATAATACCCCCAATGGTGCGTGGGATGATAAATCCTCCTGGATCCTTTTCTTTCTTAGGGATCTTGTTTAAGATGATAGCCGAGCATTCTTCGCTCAAAGTGACCGTCGAAATTGCTTCCAACTTCCTCTTATTTATCAACAACTCCTTGAGGAACGTGGCCTACTTAGGCATCTGGGAGAGAGCTTGCACAAAAGGAACATTGATATGCAATGTCTTGAACATTTCCAGAAACTTCTTGAACTGCGCATCTTGTTGATCTTTCTTAAATTTAGCAGGATAGGGTAAGGTAGGCCGTTATTCTGCTACTGGCTCTTTCTTCTTGCCCTTCATTCTCTCCTTTGACCCTGAATCAAAATTAGAATTTTTCTCCACAATCTCCACCTCAAGTTCATCTTGAATAACTGGCTGCACTTGAGGAGGTAGTGACTCTAGCTCTTTCCCACTTCTCAAAGTCACGGCCTTGAGCGACTCCCTGATTTTGACCTCGGTATTGCTTGGTAATGAACCCGGGGACCGTTCAACGAGAGTCTTGGTAATCTGCGCCACTTGATGCTCAAGATTTTGTAATGATGCCTGCTGATTGCGCATTACTTCCTCATGCCCTGAGAGTCGGGGGTCATTAGATTGGATGTATTTCACCAAAAGGGTCTCAAGAGTAGGGCCCTTCTGTTCTTGCGGTGGAGGCCTCGAGAATTGGGGTTGTGTCTGCTGTTGCTGCCGCAGTTGCTGAGGGCACGGCTGCCCTTGAGTCTGCTGACTCCATGAAACGTTTGGGTGATTCCTCCACCCAGGATTGTCTGTGCTATTGTAGGGGTTGTTCTGGTGTCTCTAATTTTAACCAATAAAATTCACATGCTCAGTAGTCTGAACCCCTCTAGACGAACAACTAGGCCTGGCTTGGCCTCCCCAACTTTCGCTATTAGGAACATGAGACTGGGATTGTACTTGCATCATGTCCAATCTCTTTGATAATGCTTCTACTTGTGCTGCCAGAGTGGTAAGCACATCAACTTCATAGACCCCTGTAGTCTTCACTGGTTTGTTCCTCTCGGAGCTCCATTGGTACTCGTTAGAGGCCATATCTTCAATCAGGCTCTGTGCCTCTTCAGGTCTCTTACACAAGGAGCCTCTGGCGGCCGCATCTAACATCTGTTTGGTAGCCACGTTCAAACCATTGTAAAGTATTTGGATTTGCATCCACTCTACTATTCAGTGCTGTGGACACTTCCTCAATAATTCCTTGTACCTTTCCCATGTGTCGTATAAGGTTTCAGATTCTGACTGGCGAAATGAGGAGATATCGCTTCTTAGTTTGGTGATCTTGGCCTGTGGGAAGTATCGAGTCAAGAATTTCTCGGCCAGGGTTGCATAATTAGTGATAGATCCAGCAGCAAAGAACTTAGCTACTGCTTAGCCCTTCCTCGCACTGAAAACGGGAACAGTCGGAGCCGAACCACATCCTCGGACACATTATTCGCCTTGAAAGTATCACAAATTTCATAAAAATTTACAAGATGAGCATATGGGTCCTCATCCTGAAATCCATGAAACTGGCACATCTGCTGCACCATCTGAATAAAATTCGGCTGCAGCTTGAAGTTGTTCGCTGCAACAGGGGGCCGAACGATGCTTGATCCAGAGCCCTCCAAATTAGGGCGTGCATAATCCGAAATACTTCTCCGATTTCTGGCCATGCTCTCTTCTTGGTCTATCTCTATGCTCACTTCCACTGACCCGGTTTCCCTTAGATTGATCTGTCTCTATCGCCTATGAAATGTCGTTTCAATGTCAGGATATGGAGATGCTAACTTGGAAGAGTTCCCCAGGGTCATACACTAAACCTGAAAATCAACAGAAAGAGAAGATTAGATATGCCCTTGAAAATCTGAGAAGAAGAAAATATTTAAACAGTTTTAAACAAGACTCAAACACTAACAACAAAAGAAAGAAAACAGATAAAAAAAAAAGAAAGATAAAAGAAAAATAGAAATCAAAGCAAAGATAAGCGATTAGATTACTAAGCTTGACTGAATTCCTAGAAGTTGCCAGTCCCCTGTAATGGCGCCGAAACCTTGGTACGCCCCTTGCGTATCCGCAAGTGCACGGGTCGTATAAGTAATAAAATGTACCCTTAGGGTCGGGTAGTCGTATCTACTGGGACTGGTATAGCTTCTAATACTAACGTTCTGCTTAATATCTAACCAAACAAAGTAGGATGGATTTGACTCTAGGTTGAATTCAAGGAGATTGAAGAAAGGGATTGCACTAAGGGAAATGTGAGAATTGACTGGATGGAGGAGATAGGGCCCGGGGGTTGGATTTCTGACGTTCACTAACTCGGTCCTTCTCAGTATTTATCGAAGATGGCTTCAGTTCTAAATCTAGTTATGCTATAAGAATGATGCTTACCGTGCTGATGAAGCCCAAGTTGAAATCTTACTGCTTGCAACTATCAATAACGATTCACAAACCCAGATAAGAAAACTAAACTTCCAAGCATTCAAGCACTAAACAACACACAAAATAGCCAATAACCGAGATTTAATGCAAAGAACAAGACATTCATAAATGCTGCAAGTAAAGACAACGAGTTCAAGCTACAACGTCATACAAACCACCCCTGGGCTCCTTTAAGAGTTTAGCCCCTCATGACATTAAACAACAAGGAAATTGCCAAAGAAATTAAAATACAAGAAGTTGAAAACTCCTTAATTTCTTGCATCCTTATGGTTGTCAGAGGTTCTACGATGTCGTGGAATCTCCTCCCGATCGGCCTACCATGTGCGCGACATTCCCTTGGTGAAGATGAGGATGGCGCCCCAAAGTTCTCCCCTTCTTCCTTCTTTAGTTTGCCCACCAAAAGTCCCCCTAAAAACCTAAGTTTCTATGGTTTTAATGTTTTCCCGATGTAAGCACAGACGTGTTGAAGCCGTGCTCCAAGCCGTGCAGATTACGACCAAATAAAACTCTGGAAACTCACATTCCTGTAATCTGCACGGGGTTCAACACGAGCGTGCTTAGGCCGTGCTAATGGGTTGCACAACCGTGCTCAGTGAACTCAGACTGTACTGACTCTGGCTGAATTCTCCTGCAATTTGCACGGGGTTCAACACGGGCGTGCTTAGGCCGTATTGAGCTTGATGAGATTTCTTCTAAGTCCTTTAGCTTCTCAATTCATTCCAAAACACTTCTTCTTGTTTTAGGACTTTGATATCTGCATGAAAAAGTAAGAATACCTCAAATAGCACCGCACTTGGAGAATTAGAGCTAATAAATTCAGCAATTATGAGAGTAAGATATAAAAAAAATATATATGAAATGTACTCATCACAAATCCACAGGGACTGGTATATTGCCTAATACTATCTTCCTACCAAGTATCTAATCAACCGAAATGAGAGTGAATTGACTCTAACTCGAGAAAACGAGAATGTAAAGGAGGAGGAATCGCACTAGAGGGAAAGATTGGGATTTTGCAATGGAGGAGATGGGGCCCCGGGTTGATCACTTGGTGCTACCTAATCTTGAATTCTCACAACATTTATCTGAAGTGTCTCTCACAAACCCTAATTCTAAAACGTTGTTGTGCTATGTGGAGGAGGCATGTGGCGTAATTGAAACCCTAAGTTGAGTTCTAACTTCTTGCATCAATCAAGGGATATGCAAGCCCAGTCACAATCAAAATCTCAAGGTACTCAACACAACAACCAACCACCATCAATGAAATCAACAACCAAAGATTTAATTAGGGAAATAAAGACATTCATAAATATTGAAATAGAAGAATCCAAATTTAAGGCATACACACCAGTTTACAACCCGGGGCTCCCAAGAAGGGTTTAGAATCTCATAAATTCAAACAACAAAGAAATAAATGAAGAAACAGATATAATAGAAATCAAAGTCTCCCTATTTGCTTCCATCCTTGTTCCTATCTGAGGTTCCGATATCGATATTTCTTCTTCTTCCAATTGGCTTACAATTCACGCTTGGTTCCCTCTCCAATGATTCCGGAAGCTATCATTGCTTCCCCCTTTCTTTGCCTGTTTTTCCCTCGCCGAAAAGTCCCCCAAACCCTAAGGGTCTGCTTGGATGGGGGTTTTTGGAGGTACAGTAAAGTAAGGGTTTTCAAGAACCCATGCTTGGATGGGGGGTTTTAGGGGGAGGTTAGGGTTGGGAGAGGTTAGTGGATGTTTTAAAACCTCCACTTTTTGGTGTTTTCTCAACCCTCCAAATTGGAGGGTTGGGGAGGTTTTGAGTTGGTATTTTTTATTGTTGATCAAAATACCCTTGTACATTTCATCTAATTCCACACCTTATTAAAATATTATTAATAATATTAATAATAATATTTTAATAATATTAAAATATTAATAATAATACTAATATTAATAATATTATTAATAATATTATGAATAATAATAATATTATTATTATTATTAATTGTTTAATTATATCATTAATTATTGAGACATCATTCTCTTCCTCACTTAGTCTAATTATAATTTAAAAAAATAATTAAAATTGTAATAATAATAATAAATAAATAATGATAAGAAAATTGGGAAATATTACTTAAAAATTAATGATAACGTTTAAACTCTTACTCGTTTAATTATAATTAATAATAATAAAAATGATAAAGAAATATAGAATTTTATAAATTGAGAAATATTATTTAATCTATTAATGATATTGTTTAATTAATTTTATTATTGAAAATGAAATTCTATAACATTGTTTTTCCTTATTTATTAACCACAAGAGTAATTTAGTAAAATACTATATAACCTTACCTCCACTAACCTCCCAACCAAGCATGATAAGGTTTCAAAACCTCCAATTACATTACATTCTATCCAAGCAAAGTATGGTTCAAAACCTTCCTCTACCTTCCTTTACCTTACCTTACCTTACTTTATGAAACCTCCAAAAAACCCCATCCAAGCAAAGCCTAAGTTTCGGGGTGTTTTACCGACCTCCCGATGTCAACACGGCCTTGTTTAGGCCGTGTTCTAACGTGCAGATTACTGCCAAATGAAAACTCTGAAACTCTCGTTGACTGTAATCTGCACGGGGTTCAACACGGGCGTGTTGCGGCCGTGTTGTGAGTTGCCCGACCGTGCTTAGAGACCCGAAGCCGTGCTGACTTTGGCCGAATTCTCCTGTGACTTACATCCCTTGGAGCACGGGTGTGTTGAGGCCGTGCTTAGCTTAGTGAGGTTTCTTCTGAGTCCCTTAGCTACCAAAATCAGTCGAAATTGTTTCTTCTTGCTTCGGGGCTTCGATATCTGCATAGAAAACTACAAATACCTCACATAGCACTGAAATGGGAGAATTACTACTAAAAATACTTATAAAACACAGGTATTTAATGGAAAATATATCTATATAAAATGCACTCATCAGAAAGTAAGATCAAAACTAACCATTAGGTTTAATAAAAGTGCACTACATACTCATGTCTCCTTAGCTTTGAAATTTTTAACTGAAAATTTCATAGATCATCTTAAATCATGCTGTCACGCCCCTACCCTCGGGTCTCGGCTCATAACTCTACCGCCACGACAACCCAAGGGAGGTAAGACACCTGCCTCAACCCTAGATCACAGTAAGGCTAACCTGTTACCTGTACAATATCAACATCACAACAATAATACTCTAAATCTAAAGGTATTCAACCACAACCCTGTACAAGATTAACATACCCACACCAAGTATATATCCCTGGAAATCACAACAGCAATGATCATGAACACAACATAGTCTCCCCCAAACACTGGGTATAAATCTCATACAACCCAATGTCCCGACTGAACCAATCAAGATTATTCAAGACCAAAATGGAAATACGAAAACATAGGTCCTAGTGGATCCATCTTATGCATGACAACAATATTTATGAATTATATACTACTCAAAGGTAAATGCAAGAATAGCTTTGCCAAGCACTATCACGTCTCACGCCCTGCTGCCGTGCTAAATGAAAGAAGAGAAGAAGAATGGGTGAGTAACTAAGTTACTCAGTGACGGGATGGACATGGAGCTATACTTCACACAAGTAAGAGTCTATAAGCAAGCCCAATGACAAATCTTCAATATTCAACAACAAATAAAGTACTAACTTTCAATGCATATATATATATATATGTACAATTTAATATAAGAAACTTTCAAACTTCCTCAATGAAATGCATTCATAAAATCCTTGAAAAGTCATTCACTAAATGATACAAATCTGAAAATTCAAGTTTAAGATACTTTTCCTTTGAAATGCTCAACTTTTCACAGTTTCATAAAATAATCAATGTGGTAAATTTCGTATCATGAAATCCAAGTTCTGAAAATACTCTTTTCATACTCAACAATCTAGGGATTTATAAGATAATCACAATAAATCACGTATCGCTAGTATCACCGGCCTATAAAAACCCCGTCACCAATCCACGGCCGCGGTTAGATCTGGAGCCACCAAGATCCGCGTATCTTGGTGTTGGCCGTTGGGAATCCCGGGTGGTGACACCCAGAACCCAACACAGCTTTTCAAGATCTCTACGCGCTTCCTGAATGAGCGAGTCAGCCGAGATCTCCATGCCACCCCAACTAGGTCGGTCCATGGAGACTCACTTCTGCAGGAGATACAGGGGATCCTTCCCCTATCACCACCAAACATCTGGGACATTCATCCCGCCCGTAGGCTCATCATGAACACATCAATATGATATCACATATCTCATCAAGAGATCACAAATTCTCATAAATGCAACTATTAATCCAAGCGTGAATACTCGTGTAAAAACATCGTTAATAATGTACTTTTTCATCATGAACATCATCAAAAGAGTGTTCTTTTGAAAACTCATTTCAAATACGATATCATCGTAAGAAATCTCAATTTGGTTCACATAGACCCTTCTTGGGTCAAAATAACAAGAACATCGAGTTCTTAAATTCACATATCTTGAAAACATGAGCTTAAGCGATAGGGTTTCCAACCCTCACAAGAAATACGAAAAATATTTAGAATTCTTTGAAAACATGTTTTGAATATGGCATCATCACGAAGAAATTCATTTTGATTCACATCAGGCCATCTTGGGTCTTTATATTAAAAACAATTAACCTTTAACAACTTCTTCGAAAACGTGAAATTCATATCATTGGGTTTCAATCCGCTAGATATATGAATGATCTTTGAACATAATCAAGAAGTAATTCAATTCATATAGCATCATAATTATAGATTTCAAGAAACAACTCAAGAATCCATTGAAATCAAGATAATCATATTTTAAAAGCATGCATTATTGAAAATCAAACAAGCATGACTATAGCTCATTAATTAATCGATTCCCACTCACAAACTTGGCGAGATTGAACTCTTGGATCACTCGCCTACTTGCTCTTTACCCTTGCCTTTACATCCACCTCCTTGATGCCATTAACCATCCAAACAAAAGAAGAATCAATCACATAACCCAAACAATAAACAAGGGAGGAAAGAATGATCAAAATTAGATCTCATGGCTTCTAGGGTTCACTAGATATTCTAGATTTAAGAATTAACAATAATATGATCCTCATAACCCTAAAGATCACAAAGAAATCAAGAAGATCACAATTGGGTTCGGATCTACAAGAATAATTGGTTTAGAGATAAAGGTTCTCCTTCATTCTTCACTAAAACATGAGATCAAAGCTCTCAGACCATCCAAACATTAGATCTATACTCTAATTCCATTCAAACATGGGATCTATAATAGATCCAGACTTTTCCTTCATAGATATATAGAGAATTGAATAAGAGAACAGAAGATTGAAGAAGAGAAGAAAACTGACCTTAAACTTTGCTACATCTGGAGGGGAATCATCACCAAAGGAGAAGAGGAAGAGATCACCACCCTTCTTCTTTCTTCGAGCTCAAGAATGAAGATCTAATAGAGGAGAGAATGAGGATTTAAGATGGAGAGAAAAAGAGAGGGAAATGAGGTCTTATGAAGACCATTTGAGTTTCAAATGGGTATTTATAAACCACAAAGCACGGGAGGGCTCGCGGGCTCCCTTACGGGCGCATGGGAGGCCGCAAGGGCCTTTTCCTGAAGGCCTTGCGGGCAGCCATGCGCCCGCAAAGGGGCTGCATGCCCCTTGCGGCCTGCATGGGAGGCCGCAAGGCCCCCTATTTTAGGGGGGTCTTGCGGCATCTTTGATGGTCCAAACCCTTTACTTAAAAACTCTTTCCCCAAAGGTTTTTTCTCCTCTTTTCTACTCTAAAAAAAACCTTAACTAAGATCCTAAACACGAAAACCACCAGATGAAAATTTAAAACACACAACGTTTACACAAAAAGCAAAACACAAAATAAGAGAAAAAGGTCGAATTTTCACACATGCACTAACATCATAAAGCAAAGAACGAATAAAGAACCCTCCCCCACACTTGAATACAACATTGCCCTCAATGTTAAAAGAAGACGACTGTAAGGGTTGATGACCTTACACTTGGTGAGCGGGCGAACATTTTCACATAGGCCAAGCCACGAGGGCGTGCAGCTGCATGGATCGGGTAGCACGCGGTTAGTGCGAGACGTGTGTTGTGTTGTAACCAAGAGCGGGTAGAATATCCCGCACCATCATGTGCTAAGACCGTGAGGCGCGAGCGCGCTGGACCAAGGGCGTGCGCGTGACCGATGAGCGCTTGGGGCATGCGCGTCCATACCAAGAGTCAAGTGTTGCAAGACTTCATTATGTAGAGTGTTGGATCTTTAGCAAGTCTAGGCTAGGCGGGACACCTTATCAGGCTAGGAGACCGAGAGCTGAATCCAGATTTGACAAGGTTTTACGTAGGCGATACAAGTGGGCACGTGGTCGGGAGCATTGCCGAGCCAGGGGGGAGGATGGCACGCGGTATTACCGCGCGTGACCGGTACTGCTACACGCTGTGACCAAGGGTGGCTGGTTAAAGCTACAGTTGCGTCCGTGGACACTGCAAGCTAAGTGAAGTCAGGGAATTCACGCCAGAGCTGTATTGGGCATGGGGCTCAATTAACCTTGGATTTGGGGTAGCTCTTGTAATATGGTCTAATGTGTCTTTGGGAGGAGACAAGATCTCTTTATGTTGGTTTTGGCCATGGTTGTAAACATTTTTTTTATCTAAGAGAGTTTATGTTTTTCTCTCTTAAAATGGGTTTTATGTGTCGTGTTTCTCGTACCGTGGATGTTTTCCGGTTTTGCTCTTTTTACTTTATTTCGCTGTGCTTATACTGCAAATAGGAATTCACTAACTGTTTTTGCAAGGAAGACTGACTTGTCGCTATGGTGCATGTCAGATGCCGCAAGATCGAAGGTGATCTGTTGAGCCCGTGACAACAACTTGCATAAATAGTGAAATGGAGCAAGTAAAAAGGGAGGAAGAGTTGGGGAACTTCACCAAACAAAAGGGGGCGAGACTCTCGTTAACATACAAGGGTCGTGTAATGCTCATCATCAAGTGAAGCCATTGATAAAGGCAGCAAAAGAGGCATCCATACATCCTGAATTGAAGCACACAAGCATTAGAGAGATAAAACAAAACAAATAGTAAAGAAATCATAAAACAGAAAGAGATCAGTTTAGTAGGGGCTCCCCTCTGTAACTGACTCACAGACAAACACCAACAGGACACTAAAGAACAAAACACAAGTGCTAAAAAAGAAATAACAAAACAAAAGAGAAGGCCAGTAATCGGCACTAGACTCGGAGTCGGAGGAACAGGTCTGCAATGTCCACTCTAACGCTCCGGGAGGTAGAAGCAGCGCCAGGTGAACTAGAGGTGCCGCGGTGCTGGATCAACTTCTGGAAGCTACGCAAAACCCACCGGCAAAAAGCAACATCGGTGGAAATGTCCGATGAAGCCGAGCTTGAGGGTGATGACGGTGTGGTGACAACACTGGGAGCCGATGCTGCATCCTGTGAAGGCGGAGGGTGTAAAAGCCCTATGACTCGTAATGTTCTTAAAGCGATCGGTTGAAATTTGCCCGCGACACTGAGAGCAGCACTGGACTGTAGAATATGCAAGCGGCACGCTAAATGCGTAATATACGACCCCACAAAAATAACTCCCCTACTGCGGTCTTTAGCATGGTGGTTAAAAGCCGTAACAAGCACATAGCCTAAATGAAATGGAATGGCATCCCACGTGCTAGCTAAGTAATCGAATTCCCGACATGTAATTACACCTGTGCTGTCGCCGCGCCCCGTAACACTCCCAGTAAGAAGAGTGTAAATGACACGCAATGCGGGGGATCGAAGAGTAGAAGCTTTTGAGCGCCCCGGGTTATATAAAGACTGATCATGACTGAGACGCTGCCAACAATCGCTAGTTGACTCACCAAGGGGGCGATAAAATATTAGTGAGGCGTAGGCCTGAGACACCCCCATCAACGGAAATTTCAGCGCTCCAGGATCATTCCATACGACTTGTTTGCGTCTCTTCTCGAAAGTAGCTAAAAATTTGGCGGTTAATTCGCGATATGCCGGTTCCGTAATGGTGAATAGCTTATACCACGATCTGACATGGAGCAAATGGTGAACATCATCGGCTAACCCGCTTCTTGCAAAGCAGGCCAATTAAGAGTCCGAAAATTCCCAAACGGTTGGTGGAGGAGCCGTTGGTAGCGCTGGTGGTGGGCTAGTGATTCAAAGGGGGGAGATGACGATGTGTGCGCAACTTCAGATGGTGATCGGGGTCACTTGGAAGAAGGCCTCGTGGCGACGCGCTATGTCGGTATGGTAGAAGTTGAAATGGGGGAGGCGGCGGCGCTGGCTAAGGTAGGGTTCGCCCGAGTGTCAGCCACTTAAATGCAGCGGAAAACCCTAAAAAGAAATGAACGTGGCCGTGCTTCGAAGGGAACATGGCCCTGCGCCGAGGGAAAGGGTATTTCGAACCGAACCTGCAAAATGCACGGGTTTGAGCACGGGTGTGTTCTCCCCATGCTGTAGTTAAAAAAAAAAGATAAAACAAAAACGAAAAGGAAAATAAAAGAGAAAGGGAAAACCGAACCAAAATATTATGGGTTGCCTCCCAAAAACGCTTGTTTAAATGTCCCGAGCCTGACATACTCGTAGATATTTCATGAGGGTTGAGTGAGGTGCCAACTATGAGAACTATCTCCCATAGACGATTCCACTAGGCAAATATAATGCTTCAAACGATGACCATTAACCTTGAACATTCCGTTGTTCGGGTGAGAGATTTCGACAGCACCATAAGGATAAACTTGAGTCACTTGGTAGGGACCCGACCAACACGATTTAAGCTTTCCCAGGAATAATTTCAGTCTGCAGTTGAATAACAAAACTTGATCTCCGACCTCGAATTGTTTCTCGCCCCTCATTCGCTTGTCATGCAGTCTACTGACCCGATCCTTATATATGATAGAGTTTCGTACGCAGTCTGTCGGAACTCATCTACTTCATTTTAGTTGAAATTTTCTTTTCTCCCCAACCTTTGTTATGTCAAAGTTTAGTCTCTTGATAGCCCAGTAAGCTTGATGCTCCAATTCAATTGGTAAATGACATGCCTTACCATAAACCAGGCAGTAGGGTGTATGGCCCGTAGGAGTCTTATACGCAATTCTGTAAACCCATAGCGCTTCATCCAGCCTATCAACCAATCCTTCATATTAAACTGAACCTTCTTTTCCAAGATTTGCTTAATTTCCCAATTTGTGACTTCAACTTGCTCGCTAGTTTGAGAGTGATAAGCTGTAGGAATGCGATGAGTCACCCCAAGTCGTTTCAAAACACTTTCAAACTGAATATTACAGAAGTGTGTCCCACGATCGCTAATGATAGCTCTTGGACAACCAAATCGGGCAAACATTTTTTTTAAAAATTTCACCACTACTCTTGCGTCGTTAGTAAGAAGTGCCTCGGCTTCCACCCACTTGGATACATAGTCGACCGCTACTAAGATATACCGATAACCATTTCATTTCAGGGAATGGACCCATAAACTTCGCACTGTTGGATCGGCGTATGCTTCATTTCATCTCTCTTCGACAAGTTTCCGCTACGCTGGCAGGCGTCGCAAGAGTCTACCAATTTCCTGGCATCTCGAAACATTGTGAGCCAAAAAAAACCAGCTTCTAACACTTTCTCAACAGTTCGATTCGGGCTAAAATGCCCTCCAGCTACTCCAGCATGACATTGTGTCAAAATGTACCAACCATCCTTATGAGACACACATCGTCTTACCATTTCATCAGCACAAAGTTTATATAAGAATGCATCATCCCATACATAGTGTTTGACATCAGAAACAAATTTCTTTCTTTGCTGATATGAGAAGGTTGCGGGGATCACTCCCCCTGCTAGATAGTTCGCAATGTCAACAAACCATGGTATGGATGCATCTTGGTACTCTTACAATTTCATAAGGTACAAGTGTTCCTCCGGGAAGGAGTCATTCATCACCCTCGACAATTTCAGACTACTATATTTTCAGTGCCCCGCTTATCCCTCATTTCTACATTGAATTCCTGCAAAAGAAGGACCCACCATATCAGTTGCGGTTTGGCGTCAGACTTTGCCACCAGATAGTGTAAAGCTGCATGATCTGTGAACACTATCACCATAGAAAGGACCAAATATTATTGGAACCTATCAAAAGCATAAACAATCGCCAACAGTTCCTTTTCAGTTGTGGTGTAGTTCTCTTGTGCAGTTGTCAACATTTTGCTTGCGTAGGAGATAGGGTAAAACTGTTTATCATACCTCTATCCCAACACCACACCCACAGCCCGATCGCTTGCATCGCACATTAATTCAGAAGGTCGATCCCCCTGGGGTGATTTAATAATGGGGGCTTCAACTAGCTTTTGTCGCAGAAATTCAAAAGTAGCCCGATAGTTGGTGTCAAAATTAAAAGGAGTGTCCTTCTCCAAAAGCTTAGTCATAGGTGCTGATATCTTCGAAAAATCTTCGATAAATCGCAGATAAAAACCCACGCGTCCCAAGAAACTTCTAATGTCTTTCGCTGTAGTTGGAGTAGGTAGTTGTTCAATTGTTGAAATCTTTGTCTTATCAACTTCGATCCCAGATTTTGAAATTTTGTGCCCCAAAACAATCCCTTCCTGTACCATAAAGTGACATTTCTGCCAACTCAATATCAGATTTGTTTCCTCACACCGAGCAAGGATTTTTTCCAAGTTTGCTAGACACCCTTCAAAGGAATCACCAAAAACCGAAAAATCATCCATGAAAACTTCCATGATGTCTTCAATGAATTCGTCGAAGATGCACATCATACAATGTTGGAACGTTGCCGGGGCATTACATAATCCAAAAGATGAGCGACGGTAAGCAAAGGTGCCATAGGGACATGTGAAGGTGGTCTTCTCTTGATCTTCGGGTGCTATTGGGATCTGTAGGTAGCTTGATATCCCATCCAGAAAATAGTAATACATATGCCCTACTAGTCTCTCTAACATTTGATCTATGAATGGGAGGGGGAAATGATCTTTTCTAGTGGCGTCATTTAGTTTCCAATAATCGATACTGAGACCCTCCAACCGGTGACCGTGCGAGCGGGGATTACTTCATTCTTATCATTCCGGACCCTTTGTCATACCCTTTTTTTTTTGGAACCTCTTGTACAGGATTAACCCACGGACTGTCCGAAATAGGATAAATTACCCCTGCATCTAACAGTTTCTTAACCTCAGCCTTTACCACTTCCTGCATGTTCGGATTCAACCGTCTCTGAGGTTGCACCTTAGGTTTGATTTTGTCTTCCAGTAGGATCTTGTGTGTACAAAATGAAGGGTTCATTCCCCGAATGTCTGAAATCGTCCAAGCTAGAGCTTTTTTGCGCATTGTAAGGACTTGGAGTATAACCTTTCCTTCTGGTCAGTGTTTAGTGTGGCCGAAATTATCACTGGCATTGTTTGTTTCCACCCAAATAAGCATACTCTAAGTGATAAGGCAATGTTTTTAGCTCGAACCCTATGGTTTTATCATCTTGTGACAGGGGGGCTAGTGCCCCCACCGTTTCTGAGTTTGCAATACCTAATGCTTCCTCTCCCCAGCTCAGATCGACCAACATATATGGAACAACCTTTTTTGTTCCTAAGTTTTAACAAAACGGATTAATTTCAGCTGGCCCAGTGTTTTGTTTAATGCACCAACTCACTGCCATGACTTCCTCACTATGTCGCTGTCTATGTCGTCCATCAACAGCCCCCTGGTACGCCCCTTGCGTAACCGCAAGTGCACGGGTCGCACAAGTAGTATAATGTACCCTTTGGGTCGGGTAGTCGAATCCACAGGGACTGGTATAGCTTCTAATACTAACGTCCTACTCAATATCTAACCAAATTAAAAACGAAGGAGTTGACTTTGGACTGACTTTGAGGAAGTTGAGGGAATGGAAAGTTCACCAAGGGAAGATTTAGGATTGACTCGATGAAGGAGATGGGGCCCCGGGGTTGGGTTTCTGACGTTCACTAACTCAGTCTTTCTCAGTAATTATCAGGGATGTCTTCAGTTCTAAACCTAGTTATGCTAAAAGCATGAGGTTTCTAGCGCTGCCGAGCCCTAACTTGAACTCCCTCTGCTTGCAACAATCAATAAAGATTCACAAACCTAGATAGGAGAACCAAACTACCAAGCATCAAGCACTAAACAACATACACAATAGCCAATAACCTTGGTTTATTGAAATGAACAAGACAATCATAAAAACTGCAAGTAAAGACTACGAGTTCGAGCTACAACGTCATACAACCAACCCCGGGGCTCCCTTAAGAGTTTAGCCCCTCATGATAACAACCAACAAATACAATGCCAAAGAAATTACAAGACAAGGAATTGGAAACTCCCTAATTTCTTGCATCCTTGAGGTTGTGGAAGGATCTATGATGTCGTGTAATCCCCTTCCGATCGGCCTACCATACGCTTGGCATTCCCTTGATGAAGCTGAGGATGAACCCCCAAAGCTCTCCCTTACTTTCTCCCAAAGTTCGCCCACCAAAAGTCCCCCAAAAACCTAAGTTTTTAGGGTTTTAAAGTTTTCCCGATGTGAGCACGGGCGTGATGAAACCGTGCTTCAAGCCGTGCAGATTACGGCCAAATAACTCTTCAGAAAACTCACAAACCTGTAATCTGCACGGGGAACAGCATGGGCGTGCTTCGACCGTGCTGAGGCTTTGCACGACCGTGCTCAGCGAACTCTGGCTGTGCTGATCTATGGCCGCATTCTCCTGTAATTTTCACGGGAAGCAGCACGGGCGTGCTTCGACCGTGCTGAGGTTTTCACACCCGTGCTCAGCGGACCCAGGCTGTGCTGAATCGCAGTTGAATTCTTCTGCATTTTGCACGGGGAACAGCATGGGCGTGCTCAAAACGTGCTGAGCTTGATGAGGTTTCTTCTAAGTCCTTTAGCTTCTAAAATTGTTCCAAAAGCGCTTCTTTTTACTTCAGGACTTTGAGATCTGCATGACGAACAACGAATACCTCAAATAGCACCGTACTTGGAGAATTATAGCCAAAACATTCAATAATGATGAAGGTATAGCATGCAATATATATATAATGAAATGCGCACATCAAATACCCCCAAACTTGAATTGTTGCTTGTCCTCAACAACCTTATTCCCCTAATAAAGTGATGAGTGCATGACCTCTGATCTCAACAAGTTAAAAGAGTTACTGAAGCTTTAAGGAGTTTCTGAGAACTAGTGACTTAGTCAATTGAAGGCTTGTGAAAGATTTTACTCATACTCCGTACTACCGTGTGTGTGTGTCGCCTCCTGAAGTATGTCAAAACTGTTCTTGAGGGGGCTAGTACAAGCTCTTTCTTCTCAAATTTTCACTATTGACTCCTAAATTGGGTAGTAGCTTCATACACCCTAGAGGCAGCCATTTCACTTGGTAGGTCATCAAAAATGACATTTGTGATGCCTAAAATCCGACTACTCAAGTGCGGCTTTCGCTTTTTCTAAAGTGATAGCTTTTTCTACCATCTTTCACACAAAAATTGACAGGGCATCCCAAAAATGGAATCCGACTTGTCACGCAATTCTAGCTTTTATTTATTTTGAGTTTGGAGTCAACTTCTAATTTTTCAGCCTTATAACTAGCCCTTCCTCTAACAGAGTAACAACACAACAGAAGACTAAGTGTTAGCATTTGGGTTTCCAAAGTAAGAGGAAAATGAAACTTTAAGTTCAACAAAAGTGCACTAGCATACCCAAAAACTCCTAGCTTAGCAATTCTCAACCAAAATAATTTTCATAGATCGTCCTAAGTCATGCACAACATCTAGGAGACAAATGCACAACACTCCCCCACACTTGAAAGAAACATTGTCCTCAATGTTTAAAGATGTAAGCATGCAAGCAAAGAAAATAAGTGCAAGTAAAAGTGAGGGTTGGGAATTTTCACCAAGTTAAAGGAGAGGTGCCGACAAAAATTCGATGGCACACAAGGGCGGGTGTTGATCACCGATTAAGGATGAGTCGTTTGAGACAACCATCAAGAAAAACAATCAATGAAGCCTGAGATACACATGCAAGCATTAGAGTACGAACATAAACAAAAGATAAAAAGCACACTAAAAAGAGATCAGTTTAGTAGGGGACTCCCCTTGCTAACTGACTCAAGAACACAAACGACAACAGAAGCAAAAACAAAGAACAGAAAATAAAGTAAAACACAACAAAATAAAACATCAGAACCGGGCACTCTCAGAATCGGAGTCAGACTCCGATGGCAAGTCGGTGGTGTCGACGCCGACACTCCGGGACGTAGAAGGTCTAGCGGCATGACGAGAAGGTGGAGACAGGGTGACGTCGAGATGAGAGGCCAACCGCTGCATGCTCCGGACCATCCACCGCCGGAAAGAAGGAGAGCCCGCTGGAGGAGAGTCCTGAGCGTGGGTGGAAGCGCGAGGGCGTGGGGTGCGAAGAGACGATGGGCCGGCGGCAGTTCGAGAATCAGGGACACTGGTGGCGGGCGGGACCTGGTGTCTGGTGCCATGAGATGTGGACGTGGCTCGCAGCATCCCCATCGCCCGGAGTGCGTCCACTGAGACGGAAAGGACGCCACCGACCATCCGCATCGTACGTGTGGCTGCCTGGAGTCCCATCCCCCGAATCAGCCGTGTGATGTAAGATCCGCAGAAGATGGCGCCGACTCGGGTGTCCTGTCCCTGGTGCTGGATGCTAAAAGCCACCTCGTAACCGAGGTGCGTCTGGAATCCGTCCAGCATGCTCAGCAAAAAGTCGAAGTCGCGGCGACTAACGACTCCGGTGCTGTCTCCCCGCCCTGTGATGGAGTGACTGAGAATGAAATAGATGTACCTGAGGGCTGGGAGACGAAGAGAGGAGGCCTTGGACCGGCGGAGGTTGTACTCCCGGTCCGTGCTCAGACGCTGCCAACAATCCTCCTGGGACTCGCCGGGTGGTCGGGCTACAAGGAGGGCGTCGTACTCTGGAGTTCTGGTGAACTCCTCATCGTACAATCCCAGTCTGACAGAAAACTCTGTCAGACTCATCCGATGTAGCTCGCCGAGCGCCTAGAACTGTACCGTGTCGGCGCGGTGGTAGCTGATGGGGCCTCTGGAAAGCTCGAACGTCGCAAGGACCTCCAGAGACAGCTCCCGGTAGGCGGGGTCGGTGATGGACAACAGCCTCGTCCAGGCGCCCCCGCCGAGGTATCAGCGCACCTCAGCCTCGAGGCCCACCTCGCGGAGGACCTCCCAATCTATCGCTCACAGCTCGCCAAACCGCTTCGCGCTCAAACGGTCGTGGCGCTCCTGGTGGATGGGAGTGCCGAGGGTCAGCGCAGGGGGGACGGTTGGGCTCGACGACTCCCCTCTAGCCCTCTTCGAAGAAGGGCCAAACGCAGTAGCCTTCCTCGGCATGATCTGTTGAGAGAAAAACACTAAACAGTTAAGGTCAACAGTGAAACACGGGCGTGCTTCAAATCGGCACGCCCATGTTATTCAAAATATAGGGTTTCTCACGAGCACTGGCGTGCTGAACAGGCACGCCCGTGCCTCCATGCAATTCCAGATCTAGAATCAAAGCACGGCCGTGCTTGAGTGAACACGGCCGTGCTGCCAAAACCCAGCTTCGGCACCGACGGCTTCTAACTCAAAAATCGACGGGAAAAATGTATTTAAAACTCAATCAAAAGCACCCTAGAGGTCTCTAACAGTAAATTTAGATGTTTTCGATAAGAATAATAGCATAAAAACAAAGATTAATATAGAAAGCACAAATCTAGGGCTCGTCGACTTACCAAAAGTGTTGAAGAAGGAGTAGAAGCGATGTAACTCCGAAAAACCACGACAACCACCCGCAAAATCGCGAAAACGCAAGAAAATGAAAGCACAAGGGAAGAGAGACGCCGGTAAGAAGAAAGAAAGGATGAACGGCGCGTTTAAAAAGGAGGAAATCGCAGGAAGAGGGACAGTCGCGCTGAGCACGGCCTCAGCACGGCCATACTATGCCCGTGCTTAAGTAAATTTAACGAAAAACGAAGAACTCGGCACGTCCGTGACGCGTGCACGGGCAGCGTGCTCCGGGATTCAGCACGGCCATGGCATGGCCGTGCTTCTCCCCTTGCTGAATGGAAAAAAATCAAACCTGGAAAGCCTGTGAATTTCACCCCCATCAGCACGGGGGTGTTATGCCCGTGTTGGGCCTGGATCCTTCCTTCATGAAGAAAAACACGCCGGATTCACAACAAAACGTAACAAAAACACAAAAACACACCAAACAACAACCAAAACAAAGAAATAACAAAGAAATGAACAAATCGGGTTGCCTCCCGATAAGCGCTCTTTTAACAGGTCTATTCTCACCTCATGACGGCTCAAAAACATACCTTTCTTCTTGAAGCCTTTCGGAACAACAGTCCATGAAAGAAGGAAAGGAATTAATCAAAAATGCCTCACCAGAACTGAGGTCATTAACAGGATGATGCTGTAGGGAGGCTTGTTGTTTCTTCCTTTCCTCTACCTTTTTCCACCAAGTATGGGCCTTTGACCCCCTGCCTTGCCTTCTTTTGATCCTCGTTTCTGGTTGACAAATGGTCGATGGTGTAGAAATGATGGCTTCCTCTTGATCCATGAGCTCTTCATCTGGGGGTTCCTCACCCAACAAATCAGTGAGATGATCATCTTGCCAAACTTCCTGCACACAATCACAAATAATGTCATTAGTCGCGTCTAGGAAATAGCAAGAGTCATCAAATGCCATGGGGTGCCTCATAGCTTCCTTCAGCTTGAATATAACTTCTTCATCCCCCACTCTTAAGGTTAGGCGCCCATCCTTCACATCAATGATAGCTTGTGAAGTAGCGAGAAAGGGTCGTCCAAAAATCAGAGGTACCTCAGCCTGTTCATCCAAATCTAGGATAACAAAATCGACTGGGAATATAAACTTGTCAATCTTCACCAAGACGTCCTCTACAATTCCCAAAGGTTGGCGGGTGGAGCGATCAGCAAGTTGGAGCGTCATCTGAGTTGGCTTGAGTTCTCCCAGCCCCAGTTTCTGAAAAATTTTCAACGGCATCAGATTGATGCTCGCCCCTAAGTCCGCCAATGCCTTCTCATCATTCATCCCTCCAATTGTACATGGGATAATAAAACCTCCCGGATCTTTCTCTTTCTTGGGGATTTTATTTGAGATGATCGCTGAGCATTCTTCGCTTAATGTAACTGTTGAAACTGCTTCTAGTTTCCTTTTGTTAGTCAACAGTTCTTTAAGAAATTTGGCGTATTTGGGCATTTGTGAGAGAGCTTCTACAAACGGGACATTTATGTGCAATGTCTTGGACATCTCCAGAAACTTTTTAAACTGTGCCTCTTGTTGGTCTTTCTTGAGCTTCGCAGGATAGGGCAAAGTAGGTTGGTATTCTGCCACTGGGTCCTTTTCTTTACCCTTCGATTTTTCCCTTAAGCTCGAACTTGACCCTGGATCTCTCTCTAGCACTTCCACCCCTGATTCACATTGATATTCTTTTTGGGCTTGTGGAGGTGGGGACTCAAGTTCCTTGCCACTCCTCAAAGTGACTGCCTTAAGGGACTCCCGGGGGTTAACTTCAGTATTACTAGGTAGTGCACCCGGGGGTCGTTCAGCAAGCGTCTTGGCAATCTGTGCGACCTGACGCTCAAGATTCTGTAAAGAGGCTTGTTGATTCCTCATCATCTCTTCATGCCCTGTGATTCGGGCATCATTGGCTTGGATGTACTGAACGAGGAGAGCTTCAAGAGAAGGTCCCTTTTGTTCTGGTGGTGGGGGCCTCGAAAATTGAGGCTGAGTCTGCTGCTGCTGCTGTTGCTGAGAGGGGCGCTGCTGCCCCTGATTCTGGTCTTTCCAAGAGAAATTAGGGTGATTCCTCCACCCTGGGTTGTAGGTGCTGCTATAAGGATTGCCTGAATACCTCTGATTCTGACCAATGAAATCTACGTGTTCGGTGGCACTAACTCCCTCAGAAGAACAACTGGGCCCTGCTTGGTTCACCCAACTATCATTATTCATGTTCATTGCTGGAGGTTGGACTTGCATTGTGTCCAGCCTTTTAGAGATGGCTTCCACCTGTGCTGCCAAAGTAGTGAGCACATCAACCTCATAAAGTCCGGGGGTCTTCACCGGCTTATTTCTCTCAGAACTCCACTGGTAGCCATTAAAGGCCATGTTCTCAATCAAATTCTGTACCTCATCAGGTCTTTTGCTACACAAGGAGCCTCCTGCTGCGGCATCCAACTTTTGTTTAGTGACCACATTCAGCCCATTGTAGAATATCTGGATTTGCATCCATTCCACAATTCCATGCTGCGGGCACTTCCTTAACAATTCCTTATACCGCTCCCAGGTATCATATAGTGTTTCAGATTCGGCTTGCCAGAATGAAGAGATGTCGCTTCTAAGTTTGGTGATCTTGGCCGGTGGAAAATATCTGGTCAGAAACTTTTCGGCCAACTGTTCCCAACTTGTAATCGAACACGCTGGCAAGGAACTTAGCCATTGCTTGGTCCTCCCTCGTACAGAGAACGGGAACAATCTCAGACGAACCGCATCCTCGGACACATTGTTCGCCTTAAAAGTGTCACAAATTTCCAGGAAAGTTGCAAGATGAGCATATGGGTCCTCATCTTGGAAGCCATCAAATTGGCACATCTGTTGCACCATTTGAATAAAATTGGGCTTCAACCCGAAATTATTGGCTGCGACTGGGGGTCGCACAATACTAGACCAAGATCCTTCCAGATTAGGCCGAGCATAGTCATAAATGCTCCTCTGATTTCAAGCCATGTTTTCCTCTTGATCCACTTCAACACTTATTTCCACTCACCCGGTCTCTCTTAAGTGAATCTGTCGCTGTCTCCGATGAAATGTCCGCTCAATATCTGGATCTGGAGAAGCAAGATGGGAAGAATTTCCCCGGGTCATGCACTGCACCTGCACACACACCAAAAGAAACAGATAAGATATGGATTTTTAAGCTCAAAGCGAAAAGAGAAAAGAAAAATAAACAGCTTAAGAAAAACAAAGAAAAACCAACGAACAAAAACAAAGAATACAAGAAAAAAAATAAAATAAGAACAAAAGAAAATGAATTAAAAGAAAAATAAGCGGTTAGAGTACTAAGACTGTCCGTATTCTTAGAAGTTGCCAGTCCCCGGCAACGGCGCCAAAAACTTGGTACGCCCCTTGCGTAACCGCAAGTGCACGGGTCGCACAAGTAGTATAATGTACCCTTTGGGTCGGGTAGTCAAATCCACAGGGACTGGTATATCTTCTAATACTAACGTCCTACTCAATATCTAACCAAATTAAAAATGAAGGAGTTGACTTTGGACTGACTTTGAGGAAGTTGAGGGAATGGAAAGTTCACCAAGGGAAGATTTAGGATTGACTCGATGGAGGAGATGGGGCCCCGGGGTTGGGTTTCTGACGTTCACTAACTCAGTCTTTCTCAGTAATTATCAGGGATGTCTTCAGTTCTAAACCTAGTTATGCTAAAAGCATGAGGTTTCTAGCGCTGCCGAGCCCTAAGTTGAACTCCCTCTACTTGCAACAATCAATAAAGATTCACAAACCTAGATAGGAGAACCAAACTACCAAGCATCAAGCACTAAACAACATACACGATAGCAAATAACCTTGGTTTATTGAAATGAACAAGACAATCATAAAAACTGCAAGTAAAGACTACGAGTTCGAGCTACAACGTCATACAACCAACCCCGGGGCTCCCTTAAGAGTTTAGCCCCTCATGATAACAACCAACAAATACAATGCCAAAGAAATTACAAGACAAGGAATTGGAAACTCCCTAATTTCTTGCATCCTTGAGGTTGTCGAAAGCTCTATGATGTCGTGTAATCCCCTTCCGATCGGCCTACCATACGCTTGGCATTCCCTTGATGAAGCTGAGGATGAACCCCCAAAGCTCTCCCTTTCTTTCTCCCAAAGTTCACCCACCAAAAGTCCCCCAAAAACCTAAGTTTTTAGGGTTTTAAAGTTTTCCCGATGTGAGCACGGGCGTGATGAAACCGTGCTTCAAGCCGTGCAGATTACGGCCAAATAACTCTTCAGAAAACTCACAAACCTGTAATCTGCACGGGGAACAGCACGGGCGTGCTTCGACCGTGCTGAGGCTTTGCACGACCGTGCTCAGCGAACTCTGGCTGTGCTGATTTATGGCCGCATTCTCTTGTAATTTTCACGGGAAGCAGCACGGGCGTGCTTCGACCGTGCTGAGGTTTTCACACTCGTGCTCAGCGGACTCAGGCTGTGCTGAATCGCAGTTGAATTCTTCTGCATTTTGCACGGGGAACAGCACGGGCGTGCTCAAACCGTGCTGAGCTTGATGAGGTTTCTTCTAAGTCCTTTAGCTTCTAAAATTGTTCCAAAAGCGCTTCTTTTTACTTCAGGACTTTGATATCTGCATGACGAACAACGAATACCTCAAATAGCACCGTACTTGGAGAATTATAGCCAAAACATTCAATAATGATGAAGGTATAGCATGCAATATATATATAATGAAATGCGCTCATCACCCCCCCCTCCCCCGCGTTCTGTAAACTGATTTTCTGACCACATATGAGATTTTTTACTATAGGCATTCACTTTCTCTTCCAAACCAATACTGCCCGGTCTTCTGTGCTATGCTAGTATTGACTTCCCTTGTAACACTTGAAAGTAGCTCTATCACTGCATTTCAAGCATAAAAGTCACCCGAACTGTTCCAAAGGAGAGACTTTGCGACTGTTCAATGCAACCAAGTAAATCCTCCATTTCAACCAAACTACCTCCTGCCAAGCGATCAGGTGATTAAAAACAAAGATTAAAATAAGATGGACAAGCACAAATTAAAACAACACAACCACTCACAAACAAACAAAACACCAAAAATGAAAAGAAGAAAATATAAAACAAGGAAAATAAACGACTAGGTTACTAAGACTATAAGAATTCTCAGAAGTTGTCAGTCCTCGGCAACGGGGCCAAAAACTTGATATGTCACTCGCGTATCCGCAAGTGCACGTGTTGCACAAGTAGTAAAGTGTACCAAAAGATCGGATAGTCAAGTCCACAGGGACTGGTGTATCTCCTAATACTCTCTTACTGCTTAATATCTAATCAATGGAAGTTAGGATGAATGACTCTAAACTTAGGAACGGGAGAAATTGGGGAAGAAGAATCACAGGAGGGGAAACTTAGGTGTTTCTCAATGGAAGGAATGGGGCAGTTGGTTAGTGCCTTGGTGTAATTCAAAACTTAGAATCTACAGTATTTATCTGGCGTGTCTCAATCAATCTATGTTCTAGAATCTTGTTGCCCTAAAGCGAATGATGCAAATAGTGGAATTGGAAGTGCGAGTCTATTTTCAACTTCTTGTGTCAATCAAAGAGATATACAAGCTAAACGAAAATCAAGTACTCAACAATCAAGTAACTCAACAATCAATTCACTCAACAACCAAACATTCAATTAAGCAACCAAAGATCTAATAAGTAGATATTAAAACATCCATAAATACTGCATTGAATGAAACCGAGTTCAATACAACCAATTCACCAACCCGGGGCACCCTAAGAGGTTTAGCACCTCTTTGGTTTAGTTGACAAGAAGATAACAAGAGAAGCAAAAATAAAAAAACTCAAGTATTCCCTCTCTAGATGATGAAGACGGCTGCACAAACTCCGCCCTTCGACTCTCCCGTCTTTTACCCCCCAGCCAAGAGTGCTCAAACCCTCACTTTCAGTGCTTTTTAACCCTCTCTCGATGTGAGCACTGCCTTGCTTAGGCCGTGCTTCAAGCCGTGCTGTTTGCGGCCAATTAGAAATTCTTTCAGCACGCTAGGCTGTAATCTGCACGGGGTAGAACACGGGCATGTTGCGGCTGTGTTGACAGTTGCATGACCGTGCTTAGAGGCATGAGGGAGTGCAGACTCTTACTGAATTGTCCTGTAATTTACACGCCTTGGGAGCACGGTCGTGCTTAGGCCGTGCTTGATTTGTCAGCTTTCTTCTAAGTCCTTTTTCTACCAAAATCACAAAGAAGTACTTGTTATTGCTCCGGGACCTACATAACTGCACAATCATCTGAAACTATCTCAAATAGTACTGAATTGAGAAAATAATGATATGAGGACAGAGAAATGGCGGGTATAAAATGGGAAAAATATATATATACAATGCACTCATCAAATACTTGAGCAGTTTTTTGCTTTTGTGTTTGTGTTTGTGCCCTTTGTTGTTTTCTTGTCTGGGTTTTTGCGTTTTTTTTAGGGTTGTGCATTCATGAGTCTCTCGGTTGCTAGAGTTTATATCGTTTCTGACCCTTTGTTTATGTTTTTTTTCTCAGCACTTGTATTTCTTTTCATTTCAGTTTGTTCTACTTTTGTACTTGTGTTCGATTAACAAGGGGCGTCCCCTACTAAACTAACCTCTTTTATTATGTACTTTCAGTATTTTGGTTTGTGTTTTTCTCTTTATTGTGTATGCTTCAGTAATGCTTGTATCTATCTATCAGAATTTATGGATGAGCTCGACTGTTTCTTTAAGTATGGCCTCACCTGGTGATGAATTTTGGAGAACCCCTTCTTGTCATACTAGAACACTTTTGCCACAGCCGCAATCCAATGGGGATCTTGCCTCTTTTCTTGGTGAGATTCCCCAACTTCTCCCTCAATTTTACCTGAATCTATAAGTATTGTGCATGCTTTATTCTTTTAACATTGAGAACAATGTTTCATTCAAGTGTGGGGGAGGGTTTATATTTTTAATTATGCTTTATGATGATAACGCATGACTTAGCAAGATCTATGAAATTTTCGGTTAAGAATTTCTAAGCTAAGGAGACAATGAGTATACTAGTGTTCTTTTGTTGAACTTAAAAAATAATTTTGCTCTTACTTTGGAAACCCTAAGTTCAATCACCTTGCCTAATTTTGTGCAACCACTTTGTTTAGAAGAGGGTCTAGTTTTAAGGAGAGTAAAAAAAAAATGATTGACTCCAAACTCTTAAATAAAAGCAAAAAAGTGAAAAGAAAAAAATCTTGAAAGTGGAAAATAAAAAGAATTTTGAAAAGTCGGATCCCTTGTGGGATGCCCTATCAAATTCTTTCGAAATGGGACAAGTAAGACGGTAGAAAGAGCTATCATCCAAGAAAAAAGCGAAAGCCGCAATTGAGTAGTTAGATTTTAGGCATCACAAATGTTATTCTTGATGACCTACCTGGTGAAATGGTTGCTTCTAGGGTGTATGAAGCTACTACCCAGTTTATGAGTCATCTTGAAAGAAATATTTGCTCTTAACTAGACTCCTTCAAAAACATTCGCGGCGCACACTCTTGGGCTGCACACACATACACGGAAGTACAGAGTAACAGTGAAACCTTTTCATAAGCTTTCAATTGACTTATGCACTGGCTATTCATGTTCCCTTAAGCTTTAAGAAACTCCTTACCTTACTAAGATCAAAGGTCATGCACTCATCTCTTTGTATAGTGATTAGGTTTACTTGAGGATAAGCAATGATTCAAGTGTGGGGTATTTGATGAGTGCGTTCTACATATATATTTTTTCCATTTTATACCCACTATTTCTTTTTTCTCATGTGATTATTTTCCTAGTTCAGTGCTATTTGAGGTATTTTCAGTTTATTGTACAGTTATTTAGGTCCCGGAGAATTAACAAACATCTTCGAAGAAGATCTATAGTGAAAGGGCCTAAAAGGAATTTCGTCAAGGCAAGCACGGCCGTGCTCCCAAGCAGTGCACATTACAGAAAAGTTCAGGAATCAGAAGCATGGTCTTAGTCCTCAAATCACAGTCGTGCAGATGGCAACACGGTCGAATCACAGGCGTGTTCCACCCCGTATAATTCACAGCCTGGCGAAAATCAGAAATTTTAAATCGCTCGCAAACTACACGGCTTAAAGCACGGCCCCTGTGCAATTCACAACCTGGCAAAAATTAGGAATTTTCAATCACCCGCAAACTGCACGACTTAAAGCCCGGCCTAAGCGCGGCCGTGCTCGCATCGAGAGCTCGTTAAAAGCACTGAAAATTAAGGTTTCCGGGGACTTTTGACAGAGAGGTGGCTAGAGGCCAAGGGGCGAAGTTTGTACAGACATCATCATCATCAGGAGAGGATTGGAGCGCGAATTGTATGCCAATTGGTGGGGGCAATCCTAGCGACATCAGAATCTCATATTTCAACAAGAATGCAAGCAAATATGGAGTCTTTGATTTCTATTGTATTTGTTTCCTCAGTTATCTTCTTGTTGATTGAACCTATGAGGGGCTAAACCGTTTTAGGTGCCCTGGGTTAGGAACTTGTGTGTTGGTTAAACTTGGATTCAATTATTGCAGCATTTATGGAGGTTTTTATTTCACCTTGTTAGATCTTTGGTTGATTGCTTGATTGTTGGTTGTTTAATGGTTTGAATGCTTTGAGATGTGCATCATTTTCACTTAGCTCGTATATCTTGATGATTGATACGAGAATATAGGAATCTGATCATACCTTCAACCCCACTACATATATCTTCCACATAGCGCAACAAGGCTCTAGAACATATATTTATTGAGACATTCTTGATAAACCCTGCTAGAATCTAAGTTTGAACCTCACCAACGGAATAACCCGGGCCCTACCCCCTAATTGAGCAACCCAGGATCCTTTTCCCTTGTGATTCTTCTCTTCCCTTCTCTTTCCTGTCTAGGCCTTAGTCCCCTTAATCTCACTTTTAATTGACTAGATATGAAGCTGCGATAAAGTATTAGGAGATACAGCAGTCCTTGTGGATTCGACTACCGGACCTTTCGGGTACATTGTACTACTTATACGACCCGTGCACTTGCAGATATGCAAGAGGCATATTAGGTCGCATTTAGGCACTTATCATATTTTTCTTATTCTTCATGTTTTTGTTGGCTTGAGGATAAGCAAACGCTTAGGCATGGGAATGTTATGATAAGTTCCTAAATGTGTATATTTATTTATAGTATTTTTATATTAATTTTCATGCATTTGATGATCCGAAGCTCGATTTTTTGTTTAAATTGGTTTTATTTGTGTTGCAAACCCTGAAGTAGACAAAATGAGTTCAAAAACGCATTTAGGAAGATATCGACACCAAAAACGGCATTTTTGGAGCTTCATCACTGTAGCAGTACTGTAGTAGGCACTGTAGCACCGCGATAAGTTTTCTTGAGAAAAAACTGGGAACCATGCGGGCATCCTTGCGCCCGCAAGGCAGCCTGTATGGTCACGTGAATTTCATCTTTTAAAGAGGCGTTAGGGTATGAAAAAGAGGACTCCATCCTCTATTTCATTGTTAGAAGCTTGGAGAAGAAGAGGAAAGCCACCCTCATTGCGGCGTAGGTGGAGGCTCTCCGCGATGATCCGGCTCACCATTTCATCTCCAACACTTAAGGGAGTTTTGTCATGGCTATTTTTGTAATTTTCATGTATTGTTATTTGTTATTTGATTGTATGAACAACTAAGTCCCAAGGTCATAGGACGCCGGTAAACCTTGGGATGAACGGGCTTGTATGGATGCTTTAGTTTATGTTTAATGGAATTTGCATAGTTTGTGTTCATTCTTTGTGTGCTTGATTGCCTTGAATTACATGAGAGCTTTGTAGTTCAATTCCTTGGTTGTACTTGGAGTGTGGGATACACCCTTGTATTAGACTCACATAGTTTGAAAGGGGATACATGTACCTATACACCGAGGGATTCGGGTATTTGGTACCCCTCCAGCTATTAGGTTCGAACCTAAATACTGAATTTGACCCTAACCAGAGATTTCCTTAGGCGTAGTGCAATCATAGGGGGAATTGGTCTGAAAAGATTCTGTCCAATACCTGTATGGGATTAGAGATTAATCACCGAGGGATTCAGGGTTGACCTACTTTAGGAGTCTCTTAGCCCAAACTATAATTGCAATCTTAATCCTAGCATCCTTCTAGCTCCTATAGTCCCAGGAGGATCTGCGTCCATGACCGTCTTGCCTCTTGTGATTTTTCACCCTATTCTCCTTTAGCTCAACATTTAGTTTAGCTTTTGTTAAGGTCCTCTTGTAGTTTTCAACACCCAAATCTCGAGTTAATTGGTTAGACAATAAGTAAAGAAGAAGTAAGGGTATATCCTTGGCCTCGATGAATACGACTCTGTGTCACTCACAGTGTATTACTTGACGACCCTGTACACTTGCGGGACGCCCATCACCAAGTCATTACATAAACCGGAAGGACACAAAAGCTGTAGTATGTCCATGTCTCAGCTTGCGTACCTAAATTGAAAAAGGTTTTTGAGAATTTCAAAAAGACAAAAGGCCACACACTCTACTACAAGAGCGTATACCCGACTATGTGGACTCAAAGGAAAATTTTAGGGGGGAAATGCATTATAGTATTTTGCTGTAGCAAAAGTAATATAGCAGTTTAACTGTAGTAGTACTATATCAAAATCACTGTTTACGGCCATGTGAAATTTTCACACGGCCGTGTGGCTACAGTACATGGTCGTGTGAATGCCCGTATGCATGCCCATGTGAAGCCCCGATTTCTATTTATAAAAGCTGCCTTGTCATATTTTTTAGGAATCTTTTCGGCTACTTTGAAGAGGAAAGGCAGTTAGGGCTTAAAGAGAGTTCTTTACAGCTTTTGAAAGGTTTTTTCACAAACTTGGATTGATTCGTCCTCCGTTATAGCATCAAGGAAGCCACTGATAACCTAGCTTTGCAGTGGATTCAATTCAGACGTGGAAATGACCCATCAAAGCCATCGTCGCGGATATAGGGGGTTATTTTCTATAGTTTTTACAATTGTTTATCCTTGCATTATTTGTTTTGTAACTTGCTCCATGGACAACTAAACTCCTAGTCGGTATTCGTACATGTAAACTTTAGGATTCCTATTTTTTTATGAGATTATATTGTGTTTCTATTCGATTTCATTGGATTGTGTTTGGCTCTTGTGCTCTTAATGCTTGTATGTGCTTTTGATTTCAATATTGATTGACTTACTTGTCTTATTCAACCTAGTAAAGAGAGAGATCACCGCTAGGTTTAGAATTACTAAGAGTAAACAGGGTTGAGAGGATTAGCGGTGAGATAGCATAGTGTTCCCTTTCCCTTCTATTAGATATTTCCTATCTTCATATTTCCTAAGTTCTAAGCAACCGTATGTGGTGTGAGACTTCGAGAGAATTCTCTGTCAGGACCTCGTAGGAGGTTCGGGATCCTCCACCTGGAGACAGGGTTGGATCTACTTTTAGGAATTTGTTTTATCTTTAGGATCCCTAAAGTACTAAGCAGTCATATGTGGTGTGAGGCGTCAAGAGAATTCTCTGCTGGGACCTTATAGGGGACTAGTTACTAGTGGCCTGGAGGAAGGGGCCGGTATATCTTAGGATACCCACTACTCCATTAGTTCATACTTGAAATCCAATACCAAATGCCTGAATCCTAGGGGTAGCATTGTCCGAATACCACGCCTTTATCGAATAAGAAGTCACTTTTTTTAGTTCATGCGCACTTGGTAGTGACACTCTTAGGTTTGACCATTAGATCATCACAACACTACACTCATTAGGGTAGATAACAGAGAATGAGCAACTATTAATACTTCTATTCCCTAAGGTTCGACAACCTGACCCATTGGGTCCACTTTATTACTTGACGACCGGTGCACTTGCGGTAGGTAACACAAGGGTTGACACTTAACACCGTGTTTTGTGTGTATCAGACATTGAGAGGGGGTTTCTTTACTTTATGTTTAGGGTTATAGGTTTAATTCCTTAAGTCTTTTTTATGGACATAACGCCTATGGAGGGGTAAACTCCTTTCGGTGTTTGGATTGATGTAGCTTGGGATGACTTTATATTAAGATTACTTTTATTATAGAACTTCCTTCGTTTAATTGGGTTAATCTATGTTTCTTAATTTCAATTAGTGCACGAGATGATTTCTTCTTATTGGTTAATGTCATTGAAATCGAGAGATAATATTGCATTAGATCACATATAGATTAAGGGATTTGAGAGCAAGCGCTAGAGATAGGATGCTTGATATCCTCCAAGGTAGGAATGTGTAGCGAGAGCTCCAATTCTTTGGGATTTCCCATAACTCAATGCAATTGTGTGGAAATAGGGGAGGAAGAGATTCAATCCTACTAAACATGGGATTAGATATTAGGGCGACTTAAGAAAGCACCTACTATACTTTTGATTTCCCTCGGTCCATTAAGACTTAGGTTTTCTATTGACATCGCAATCAATTCAATTCTTACATCCCAAGTGAAATTTTTCCAAACACTATCTTCTCATCCTGATTTCTCTAATCTTAGTTAACAATCCTCACCCCTTCTAGTAAGTAATTTAGTGACACACCTTGGCGTGTGTGTTCTACAAGTGCATGGATGTCATAGTAATAAAATACTTGAAGGGCGGGTAGTCGAATCCATAGGGAATAGACTCTGATAACAAATAAACTTTACTAAATAGCTAAGTGGAAAAAAACAATTGGTGATCTCAATAAAGACACTATTAAAATAGAAATAAAAGAACTGAAAGTAAATGGCTAAGAAGAGGTAATAATCAATGAGAGAGTAGGAAACCTGGACAATGCTCCCCTGGACAATGCTCCCCTAGGAAACCTTAATCGAGATTCAATGAGTCGTAGAAATCCAAAAACACAAGGTCCCAAATCTAAGGTCAACCATGACTAGTCCCCTACGAGGTCCCGTGATAGACCCCTTGCGTACCCGCAAGTGCACGGATTGTATAAGTAGTAAAATGTACCCAATGTGGAATCGGGTAGTTAAATCCAAGGGACTAATATAGCTTCCAATACGTTCTCTTTGCTTAGTATCTAATCGATCAACAATGAGGGTTGAATTGAGACTAGAAGTCTAGGGTCGTGGTTAAAAGGCGAAAGAGGGAGACGGAGGAGATTTCTAACGAAAATGTCAATAGGGGAAAAGGGCCCTAGGTTGATCCCTTTGTGACAAATTGCAATCAAGCTTTTGCAAAACTTATCAGGTACATCTAAAAACTCTATGTGTGCTCTAGGAGCCTTGTTGCAGCTATGGCTATGATAAACATCAAGTTAGTGATTATGCTATGAGGTTCAAGCACTTCAAGATAGCAATTACACTACGATAATTACGCTAAGGCAAAAACACACACCAAGTTTATAATCACGCTATGCAATCATGCACATCAAGTTATGCAACATAAGATTTAACATAGAGAAAACTAAAACTCCGTAAACATTGCAAAATAAGCATTCAATACAATCATTCAACCAAGTTCACAACCCAGGGCTCCCGAGAGAGTTAGCCCCTCATGGGTTTACTCAACAAAGAAATAAAGACAGAAACAAATACAAAGGAATACAAAGACTCCCTCCTTGCTTGCATCTTCGTGAGCTTCGGGGATCTAACTTGACGAGAATCTGCCCCTGATATCGGCCTACAATTGGCGCTCCAATCTTCTCCTGAGAGTGGTGGAATATGTGCAGATCTTCCCCCCTTAGCCTCCAGCCGTCGCCCAGACAAAAAACACTTTTCAACCTAACTTTCAGTGTTTTTAACTTAAGTTTCTATTCGATCAAGGCCGTGCTTAGTGATAAGTGTATAAATATACATATTTATACTTTTTATTCTAGTACTATTTTGCATGTATTTTGATGAGTTGATGCCCGTTTCGAATTTAAATTGGTTTTATTTGTGTTACAGGCCTTGAAGAAGCCAAAAGGAGCTCAATAACGTATTTAGGAAGAAATCCGTATCAAACACGACGTTTTCGAGCTTTTCATACTGTAGCAGTACTGTAGTATGATTACTGTAGCATGGCACTGTAGCACCGAATCGGGATTTTTCTGGAAAAGGCTGGGAGCCTTGCGGGCAAGCTTGCGCCCGCAAGGGAACCCGTATGAATGCCCGAAAAGAGACTTTAAAAGCAAAGTTAGGGCATTCTTTTGGGAAGGCTCCTACACTTTTTCTTCTCTTCTTCTTGGGCCGTCGCCCCACCCTTCCTGGTGGTGTTTTCCGGCGATCCACCGCGCCATTCTTCACCAAGAGGGATTCTAACATCGGAGGAGGAGATAGGGGGGGAGATCCAAGGCTTCAAGGCGTCGTTTTGAGGTGCGATCTCGGCGACATCGACGGTCTTCTTCCATCCAAGGCAATCCAAAGCAAGAGGGAGTGTTCTTTGCTTTTCTTTATACTTGTTTGTTCATTGGATTTGTATGAGTGTTACTCTTTCATAAGGAACTAACTTGTATGTGATTTGGGCATGATGAACCCTAGGGTAGCTTTGTTGTAATTATGGATGTTAATCATTTGTGATTTAGTGTTGGATGTTGAATTTCTTTTATAAGAATTTCTATGGTTTGTGATTCTCTCTATGTGTGCTTTACTGCCTTGGACCGCATGAGAACTCTGCTGTTCAATTTCTAGGTTGTACTTGGAGCGTGACCATCGCCCTTGTACTAGACTCACATAGATTAAAAGGGATTCATGTACCAATATGCGGAGGGATTCGGGTATTAGGTACTCTCCGAACGTTAGCCTTAGACCCAGAAGAGTGTCTACTCCTAATAAGAGATTCCCTGAGCGCACTGCAATCCTAGGAGGAATTGACCGGAAGGGATTCCGGCCAATACTCGTATGGGATTAGGCTAATCACTGAGGGATTCGGGATTAGCTTAATTTAGGAATCTCTGTGTCCAAACCGCCATCACAACACTTCATCCTTAATTCAGGTCTTAATGACAACCCTAGGGGTATTCTTTGTCCAAATCACGCCTTCTCCTGTTAGTCCGTCCCTTGAATGCTTATTTGGCGCGTAGTGGTAGCTTTATTCTCTTATTCGTAGATTTTAGTAGATGTACTATTCTCTCATATTGTTAGGCTAGGAAATAGATGAAGGGGAAGTAATAGTAGCTCCTTGGCCCCGTGGAATACAACCCCTGTGTCACACACAGGGTATTACTTGACGACCCCGTGCACTTGCGGGACGCACATCACTTAGGCCGTGCTTCCGGCTGTGCAGTTTACCGGCAGAAGAAAGATTTCAGCAGCTTCAAAAACTCACCAGTCCATAAAGTGTTAGGTCGTGCTCCCATCTGCACGGCCATGCTCTTAGGACTGTGCCTGTGTTTCCAGGTTCTTTATTTTTCTTCAAGTTCCTATGAATTGCACGGTTGATGAGCACGCTGTGTTTAGACCATGCTTGCCTTGATGAATTGCCCTTTTGGTCATTTTAATGTGAATCTTCCCCAAAAACACTCATAATTGCTCCAGGACCTAAATAGCTAAAGGACAAGAAAATAGTCGGTATAAAAATGGGTAAAATGTATGTATAAAATGCACTCATCATCCCAGCGGAGAGGAGATTCTCGACGCCTCACACCATGTATGACTGCTCAAAGCTTTAGGGATTCCAAGTGATAAACCCTATTTTGCAATCTAGATCAAACCCTTTGATCCAAGCGAAAGATCCCTAATCAACTACGAGGTCTCGGCGGAGAGAAAATTTTTGACACCTCACTCTTTATGCGATTGCTAAAAACTCTTGGAATGCGGAGGTAGGATAAATCACACCGAAGGGGAAAAGGGACGTTCCGCTACCTCTTGACTCACTCTTTTAACCCTCTTCAATCTTAGCAAATCTAATTCTAATGGTGATGGTCACTTATCAAAATGATGATTAAAAGAGGTTCTCAACCCTAGTATCACTCTAAGGGAAAACCAAACATCAAGCACGCAAGATTGAAACTTAATTAAAATCTCAATTAAAGGAAATGCAATAAGAGTTAACAAAACATAGAAATCCTAGAGTTTACATGTCCAAGTACCCACTAGGGGTTTAGCTCTCCATAGAGCAATACAAATTCAAGAATGAAATCAAATGAAAGTGCAAACAATTCATAAAGATAACCCCCTTAAGTGTCGTGAAGATTGTCTCCAAGAGCCGTTTCTTCTTATCCAAAGACCCCTCCATCAAGCCTAGGGCACACCTTAGAGAATTGATGTCATCGGTGGCTCCCCCAATAGCTATCCTTGGAAAGACTCGATGTTGAAATCGGTGTAGAAGTGCTCTTAAATCTCTCAAAAACCTCCTCTAAGCCCTAACCGCACTCTCTCCACAAGATGGGAAAAAGATCCCCTCAAAACCCTTTAAAACGGTTATTTAACAACTGGAATTGGGAATCCACACGGGTGCTCACATGGCCATGTGAAAAATCTACATGGCCAAGCCACACAGCTATATGGAAAATCCACACGGCCATATGGATTTCCAGCCTTGATAGAATTGCACCTAGGTTCTCTAGATTTCGCTCTTTTCTTCTTTTGAGGCCACCAAGACAAGCACACACCCGTGTGGTAGGTCATGTGGCATTTCTTGATGTCAAGAATCCTTTGGAGAGCTTTTAAAATCCTCAAACAAACCATAACATGAGCGCGTGACTACCTTTGTGCCCTTCTACATCACCGATTGACTTGAACTTTTTAGAAGTTAGCACACACCCTCATGTGTATACTCAAGGATTATATATTGCTCTTTATTGTTGCACAAAAGAACTCCATAAAAAACCTCCATGACATATTTTTGTCTTCTTTTCCTTCAACATACCTTGACAACCCTAATACACAAAAGAACACAAAACACAAGAATGAGCCATAAAACCTTATGAAAGCAATGCTCCATGTAAGTAAATCATACTAATTATTATGTATATACAAGCACTTATCATTTAGTCATATTTCATACTCTTGAATATTGTTCTGTGATAAATAGATATAATTAAGTTATTACTAGTACTTTCTAATTCCTGTGGATGCAACATTTTCTTTACAACAGTGTATTACTCGATGAGGAACGTACACTTAATTGCGTGGTACTCACTGAGCTCACATCAAAATACTTCGGCGAAATATAGTGTATTTAGACACTTATCACTCACTCTCTCTCTCTCTCTCTCTCTCTCTCTCTCTCTCTCTCTCTCTTCGTCACTTCTTTTAAAACATTTTTCTTATCATTTAAAAGGCTTTTCCTTATCTTCACTTGGAGAGCTTTTTCTTCCCACTAGTTGTGAGTGTCTCTTTTCTACTCAGTCAATTCGGGAGAACTCGTTTTTGTACATTTTTTTCACATGAGGGTTCAATGGTTCTCTAGGAAAGATCTCTATTTACTCATGTAAATTTTAAAAGAGAGTGGAAAAAGCTTCTCACAAAGAAAACAAAATACCACTACATTAGACTCAAAATGAGCATTATGGTCTTTGAGAGAAATTTTCACTCTCTCGAATCTCAAGAGGCAGTGGGGAAACTCTCACAAGGTGAATAATTTTCTATGCTTTGGACATCACAATGAGCTGGTGGTCTTCAAGAATTGCTTTCACTCACAGAAGAAAGTCTTTATAGACAGTGGGAAAGCTCTCAGAAGGAGAACAATCTACTACTATATTGAACTCCACAAAGTTTGTTAAGATCTTCAATAAAGGGCCTTTCCACTTATTTACTCAAGATTTAAGAGTTAGTGGGAAAACTCTCACAAGAAAAGCAGTCTACCATTAGCTTAGATTGAATAATGGGATGTCTACTTTTCAAAGGAAGATTTTTACTCACTTAAATGAGTCCCAACAAGTGGCAGAGGACTTTCATATGGAAAATAGTATATCCCTACATTATACTCCGTAAAAGATGTTAACGTCTTCAAGGGAGAAGATTATTATACACTCAATTGAGTTTCAAAAAGTAATGGGAAAGCTCTCATAAGAAGACAGACTACCATTACATTGAATCAACAATAGGATGTTATGGCTTCTAAGAGAAAATTTTCACTCACTCAAGTGAGTTTGAAAAGGTAATGGGGTACTCTAATAATAAACACGAGTCTAGCACTATATCGGACTCAAGAATGTGTTCATTGGAGTAAACCCGCAAATTTACAAGAATCCTCCATCATTACTAAAAGTCTTAATTTTTTTCTTGTCTTACCCCCTCTAAAACCATTTTTCACAATTTACGCAAATGGACCCTCTTAACTTTTCACGTTTCACATTGTTGTATCCAACTTTACAAATAAACACCTAATTTTCAAATCTTCATGTTTTTTCTAAACTTTTGTAGAGGTCCTCTATCTTTTTTATTTCTCATATTTTTCACCAACTTTGCAAATAAGCCCCGATTTTCATCTTTTTAACATTGTGAGTTATGCAAGCTCAGCGACAATTTTCTGCATTTTATATTGTGCATAATGTTTTTCTTAAAGTACACCCAAGTGTTTTTTTATGCATTTCTTATCTTTTTAAAGTAAACCCTTAAATCTCATTCTTCACATTTCTGCGAATTCCTTTCAATTTCCTTTCTCTTTCTTTTTTTTTTAAATAAATCACTTCCCTCCTTTTTTTCAAAAAAAAATGCTAATATCACCCCTTTTTCCCTATTTATGATTCCCAATAAATTACTTTACAAAACTAAAACACTGTGTCCAAGGTCATGTGGTCCTTCAAGCATCCATTTTGGGCTTTAGAGCAGCAAGTAAGGCTCCAGTAATATCACATCTCTTATTCGCAGATGATTCTTTCCTTTTCCTTCGTGCTTCAGCACAGGAATTTGCAAACGTTAAGGAATGCTTTAAATTATATCAGCGAGCATCAGGGCAGAAAATCAACTGCACAAAATCAGCTCTATTTTTCAGCAGGAATATTTCCATTGATCAACAGTCTTTCCTAGGTTCTATTCTTAATATTCCAGTGGTGACCAGGCATGATAAATATCTAGGCCTTCCTATTTCACTTGGTCAAAATAAATCTAAAGCTCTGCAATTTATAGTTGATAAAACCTGGAAAAGATTGCAGAATTGGAAGCACAAACTTATATCATTTGCAGGCAAAGAGATCGTGCTAAAATCTATTGCCCAGGCAATTCCAGTTTACATGTTTGGAGTCTACCTGCTACCAAAAACTGTTTGTAAAAAACTTGAAACAATCCTCAATTCGTTTTGGTGGTGCAAATCACATTCTGGGGGGTACCATTGTTGTTCTTGGAATCAGTTAAGCTGGCCAAAAGAGCTAGGAGGCTTGGGATTTCGCAAACTTCATGCTTTCAAGTTATCCATGCTGTGTAAACAAGGATGGAGAATTGTGAATTATCCTGATTCTTTGATGTCTAGATTTCTCGAAGCAAGGTACTTCCCCAAGACCGATTTCTTTCATGCAAGAAGGGATAGACGTCCTAGCTCTGCTTGGAATAGCATTCTTGAGTCAAGACCACTGTTACAAGAGGGAATGGTGTGGCGCGTGGGCAATGGTTCTGATATTCATGTTTGGCATGATCCTTGGCTTCCTATCCCTCACCATCCAAGACTTGAAACTCAACCTCCAGCTGGAACAATGGATATACGAGTGGAAGACCTTCTTTTACAGAACCCGATGAGGTGGAACATTGATTTGATTCATACCCTGTTTGATGAAGGCGATGCGAATGTTATTCAACGGATCCCACTATCTATTAGAATGATCACTGATCATATTGGATGGCAATTCACTGCAAATGGTCAGTTTTCAGTTAAAAACGGTTACAGACTTGCGCTTCATCTTCAACATCAACCATTGCCACCATCCTCAATTGTCTGGAACGATTGTTGGAAACTCTCCATCCCACCTAAAGTCAAAAATTTTCTATGGCGTGCTTGCAAGAATCTTCTTCCAACTCGTGTCAATCTTCACCGACGACATATCATTAATGAAACTCACTGTCCTATGTGTAACTCTGGTTTTGAGACAACATTCCATTCATTGGTTGAATATCCTTGCGCCAAAGAATTTTGGTCTCTTGCTGCATTTTCATTTTCCTCACTCAACTCTGATGATTTCTCAGATTGGTGGGCTTTATTGATTTCAGAAAAATCCTTGGTTGAATGAGCAAAAATAGCAGTTATTTGGTGGACTATATGGAACTATAGGAATCACACTTTGTGGGAGGTAGATCATCAAACACCAGTTGCCATCTTTCAGCGCTCTATGCAATTTTTCTCACAATGGAAGCAACTACAAATACATGCTCACCCATCTTGTATGCTAGCATCTCCACATGCAAGTTGGCTAACTCCTCCTTCCGGTCGCCTCAAGTGCAACTTTGATGCTGGCTTTTCATCAAACACCACACGGGCAACTTTTGGAGCACTCATCCGGGATGATCAAGGGAAATTTTGTAGGGCTCTTCATGGGTCGCTCAACTTCACAGTCAGTCCATCTTTAGCTGAAGCGCTGGTATGCAGGGAAGTGCTCCAATGGCTACTAAGTTGCAATCTTAATCCTATCATTCTAGAATCTGATTCTTTAGAGGTGGTCTCCAAGCTAAACGAACCTACCCCTCCCACACCAGGAGCTTTTCTTTCAATTATTATTGGTGACTGCCGTGAGCTCTTTCATGCTTTTACCGATATATCAATCCAACATGTCAGGCGATCTGCAAACCGAGCTACCCATCTTTTGGTTCATGATGTGCATTTTTCTGTTTTTATGTCTTGGAGACAGGAGTGGTTGCATCCCCCTTGTATCATTTCATCTGTACTTTATGATGAAGCTCTTTGAATGAAATTTCCAGGCTTTTTCTCAAAAAAAAAAAAAGGAAGCGTGGACATGTACCACAAAACATAGAATGAGAAGGAACACATGGTTTAAATCATGTAGAACACCAAACGGGAATATAAGCCTTGAATGCAAGCATCATTACTTTCTTTTCTTAATTAATCACATACATGCTTTTTCTAAATGCAAGATCAAACCACATACATATACACATTACATGTATCCGTACCTTCTTTTTTTTTTTTTTTTTTTTTTTTGCATGTTACCCTTTGTCATCGTCAGACACTCGTTGCTCTTCTCGTTTTTATTTTTTGGTCTCATCATCTTCTTTGAGTTTTTTTTTTTATTCTTTCTTGTATTTTACTTTTTTTCTCCCTAAAGTTTTTCTTGATTGTTATTCAAGAAGTTGATATTTCTTTTTGTTTTTTTCTTCCCTCTGTTTTCTTCTCGTTCCTTATTACTCATATTTCAAGTGTGTTTATGCTGGGCCTTTTTTTTGTTCCATCATATGTTCCTGTTTATGTTGTATGTTTTTTTGTTCCCCAAGATATGAACAACGGATGAGATGATTTTAAATTTTTATCTTGTAATCTGGATTTTTTCTTTATCTATTTTTTATCCATTTTTTACATGCAGCACTTTAATTATCCTAAGAAAAATGATACTGAGACTAAAACACCTATAAATGAAGGGATGATTCGAAGATAGTGGATAAACTAATTTATGACAATTAAAATCTAAATAATAGTTGTGTTTTACTAAAAAGGCGTTCATTTCGACGTAAATGGTGAAAAGTGAGCGGAAGTGGACTGACTTCCTCCACTTTTAATATTTTTTTCCTCTAAAGTGGGGAAGTATGGCCACTTCCCCCCCCACTTCAGGCTAAAGTGGATTTTAACTTTGGCAGTTTTTACACCAAAATTCGGAAAGTGAGTTTCTTATGAAGCCCACTTTAGCCCACTTTTCCCATTTCCAAAGATTTTTCAAAAGTGACACTACTTACACCAAAATGAACACCAGAAGTAGGAAATGAGCACTTCATGAAAGAAATGGGGAAGTGATATCACTTCTACCACTTTCTACCACTTCAAAGAAGTAACACTTTGTCCACTTCCTAACTTTCTCCCATTTACACCGAAATGAACCCCCTTAAATGTTTCACAAAAGATGATTTTCTAACAAAAAAAAATAACTTTAAAAAATTACAAGCTACATGCAACATCAAAAAATATACTAATTATAGTATGTACTTTAAGGGTGAGATGTAATTCATATACAATGAAAATAAATAATTTTCGATACATATTTCGAAAGGAGAAAATTTTTAAAATACCACTATAAAAAAATTTCAACTATATAAATTTTGTGTGACATGTTTGTATATATTCAATAAATTCTTAATAAATTTTGTATGATTTTTTTGTATATATTTAATAAATTATTAATTTATATTTTCATTAGACTTAGAGCTTTAAAAAAATATTACCTTACACAATTAGTGAAATTATTAATGTAACATAATTACCGAAAAAAAATTATCTAATCAAAATTATTAATTTATGAAACATTCAGATATCAAAAAACAATACAATGTACCTTCTGTGCACTGTCACAATGACGAGCAATTAAAAATTACCATTTTCCTAGGTCCAAGACCTAAGTTATCAGAAATTAGTTTCAAAGACTAAAATGCTTAAAAGTCTAGTTTATGACTTAAAAATGCATTTGGTCGATAACCAAATAAGCCCACAAAGTTTCAGAGTAAAATTAAAACAGCCTATTTAGTTAGAAAAGAAAAAACGAAAAAAAAATACTCATAATAGAAAACATTTGAACCTTACAAAAATAAATATGAAAAAAAACTTCAACACGGACGTCCTTGTGTGTGTGTGTCTATGCGTGAAAGCTTGACCAAATTTTCTATAAAAAAAAACACCACTTGATGGTTAAAATGGTATTTGATTGAATGTAATTCTAAATGTAGTGGATTTTTAATTACAGTGTAACTGAAAATACATGGATTTTTAAATTCAGTAAAATCAAATCTAGTGTTTGGTTAGATATATTTGAAAATACTGTACTATAATAATTTAATATTATTTTAATAATTTTAAGTGCATATTAATTACTTTAATTATTAAATTTAAATTCATTATAAATTTATTAAAATTTTAGTATATTTTAAAATTCTGAATTTAATTATTAACCCAACAAAAAATGTATATAAGATTTTCATCTAATTTTAACAAGTTATTTAATACTTTTAATTATTAAATAAATTATTAAATTTATTATTAGAATTTATAAGGTTTTTACTATTCATAAATGTTTCATAATATTTGTTTTTTCTTAATTGGTCACATACAGGTCACATGTGAGGGAGTAAAAAAATAAGATATTTCGTTTTACGGCCAATTTGGACGTAAAACAAAATCTCTTATTGGATGTATTTCGAGTTACATGAGTTTTTAAAATCCTGTAAAACAAACACTGAATTTTCAAAAACTCATTAACTCAAGTTACATGTAAATCCAAATCCCTCCAAACAAACACTATCTAAATCATTTTATAACAGAAAATTGAACGCAACTCAACACGCGGCTGGTCAAACCATACAACATTTCCTAGCATATACAACCACTAAGAATGAGAAAAATATAAGCAGATAAAAAAGACTAAAAATAAAAAGTTTGAATAATCGTTAAATCTAAGAAAGGTTAAAGAAATTCCCATGATTCTGTATAAAAACCCCTATACTTCTTAATACAACCAACAATACCAAAATAAAGTTAATGTTCAACAGAACAGGGGTAATCCCCATGCTGCACAACCATAATCCATCCCAATACTAGTTCCAAACAAGAAATAAAAGCAGAAAAGAAAAAGCGTTACTTACTCCAACTATTGCATTTCTGCATTCACTGGACTGTCATTACCTGTGTCCGGCAGCTTGGAAGATTCGCCTTCAATCCTCTCATGTGCCTCAAGGTCCTCATCCATCAGCTCATCTTCAACAGCAATATCTTCAACATCCTCCTCTTCGTCATTGCTTCCAGGTATCCTCCTTTTCTTTGGTCCATGTTCCAGCCTGTGTGTCTCCAGTTCTTTATCCATAGTTTCCTGTAGACTTGCTAAATTGTTGACTTTCCTTGCATCTCTTGCATTTTGCCACCTTTCCAAGTCTGCATCAACTTTTGCAAGGTATTGTTCTGCAACTGTCTTTTGATATTCCGATAACTCAGACCTTCGTGCAGACTTCCATTCCATAAAGTACTGTAGAGCACATGCAAAGCGGTTCACTTTCAAAAAGAAAAGATAAAGTTTCACCGGAATAATTAAGAGAGATTCTTCACCAATGCAACATGCAATTAAAGATGATTATCGGCATTTCATTTAAATCATACTCAACCAGTTCTAACATCTAGTTAGATACTAACAATTTAAACAACATTTCTCTATGGTCTTACTGCCACTGTAGATTAATTTATTGAAAATGGAAATGATCCCAATTAAAATATTGGTACATCCTAATTGGCATCTTCAATCCAGTATCTTAAACCTATCTTCTAAAACCATTCAGACTTTATGAGAAGCCTTTCCGTAGAATGAACCCAACATGGTAATGTATCCCTTCCAGAAAACATAGCCTGGAGGAAAAATGCAAATACCTATCTAAAATTAAAGGAAACTCGCAAGTTTAAACACACCTCTTCTTTTAGCTTCTCACATACAGCCGCATCTTCTGTTAATGGTTTGACTGGCATGTAATATATCGCAGGTTGTGCCTTAGTCCTAATTAAACAATCAAACAGATTAAATTTGGAATTGAATTTTCACAAATCAATATAACTATTTTGCAACAAGCTGCAGTTTGGAACTGCACGTTCCATCAACTTTTCAATATTACGCATACAAACAGAAACTTATCTGTCTCAACTAAATTTGTCAATATTGACACTTTTTGGGCCAAAATTAAAATTAACCTGCATTGCATTTAGAAGTTAGTAATAGAAAGAAATATAAATAACAATAAAGAACTTCAAAATAACAAGGACGCCTAAATGAAGCACTTACTCAAAAAGAAAAAGTGAGAGGCACAAATCTTCAAAAAATCGTTCACCATATATCCTATATACCTTAGAAAATTGCAAAGCCTTTTATGATGCTCAGACCAATGAAGGAACAGCAGTTCCAGCTTCTTTTCTTCTGCCTTCGCAGCTACACGAGCTCGAAGAGTCTACATGAAAGAGAAAATTTACATAAAACAGGCAAGGACAACAACAACAATTCAAATGTGCGGTAGGGTGAAGGAAAAGAACCAGATCACGTCTCCGTTTTTCGGCAATTTGTTCACGTTCTTGGTGTCGAAGCCTTTCACTTTCTTCACGTGCCTTCTCCTCAGCCTGTTTTTGTCACCAAATGTTCAATAAATATATAATAAACAACATTTCACATACAACACAAACTGATCATGAAGGACAAAATAACATAGATAGATAATAAAGATAAAAGAACTAATCCACTAAACCATTATCTAATATAGCCAATTCTGGAATTAATTGCAATGAGGAAGTACATAAATATCAAGTTTAAATGAAAATTCTATAGGTTTACACTCATGTTAGATACTTTAAAAAGAATTTAACAAACATCAGAAACTGATTATGTTTTTAACAGGCTATCAGCAGACTTACGACAATGAATAGGAATGTGTGTCATGCATAGAAGAATGAGTTCCTGGCCAACTAAATTTTGCGTGAAAGATTACAACCTCATAGCTTCAGCCTAAAATTCTTAATCACAGGTTTAAACAACATTAGGATCAGAAAACCAGCACACACCCTTACCCTGCCAGATCTTCTCTAGTCATTTTTTCTTTGTGGAAAACTTGAAAGATGTATTTGGTTTTCATTCTGTTCAACTGAACAAAAGCCCACACAGTTACAACTGCTGAACTGATTTTCCAAAGGAAGGGAATCACCAGTGATAAATTTTTAAATAATTTGTTAGAAGAATATATATATGCGTGCATATATTCATCAGTTTCCATCATATGCAACTGATCAGCCTTATTCCCATCAGATACAAAGGCGGAGAGAGAAAATAAAAGTGTATTCTTGTTAATTAAGCATCAACTGATTCTCATGCAGGTTGTTTTCATTTATTTCCACTTGGTAAACAGGATTACAACTTTGCCAAATCTTCCACCAAATTGATGACATTAAAGTCAATAATTAAATTTAAAAGAGCCACATAGCATGGCTTAAGAATAATGCCATAGGACTGGAAATGGAAACATTTCATTGAACATGTTAGACCTAATAGTTTAATGTATAAATTGAGCCGAACTCACTCTTTTTAAGGAATCTGATCTGCGCATATATGCCTCCGTCGTTGATAACTTCTTGTCCTCCTCACGGAATTTCTGGGGAAAAAAGCAGCTGTGAACCACCACTACTAAAAAGAATACATGCATGACCACGACATGTAAGAACCGAAGGAAGAGATTATCGAACCAAATGGTCATCAATTTGTGCTACTGTAAAGAAATGATCAGCAGATTATCATCACACTGCAAAATTAATTTCAAATACCAACAAAACCTTTTACGCATTTCAATTATCAGGGAATAACTAACAATAGTATGACTGCTAATTATGAACAAGTAATAAGTTTAACAGATACTAAGGTTGCCTTCAGTTAACGAACTTTAAAAATTCTTGAAATTCAACAATTAACACAAGTTGAACACGTACCCAGGCTGAATGCTCCTTGATCAACACAATTAAAATACGACCGTTAATGACAGAAGCAAAGAATTATCATCTCTTTCAACAAGGCTGTTTCTCAATGAACCACAGTCAGATTTGCAGCAGTAACAAGGTTTAAGTTGAAACAAGAATAAAGGAATGACACATTTGCTTTCATAATGAACTATTCATCAACAACCCGTTTGGTTGTTAGGAGAGCCTTTAGGCCAAGTGATTCCAAGTTCCTAACCAACTGGAATAACTTAGAATGGGTAGAATAGGAATAACTCTTGTAAATGAATTTATTTAATCAAATAAATCTATTTTTATCAATAATAATTATCATTTCATAGATATCAATCATTAATTAGAATAATAAAATTTATATTAAACGTACTTTTAAGTAGAGTATTAACTGAGTCAAAGGAAGGTCAACTTAGTATAACACTTCTCCCTTGAAACCATATTCAAACTTCAAACACCCTATTCCAACTAATTTGAAGCCAACTAAACACAACTCTAAAAACTAAATGTACACGAGAGTTATAGCTGTGTTTAAAAATAAAATAAAAATAAAAATAAACAAAAACCACATAGCAAGATCAAATGTTATGCACCAGCTATTTTTAGAACAAATATCCAAAATATAGGTTAAGAAATATATTGAATTAAAAATGATTCTTAAATATACACAATGAAATCATAGCCGTAAATTTAAAAAAAAAAAAAAACATAACAACATCAAGTGTTATGTACTAACTGCTTTCGAAAACAAACAACCAAAATATAGAATCTAGAAACATATAATGAATTAAACTAGGTTCCACTTATGCTACCCAGCAACTGAAATTCAAATTCTTGACAACACAGTGCGAGTAAATTTAAGCCAGCTGATAACAACTCGTCAGCAGCAATCATGCAACATATGTTAAGCAACCATAATAACTAAATATAGAATGGCTGCAAGCTGCAGCTCAGCATAAGATATTAATGATATTCCAAGTATCATCCGTGCATAAGAATTCCATCTTATGGAAATTATGACTTATAAATTATAGCCTCTTCAAAATCTTGATAGTAATAAATGCACCTCATGTTAAGCTGCCAAGTCAAATGGGCCCAAGAACATGTGAGCATACAAATGCCCCTAAGATCTTTTCTACACCTACAATCTAGCAATGGACTTATGAGACTCTCAAATCTCATTGTGATTTAGAAGGATGAAGGAATGTATGCATTGTTCATCTTATTACTAAAAATGCAGGATTAGACACAAGATGTGTAGAACATTTGTTGATAAAAATTAATAGCTTCATCAGCCCCACATCATGTATAAGAATATACTGAAATCATTAAGTGACAAATAAGACAAATACTCCAACTTGCAAACTAAGATTTAAATGATTGTAAGAGACGCAAAAAAAATATTTACCAAATCAAAAAAGAAATATTAGGAAAACTATCAAACGAAAAGTCTCGATGCAAACAGTAAAACACTTCAGTTTGTGTTGACTTTACTAAAGCGAATTACTGAAAACCCAAAAACTTGTAAACACCAATAAGTAAACTTTGAAGGTAGCCCCCTCATCAATCTAGAAGCACAAAAGGCCTATTTACCTCACTATGAAGACAACGAGCAGCTTCAATACTCAAAACATCCACAAAGAATTCTATAAACTATTGTACTAAAACAAAAACCATGCAGCTACCTTTCTCTAGACTAAACAAAAACCAACAATGATGCCACTCAAACGAGAAGGGTGTCTGTACAGAAGTTGTAACTATTGCACTAAAAGTTGACATGATAATATATAATAAGCATTTTTTGTTACTTTTATCAGCCAACTTCTATGGGAAAAGCTCACATTTGACTTCAATATATCCAACAGGTTCATCTTTTTTTATGCCCATCACAATCTGAGCCATTTAACTATAATTATAATTTTCAAATATTAAATCTTAAAAAAAAACCTCAAAACTATGCTAAAGAAGAAAATGATCTTAGAAGTTGACGTGATAATTCTACCTGCTATTGGACTTGGTTATATAGCTTCATAAGATGGGCAAATTGATAGAATACAACAATTATCATGTAACTAACCATGATTACAGTGAAGTGAGGGCCCCCAAGTAAATTTCTAAAGCCACCACATTCAACAAACAGACCAAGTATTAAGCTAGATTTCATTTCCTTATTAATTAAAAGCCTTTAGAACATATCACTGCACGCTATTTTAATTTCTACATTTACACAGAAAAGACATACCACCATATAACCAATACCTGAAACATAGGTCATGTAGAATTTCAGCAAAGTAAACATTTAAACTGAGGGAAGGACAGGCTAATGAATAATGATAGAACTTGAATCAAATTGAACCTAATAATTAAAGTTTAACCAAGTAACATAATATTGGCAGAGATATAGTGTACCTCCAGTGTCCCTAAAAGCTGCCCCAGCATCCTCCTATTCCTCTTTACTAAACTTGGGTCCTCATTTTTTGGGAACACCCTTGGTGCTGGCTCTTTTATTTGATCATCAATCTCCTGCACCATACCGAGAATCAATATCTACGAAACCAAAAACTAACAAAGAGAGAAAGCCACTAAATTAAGGCTTACAGTTCTCCGCATCTGCAGGTCAGTGTCCCTTCTAAAACGGCCATTCCCCTGTGGATTGACCGGCCTCTCCTGTGCAATAGAGGGTGTATCACTAATATCTGCTGTTCCTGCATCCTGCACACCATCCCCCACCCCTAAATCCTCTTTGATTTCTCCATCTTCCACCTTTCATTCATATTTTCATCGCATTAAACAATATTTCAAGATTCATACCAAAATCTATAAATTTGACAAGAAGTTTCCAGTGAAGTACCTTGACAACAGCTGAAGAGAGCCTTCTCTTCGCAGACGGCTGGTCCTCCGGCTCTACGACCGCCTGAAAACAATCAAAGAATGAATCAAGCAACGCAATCGAAATGGAACAGAAAAGGAAATAGCTGGGTGGAAATGAAGCGCTGCGTTCACCGGTCGCACAAGCCCACGCTGGCGAAGAGGACCACTACCACGGGCGCCGCCGCCACCACGGCGAAGACCACGAGGATCACGAAGACGCTCAGAGATCTACAAAGAAGAAGATGAACCTCCCATGACTCAGAATTCAGGGAACGAGAAGGAAGAGAAGATAAGGGAAAGGGAAGAACTAAAGAACCTCGCGTTGCTGGCGATGGAGCTCTTCGATCTCCTTTCGGAGCTCCTCCTCCGTCTTCTCCGCAGAGGTAGCAGCCATTGCTCTTTCACGGTACCCAAACACAGCAACTGAACGGCCACAGTGCTCAAGGGCTTGGATGGGCTTTGCGGCCAAGACGGAGGTTTTCCTGTGGGGTGTGTGCCTGCTTTGTCTATAAGATTGGGACTTTATTTTAAACAAAATTATTTCTTATTCATAAAATTTTCTAATACCCCATTAAGTCCTTCTGACAAAATTTACCACCACTCACTCCCTTAGTTTTAAGATTCATAGTATTTAGTCCCTCCCATTACTATAAGTCATGATATTTTGCAGAAACTCCAAAACTAGCTTGCAGTATTTTGGAGAAAAACTTTTTCCCTTGTTTTTAAGATATGGGTTGTTTGTAAGAGTAGGTGTGGGCCGGGTGACCCATGGACTGGCCCGAGCCCAACCCAAACAATACAAGGCCTGGGTTTAGAAAATTAGCCCAAAAACTCGGGTTGGGCTCAAATATTTTGACCCGATTAAATTTCAGCCTAGGTTTGGGTCAGATTAATTTTAACGTGACCCGACCCTGCCCGACCCGAAAATATAAATAATATTTATAATACATATATATTCTATTATATATATAGGTTTGAAACTTTGAAAGTAGCCCGCTTTTTAGTTTTTTTTTTTTATTTTTAAATGTAAATGGGGATGTGTGTTTTGTCTTGATTTGCTGGAGTTAAACAAAAAAAAAAAACAAAATTCCACAGTTTCATCATCAACTTCAGCCTCTCTTCTCCTTCAAGCAACCAGCCAACTCTCAGTTATCCATTTCACCTTTGGTCCATTCAAGTAATTATATTTTTTTTTGCTTGATGTGTATTATTGTTATATTTTTTTTACAAGCGTTTGATTTTTATTTTTATTTTTATTTTTATTTTAATTCTGAATTCACTCTTCGTGAAATGTGTCTAGGTTCAATTATCAAGCTTCTGTACGTCCTCCTGCTTCAAGCAACCAGTGCATTCATCTTATGTGAAGCTCCAACCATCGAAGTAAGTCTTATACTTTAGTTTTTAAATTTTAATTTATAAAATTAATTTTTTTATTATACTACAAGAAATTTACTTTAATTCCATGGATTTTATAATTTTATTTGTAAATTATTTTTTTCAATAGATATGGAAAGTCAATCAAGTACACCAATTAATCTAGATGATGAAAATGTTGAGCCCGAATCAAAACGTAGTAGATCGGATGTGTGGGAGCATTTTGACAAATTACCACCAATTGAAGCAAATTCAGAAAGAGCTCAATGCAAATATTGTAAGAAGTCATGTTCTTGCAAAAGTACAGGAGGAACATCTCATTTGAGGAGACATTTGGCTAAATGTCCAAAACGTGTTTGTCGTGACATTAGAAAATACACGATTTCTCATCAAATAACAACCAGTGGTATGTCATTCTCAAATTATAAAATTAATGTTGAGACCATTTGTAGAGAAATTGCTATGATGATTGTTGTTGATGAACAACCTTTCATGATGTAGAGAATATTGAATTTAGGCGTGTGATGGCAGCTACATGTCTTGAATTTAAATTGATGAGTAGAAGAACAATCAAAAGAGATATTATGTTGCTACATAAGCAGGAAAGAAAAAATTTGAAAGACATTGATTGCATGCCCTGGTAGAATATACTTAACATCAGACACATGAAAATCTATCACTGAGGATCACTATATCTGTGTCACGGCGCATTTTATTGATCATGAATGGTTGCTGCATAAGAGGGTTATCCATTTTGAACTTATTCCACCTCCATATGACAGCTTTTCTTTTGAAGATGAAATTAATTCTTGTGTTGCTCAATGGAACATTCAACATAAACTATTCAGTATTACTTTGGATAATTTGAGTACTAATGACTGTGTTGTTTCTCTGCTTAAGAGTCGTCTCAACCAGCGTGGTTTTCTTCCTTGTGGTGGTGAATTCTTTCATATTTGATGCTGTGCTCACATATTGAATTTGGTTGTGCAATCAGTATTTAATCTTATTATGTTGACTATTAGCAAGTTGCGCCTTGGTGTAAAATATGTGAAGCAATCCACTCATAGAAGAAAGAAATTTTATGATATTGCAAAGAAGTTAAATTTGGACATTAGAAAGAAATTGTGCCTTGACTATCCAACCAAATGGAACTCTATCTATGACATGCTTGTTGTTGCACTTCATTATAAAGCTGCTTTCTTGTATTTGGGTGAAAGAGACAATAATTATATATACAGTTTAACTGATCAAGAGTGGAATGATGTTGCTATTTTGTGCAATGTTTTGAAGTCTTTTCATGAGGTGACTTGTGTATTTTCTGGTGTCAAATATCCTACTTCTAATTTATATTTTAAAGGTGTGTGGCAAATTCATCGTAAATTGCTAAATGTGGTTAATAAACCAGAAAGCTTCTTGACACCTATGGTTAAAGAAATGCATAGAAAGTTTGACAAATATTGGTCTGAATATAGCTTGATTCTATCTTGTGCTGTGATTTTGGATCCCCGCTATAAAGTAAAATTTGTTGAATTTTGTTATACAAAAGTGTATGGGATGGAAGCTGGAGGATACACTTCAAATGTGGTTGCTACTCTTTATAAATGTTTTGAAGCTTACAAAAAAGGTCCAGCATCTCCTTCGTAATATACTATGTGTGAAATCCACTCTTTCAATCTCAGCCTTAGATTAATATTTTAAATTTTTTTTTAATTTCAAAAGTTTGTTATCCCTAACATCCAGATCCTATCCCTAGTAACCTTTAATTCGATCGTGAGGAAAAAAAAACTCCGAGACCTAGCCTCGCTTCTTTCTTCTTGGTTTCGTGAAGTGTCGGTGGCGAGAAGAATGGTAGGATCTCACCACCAATATTTTTCTCTACTCTAAGGTGAGGATTCTCTTTTGTTTTCATTTGATCTATATTTGCTTTTAGATCTCTAGGTTCCTTGACTTGTTATTCTGTTTGTTCATCGTGAGGCTACTGCTTGCTTACTTGATCTAGGGATACAACTTCTTTTAATGACAGATTTCATACTTTCATCCGTGGATTCCTGTGCTCAATGGTATGACACCTTGCTGGGGTATTTAATAATATTTTACCAGGAAATTTAATACTTATCAATATGGGTATATTCTTATATTCAGCTTCCTTCATCTTCACTGTCAAACCAACTTCTCATGGTCTGAAAATTTCAGTGATAAAACTATTGGATCTCTCTTTATGTATGCTGATTTACCATGAGTGTGAATTTAAATGTTATAGCTAGTGACATTTAATTTGCTTGATAGTTAGGTCTTGTTGGTTGGAATTGGGTCTGACCTTGCGGCCTTTGTAGTCAAGATTATTCCTTGTTCAAAGCCTTGTATGAAATTTTGGTATCTTGTCCCTTGATGCAATGCTTATAGGAAACGCCTTCTGTATTTATGTATAAACACTTTATCTTAAAGGGTAATTAGCTGGTTTGGAAGTCCTCTTACCCATAGTAAAACTTGATACTTCAATAGTGTCTGCAAAACCACATGTTTGAACTTCATTTGTGAACTGTGATCACTTTAATAAAGGAATGATTGGAAAAGGAGTTCAGCCTAGAATGGAAAGATTGTTGACTTTATGGAAAAAATCTAAATGCTTGCTGACATTTATAAAGAGTTTGAAGCATCATCAAGGCATTTTAAAGTAGAGGAAATCTTAAATCTTGTTGTTGTCAAACCTGCAGTGTAGAACAATAAGGAAAAAAAAAAGATAATAATAACGGGTGTTTGATCTTTTATTATGAACATATTTATATTGTGTTGGCTTGTTATTATGGTTTTATAAGAAACCAAAAATGTGAGATAATCCAAACTGGAGGTTAATGTAATCCAGATCTCTGTTGGGTTAATGTTGTGTTTAAACTTTGGGAATCTAAGGCAAGTATAATGTCATGTTTAGGGTCTTTGCTTGAATCCTGAGTTTGAGTGCCAGAGGGGATCGTATAGCTTGGGGTTATTTTTCAGGTAAGTAAACCACGTATATACCTTATATTTGTATTTATATAAAATTTTGATTTCTGAAATTATTTACATAATTATTTAATTATTTGGGTTTTATTGTGAAATAAATTTTCACGACATTATATTTAATTGTTTTGGGTTAAAATGTTAAGCATATTATTATATTCAAATTTATTGATTATTTATGCACTTATTTATTTATTTATTCAATTGATTTGAATATTTTATTCAATTATGTAGGTATTCAATTATTGAATAATTATTGTTGATAGTGATTTTAGAACCGACATATTTTGACATAGCAAATTATAGTCCCCAACTAACTTTGCAACAACCATGTCATTGGGGGGTTAAACACTGACCATGTCGACATGTATTTCTGATTCTGATAAGAAACTATAGTTTCGCACATTTTCGTCGGTGGAGAATAACGGCTTTTGATAATCTGGCTCGGGTCACCGAGGGTAAATAAATGAACTCTGATAATCTGGCTCGGGTCGCCGAGGGTAAATAAATGAATTCTGTGTTTTGTTTTTGGCATTAGTTATTGGGGGACATATATATCTGTTCATTGAAAACTTTGTTTGCCTGAAATGTTTGATGTCTGGGTTTCATTTTGTTGATATGTATTGTATAACATTACTTTAAGTACATCTTTGAAACCATCGAGTTTTGTGACCCCTATATTACTATTGGCTTTTAGTGGTTGCTTACTGGGCTATTTAGCTCATAAATTGTTGTTCTATTTCTTTTCAGATCAAGAGTAGGTGTGTGGTGGCTAGTTTAGCAGGGACTGTTGAGTGAGCACCAGGTGCCCAGCAGGAGATTAGTTTCTATTAATAAATCTGTTATTTGTCAAGACCTTTAGTATTCTCTGAATTTGGGTTGTAAACCGATTACTTTTCGTTTCTCTAATTATTTAGTTTTGTTTGGAATTTAGTGTATTATTTTGATTTGTAATTGAGAGACAGGTATTGAGGCCTTGTGTGTCCACTTGGTCTCGGCTTAGTGGGCATACGGCCGTTTGTCAACGCGTCGAGTCCGGTGAGCCGGGTTCGGGGCGTAACACTATGAGTATCAAAAGCAACTTGATTGTCAATGATGATGATTATGATGAAATGCAAGAGTTGGATGCATTTGAAGGTTGTGTTAGTAGAGTTCAAATGCAAAAATTAGAGTTGGATCTTTATTTGGAAGAACCTTGTTTGTATCGAAATGTGGAGTTGGATGTTTTGGAATTTTGGAAGTCTTGTTCAATGAGATTCCCAGACCTCTAAAGTATGGCTCGTGATATTTTAACTATTCCAATATCCACTGTTGCCTCAGAAAGCACATTTAGCACCGGTCGACGAGTGATTAGTCCTTATCGAGCTTCATTAAGTTCAAAGACCATACAAGCTATAATATCTCTTCGAGATTGGTTGCGAGCATCCTTTGAACCAAGTAAGTTAATTATGTTTCAAAAAGTTATTTTAGCATGTTTTAACTAATTATTTTAAAATATTGAATTATGGTTTTTATTAATAATTTAAAGGAAAATCTGATGTAATGGTTAGTGTTAAAGAAGATGATTTATCTTCAAGTTCAGATTCTATGGATGACTTTTCAACATAGGTATTTTCTTTGACTATTTTAAAATTTAGTCTATTTTTAATATATGTTTATATTATTATTTTGTTTAATGGTGTTTTATATAGGTTATTTCTTCTTTCACCTATTTGATGGGGATCAAGAATTAATGCTCTTTGTAATTTTAATTATGTAATATTTGTTTTTTATGGGACAATTGTTAAACCTTTGTACTACTACTTATGTAATATTTGCTTCTTATGAAACTCTTATAGAACCATTCTACTTATGTAATGTTGTACTACTTATGAAAATCTTGTAGATCCATTGTACTATTTATGTAATGTTGTACTCCTTATAAAATTCTTGTTGAACAATTGTACTACTTATGTAATATTTGCTACTCATGAAACTCATGTTGAACTCTTGTACAGTTGTATTACTTATTAATATTTATTGATGATATTACTACTTATTTATAAAGAATTTATTTGAATCATTCATCATATTTGTGTTATATCGTTTTTAATTGTATGACAAAATTTTAGGGGTTATAATAGTTGTTTTATTTAGTTATTTCATTTTTTTTATAAAAATTACTTATTTTTTGGGTTGGATTGGACTGGACCTGGGCCTAATGAAAATTGAATGGGCCCGGTTTGGACTGATACGCCCTTGCGTAACCTCAAGTGCACTGGCGTACAAGTAGTATAATGTACCCGATAGTCAGGTAGTCGATTCCACAGGGACTGGTATATCTCCTAATACTAACTTTCTACTTAGTATCTAATCAACCAGAATTAGAGTGAATTAACTCTGACTTGAGAAAACGAGAAGGAAAAGAAAGAGGGAATGCACTAGAGGAAGAGAGTTAGGATTACTCAATGAAGGAGGTGGGGCCCCGGGTAAGTCACTTGGTGCTACCTAACTTAGATTCTCACAGCATTTATCTGAAGTGTATCTCACAAACCCTAATTCTAGAATCTTGTTGTGCTACTTGGAAAATACCTGTAGTGTAATTGAAACCCTAGGCTAAATTCTAACTGTGAACATCAGTCGAGAAGACATGCAAACCTAGCCATAATTAAGTTCTCAAAGTAATCAATGCACTCAACAGCTATCAATGAAGCCAACAACCAAAGATTTAAATAAGGGAAACAAAGACATTCATAAATGCTGAATAGAAGAATCTAAGTTCAAAGCATACACACAGTTTCCAACCCGGGGCTCCCAAGAAGGGTTTAGCCCCTCATAGATTCAAACAACAAAGAAACAACTGAAGAAACAAATATAACAGAAATCAAGGTCTCCCTATTTGCTTCCATCCTTGTTGCCGTCTGAGGTTCTGATGTCGATAGATCTTCTCCCTCCAATTGGCCTACTATTCGCCCTTAGTTTCCTCTCCCGTGGTTCCGGAAGCTATCCTCATTTTTTCCTTTCTTTCACCTCTTCTTCTCTCGCCAAAAGGCCCCTCAAACCCTAAGTTTCAGGGTGTTTTAACGCTCTTCTGATGTCAACACGGCCGTGCTTAGGCCGTGTTCTAAGCCGTGCAGATTACTGCCAAATGAAAACTCTGAAACTCTAGTTGCCTGTAATCTGCACGGGGTCCAACACGGGCGTGTTGCGGCCGTGTTGCGAGTTACACGACCGTGCTTAGAGAACCGAAGCCGTGTTGATTTTGGCCGAATTCTCTTGTGACTTACACGCCTTGGAACACGGGCGTGTTGAGGTTGTGCTTAGCTTGGTGAGGTTTCTTCTAAGTCCCTTAGCTACCAAAATCACTCGAAATTGTTTCTTCTTGCTTCGGGGCTTCGATATCTGCATAGAAAACTAGAAATACCTCACATAGCACTGAAATAGGAGAATTATTACTAAAAATACTTATGGAACACGGGTATACAATGAAAAATATATCTATATAAAATACACTCATCATGGACCAAAATAATTTAGCCAGAACATGGCCCAGCCCATCCTGACCCGAACCTATGGGCTGTATTTTTTAGTCTAGACCAGCCCAGACCCGACCCAGCCTGGCCCACGCCCACCCCTACTTGTTTTTCCTTTCTAATTGTTTGAGAGATTTCTCTTTTTAAACAAAATTGTCACCATCTTTGTGTTATCGGAGAAATCTTCTCTTCTCATTGTTCTTATTCTCTTTTCCATACTTTTCCACATTTTGCATATAGAACTCTTTTTTCACTTCGCCACATGCATTCATATCTTTTGTGGACCACATCAAGCTCTTCAAAGTAGCATTACAATAATGGCTATAGTGTCAATTAGGGTCAGACTGTGAAGTAGATAACTTTAGGTATGTTTGGTGAACAGGATATGATAAGATTAGATATGTTGACTATTGAATAAGAGTAGGAAATGTTATGAGCTTATCAAGCTCATGTCTTATTTTGTATTTGATGCACACTAGATAAGCTATAAGATAGCATTTTTTTTTCTATTATTTTAAGTTTAAAGTGGACCAAATAATGGCAGGCTTTAATATGAATTGTATGAAAATTGACATAATTACTATTTATAATAAGATTATAAATTTAAAAGACAAAAGACTTTTTTAAATCTATTTTGTTGTTGTTGACAGGCTTTTCCTCACAAGCCTAAAGTGTAATGGTGATCGCCCCGCAAGCGCACGGGGTCGTCAAGTAATAAACCACTCGCGCAAGCACGAGTGGGTCGTATTCCCAAGGGCCCGAGAATCTATCCTTACTTCCTTTTCGCAATGTTGTCTAGCCGATCAAACTTGAGATTTAGAATGAAAAAGTAAAGAAGTAAAACAAAAGCAATTAAACTGCTAAATACAAAGGGCGATAAACAGGAGGAAATTAGGGTGAGAAGATGGTCACGGATGAGGATCCCCTCGGGGTTACTAAAGTGCGAAGGATGTTGGATTAACATGCAAGTGTCTTGAAGGACCGAGAAAACCCTAGATTAGGTCAACCCGATGGTCACGGCAATTGACCCCTAATCCGGTACGAGTATTGAATACGGGTTATACCCGTACAATTCCTCCTACGATTGCAAAGGGCAAGATGGTTTTCTCAAGCTAAGGTTGAATCACACATGAGTAATTAACCTTAGAATTGGAGGGGTACAAATACCCGATGGTCACGGCGTATTTGTACGTATTTCCCTTCCAAGCTTGGTGAGTCTAATACTAGGGCAATGGTCATGCAACCTAGTATTGGCTAAGTATGGATACACAGAGTTCTCATGCATACCCAAGCATTCAAAAACACCAAACATGAATCACAAACAAGCTAACAAGCATGAATTAAACCAAAACATCCAAACATCACAAGTTCACCCCAAGGTTCACCCACATCCGGTGACCTTGGGGTTTTAGTTGCTCATAGTCTCCAAATACATGAATAAAAGCATGAAAATAACTAAACCCAACATAAAAGACCTCCCTCCAAAGATTAGAGTCGAAGAAGCTTCCAAAGACGCCACTCGAAGGGGTGGCTTCCCGTCGTCTTCAACCTCAAGATTTAAAGCCCTAGAGGTAGATCCCGCACAAGAACGCGCTCTCCTCGCCGATTCTACCGTGGAAATGCCCTCCAAGCTCTCCTTCTTGGTCGGATTTGGAAGAGGTGGTGTCAAGCTTCAAGAAGAGTCAAGGTCCTCCTTTCTTTCATGCCCTAAAAGCCCTTAAAAGGGTGAAAATCGCGACTTCTCACGGGCTGCCTCACGGCCGTGAGGTTGCCCGTGAGGCATCCAGAAAGTTCTGCACGAAATTTCACCTCGGGTGCTACAGTAACCATGCTACAGTGAAGAACCCGAAAACGTCGTATTTGGTGTCGAATTCTTCCTAAATACGTTCTTGAGCTCATTTAGGGTCTGCAACACAAAATAAAGGGGTTTAGACTATAAAAAGGGCATCGACTTATCAAAAAGATAATAAAATAATACAAATAAATACGTATAAAATACATATATTTAGACGTTTATCATGTAACAATCGAAAAGAAAAGGGATATAGTGAAACCTTAGAGGAGAACGAGACTATCTCCATAGAATTAGGTACTAGATGGTCGTAAGGATAAAATGCATCAATACCTATTTCCTATTGTCTCACTAAATAAAAGATAAGATAGCAATGAGCTATGTGAAAAGCTATGAGAATACTTTGGAAGTGTAAGTTAGAAGGTAAAGGCTGGCAGGTGGATAACACAAAGAGCACATGAAATGTGCAAAATATGATAAAAAGGTAAAATTTACTTTTTTGCATTTTTACTCTCTTTCTCTCATCTAAGGTGTTATTATATCCTTTTTCGTTTCTATCATCACATGTCACATTCGGAACAAGAAAATTGTCAAGAACAAGATAGGCCTAAAAAAAGTCTTTTTTTTAAATATATGATTATATCATAAAAGAGTAATTTTATCATTTTACATACAATTCATATCATATCCTACCATTACCTGGTTCACTTCAAATATACAATAGGATACTAGTGTTTGGAAATATCACAAAATTCTATAGAAATTCAACTACATGCGGAAGTGAAATAAAATTACGATATTAACTAATAATGAATACTCTAATATTTAATTTTGATTTAAATTAAGATTTAAAAAATATTTTTCGATATTTCAAATTTTCTTTTGATGTGACAAATTCTTTCCTTGAATTGTTGATGATTGTCCGCAAGCGCACGGAACGTCAAGTAATACCTCTCACGCACGCGTGAGAGGGTCGTATTCCCTGGGGTCCAAAGAGCTGCTATTACTTCCCCCTAGACGGCACTGTCTAGTCTACCAAAGATAGATAATTAAAACAAGATAAGAAAACTAACAAAGATAACTATAAACATGTTGGACTAAGGCACACCAAATAAGCATATCAAGGAGGCAATTAGCAATGAAAGTACGAGGTCCCGAGCTAGGATCCCCTCGGGATTACTAAAGCTGGTAGAATGCTAGAATTACACAGGCACTGGTGGTTCTTGGTCAGGAGAATCCTAAGGTAGGCCAACCCGATGGTCACGACAGTTGGACCCTAATCCGGTACGAGTATTAATATGGAATTCCTTCTACCCAATTCCTCCTACGATTGCATTAAAGGCACGAGATTCTCAAATTAGAGTTGAAGCACAAACTAGGCACAACCCTAATACCGGAGGGGTACAAAATACCGGATGGTCACGGCGTATTTGTACATGTATCCCTTCCAAGCTTGGGAGTCTAAAACTAGGGCGATAGTCACGCAACCTACTAAAACCTAGAAATTGATACACAGAGTTCTCATGCATACCAATACATAAAAAGTACACCAAGCCTGAACCACAAAACAAACCATCATGGACTGGACGACTGCGACATCATCATGGACTGGTTGGCGAGCACAGTCGCCATGTCCCCCTGGAGAGCTCCAACTGCCACCTCGAGCCTCGCCAAAAGGTCACGGGCTCGAGTGGAAGGCTGCTCTGGCTCTGACTCAGATGCAGGCGCCTCGGTGTCCATCGGCACAGCTGTGGGTGCCGGTGAATCAGGAGCGTCTGCTGGGTCGGCTGCCTCCTCTTCTGAATCCTCCTCCTCAGCCTCCACTGCGAGTACATATCGGCCGGTACTCATCTTCTTCACCATACGCATGGCTCGGAGGGATGCAAGCCCCAAGGGTGCAGGTACGCTAATCTTCTCCATCCCTCTAAGTGCCTCGGTCAACCCCATGCCACGAACGAGTCGGGTAATGTATACTCCTGAAAAGATCACACCGACCCGCACGTAATGGATTTGATGGCGGAGGTAATCCGCCACAACAAAGCCTAAATGCATGGGGATGTTCTGGACCATGGTGTATAAGTAGAGCAAATCGAGGCGGCTCAAAACTCCAGTGTTGTCGCCTCGTCCCGTCACGGTCCTGCTAAAGATAGAGTGTATATACCTGTAGGCCGGACGGCTGAGCATGGTGGCCTTGGAGGATCCCGGCTCGTACTGGAAACCTCCGCATATGGTCGCGTACGCACGGCTCGGGGTAAGTCCAATAGGGTAATCGACGATGAGTTGCTCGTACTCCCCCGTGTGAACATAGTCTCTGTCATATAAGCCGAGAAAAACAGAGAACTGCGTGAGGCTCATGGAGTGGTACTGACCGAATAGCCTGAAGCGGATCGTGAATAGTGGGATCACGAATAGTAAGGAGCCGATCCCAGCCTCCCACAGTGGTAAGCTCGCGCACCTCATCGGCCAAGTCAATCTCCTCGAGTGCCTTCCAATCAATTACGCGCGCCTGCCCGAATTTGAGACGCTGTAAGCGCTCATATCGCTGTTGATGCTCAGGGATGGCGAACTCCAATTCCTCAGTAGGAGAAGGCTCCCGAGCGGCGCGGGAGCGTTTATGGGCGACCTTCTTAGTCCTAGGGGCCATATCTGTGAAAATCAGGGCAAGTTAGGGGCACTCACACGGGCGTGTGAGTGCGGGTGTGGATGAAAAACGCGAGACAGAAGGCCACAGGGGCACGCACACGGGCGTGTGAGTGCCCTTGTGGACCTGGAAAATCCACAGGGGCAGCCACACGGGCGTGTGGCTGCAATTGTGCCTCTCTGGAAACCTGAAAAATCAATTTTCAGGTCTCACACGCCCATGTGGATGAGCCACATGGGCGTGTGGCTCCTCAGGAAGGCCACAGGGGCACTCACACGGCCGTGTGGCTGCCCTTGTGCCCTTCTGTTTCATGGTTTTCTCAATTTTCAGCAAGGCACAGGGGCACTCACACCCCCTTGTGCCTGCCCTTGTGGATTTTCAGCTCAACATAAAACATATAAGTACAAGGCCAATTCCTTAACTTTAAACCTCTAAAACATTCTAGATCAAGCCACACATGTATAATTATCATGAAACACAAAGAATAAACAATAAAAACACAGCAACGACAGAATTAACGCAAAATCGCCTACTCAAGCTAATTATTACTGCAGAAAGAAAAACTAACTACGAGAGCATTAAAATGACTTGGGTTACCTCCCAAGAAGTGCTTGTTTTACGTCACTAGCTTGACGTACCTGATCTTTTATGGGGGTTAATGCAGGTGAGATATGTTCTTGGCGGCCTTTACCTGACAAATCAAACAATATGGTCGCATGGGAGGCGAGTAATGAAATATCTTGTTACCACTTGAAAAGCCATCACCCTCTTCTCGTGTATATGTATCTTTTACACTCTTTTGGTGCTTCTTGCAGTGACGCTTTGATCTAGTTAGTCTACGGAAAATCCTCTTCAGAATTCCTGGTTGTGGTTGATCCTCGATCACTCGAACCTCCTGCAGATTTGATTCATCCTTTTCCAACTCAGGCCACCCCTCATAGGGGTCAGAGTAAAACATCTCCTGCATATACTCATCGACAAGCTCATCATTAGCATCAACAAAATAACATGTGTCATCAAATACGTGAGGGTGCTTCATAGCATCTGTGAGGCGATAAGTGATCTTTTCGTCTCCAATGCGTAGAGTCAATTCGCCTCCCTCCATGTCTATCAGTGCTTTGGAGGTTCGAAGGAATGGCCCCCCCAAAATCAACGGCACTTCCACATCCTCATCGACATCAAGTATAACAAAATCTGCAGGAAAAATATATTTGTCAATCTTAATCAAAACATCTTCAATGATACCTCTAGGATGTCGAATTGAGCGATCAGCTAGCTGCAACGTCATTTGAGTTGGCCATGGCTCTCCTAGCCCCAATTTCTGGAAAAATTTCTACGGCATCACGTTGATGCTTGCTCCTGAATCAGCTAAAGCTTTCTCTTGGCCTAAGCCCCCGATGACACATGGGATGATGAAACTCCCTAGATCTTTCTTCTTGCTTGGGAGGTTCTTTTGGAGTATTGCTGAACAACTCCCATCCAATATCACAGCTGCACTTTCTTAAATTTTTCTTTTGTTAGTCAAAAGATCTTTCAAAAATTTTGCGTACCTTAGCATTTGTGATAATGCCTCGACAAAAGGGATGTTGATGTGCAGCTGTTTGAACAACTCCAGAAATTTCTTATTCTGCTCATCTGTTTGGTCCTTCTTCAGCCGTGAAGGGTATGGTACTCGAGGTACGTAAGAGGAGGTGTTGCCGCAGCTTCCTTCTCTTTTTCCTGGGCCTTAGGCTGCACTTGCTCTGGTTCTTGTGCAGTCTTCTTTTCTTGCACTCTATTCTCCACCTCTCGCCCGCTTCTCAACGTGATCGCCTTCACGTGCTCTCTTCGGTTTGTCTCTGTATTGTTCAACAGGCTTCCTTGAGGTCTATCGGCCAGGGATTTTGCTATTTGACCCACTTGCGTCTCCAAGTTGTGCAATGACGCAGTGTGGTTGCGCAACGTCGCCTCCACGTTCTGAAACCTGGTGTCAGTAGATTGAATAAACTTAGAAAGTACCTTTTCAAGTTCAGAAACTCTCTCTGGAATAGAGGGTTGTTGTGGGAAACCCGGAGGAGCTGCTTGCTTCTGCTGGCCTTGATTGCTCCATGAGAAGTTCGGATGGTTCCTCCATCCCTAATTGTAGGTATTTGAATAAGGGTTCCATTGTCCCCTCACTGGATTTCCAACAAAATCCACTTGCTCCATTGGTGCTGACACCCCCACTGAGATAGGGCAATCTGTAGAGCTATGTCCACCTCCACAACTATCGCAAGTGCTAATGGCAGCTACTCGTGAAGTTGTAAGGGTGTCTAGCTTCTTGCTTAGTGCTTCAACTTGGGTTGCTAGTGATGTAACGGCATCAAAATCATGTATTCCTGCAACCTTCTTCTTCTCCCTCGAGCTCCATTGGCAACTGTTGAGAGCCATGTCTTCAATGAGCTGCCTTGCATCCTCTGGGGTCTTGTTACCCATAGTCCCACCTGCGGCCGCATCTAGGAGTTGCCTAGTGCTTGGATTCAGTCCATTGTAGAACGTGTGTATAATCATCCAATCCGGGAATCCGTGTTGGGGACATCGCCACAGAAGGTTCTTGAAACTTTCCCATGTCTCGAATAGAGACTCCAACTCATTCTGAAAAAAGGAAGAGATCTCATTGCGGAGCTTCGTTGATTTCCCGGGAGGGAAATATCGTGCAAGAAAAGCTTCCACCATCTCGTCCCAAGTGGTAATGGACGCTCTTGGCAATGATTGGAGCCATTGTTTTGCTCGTCCCTTCAATGAGAATGGGAAGGTCCTCAATCGAATCGCATCATCCGAGACCCCGTTGATCTTGAGCATATCACAAACCTCCAAGAAATTTTCAACATGGGCATTGGGGTCTTCATCAGGCAGCCCATTAAACTGCGCGGACTGCTGAACCATCTGAATGAATGCCGGCTTCAGCTCAAAATTGTTAGCCGCAATGGCGGTCTAACAATGCTCGACTGTGTTCCTCGGGCTGAAGGTCTAGCAAAATCAGCAAGCGTCCTTGGTTCATCTTCGTGGTCTGCCATGGCCGCAGATCCTTCAGCTTCAACTTCAACTTGCTGTTCTTGAACAACTTCAGGCTCCTTGCTTCTCTTGTGAAGTCTTCGCTCAATTTCAGGGTCTCCTTCAACTAATGTCGATGGGTTCCCTCTGGTCATAAGCTGGACCTGCAATCATATAAACAAAAGAAAATGAGAACAATGAAAGTAGAGAGGATGCAATTAAAAAACAGTAAAAATAAATGAATGGCTAAAGTAACAAAATACTAGCGTTCCTAATATCCTGTTCCCCGGCAACGGTGCCAAAAACTTGATGCGTCTCCGCAACAACACAACAGGGTGATGTGTGTCAAGCCCTTGCATTACCGCAAGTGCAGGGGTCGTCAAGTAATAAAAGTGGACCCAAAGGGTCGGGTTGTCGAACCACAGGGAACAGAAGTACTAGTAATAGCCTCTCTTTTGTTATCTAGCCTAATGAGTGTAGTGTGTGATGATCTAATGGCCAAAACTAAGAGTGTCACTACAAGTGCGCAGGGAATAAAAAGGAAAAGAGTTCTCAATCAATAAAAGTGAGGTATCCGGACAATGCTCCCCTGGGATTCGGGTGTTAGATGTAGATTACAAGTGTTTCTAAACGAAAACAATGAGTCGTGGGTATCCTAAGGTATAACGGCCCCGGCCTCCAGGTCGCCGATAACTAGTCCCCTATGAGGTCCCGGCGGAGAATTCTCTTGACGCCTCACACCACATATGACTGCTTAAAACTCTAGGGATCCCAAAGATATAACCAATTCCTAAAAGTAGATCTAACCCTGCCTCCAGGTGAAAGATCCCTAACCTCCTACGAGGTCCCGGCGGAGAATTCTCTCGACGCCTCACACCACATATGGTTTCTTGACACTTAGGGAATATGGAGATAGGAAATATCTGTCGGAAGGGAAAGGGGACACTCCGCTATCTCACGGCTCACCCTCTCAACCCTCTTTACTCTTGGTAATTCTAAACCTAGCGGTGATCTCTCTCTTCACTAGATTGAATAAAACATGCAAGGCAATTAATAATGAAATCAAAAGCACGAACAAGCATTAAGAACTCAAGAGTAAAACTCAAACTGATAAATTCGAATAGAAACACAATGTAAATCTAATGAAAATAAGAATCCTAGGGTTTACATGTCCGAATACCCTCTAGGGGTTTAGCTCTCCATGGAGCGAGTCACAAAACAAGTAATAAATTCATAAATAAGTTCCAAAGACATAAAGAATAACCCCCTTAAATCCGTGATGATGGTCTTGATGGGTAGTTTCCACGTCTGGATTGAATCCACTCCGAAGCTAGGTCGCCGATGGCTTCCTTGATGCTATGACGGAGGAGGAATCGATCTAAGTTGGTGAGGAAAGCTTCCCAAAGCCGCAAAGAACTCCTTCCAAGCCCTAGCCGCCTTATCTCTCGAAAGTGGCCGAAAAGTTCCCTAAAAATTATCACAAGGCGGCTTTTATAATTTGAATTCGGGGCTTTACGCGGGCATCCACACGGGCATCCACACGCCCGTGTGGAAATTCCACACGGGCGTGTGAAGTACTTTTGCTACAGGGCGTGTGAATTCGGGGCTTTACGCTTGAAGATGAAGGGTTGCTTGGGGGAATATGAAGAGCAAGGGGCTTTTTCATGTTTAAGTACTCCACATGGCCGTGTGGAAATTCCACACGGCCGTGTGGATTCTCTGGATGACCCTCACTCAACTCCCCATTTTCCACACGGTCGTGTGTAATTTCCACACGGCCGTGTGGATTCTCTGCATTGCGAAAGTTCTTACTGAATAAATCCACATGGCCGTGTGGAAATTCCACACGGCCGTGTGGATTCTCTGGATGAGAGAATTCTTTCACAAAGTCATCCACACGGCCATGTGGAAATTCCACATGGCCGTGTGTTTCCATTTTTCAGCTCAAATATAATCTAAACTCTACAGAAATCATTGAAAACACATGGAACGACTGCAGAAGTTGAAAACTAACAAGTTTACACTGAAATCTCGCAAAATTCACAGGACTACCACCTAACTTGCCAGAAACGATGAAAACACTAAAGTGCACTACACCAGCAATGAATCCACACAAACCACAAATTAAAAACTAAACTGCAGAAAGAAAAACTAACTACAACTCGTGCAAAGAATTTTTTAAAAATTGGGTTACCTCCCAATAAGCGCTTGTTTTACGTCACTAGCTTGACGTACCTGTTTCTCTAGACTGAAGGGGGGTCATGGGTCGAAAGCACTTCGCTGCCTGGAAATTTGAGACATGATGAGCATAAATTCTGGAAATTAGAGGATGAGGGATTGAACTTGTTACCAGATGGAGGGGTATTGTTCATTTTCCTTGAAGGGCTGTCCGCAAGTTTGTTCGTTTGCTTCTTGCGGCGATGTCTTACCCTCCTTAGCTTCTTAATGAATTTGTTGACTATACCCGTGGGAGGTTCTTCTTTGTCCTCTAGAGCAGCTAAGGAACTCTCATCATCACTTACCTCTTGGTCTAGCCATCCCGCCAAGGGGTCCGGACAAAAATTTTCCTGCACAAAATCATCAATCAGCTCGTCAGTAGTGTCAAGAAAAATATAAAGTGTCATCAAAGTCGAGAGAATGTCTCATGGCTTCATCAAGGCGGTAGGTTAGCTTTTCATCTCCAATCCTTAATGTCATCTCTCCGCCGTCCATGTCTATAAGGGCCTTGGAAGTACGCAAAAAGGGTCTTCCAAGTATCAGAGGTACGTCGACATTCTCATCCACATCAAGAACTACAAAGTCAGCAGGAAATATGTATTTGTCCACTTTCACTAGGACGTCCTCAATGATGCCTCTCGGATGACGAACGGATCGGTCAGCTAGTTGTAAGGTCATCCGAGTGGGCCTTGGCTCTCCCAGTCCTAGTTTCTTGAAGAAGGAGTAAGGCATGACATTGATACTGGCTCCTGAGTCTGCCAATGCCTTCTCTTCACCCAAATTCCCAATGTTACATGGGATGATGAAGCTTCCGGGGTCTTTCATCTTGTTAGGTAGATTCTTCTGCAACACAGCTGAACAAGATGCATCCAAAATCACCGCTGCACCCTCTTCCAATTTCCTCTTGTTAGTTAAGAGGTCCTTCAAAAATTTTGCATACCGAGGCATTTGAGACAAAGGCTCCACAAAAGGGATATTAATGTGCAGCTGCTTGAAAAGGCCCAGAAACTTCTTATATTGTTCATTATTTTGATCACTCTTCAGCCTTGAAGGATAAGGAATTCTTGGCTTGTATGGTGCGGGTGCTACCTCTTTTTCCTTACCCTTCTCCTTGTCTTTCTCCTTAACAGGAACTTTAACAACCTCTTCAGCGGGAAGTCTACCCTTATCACTACTTTTGCTCAGAGTGATTGCTTTCAGCTGCTCTCTTGGGTTTGTCTCTGTATTTCCCGGGAGACTTCCTTGAGGTCGCTCAGATAAAGACTTCGCAATCTGCCGTACCTGATTTTCCAAGTTATGTAATGAAGCGGTGTGATTGCGAAGTGTACTCTCCACGCCTTGGAAGCGCGTGTCTGAGGACTGAATGAACTTGGTTAATGCTTTCTCCAAGTCCGTCATTCGGCTCTCAAGCCCTGAAACTCGGCCGTCCATGTTTGGTTGTTGGGGTTGCTGAAATCCGGGGGGTGCAGAGGGCCTTTGTTGCCCTTGGTTGCTCCATGCAAAGTTCGGGTGATTTCGCCACCCCGGATTGTAGGTGTTGCTATAGGGGTTCCCTTGACCTCGTCCTGCATTCCCCACAAAATCCACCTGCTCAACAGGTGCTGTTCCGACCACAGATCCTTTGGTTCCTAAATACAACTCCAACTCTTAAGTGACCATAAAACAGGTTATAGGGATCACAAGGGAAACTTTATTTCTTTCACACACAAATATACACAAATTCTTTCTATTCTGGGTCCGCCTAACATAGACTGCACAAAAATCTTTCAGATGGATGCACATGCTGGCCAGGCACAAGAGCCACCCTCTTAATCGATTACAGTCTACATATACGCATTCATGCTTAAAAAGCAGAGGAATACTGGCATAGACCGCCTTTTTTTTTCACAACCCTGATAAACTACCTGCTAAAAACTTCACTGAAGGTTGGTGATAAACGTCTAAATATGCGTATTTTATATGTATTCATTTGTTTTATTATATTATCTTTTTGATAAGTCGATGCCCTTTTTATAGTCTAAATCTCTTTATTTTGTGTTGCAGACCCAAAATGAGCTCAAGAACGTATTTAGGAAGAATTCGACACCAAATACGACGTTTTTGGGGTTTTCACTGTAGCAGTACTGTAGCAAAAAATGCAGTAAAAATACTGTAGCAGATACTGTAGCACCGAGGTGAAATTTCCTGCAAAACTTTCTGGATGCCTCACGGGCAACCTCACGGCCGTGAGGCAGCCCGTGAGAAGTCGCGATTTTCACCCTTTTAAGGGCTTCTAGGGCATAAAAGAAAGGGGACCCTTGGCCTCTTCTTGGAGCTCCACACCACCTCTTTCAAATCCGACCAAGAAGGAGAGCTTCGAGGGCATTTCCACGGTGGAATCGGCGAGGAGAGCGCGTTCTTGTGCGGGATCTACCTCTAGGGCTTCAAATCTTGAGGTTGAAGACGACGGGAAGCCACCCCTTCGAGTGGCGTCTTTGGAAGCTTCTTCGACTCTAATCTTTGGAGGGAGGTCTTTTATGTTGGGTTTAGTTATTTTCATGCTTTTCTTCATGTATTTGGAGACTATGAGCAACTAAAACCCCAAGGTCACCGGATGTGGGTGAACCTTGGGGTGAACTTGTGATGTTTGGATGTTTTGGTTTAATTCATGCTTGTTAGCTTGTTTGTGATTCATGTTTGGTGTTTTTGAATGCTTGGGTATGCATGAGAACTCTGTGTATCCATACTTAGCCAATACTAGGTTGCATGACCATTGCCCTAGTATTAGACTCACCAAGCTTGGAAGGGAAATACGTACAAATACGCCGTGACCATCAGGTATTTGTACCCCTCCAATTCTAGGGTTAATTACTCATGTGTGATTCAACCTTAGCTTGAGAAAACCATCTTGCCCTTTGCAATCGTAGGAGGAATTGTACGGGTATAACCCGTATTCAATACTCGTACCGGATTAGGGGTCAATTGCCGTGACCATCGGGTTGACCTAATCTAGGGTTTTCTCGGTCCTTCAAGCCACTTGCATGTTAATCCAACATCCTTCGCACTTTAGTAACCCCGAGGCGATCCTCATCCGTGACCATCTTCTCATCCTGATTTCCTCCCGTTTATCGCCCTTCGTATTTAGGAGTTTAATTGCTTTTGTTTTACTTCTTTATTTTCTCATTCCAAATCTCAAGTTTGATCGGCTAGACAACATTGTAAAAAGGAAGTAAGAATAGATTCTCGGGCCCTTGGGAATACGACCCACTCGTGCTTGCGCGAGTGGTTTATTACTTGACGACCCCGTGCGCTTGCGGGACGATCACCAGTTGGAGAAAACAACAAAGGAACTTAAAAGCTTTTAAAAGTGCATTGAAGAAAGAATTTAACAAATTAATGCCAAAGCCATTAAGATGGGTTGGTTAGAGTGTACAAGGTGAAAGTCATCGTAAGCATGTATACAGGTGCACTAAAGATGAAATAGGGCTACATTAAAGTACAGGTACTGTACAGCTCACGACTATCATCCTACCAAGCTAGGAAGTTCTTTAACAATACAATCATAGCCATCATAGGTGACAAGCATGCACAAATACAAAATACTCCAAGTAAATAACCATCCCCACACCTAAAGTTGTACATTGTCCTCAATGTATCTAAGTTAGCAGAATAATGTGAAGGATGAAAATGATAAGCAAAGAATGGGGGTGAAGAAACTTCCCTGATTCCTTGGTGTGATTCTCAGTTGTTCCACTTGGATCAGGAGTATATCACCTAAGGAGGGCGACACAAGTAAAACTCCCAAAATTAAAAACCCTGAAAAAAACAAGGAGCTTATCATCATTCAAAGTTTTTCAAGAGGAAAAAGAAATAAAGTAAGGAAAAGAGAGCTCCAACATAAATAACAAAAGAGCTTAGTAGGGAAAAGCCCTAGCTAACTCAAAAGTACAAGTCTTAACAACAAACAACGAAGAACAAAAGAGAGAAAATAAACAAGGTCGTGTCATGGGTCTAAAGTGATGATGCGGCGCAAGTAGTGGCAGCAGAGGTCGATGAGGATGAGCTGCGAACAATGGTTAGGAGCTCGGATAGGTCGCGCTCAATCCGGCTGGCGAGCGGTGATGATCTCCCTCTGTCCTCGCTCAAGGCTCGGAACTTGCTGCTGGACCTCAGCGCGAAATGATTCAAACCCGGGCTGTCAACGATGGCGAACTCTCCCAGCATCTTGGTCAAGGCTCGACTCAGTCTCAGTGTCATGTGAGGTGCCTGGGTTCTGTGAGTGTGATCCTTGCCTCTGGGCAAGGCGATAAATGCTTCCCCGCTTCTCAACGATCCCAATGGAGACGAGTGTTTGTATCCCTAAGGGAGCAATAGATCCTACCACTGTCATGCCTCTAGTGTGCTCAATAAGTCCCATGCCCCAGATAAGTCGAGTGATGTAGGGTCCAGCGAAGATACCGCCCAAACGAACAAACTTACCCTGATGGGAAAGGGTCTCTGCTATCAAGTGTCCCATATGGATAGGCTGACGCTCAATGATGCTATAAAGCATAGTCAGATCGTGGCGCGTCACTACCCAAGTAGACTCAACTCTACCCCCAATACTCCTAGTCAGAAGAGCATGGATAACTCGATGAGCAGGGTTTATGAGTTGGGATGCCTTCCATGTTCTTGAGCTAGCAGAGATGGAATGCTAATAAGATGTGTTCGCTTTCAACTGTGGGACTTCATCAATGGATTGCTTGAATGCGGATGATCGTAGTTGAGCTTCTGTATATAGACCCAAATACACACCAATATCATCCTCCGAAACACGGTGTTTCTTTCCAAAAGCCCGAAAGGTGACATGGTTTGATTGGTGGGTCAACGGGTATGCCTTGACCATCTCTATGGAGCTAAAGACTTCCAAGGTGAGTTCCTTGAAAGTGGCTTTGATAAACGCCTAAGTATACGTATTTTATACGTATTAATTTGTATTATTTTATTATCTTTTTATGAGCTGATGCCCTTCTTATGGTCTAAATCTCTTTATTTTGTGTTGCAGACCCTAAATAAGCCAAAATGAGCTCAAGAACGTATTTGGGAAGAAATCCGTATTGAATACGACGTTTTCGAGTTTCTATCACTGTAGCAGTACTGTAGAAGGATTACTGTAGCATGATTACTGTAACCGTTACTGTAGCGGGGCACTGTAGCATCGAAACGGGATTTTCTGGAAAAAGGCTGGAAGCCTTGCGGGCAAGCATGCGCCGGCAAGGCAGCCCGTATGGATGCCCGAAAAAGAGGTTTATAAAGGAAAGTTAGGGCATTCTTTGAGGGGATCATCATCTACTTTTTTAGGGCCGGCGCCCCACCTTCTTTGCCGGCCATTTCCGGCGATCTACGGCGTAAGCTTCACCAAGAGGGAGGCACACATCGAAGGAGAAGATTTGGAGGGAAGATCCAAGACATCAAAGTGTATTTTGAAGGTCTTCATCCATTCAAGGGTTTCCAAAGCTAGAGGGAGTGTTTCTTCCTTCTTTTCTTGTATATTTGCTCCTTGAACTTGTTTGAGTGTTCCTCTTTCATGAGGAACTAATTTATTTGTGGTTTGGACATGATGAATTCTAGGGTTGTTTGTTTGTAATTTGGATGATCATCCTTGTGATGTATTGTTGGATGTTGTATTTCTTTTATGGAATCTTATAGTTTGTGGTTCATGTTTGGTGTATTTTAATGCCTTGGTATGCATGAGAACTCGGTGTGCCAATTCTGGGAAATGCTAGGTTGCATGACCATTGCCCTAGTATTAGACTCACCAAGCTTGAAAGGGATTCATGTATGAATACACCGTGACCATCGGGTATTTCGTACCCCTCCAACCATTAGGTATGAACATAGATATTGTGTTTGACCCTATTTAGAGTTTTCCCTAAGTTTAATGCAATCATAGGAGGATTTGGGCGGATGTGATTCCGATCCAATACTTCTACCGGATTAGGGGTTGATCGCCGTGACCATCGGGGTTGACCTATCTTAGGAGTCTCTTGGCCCAGCTACCATCTCAATATTTCATCCTAAATTCAGGACCTAATGACAACCCTAGGAGAATTCATTGTCCAAATCACCTCTTCGTGTGTTTGATTCTATCTTGTTCGCTAAATGTGTGTAGTAGTAGCCCGGATTTCATTTTAATAGTTTTTTATCTTTTTGCAATCACTGTTTATCTTTTGAAGTGTTAGGCTAGGAAATAGACGAAAGGGGAGTAATAGTAGCTCCTTGGGCCCTTGGGAATACGACCCACTCGTGCATGCGCGAGTGGTTTATTACTTGACAACCCCGTGCGCTTGCGGGATCACCATCAGGCTTCTTCAATCGAAAACAATTTATCCCAACTACCATTGGAAATAAGCTCCAACACCGTGTCATCTAATCCGAAAGTGCTCAAAGCTTCCCAATCAATCTTCCTCACCGTGCCGAACCCTTTTCGCGATAAGAGTGCAAAACGGGTCTTATGTTCTTCCTTGGAAAATTGGGGTTCATGGACGGGAGGGGAAGGTTCCCTCCTAGGTCTCTTGGAAGCTAGTTTCTTGATTGGCATCCTATAGAAACAAAGTAGAGATTATCCAACTAATTTAAAAGCAAAATAAGCACCAAAAAAAATGAAGAAATCCAAGAAAAAGTGTATTGCTAGACATCAACCATCAGCTAGACCATATCTGAAGGTTGAGCATATCTGAAGGAACTTGGACAAGTGAGCATGCGGGTCTTCATCAGCTAGACCATCAAACTGTACTGAGTTTTGTACCATCCCAATTGTGCTTGCTTTTATTTCAAAATTATTCGCAGGCACGGTGGGAACCAACACACTAAATTCATCCCCGGTGAATTGTGGCCTTTCATAATCAAACAGAGTTCTTCTTGGCTCGGCCATAACTGTGGGCTCACTGGATTCTACCTGAACTTCTCGTTGTCTTGAACCCTCAATACCTTCTCTCAAACGACGGTGCAGTGTTCTTTCTATCTCGTTATTGGGTTCAATCAAGTTTGCTTGACTCGCTCGTGTCATAAGTTGGGTACCTACACGGATTAAGGAGTCACGACGTTAGCTAACAACATGAAATACAAAAAGAGCAACAAAAAACACAAAGGTAGAATAATTACAAAATCTCAACAACCAAAAATGAGAAAACACAAAAACAAAACAAAACACACAACAAAAAGAAAGAAAAACAAAAGAAAAAGAAAAGGCTAAATCAACAAGCTTAAAGCTTTCCAAATATCCCTCGGTAGTTCCCCGGCAACGGCGCCAAAAACTTGATCGACGGAAAGTGTGAACACCCGCAAGGGCACGGGGTCGTCAAGTAATAAACCACTCGTGCACGCACGAGTGGGTCATATTCCCAAGGGGCCCGAGGAGCTACTTTACTCACTTCTTACGTGTTGTTTAGCTCACCGATTCACTTTCAAGAGAAAAGAAAGGAAAGAAAAGAAACAAACTACAAGAGAAATTATCTAAATAAATGCGACTAAAGTAAAAAACACGGGAGATGCTCAGGGATGGAAAACGGTCATGGATGAGGATCCCCAAGGGGGCTATTCAAGTGAGTAGGATAATTGAGAAATTAAGAATGTGGCTAGTTGGACCGAGAAAACCTTAACTTAGGTCAACCCGATGGTCATGGCAATTGACCCCTAACCCGGTACAAGTGTTGAATAAGGAATTTCTTCCACTCAACCTCTCACACGGTTGCACGGCGAATGATGGTTTCCTCAAGTTAGGGTGGAAAACTAGTTAGTTTTCAACCCTAGAAATGGAGGGGTACAAATACCCGATGGTCACGCCGTATTTATACAATAATCCCTTCCAATTTTGGTGGATTCTAGCACTAAGGCAATGGTCATGCTACAAAGTGCTACCAAGAATTTGATACAACAATTAAGCACATGTACCAAAACGATTAAGAATACCAAACAAGGATCACAACAAGCCAATCATACAATAGATAACTCAAATAATCCAAAACATCACAAGTTTTGCCCCCAAGGTTCACCTACATCCGGTGACCTTGGGGTTTAGTTGTTCATGTTCAACAAATCCACCAAAAAAATCATGCAAATAACTAAAATAAACATGAGGAACACTTCCTCAAATGGTGAAGGCCGAATGACGCTTGAATCCCCGGAGAAAACCTTCCGAAGACGCCACTCGAAGGGGTGGCTTCCCGTTGTCTTCAACCTCCAAACAATGAAATCCTTGAAGTGGATCCTCCAAGATCTTGCTCTCCCCACCTAAGAAAACTCGGATTTCCTCTCCTTTTGCCCTCCTAAATGGTGTGGAAGTGATGTCCAAACCCTAGCCTCCTTTCTCCCCCAAAACTCTCTCCAAGATGATGCAAAAGTCCCCCCAATAAATGCCCTAGATCGGCCTTAAAACCCCAAATCCCGATGGGTAAACGGGTCGGTATACAGCCGGTATGCTGACCCCACGGGATTTCTACCTTTCTGCCGAGAAGTCCGCGATGAGCTACAGTAACTGCTACAGTGAATGCTACAGTACTGTCCTACAGTAACCTGTCTCGAAAACGCTGTTTTGGTGTCGAATTTGCTCCCCATCTCATCGTCGAGTCCCCAGAGCTTCTGGCTCGCCTGAAATACAAAGATAAAGCAATTTAGACCTAAAAAGGCATAGATTTAACAATAAACTGTAAAGATAAAATACAACACATACATGTAAAATACGTACTTTTAGACATTTATCATACTTTACATGTGCTTGAATGTAGTTCTGTTTCATCTTTAGTGCACATTGATACCTGATCACTATAACTTCCACTTCGGACACTCTAACCCATCTTATTGATTTAGTGTTAGGATGTTAAATTCTTCTTTCAATAGTCCTTTAAAAACTTTTGAGTCTCATGTTTTTGCTTTAACCCTAAGTGAGGTTTTAAGTGAGGTTTTTAGCAGGCTATTGATCAGGTGTCTTAAAAAAAAAAAAAAAGTGAAAATGAGTCTATGTCAGTATTCCTCTGCTTGTAAAAGCATGAATGCGTATATGTAGATCTGTAGTCAAGTAAGTTGGGTGGCTCTTGTGCCTGGCCATCATGTGCATCCTGCTGAAAGATTATTATGCAGTCTACGTTAGACGGACTCGAAAAAAAAAAAAAAAAAACAAATTTGACCTTTCAGACTCCTGTGCTGTCTCCCCGCCCTGTGATCGAGTGACTGAGAATAAAGTGAACTTACCTGAGGGCTGGGAGACGAAGAGATGAGGCCTTGGAGCGGCGAGGGTTGTACTCCCGGTCCGTGCTCAGTCGCTGCCAACAAGCCTCCTGGGACTCGCCGGGTGGTCGGGCTACGAGGAGGGCGTCGTACTCCGGAGTCCTTGTGAACTCCTCATCGTACAAGCCCAGTCTGACAGAAAACTCTGTTAGACTCATACGATGTAGATCGCCTAGAGCCTGGAACTGTACTGTGCCGGCGCGGTGGTAGCTGACTGGGCCTCGAGATAGCTCGAAGGTCGCAAGGACCTCCAAAGACAGCTCCCGGTAGGCGGGGTCGGTGATGGAAAGCAGTCTCGTCCAGGCGCCCCCGCCAAGGTAGCGGCGCACGTCTGCCTCCAAGCCCACCTCGCGGAGGACCTCCCAACCTATAGCTCGCATCTCGCCAAACCGCTTCGCGCTCAAACGGTCATGGCGCTCCTGGTGAATGGGGGCACCAAAGGCTAGCGCAGGGGGAGCGGCTGGGGTCGATGACTCCCCTCTAGCCCTCTTCGAAGGAGGGCCAGATGTAATAGCCATCCTCGGCATGATCAAAAGTGTTGAAGAAGGAGTAGGAGCTATAAAACTCCGAGAAACCACGACAACCACCAGAAACTCGCGGAAAAAGCAAGAAAATGAAAGCACAAAGGAAGAGAGTCGCCGGTAAGAAGAAAGGAAGGGTGAACGGCGTGCTTAAAAAGAAGAAAATCGCAGGGAGAGGGACCGTCGCGCTGAGCACGGCCTCAGCACGGGCGTGTTATGCCAGTGCTTAAGTAAATTCAACAAAAAATGAAGAACGCGGCACGTCCGTGACGCGTGCACGGGAAGCGTGCTCAGGGATTCAGCACGGCCACGGCACGCCCGTGCTTCTCCCTATGCTGATTAGAAATGATCAATCTTGGAAAACCTGTGAATTGCACCCCAATCAGCACGGGGGTGTTATGCCCGTGTTGGGCCTAGAACCTTCCCTCATGAAGAAAAACACGCCGGATTCGAAACAAAATGCAACAAAAACACAAAAACACACAAAACAACAACCACAACAAAGAAATAACAAAGAAATAAAACAAATCGGGTTGCCTCCCGATAAGCGCTCTTTTAACGTCACTAGCTTGACGGGTCTAGCCTCATCTTAGGATGGTTCAAAGACATACCTTTCCTCTTGGTGCCCTGCAGACCAACATTCTATGAAAATACAAAAAGAATTTATCAGAAATGCATCACCAAAGCTGAGGTCATTAGTAGGATTACATTTCGGGGTAGAGGCTTGTTGTTTCTTTCTTTCCTCTACCTTCTGCGGCCATGTTTGGGCATTTGACCCCCTGCCTTTCCTTCTTTTGGCCCTCATTTCTGGTTGACAAATGCTCGATGGTGTAGTAGTGATGACTTCCTCTCGGTCTATGAGCTCTTCATCTGGGGGTTCCTCACCTAGTAAATCAGTAAGATGATCCTTTTGCCAAATTTCCTGCACACAATCACAAATAATGTCATTAGTAGTGTCTAGGAAATAGCAAGAATCATCAAATGCCATGGGGTATCTCATAGCTTCCTTCAGCTTGAATACAACTTCTTCATCTCCCACTCATAAGGTTAGACGACCATCCTTCACATCAATGATGGCTTATGAAGTAGCGAGGAATGGCCGCCCAAAAATTAGAGGTACCTCAGCCCGTTCGTCCAAATCCAGAACAACAAAATCTACCGGGAATATGAATTTGTCTACTTTCACCAAAATGTCCTCAACAATTCCCAAATTTTGGCGGGTGGTGCGATCAGCAAGCTGGAGCGTCATTTGGGTTGGCTTGAGTTCCCCCAACCCTAACTTCTGAAAAATTTTTAATGGCATCAAATTGATGCTTGCTCCTAAATCAGCTAGCGCTTTTTCATCCATCATTCCCCCAATCGTGCATGGAATGATGAAACTTCCCGGATCTTTCTCCTTTTTGGGAATCTTGTTTGAAATAATCGCTGAACATTCTTCACTTAATGTCACCGTCGAAACTGCCTCTAATTTCCTCTTGTTAGTCAGTAGCTCCTTAAGAAATTTAGTATACTTCGGCATTTGTGACAGAGCCTCAACGAACTGGACATTGATGTGTAAGGTCTTGAACATCTCAAGAAACTTTTTGAATTATGCCTCTTCTTGATCTTTCTTGAGTTTCGTAGGGTAAGGCAAAGGAGGTTTGTATTCTGCTACTAAGTCTTTCTCTTTCGCCTTCAACTTTTCCCTTACAGTCGAGCTTGACCCTGAATCTTTCCCCTGAACTTCCACCTCTTCTTCAAGTTGAGACTCTTGTTGTGCTTGTGGAGGTGGGGATTCAAGTTCCTTGCCACTTCTCAAAGTGACTGCCTTGAGGGACTCTCGAGGATTGACTTCAGTATTGCTCGGTAGTGCACCCGGGGGTCGTTCAGCAAGCGTCTTGGAGATCTGTGCAACCTGACGCTCAAGATTCTGTAAAGAGGCTTGCTGATTCCTCATCATCTCTTCATGCCCTGTGATTCGGGCATCATTAGCTTGAATGTATTGGCAAGGAGAGCTTCAATAAAAGGTCCCTTTTGTTCTGGTGGTGGGGGCCTCGAAAATGGAGGCTGCGTCTGTTGTTGTTGCTGCTGCTGCTGTTGTTGAGGGGGGCGCTGCTGCCCCTGACTCTGGTCTTTCCAGGAAAAGTTAGGGTGATTCCTCCACTCCAGGTTGTAGGAGTTGCTGTAGGGATTGCCTGAATACCTCTGGTTTTGACCGATGAAATCAACTTGTTCGGTCACCTGAACTCCTTCTGATGAGTAACTGGGCCCTGCTTGACCTGCCCAACTGTCCTGATTGCCACTTTGTGTCGAAGACTGAATCTGCATTGTGTCAAGTCTCTTAGAAATAGCTTCGACCTGTGCTGCCAAGGTAGTGAGTACATCAACTTCATAAAGACCTGTGCTGTCTTCACCGGTTTGTTCCTTTCAGAGCTCCATTGATATCCATTGGAGGCCATGTTCTCAATCATATTCTGTGCCTTGTCAGGTCTTTTGCTACACAAGGAGCCTCCTGCTGCGGCATCCAACATCTGCTTAGTGGCCACATTCAATCCATTATAGAATATTTGGATTTGCATCCATTCCACTATTCCATGCTGCGGGCACTTCCTCAACAATTGTTTATACCACTCCCAGGTATCATACAGTGTCTCAGATTCTGCTTGCTGGAATGAGGACATATCACTTCTCAGCTTGGTGATCTTGACTAGTGGAAAATATCTAGTCAAAAATTTTTCGGCAAACTGTTCCCAGCTTGTAATCGAACCCGCTGGCAAGGAACTTAGCCATTGCTTGGCCCTCCCTCGTACAGAGAATGGGAACAATCTAAGACGAACCACATCCTCAGACACATTGTTCGCCTTGAAGGTGTCACAGATTTCTAGGAAAGTTGCAAGATGAGCATATGGGTCCTCATCTTGGAAGCCATCAAATTGGCACATCTGTTGCACCATTTGAATAAAATTGGGCTTCAGCTCGAAGTTGTTGGCCGCAACTGGGGGCCGAACAATGCTTGATCCAGATCCCTCCAAATTAGGCCGGGCATAATCTGAAATGCTCCTCTGATTTCCAGCCATGTTTTCCTCAACACTTACTTCCACTGACCCGGTTTCTCTTACGTGAATCTATCGCTGTCTCCGACGAAATGTCCGCTCAATATCTGGATCTGGATACGCAAGATGGGAAGAATTCCCCCGGGTCATGCACTGCACCTGCACAAACACCAAAAGAAAAAGATGAGATATGAACTTTCAGGCTTAATGCAAAAAGAGAAATAATAAATAGCTTAAGAAAAACAAAGAAAAACAAAAGAACAAAAACAAAGAATACAAGTAAAATAAGAACAAAAGAAATGAAACTGCAAAGCAAAATAACGGTTAGATTACTAAGACTGTCCGAATTCTTAGAAGTTGCCAGTCCCCTGCAACGGCGCCAAAAACTTGGTACGCCCCTTGCGTAACCGCAAATACACGGGTCGCACAAGTAGTAAAGTGTACTTTTTAGGTCGGGTAGTCGAATCCACAGGGACTGGTATAGCTTCCAATAGTAACGTCCTGCTTAATATCTAACCAGACAGAAGGTGATGGAATTGACTTAGGATTGACTTCAAGGAGGTTAAAGGAAAAGGAAGTTCACCAAGGGAAAATTTGAGGTTTGACTCGATGGAGGACATGGGGCCCCGGGGTTGGATTTCCGACGTTCACTAACTCGGTCTTCCTCAGTACTTATCAGATATCCTAACTCTCTTTGAGATCGATAATAAAGCTTGGAATAAGAAGGCAGGGTAAACCACACTGGAAGGGAAAGGGGACGTGTTGCTACCTCTCAACTCACCCTCTCGACCCTCTTCAATCTTGGTTAATCTAATCCTAATGGTGATGGTCACTCGTCAAAAGGATGATTAGATTAGCCCTCAACCCTAGTGTCACTCTAAGGGAGAAACAATTAAGCACACAAGATTGAAACTCAAATAAATCTCAATTTAAAATAAAAGCAATAGAGTCATTGAAACAAAGGAATTCTAGAGTTTACATGTCCAAGTACCCACTAGGGGTTTAGCTCTCCATGGAGCAATACAAGTTCATCAAAATAAATGAAGATAAATGCTAGTAATCCATAAAGAAAACCCCCTTAAGCTTCGTGCTGATGGCCTATGAGGGCTACTCCTTCTTCTCCACGGATCCTTCCTCCAAGCCTAGGGCACACCTCGCCGAATCGAAGTCGTCGAAGGCTCCCCCAATAGCTCTCCTTGGAAGGAATCGATGTTGAAATCGGTGAAGAAACGCCCCCAAAACGCAGCAAAAACCTTCTCAAACCCTAGCCGAACTCTCCCCCAAAGATAGGAAAAAGATCCCCTTAAAACGCTTCAGAACGGCCTTTGAAATGGCAAAAATCGAGGATCCACATGGCCATGTGGAAAATCTACACGGCCCTGTGGAAATTCCACACGGCCGTGTGGAAATTCCACATGCCCATGTGGATTTTCAGCCTCTACAAAATGGCATCTATAGGTCCCCGATTTCGCCCGTTTTTTCCTCTGAGGCCACACGAACGGACACGCGATCGTGTGGTAGGTCATGAGGCATTTCTTGATGTCAAAAAACCCTTGGAGAGCTTTTGAAATCTTCGATCAAATCAGAATGAGCGAGTATGACTGCCTTCGTGTCCTTCTACAAAAACTGTCTTGAAACCTTTAGAAGTTGGCACATACTCTCTTGTTTGACCCGATTTGCATCTTAAACTTTGTGTTTGCACAAAAGGACTCCACTCGGCACCATCATGACCTATTTTTGCTTTTCTTCGCATAAACCTTCTTCACAACCCTAACTGCATGAAAGAACACAAAAACACACGAAATGAGAGATATAACCTGAAAAATGTGATGCTCATGCATGGAAAACATCTCAAATAATATGTACATGCAAGCACTTATCAAACTCCCCCACACTTAAGCTTGTGCTTGTCCTCAAGCAAAATTTATACAATAAAATCCACAAGTAGAGTGGTTGAAGTGCTTAGCCTTAAGATCACCAAAAAGTATGTAAGGAGAGGATTCTTAAACAAAGGAACAATTTGCAACATAGAAAGGTAAAAACCAATGCTCTAGCAAAAACTCAAAGCACAAAGAAAATAGAATCTGACTACGTGTGTGTGTGTATACTTACTCATGCCAACCCCGAGTTTACTCTTAAAAGTTCTTATTGAAAAGGATTTATTTGAGGACAAAGAATAGGCAGTAGCTGCACACAACCTCGAAGGTAGCCATTTCCCAAGATGCCTCCTGGGCGGCTTTCACACTTTTTGAGGTGGTAGCTTTTCCACCCGGAAGTTTTAGCTTTCGCACAACCAATTAGATAGCTCTTTCTCTCATTAGGGCATAGCTAGTTTCCGACTTATGAGAGTAGCTGCATACAACATAGGTGGTAGCTCTTTCCACCCCGAAAACAAGTAAACAAATAAAAGCATTCTTCTCTTTTTTTTTTTTTAATGAAACTAAGGTCCTTTCAGTACTGAACTAGAGTTGTCAGGGCTAATAGAGCAAGTAGTGTGTAAGAAATGCAATCAGACAAAAAATTTCTAAGTTTTTCGAGTAAACTAGAGCATGGTGACAATCGACGTTTAAAATTCTCCTAAATTCAAGACTGCAATCCTTGTCCCTTAAGGTGAACTATCATTGGCTAAATGAGCATGAAAGTGATGAGCATAAATAAAGAACGTGTGTAACGTGAACTCCCCCCCACACTTGAGATGTACATTGCCCTCAATGTATAAATGCATGCATAAATAATAAAAATCTATAAAGAACTGAACATGAAAATGTGGGTATTAAAAACAACACTCCCATGATCTCCATATGTATATTGTGGTGGAGTTGAAGTAGCGGGGACTGAAGCTGTGAAGGGTTGTGAAGTTCACACGGCCGCGTGGATGAAGCACACGTGCGTGCCTATGACTATTCCTCAAAACATGACTCACAAGACCATCTGCACGTCACAAAAGGGGTTCAGTGAAGCTCAACACAAACAAATAAACAAAAGAGTTAATAAGCATGACAACCAAACTTAAACTCGACACAAGCACACGAACTGAAAACAGTAAGATAACGCTCAGAAGGTAAAATCTTCCTGAGTAAACAAAAACTCAAAAGAAATAAAAGTACACAAAAAAATAAAAACAAAAAGCAAAGACGCCTCAAGCGTCGTCATCTGCTAGTGCTGCTGGTGATGCCGGGGATGCATGTGGTGCTCGGGGTGCGAAAGACGTGGTGGAGTTATTATCTCTCGCCATCATCTCGTCCGCCAACTCTTCCGCTTGTTCATGCTCAATCGCGGCCAACGCTTGCAAGTCGGGGTCTGTGTCTAGCCGAACTTGAGCCTTGAGAGGTGCTCAAGCCGGGTTTGATGTTTGGGTGCGGCGAACTCCAACGGCTCAGGCGAGGGCTCACGAGGCCCACGAGGACGCTTGGAAGTTTCTTTGTCCTTGGAGGCATTTCTGCGCAAAAGAGAGGCAAACTGGTCATTTTGGGGCAAAAACTAAATGCCAGGGATCCACATGGCCGTGTGGAATTTCCACACAGCCGTGTGGACACTCTGGATGTGAAAAACTCCCCTTTATGATCCACACGGCCGTGTGGAATATCCACATGGCCGTTTGGATCTTCGGCCATGGCTATACGGCCATGGTTGATGCACTTTGACACGTGCAAAGTTGCCATACTTCCACCATTGGTGTTTATAGCATAAAAGCAAGCATTTCCCATTAAAATAACATCTAAAACACAAGAATCATCACCCAAATCCAATTAAGAAAATTCATGGCAAGAAGAGAGAAAAAAGGGTTTACCGGAGAAGATGAAGTGCAAAACCTTGATAAAACTCCGATTATAACACCTAATCCCTATAAATACGTGAGAGAATCGAAGGAGAAGCAATTTGGTCGCGATCTTTGTAGTGGGGGAGTTTGAAGATGAAAGGGTGTGAAATAGAAAAGAAGAGAAAACTAACTTCTCTTGTTTAAGTCATCCACATGGCCATGTGGAAATTCCACATGGCCATGTGTTTTCTCTGGATGGCCCTTACGTAAAACACCCCAATTTCCACAGTGTTTTCAACATGGCCATGTGTTTTCTCTGGATGAGCCCAACACACAATAACTCAAATCCACATGGCCATGTGTTTTCTCTGGATCGCATATAAACTTCTGAACAAAATCCACATGGTTATGTGGAAATTCCACATAGCCATGTGTCTTCTCTGGATTGTAATTTTGCAGCTTACAAAATAGTACTCGCATGCCATGTGAAAATTCCACATGGGCATATGAAAATTCAATCTTTGCCAAAGAAGCTCAAAATCACTCACATGGCCATGTGCAAATTTCACATGGCCATGTGGATCCATTTTCAGCCCAGATTTTGTTCAAAATCTGCAGAACTAATGGAAAACACATGCAAACACTGCAGAAAATGAAATCTAGCATAAACATGGCTGAAAACTCGACGAATTCACAGGATGAACACTCAAACTTGCCAGAAATGATGAAAACATTGATTTGCATCTAGAAACGACTATGATGCACTACACCGAAGATGAAACAACAGAAAACTAAAACTAAACAAAAACTATGATGCAGAAATTAAAACTAACTAAAACAAGTGCAATGAATTTTAAAAACTTGGGTTGCCTCCAAAAAAGAGCTTGTTTTACGTCACTAGCTTGACGTACCTGTTCTTCAACTCAAGGAGGATCATGAGGCCAAAATTCTCTGTTACCTGCAACCTTCAAGCATGATGAGCAAAAATTCTTCAAGTTAGAGGGTGAGTAAGAGGAGTTGTTATCAACTGAAGGGGTATCACTCTTAGCCTTAGACTGTTCATTCGTAGAATTATTCGGTTGTTTCTTGTGGTGATGTCTCACTCTCTTCAACTTTTTGACAAACTTATTGACTATGCCTGGGGAAGGTTCTTCCTTATCCACTAGATCATATGGTGACACCTCAGCAACGTCAATCTCTTGCTCTAGCAATACCGCCAATGGGTCTGGACATAGTGATTCTTGTACATAATCATCAATTAACTCATCAGTGGTGTCAAGAAAATATAACGTATCATCAAAATCAAGAGAATGTGGCATGGCTTCTGCAAGGCGGTAGGTCACTTTCTCGTGCCCAATCCTCAATGTCATCTCTCCGCCCTCCATGTCAATAAGAGCCTTGGAAGTGCGCAGGAACGGCCTCCCAAGTATCAGTGGTACGTCGACATCCTCATCCACATCAAGAACCACAAAATCTACAGGAAAGATATACTTGTCGACCTTAACAAGTATATCCTCAATGATGCCCCTCGGATGTCTAACTGAACGGTAAGCTAATGGAAGCGTCATCCGAGTGGGTCTTGGTTCTCCCAAACCCAGCTTTTGGAAGAAAGTGTAAGGCATCACATTAATACTAGCCCCTGAGTCTGCCAATGCCTTTTCTTCAACTAAATTTCCAATATTGCACGGGATGATGAAACTCCCGGGATCCTTCTTCTTGTTCGTTATGTTCTTCTGTAATATTGCTGAACATGATGCATCTAAGATCACCGCTGCACTCTCCTCCAGCTTCCTCTTATTGCTCAAGAAGTCCTTCAAGAACTTCGCAAAGAGAGTCATTTGTGATAATGCCACAACGAATGGAATGTTGATATGTAGCTGCTGAATAAGCCCAAAAATTTCTGATATTGCTCCTCATTGTGGTCATTCTTCAGCCTTGAAGGATAGGGGATCCTTGGTTTGTAAGGTGTGGGAATCCCCTCCTTCTCCTTACTCATCTCCTCAATCTCTTTCTCCTGGGGCGAATCATGTAGAACCTTCCCAGCTGGAAGTTTACTCTCAATTTCGCGACCACTCAAAGTGATTGCTTTTAACTACTCTCTTACACTTGTCTCTGTATTGCTAGGCAGGCTTCTTTGAGGTCTCTCTGATAACGACTTCGCAATTTGTCCCACCTGATTCTCTAGATTATGCAAGGACGCAGTATGGTTGCGAAGTATAGTCTCTACACCCTGAAAGCGTGTGTCAGATGACTGGATGAATTTAGTCAGCGCTTTTTCTAGATCTGTCATCCGATTCTCTAGACCTGAAACTCGATTCTCCAAGTTTGGAAGCTGTGGTTGCTGAAATCCTTGTGGTGCAAGAGGTCTTTCCTGTCCCGGATTACTCCAAGAAAAATTCGGGTGGTTTCGCCACCCTGGATTGAAAGTGCTACTGTAAGGGTTACCTTGTCCTCTTACTGGATTACCCACAAAGTCTACCTGCTCCACAGGGGCTGCACCACTCACAGAAATAGGGCAATCAGATGAGGCATGTCCACTCCACAACAATGACAGTTCATCACTACTGCCACTCTTGGAGAAGTTAGAGTGTCTAGCTTCTTGCTCAATGCTTCCACTTTAGCTGCTAAGGAAGTGACAACATCGATTTCATGAAGACCGGCTACCTTCTTCTTATCACGAGCATTCCATTGATAACTATTCATAGCCATTTCTTCTATGAGTTGCCTGGCAGCTTCTGGGGTTTTGCTTCCTAAGGTACCTCTTGCTGCTACGTCAAGTAACTGTCCTGTGCTCGGATTCAGCCCATTATAAAAGGTGTGGATGATCATCCACTCAGGAAACCCATGTTGGGGACATTTCCGCAGGAGGTCCTTGAACCTCTCCCATGTCTCAAAGAGAGACTCTAATTCTATTTGCATAAAAAAGAGATTTCATTCCTAAGCTTCGCAGATTTTCCGGGAGGGAAATATCTTGCAAGAAAAGCCTCAACCATCTCCTCCCACGTAGTAATTGAAGCTCTAGGAAGTGACTGTAACCACTGTTTTGCTCTTCCCTTCAAGGAAAATGGGAAAGCCCTCAGCCGAATAGCATCATCTGTAACCCCACTAATCTTGAGCATGTCGCACACTTCCAAAAAATTCTCAATATGATTATTTGCGTCTTCATCCGCTAACCCATTGAACTGTGCGGACTGTTGTACCATCTGAATAAAACCCGGCTTGAACTCAAAATTGTGAACTGTAATTGGTGGCCGCACGATGCTGGATTGTGTGCCACGAAGGGTAGGTCTTGCATAGTCCAAGAGTGTCCGCTGTTGCTCATTCTCCTCAGCCATGGTTGCGGACTCCTCAACCTCTATTTCAGCTTGATAATTCTGTTCTTGTTCAGGTTGTCGTCCCCGTCTGTGTAGTCTTCTCTCAATTTCTGGATCGCCTTCAACTAATGTCGAAGGGTGTCCACGGGTCATAACCTGGAGCTGAAATCAAGAAAAGAAACCAAAATCAGAACGATGGAAGTAAAAGAAATGTGAAGCAGAATAAGTGGTGAATGACTAAAGTAACAAAGTAAAGATGTTCCTAAAACGCCTAACTCACCGGCAACGGCGCCAAAAACTTGACACACCCTTGCGTGTGTGTACTACAAATGCACGGGTGTCGAAGTAATAAAGTACACAACGGGTGGGTAGTCGAATCCACAGGGAGTAGATGTTAGAAACAAATAGACTTTGCCAAGTAGTCAATGAAAACTCAATGTGCGAAAAGATTGAATTAAAAGTAAATACGCAGAAAACAAGGATTAAAAAACGATGACTAGAGGTACGGAAAGTATCAAGATAAGAATGGGGTACTCGGACAATGCTCCCTCTAGGTTCCTTGTTTCAAGTGCAAAACTCTAATTACCTTTACTTAAACGAGATTTGAGGAGTCGTGGAATCCAAAGACACAAGGTCCCAAACCTAAGGTCAACCCTGACTAGTCCCCTATGAGGTCCCGGCGGAGAGAAAACTCTCGATGCCTCACACCACGTATGACTGCGCTAAGCTCTAGGGATTACAAGTGATAAACCCTATTCCCAACTATAGATCAATCCCTTTGGTCCAGGCAAAAGATCCCTAATCACAAATAAGTCCCGGCGGAAAGGCCTCTCTCAACGCCTAACTCTCTTTGAGATCGATAATAAAGCTTGGAATAAGAAGGTAGGGTAAACCACACCGGAAGGGAAAGGGGACGTGTCGCTACCTCTCAACTCACCCTCTTCAATCTTAGTTAATCTAATCCTAATGGTGATGGTCACTCGTCAAAAGGATGATTAGATTAGCCCTCAACCCTAGTGTCACTCTAAGGGAGAAACAATTAAGCACGCAAGATTGAAACTCAAATAAATCTCAATTTAAAATAAAAGAAATAGAGTCATTGAAACAAAGGAATTCTAGAGTTTACATGTCCAAGTACCCACTAGGGGTTTAGCTCTCCATGGAGCAATACAAGTTCATCAAAATAAATGAAGATAAATGCTAGTAATCCATAAAGAAAACCCCCTTAAGCTTCGTGCTGATGGCCTATGAGGGCTGCTCCTTCTTCTCTACGGATCCTTCCTCCAAGCCTAGGGCACACCTCGCCGAATCGAAGTCGTCGAAGGCTCCCCCAATAGCTCTCCTTGGAAGGAATCGATGTTGAAATCGGTAAAGAAACGCACCCAAAACGCAGCAAAAACCTTCTCAAACCCTAGCCGAACTCTCCCCCAAAGATAGGAAAAAGATCCCCTTAAAACGCTTCAGAACGGCCTTTGAAATGGCAAAAATTGAGGATCCACATGGCCATGTGGAAAATCCACACGGCCCTGTGGAAATTCCACATGCCCATGTGGATTTTCAGCCTCTACAAAACTGCATCTATAGGTCCCCGATTTCACCCGTTTTTTCTTCTGAGGCCACACGAACGGACACACGATCGTGTGGTATGTCATGAGGCATTTCTTGATGTCAAAAAACCCTTAGAGAGCTTTTGAAATCTTCGATCAAATCAGAACGAGCGAGTATGACTGCCTTCGTATCCTTCTACAAAAACTGTCTTGAAACCTTTAGAAGTTGGCACATACTCTCTTGTTTGACCCGATTTGCATCTTAAACTTTGTGTTTGCACAAAAGGACTCCACTCGGCACCATCATGCCTTATTTTTGCTTTTCTTCGCATAAACCTTCTTCACAACCCTAACTGCATAAAAGAACACAAAAACACACGAAATGAGAGATATAACCTGAAAAATGTGATGCTCATGCATGGAAAACATCTCAAATAATATGTACATGCAAGCACTTATCAGTTGGTCAAGGGGTCCTTCAGGAACTTCGAATAACGAGGCATTTGGGATAAGGCTTCCACGAACGGGATGTTAATATGCAGCTACTTGAATAGACCCAAAAACTTCTTGTATTGCTCATCATTTTGATCATTCTTCAGCCTTGAAGGGTAAGGAATTCTTGGCTTATAAGGTGAGGCTGCGACCACCTTCTCCTTACCCTTCTCTTCAGCTTCCCTCTCTTTCTCCTTGGTGGGGGCATGAACAACCTCTTTAGTGGGGAGTCTCCCCTCAATTTCACGACCACTCCTCAAAGTGATCGCTTTCAGCTGCTCTCGCGGATTTGTCTCTGTATTCCCTGGGAGACTTCCTCGAGGTCGCTCTGAAAGCAACTTCGCAATCTGCCCGACCTGATTTTCTAGATTATGCCATGAGGCAGTGTGGTTGCGAAGTGTGCTCTCCACGCCTTGAAAACGCGTGTCTTAAGACTGAATGAACTTGGTAAGTGCTTTCTCCAAGTCTGTCATTTGGTTCTCTAACCCTGAAACTCGACTCTCGATATTGGGTTGTTGGTGTTGCTAAAATCCGGGGGGTACAGAGGGCCTTTGCTGTCCCTTGTTGCTCCATGAGAAGTTTGGGTGATTTTGCCACACCGGATTGTATGTATTGCTATAGGGGTTCCTTGTCCCCGTCCTGTATTCCCCACAAAGTCCACCTACTTAACTAGTGATGTACCAACAACAGAGATATGGCAATCAGATAAAGCGTGCCCTCCTCCACAACCATCACAACGCAAAACTACTGCCACTCGAGAAGACGAAGTCAAATTGTCGAGTTTCTTGCTTAAAGCTTCAACTTGGGCAGTAATGATGTCATTGCATTCACTTCTTGAATACCCGCCACTTTCTTCTTATCACGAGCATTCCACTGATAGCTATTCATAGCCATTTCTTCTTTCAGTTGGCAGGCAGCTTCGGGGGTGTTGCTTCCTAAGGTACCTCCTGCTGCGGCATCGAGTAACTGTCTCTTGCTTAGGTTCTACCCATTATAAAATGTGTGGATGATCATCCATTCGGAGAACCCATGCCGAGGACACTTGCGCAGAAGATCCTTGAACCTTTCCCATGTCTCAAAAAGAGACTCCAATTCCGACTGCATGAATGAGGAAATTTCATTTCTCAATTTTGCTGACTTCCCGGGAGGGAAATATCGAGCAAGGAAGGCCTCAACCATCTCTTCCCAAGTAGTGATCGATGCCCTAGGTAGAGACTGCAACCACTGTTTTGCTTTCCCTTTCATGGAAAATGGGAAGGCTCTCAATCTGATGGCATCATTTGTGACTCCATTTATCTTCAACATGTCACAAACTTCCAAAAAGTTCTCTATGTGATTGTTCGGGTCTTTATCTGCCAACCTGTTAAACAATGCGGACTCTTGTACCATCTGAATAAACCCCGGTTTAAGCTCAAAATTGTGGACTGCAATTCGTGGTCTGACTATGCTTGATTGTGTGCCACGAATAGTCGGCCTAGCAAAATCTAAAAGTGTCCGCTGTTGTTCATTATGGTCGGCCCCAGTTGCGGACTCTTCAACCTCTATTTTAGCTTGATACGAATGTTCTTGTTCAAGTTGTTTTCCCCTTCTATGTAGTCTTTTCTCAATCTCTGGATCACCTTCAACTAATGTCGAGGGGTGTCCACGGGTCATAACCTGGAGCTGAAATCAAGAAAGGAAAATAAAATTGATAAACGTCTAAATATACATTTTTTTTATACGTATTTGTGTATATTTTTGTGTTATCTTTTTGTTAAGTTGTTATCTATTTTCGTGTTTAATGTTGCTTTACTTGTGTTGCAGACCCCGAATAAGCCAAATAACCTCAAGAACGTATTCAGGAAGAAATCGACACAAAATACGGCGTTTTTTGTGCTTCGTCACTGTAGCAGGAATACTGTAGCAGGATACTGTAGCACCGAAAAAACTGAGATAGTCTCTGGATGCGGGCAACCTTGCGCCCGCAAGGTCACCCCCAAGGCATCACGATGTCATGAATTTAAAGGCTTTTAGGGCATTTGAAAAGGGACTTTTGGCCTTCTCCTTAGAGCTCCACACCATCATCATCAAATCCGGCTTGGAGGTGGACTTTGAGGGCATTTTCACGGCGAGATCGTGGAGGGGAGCGCATTTCAGAGCGAGATCTACTCCTAGGGCTTGCGATTAGGAGGTTGAAGACGACGGGAAGCCACATGTTCGAGTGCCGTCTTTGGAAGCTTCTTCGACTTTCATCTTTGGAGGGAGGGCTTTTATGTTTGGTTTAGTTGTTTCCATGCTTTTATTCATGTATTTTGAGACTATGAGCAACTAAAACCCCAAGGTCATTGGATGTAGGTGAACCTTGGGGTGAACTTGTGATGTTTGGATGATTTAGTTTAATTAATGTTTGTTGCTTTGTTTGTGATCCTTGTTTGGTGTTTTTGAATGCTTGGGTATGCATGAAAACTCTGTGTATCTATACTTAGCCAATACTAGGTTGCATAACCATTGCCCTAGTGTTAGACTCACCAAGCTTGGAAGGGAAATACGTATAAATACGCCGTGACCATCGGGTATTTGTACCCCTCCAATTCTAGGGTTAATTACTCACTTGTATTTCAACCTTATCTTGAGAAAACCACCTTGCTCTTTGCAATCATAAGAGGATTTGTGCGAGCAAAGCCCATATTCAATAGTTGTACCGGATTAGGGGTCAATTGCTGTGACCATCGGGTTGACCTAATCTAGGGTTTTCTCGGTCCAACAAGCCACTTACATGTTAATCCAACATCGTTCACACTTTAGTAACCCCGAGGGGATCCTCATCCGTGACCATCCTCTCACCCTGACTTTCCTCCCGTTTATTAACCTTGGTATTTAGTAATTTAATTGCTTTTGTTTTACTTCGTTGCTTTTTCTTACTTAATCTCAAGTCTGATCGGCTAGACAACATAGCAAAAAGGAAGTAAGAATAGATTCTCAGGCCCTTGGGAATACGACCCACTCGTGCTTGCGTGAGTGGTTTATTACTTGACGACCCCTGATGGTCATCCCGCAAGCGCACGGGGTCGTCAAGTAATAAACCACTCGCGCAAGCACGAGTGGGTCGTATTCCCAAGGGCTCGAGAATCAATTCTTACTTCCTCTTTACAATGTTGTCTAGCCGATCAAACTCGAGATTTAGAATGAAAAAGTAACGAAGTAAAACAAAAGCAATTAAATTGCTAAATACAAAGGGCGATAAACGGGAGGAAATTAGGGTGAGAAGATGGTCACGGATGAGGATCCCCTCGGGCCTCCTAAAGTGCGAAGGATGTAGGATTAACATGCAAGTGGCTTGATGGACCGAGAAAACCCTAGATTAGGTCAACCCGATGGTCACTGGAATTGACCCCGGATTAAGATATTCTTGATTTTATTTTGATTTTATGGGTTTAAGGATTCTATTATTGTTAATTCTTGAATCTAGAGCACTTAGTAAACCCTAGAAGCCATGAGATCTAATTTTAGATCATTCTTTCCTCTCTTGTTTATTTTTTGGGTTATGTGATAGATTCTTGTTTTTCTTGGATGGTTAATGGCTTCAAGGAGGTGGATCTAAAGGCAAGGGTAAAGATCAAGTAGGCGAGTGATCCAAGTGTTCGATCTCGCCAAGTTTGTGAGTGGGAATTGTTTAATTAAAGAGCTATGATCATGCTTGTTTGAATCCCAATAATACATGCTTTGAAATGAGAAATTCTTGATTTCAATGGATTCTTGAAGTGTTTCTTGAAAACTGAAATTATGATGCTATATGATCTTTTTAATTCTTGATTTCATCTTAATGGACTCATGAGATGATTTCCTTGAGGCCTAAAAACCATGATAGTTTATGATCTTGTTAAATTCTTGATTATTTATATTTTATATGGATTGGAAAATCCTATGGTTTGAACTACATGTTTTCAAGATTTGTGAATTTGAGAATTCGATGTTCTTGTTATTTTGACGGAATAAGGGTCTATGCAAAACCAAATTGAGATTCTTCACCACGTTATCGTATTTGAAATGAGTTTTCAAAGAATACTCTTGTGTTGATATTCTTGATGAAATGACATTATTGTCGATGCTTTCGCACAAGGATTTACTCTTGGATTAAAAATTATATTTTATGAGAATTTGTGATCTCTTGATGAGATATATGATTTTATAATGATACGTTTATGATGAGACTACGGGGCAAACTATTTGTGATCTCTTGATGAGATGTATGATGTTGTATTGATGTGTTCATGATGAGCCTACGGGCGGGATGGATATCCCATATGTTTCGATGGTGATATTGGGGGGATCCCTGTCTTCTGCCGAAGCGAGTCTCCACGGACCGACCTAGTTGGGGTGGCGTGGAGTTCTCGGCTGACTAGCACTTACAGGAGGCGCGTAGAGAACCTGAAGGTGCTGTGTTGGGTTCCCGGAGTCACCACACGGGATTCCCAACGGCCAACGCCAAGATACGCGCATCTTGGTGGCTCCCGACCTAGCCACGGCCATGGTTAGTGATGGAGGGTTTTCATAGGCTATTGATGATGATATCGATAGAGGATTTCCGCATGTGTTGCACTATAAATCCTTATTTAGATGGGTTTGGTCTTTTGATCTTTTAACGAGTACTCTTAACTTGAATTTTCAGTATTGAATCTCTTTATAAATGATTTTCAGAGTTTATTGATGCCTTTCTTTGAGAAAGTTGGAAAGCTTGTTATATTGAAATGTGCATTTAAAGCATTTTGTAAGTTATGGTTGTTAAAGATTTACATATGTTTTCGGCATATCATTCGTTACACTTGTATGAGTTATATCTCCATGTTCAACCCCTCACTGAGTAACTTAGTTACTCATCCATTCTTCTTATCTCTTCTTTACAGGTGTTAGCACGGCAGCAGGGCGTGAGACGTGATAGTGCTTGCCAAATCTATCCTTGCATTTACCTTCGAGTAGTGTATGATTCATAAACATTGTTGTCATGCATAAGATGGATCCATTAGGACCTATCTTTTCGTATTTCCATTTTGGTCTTGTATAATCTTGATTGGTTCAGTCAAGACCTTAGGTTGTATGAGGTTTACACCTAGTGTTTGGGAGAGAGTATGATTGTGTCCATGATCATTGATTTTGTGATTCTCGGGGATATATACCTGGTGTGAGTATATTGATCTTGTACAGGGTTGTGGTTGAATACCTTAGATTTAGAATATTACTGTTGTGATGTTAATATTGTACAGGTAACAGGTTAGCCTTGCGGCGATCTAGGGTTGAGGCAGGTGCCTGACCTCCCCTGGGTTGTCGTGGCGGTAGTGTCATGGGCCGGGACCCGAGGGTCGGGGCGTGACAAGGTTGCACATGATTCGCCCCAGGAGAAAGAGGTTAAGGAGAAGAGTAAGGAGAAGGAGGGGGTTCCCACACCTTACAAACCAAGGATCCCCTATCCTTCAAGGCTGAAGAATGACCACAATGAGGAGCAATACCAGAAATTTTTGGGCTTATTTAATCAGCTGCACATCAACATTCCATTCGTGGAGGCATTATCACAAATGCCTCGCTATATGAAGTTCTTGAAGGACCTCTTGAGCAATAAGACGAAGCTGGAGGAGCATGCAGCGGTGATCTTAGATGCATCATGTTCAGCAATATTGCAAAAGAACATACCGAACAAGATGAAGAATTCTGGGAGTTTCATCATCCTGTGCAATATTGGAAAGTTAGGTGAAGAAAAGGCATTGGCAGACTTTGGGGCTAGTTTTAATGTGATGCCTTACACTTTCTTCCAGAAGTTGGGTTTGGGAGAACCAAGACCCACTCGAATGACGCTTCAATTAGCTGACCGTTCACTTAGACATCCGAGGGTCATCATTGAAGATATACTTGTTAAGGTTGACAAGTATATCTTCCCTGTAGATTTTGTGTTTCTTGACGTGGATGAGGATGTCGACGTACCACTGATACTTGGGAGGTTGTTCCTGTGCACCTCCAAGGCTCTTATTAACATGGAGGGCAGAGAGATGACATTGAGGATTGGAAACGAGAAAGTGACCTACCGCCTTGCAGAAGCCATGCGACATTCTCTTGATTTTGATGATACTTTATATTTTCTTGACACCACTGATGAGTTAATTGATGATTATGTACAGGAATCACTATGTCCAGACCCATTGGCGGAATTGCTAGAGTAAGGGACGGACGTTGATGAGGTGTCACCATTTGATCTAGGAGATAAAGAAGAACCTTCCCCAGGCATAGTCAATAAGTTTGTCAAAAAGTTGAAGAGTGTGAGACATCGCCACAAGAACAACCGAATAATTATACAAATGAATAGTCGAAGGGTAAGAGCGATACCCCTTCAGTTGGTAACAACTCCTATTACTCGCCCTCTGACTTGATGAATTTTTGATCATCATGCTTGAAGGTTGCAGGTGATAAGTGCTTGCATGTACATATTATTTGAGATGTTTTTCCATGCATGAGCATCACATTTTTCAGTTTATATTTCTCATTTCGTGTGTTTTTGTGTTCTTTCATGCAATCAGGGTTGTGAAGAAGATTTATGCGAGAAAAAGCAAAAATAGGTCATGATGGTACCGAGTGGAGTTCTTTTGTGCAAACACAAAGTTCAAGATGCAAATCGGGTCAAACAAGAGAGTATGTGCCAACTTCTAAAGGTTTCGAGACAATTTTTGTAGAAGGACACGAAGGCAGTCATGCTCGCTCGTTCTGATTTGATCGAAGATTTCAAAAGCTCTCCAAGGGTTTTTCGACATCAAGAAATGCCTCATGACCTACCACGCGATCGTGTGTCCGTTCGTGTGGCCTCAGAAGAAAAAACGGGCGAAATCGGGGACCTATAGATGCAGTTTTATAGAGGCTGAAATTCCACATGGGCATGTGGAATTTCCACGCGGCCGTGTGGATTTTCCACATGGCCGTGTGGATCCTCGATCTTTGCCATTTTAAAGGCCGTTCTGAAGCGTTTTAAAGGGGACTTTTTCCTAACTTTGAGGGGAGGTTCGGCTACGGTTTGAGAGGGTTTTTGCTGCGTTTTGGGGGCGTTTCTTCACCGATTTCAACATCGATTCCTTCCAAGGAAAGCTATTGGGGGAACCTTCGACGACTTGGATTCGGCGAGGTGTGCCCTAGGCTTGGAGGAAGGATCCGTGGAGAAGAAGGAGCAGCCCTCATAGGCCATCAACACGAAGCTTAAGGGGGTTTTCTTTATGGATTTCTTGCACTTATCTTCATTTATTTTGATGAACTTGTATTGCTCCATGGAGAGCTAAACCCCTAGTGGGTACTTGGATTTGTAAACCCTAGGTTTTCTATGTTTCATTGACTTTAATGCTTTTATTCAAGTTGAGTTTAAATTTGAGTTTCAATCTTGTGTGCTTAATTGTTTCTCCCTTAGAGTGACACTAGGGTTGAGGGCTAATCCAATCATCCTTTTGACGAGTGACCATCACCATTAGGATTAGATTAACCAAGATTGAAGAGGGTCGAGAGGGTGAGTTGAGAGGTAGCGACACGTCCCCTTTCCCCTCCGGTGTGGTTTTCCCTACCTTCTTATTCCAAGTATTACCTTCGATCTCAAAGAGAGTTAGGCGTTGAGAGAGGCCTTTCCGCCGGGACTTATTTGTGATTAGGGATCTTTCGCCTGGACCAAAGGGATTGATCTATAGTTGGGAATAGGGTTTACCGCTTGGAATCCCTATAGCGTAGCGCAGTCATACGTGGTGTGAGGTGTCGAGAGTCTTCTCTCCGCCGGGACCTCGTAGGGGACTAGTCAAGGTTGACCTTAGATTTGGGATCTTGTATCTTTGGTTTCCACGACTCTTGAAATCTCTATTGAGTAAAAGTATTTGAAGTCTTGCACTTGAAACAAGGAACCTAGGGGGAGCAGTGTCCGAGTACCCCATTCTTATCTCGATCTTTTCCTACACTCTAGCTTTAACTTTCAGTTCTTAATTTCTGTTTTGATCACTTTTTAATCTCAACAAAAATTGGTTTTCTTTGGCTACCTAGCGAAGTGTTTTTGTTTCTATCGTCTACTCCCTGTGGATTCGACTACCCACCCGTTGGGTACTTTATTACTTCGACACCCGTGCACTTGCGGAACACACACGCAAGGGTGTGTCAGCAGGTAACAGAGAATTTTCGCCTCATGACCCCCCTTGATTTGAGGGAAACAGGTACGTCAAACTAGTGACGTAAAACAAGCGCTTTTTGGGAGGCAACCCAGTTTTTACATTCATTGCACTTGTTTTAGCATAGTTTTATTTCTCCAGTGTAGTCTTTTTTTTTTAGTTTGTGCTTTCTGTTAAGTCATCCCTGGCGCAGTGCACTTTAGTTATTTCTAGATGCAAATTCATGTTTTGATCATTTCTGGCAAGATTTAGTGTTTATCCTGTGAATTCGTAGAGTATTTGGCCATATTTATGTTAGATTTCAGTTTCTGCAGCATTTACATATGTTTTCCATTAGTTCAGCTGATTTTGAGTCAAAACTGGGCTGAAAATGGATCCACATGGCCATGTGTAATTTCCACATGGCCATGTGGATGGATTGTATTAGGTTTCTGGGTGTCCAAAGACTTCCACATGTTTCCACATGGCCATGTGGATGGATTGTATTAGGTTTCTGGGTGTCCAAAGACTTCCACATGTTTCCACATGGCCATGTGAGTGATTTTGAACTTCTTTGGTTAAGATTGAATTTCCACATGCCCATGAGGAATTTCCCCATGGGCATGTGAGTACTATTCATAAGCTGCAAAATTACAATCCAAAGAAGACACATGGCCAAGTGGATTTTGTTCAGAAGTTTATGTGCGATCCAGAGAACACACATGGCCATGTGGATTACTTGAGCATGAGAAATTTTGTCCTTCCATTCTCTCGCGTATTTATAGGGATTAGGTGTTCTAACCGGAGTTTTATCAAGGTTTTGCACTTCATCTTCTCTGGTAAGCCCTCTTTTCTCTCTTCTTGCCATGAATTTTCTTCCTTGGATTAGGGTGATGATTCTTGTGTTAATTTTGGATTATCATCATTATTGATGTATTGTTGGATGTTAGATTTCTTTTATAGAAACTTGTAATTTGTGATTCTCTCTATGTGTGCTTTACTGTCTTGGATCGCATGATAACTCTGCTGTTCAATTTCTAGGTTGTCTTGGATCGTAAAGGCCCAGTCTAACGGAGAACTCCGTCAGACTCATGCGATGTAGCTTGCCGAACGCCTGGAACTGGATGGTGTCGGCGCGGTGGTAATTGATGGGCCCTCGGGGCATCTCGAAGGTCGCGAGGACCTCCAAAGATAACTCCCGGTAAGCTGGGTCGGTGATGCCCAACAGCTGCGTCCAGGCTCCCTCTCCCAGATATCCACGAACGTCGGCCTCCTAGTCGATCGCTATCATCTCACCGAATCTCTTGGTTTTCAAATGAGAGTAGCGCTCCTGGAGGATGGGGGCGCCAAAAGTGGGCTCAGAGGGGGCAGATTGGGTCGATGACTCCCCTCGAGCCCTCTTCGAAGAAGGACCTAATGTAGTGGCCTTCCTTGGCTTAATTGATAAACGTCTAAAAGTACGTATTTTACATGTATCTTTTGTGTATTATTTTCATATCTTATTGTTGAATCTATGCCCTTTTAGGTCTAAATCGCTTTATTTTTATATTTCAGGCCAGCCAGAAGCCCTGGGGACTCGACGACGAGATGAGGAGCGAATTCGACACCAAAACAGCGTTTTCGAGAAGGGATACTGTAGCACGGTGCTGCTGGCATTCATTGTAGCAGTTACTGTGGCTCATCGCGGACTTCTTGGCAGAAAAGTAGAAATCCCGAGGGGTCAGCATACCGGCAGTATGCTGACCCGTTTACCCATCGGGATTTGGGGTTTTAAGGGCGATCTAGGGCATTTTGAGAGAAACTTTTGCATCTTCTTGGAGAGAGCTTTTGGGGGAAAAGAAGGCTAGGTTTAGACATCATTTCCACACCATTTTGGAGGGCAAAAGGAGAGGAAATTTGGGTTTTCTTAGGTGAGGAGAGCAAGATCTAGGAGGATCTACTTCAAAAGCTTCATTGTTTGGAGGTTGAAGACAACGGGAAGCCACCCCTTCGAGTGGCGTCTTCGGAAGGTTTTCTCCGGGGATTCAAGCGGCATTCGGCCTTCACCATTTGAGGGAGTGTTCCTCATGTTTATTTTAGTTATTTGCATGGTTTGTGTGGTGGATTTGTTGGACATGAACAACTAAACCCCAAGGTCACCGGATGTAGGTGAACCTTGGGGGCAAAACTTGTGATGTTTTGGATTATTTGAGTTATCTATTGTATGATTGGCTTGTTGTGATCCTTGTTTGGTATTCTTAATCGTTTTGGTACATGTGCTTAATTGTTGTATCAAATTCTTGGTAGCACTTTGTAGCATGACCATTGCCTTAGTGCTAGACTCCACCAAACTTGGAAGGGATTATTGTATAAATACGCCGTGACCATCGGGTATTTGTACCCCTCCATTTCTTGGGTAGAAAACTAACTAGTGTTTCTACCCTAACTTGAGGAAACCATTATTCGCCTTGCAACCGTGTGAGAGGTTGAGTGGAAGAAATTCCTTATTCAACACTTGTACCGGGTTAGGGGTCAATTGCCGTGACCATCGGGTTGACCTAAGTTTAGGTTTTCTCGGTCCAACTAGCCACATACTTAATTTCTCAAATATCCTACTCACTTGAGTAGCCCCCCTGGGGATCCTCATCCGTGACCGTTTTCCATCCCTGAGCAGCTCCCGAGTTTTGTTTCAATCGTATTTATTAAGAAAATTTCTTTTGTTGTTATTTGTTTTCTTTCTTATCTTTTCTCTTAAAAATGGAATCTGTGAGCTAAACAACAAGTGAGAAGTGAGTAAGGTAGCTCCTCGGGCCCCTTGGGAGTACGACCCACTCGTGCGTGCACGAGTGGTTTATTACTTGACGACCCCGTGCGCTTGCGGGTGTTCACACTCTGTGTTGATCAATAATCTGCGAGATAAAGGATTTAAAAATTAGAACCAGTGAATGCACAGGGGTGCTGAAAGTTGCATGCTCGTGTTGATTTCAAACAGGGGTTTACATGGAACACGGGCGTGCTGACTAGAGTACGCCCATGCTAGCACTCAAATTAGGGATCTGGGTAAGAGCACGGCCGTGTTAAGCAAACCCTGCGTCGTCCCGACGACGCCGAGCATGAAACTTGACGGTAAAACGTTGTTTAAATCATTTAAAATTCACCCTAGATGCCTCTAAAAGCTAAGTTAAGCATTTAAACAATGATTCAAGGCATACAAATCATGATTTGAAAAAGATTAACCGATTAGGGTTCGTCGACTTACCACAATGTCGGAGAAGATAAATATAAATGGTGAAACTCTAAAAGATCCCTAAAACCCTGCAAATGATGCGCGAATTCGCAAGAAAATCGAGAGTGAAAGGGGAGAATTCGCAAGTGAAAGTGAAGAAAAGGGAGTGAACGGCCGGATTTTGATCGGTCGCACTGAACACGCCCTCAACACGGCCATGTTGTGCCCGTGCTAATAAAATTCAATAGAAACGAAGAATGCGGCACGTCCGTGCCGCGTGCACAGGCAGCGTGCTAAGGGATTCAGCACGGCCACAGCACGACCGTGGTTTCCCTCGTGCTACTCAAGAGAAATAGAACGTTGAAAACATGTAAACTGCACCGCAATCAACACGGGGGTGTTATGCCCGTGTTGAGCCTGAAACATTCATAAGGATAAACGTTTACAACTAGTGCGGGCTGTACACAGAAAATCGAGGCCGAGGAGCGTTTACAACTAGAAAATCGAGGCCGAGGAGCGAAGAAACAAAGGATAAACGAGCTCCGGAGGGCACCCAAGCGTTCCTACACAACCCACGCCCTTTTAGGGCCTGTGTGCGGGCTGTACACAGGCCGCACAACCCTGGCAGAAGGGTGTCCGACCTGGTGTGCGGCCGCACACCAGGCCGCACACTGGTCGGGGTATTTAAGCCCGACTAGGGTTTTTCTTAGGGGACTTTTGCCACCGACAACTCCGAACACCCCTACGCTCAAAGCTTCATCAAAGGAGGTCGTTTTGGAGTGAAATCAAGGGAGAGAAGACGGTGGGACTTGAGGATCATCATTCTAGAGCTTGCCGACGCGGATTTGGCAAGTGTCTTCATCAACCCTAGTCGACACGGTCAAGAGGGAGTTTTGGGTTTTCTTGTTGATGTATTCTTATTTGTGCAAACTTCCCTTGTTATTCATGTCTAACTAAACCTCCCAAGGCCGCCGGGCAACCGGTGAACCTCTTGAGGAATACTTGTATTGGATGCTATGCTTTTAATTCAATGAATGGATGGGGTGGAATTTGGTTTCATACATTGTGTGCTTAATTGTAGTGATTTGCATGAGAACTCTGCATTTCACTTTATCGAATGTGCTTGGTTGTGCGAGGTGTGCTCTTGCATTAGATCCACATAGTATGAAGAGGGACTCATTGTACCGGTACACCGGATGTTCCGGGTGGCGGTAGCCTCCCGTAGGTTGTAGAGTTCATCTTAGCGAAATTGCTTGTAGATAACTCCAACCAAGGCTCCTTAATCCCAATGACATCGTGTGAGTATCCTTTGGATAAAGAAACTTGTACTGGATTAGGGCTACACTACAGAGGTTCCGGGGTAGTCGACTTCCGAGCCTAAACGGACCAAAATAACACTCCATGCATGCATTACCTGTTTTGATAGCATCCTTGCTTGTATTTCTCCAGGGGGAATCCTCGCCCGGAGCCTTGTCTTCTCTATTTGATTTCTCGTCGTTGTGCTGACACACCCTTGCGTGTGTACTCCGCAAGTGCACGGGTGTCGAAGTAATAAAGTACCCAAACGGGTGGGTAGTCGAATCCACAGGGAGTAGACGTAAGAACAATCACACTTTGTTAAGTAATCAAAGATAAACCAATTGTTGTTGAAAGAAAATAAAATCAGAATGTAGTAGAAACAAAGTGCTGAAAATGAAAGCTAGGTCGGAGAAATAGATCAATAAGAAGATGGGGTACTCGGACAATGCTCCCCCTAGAATCCTTGTTTCAAGTGCAAGACTTCAAGTACTCTTACTCAATAGAGATTTTAAGAGTCGTGGAATCCAAAGATACAAGATCCCAAATCTAAGGTCAACCTTGATTAGTCCCCTACGAGGTCCCGGCGGAGAGAAGACTCTCGACGCCTCACACTACGTATGACTGCGCTATGCTCTAGGGATTCCAAGTGGTAAACCCTATTCCCAACTATAGATCAATCCCTTTGGTCCAGGCGAAAGATCCCTAATCACAAATAAGTCCCGGCGGAAAGGCCTCTCTCAACGCCTAACTCTCTTTGAGATCGAAGGTAAAACTTGGAATAAGAAGGTAGGGAAAACCACACCGGAGGGGAAAGGGGACGCGTCGCTACCTCTCAACTCACGCTCTCAACCCTCTTCAATCTTGGTAACCTAATCCTAATGGTGATGGTCACTCGTCAAAAGGATGATTGGATTAGCCCTCAACCCTAGTGTCACTCTAAGGGAGAAACCATTAAGCATACAAGAATGAAACTCAAATTTAAACTCAAATTGAATAAGAGCATTAAAGTCAATGAAACAAAGGAAATCTAGGGTTTACAAGTCCAAGTACCCACTAGGGGTTTAGCTCTCCATGGAGCAATACAAGTTCATCAAAATAACTGAAGATAAGTGCAAGAAATCCATAAAGAAAACCCCCTTAAGCTTCGTGTTGATAGACTATGGGAACTTCTCCTTCTTCTTCAAAGAATCCCTTCCTCCAAGCCTAAGGCACACCTCGCCGAATCGAGTCGTCGAAGACTCCCCCAATGGCTCTCCTTGGAAGGGAATGATGATGAAACCGGTGGAGAAGCGCCCCCAAAGTGTAGCAAGAACCTCCTGAACCCTAGCCGTCACCTCCTTCCAAAGTTAGAAGATGATCCCCCAAATAACGCTTCAGAACGGCTTTATAATTGGCCATCTCGAGGATCCACACGGGCGTGTGGATAATCCACACGGCCGTGTGGAAATTCCACACGCCCATGTGGATTTTCTGCCTTGTGAAATCTTCATACTAATCCTCGATTTCGCCCGTTTCTTCTCCTGAGGTCACATGGACGGACACACGCCCATGTGAAAGGTCAAGTGGCATTTCTTGATGATGGGAAACCTTGGAGAGCTTTTGAAATCTTTGAACCAATCGGAACGAGCGAGCATGACTGCCTTCGTGTCCTTCTACAAGAATTGTCTTGAAGCCTTTAGAAGTTGGCACATACCCCCTCGTTTGAACCCGATTTGTGTCTTGAACTTCGTATTTGCACAAAAGAGCTCCACATGGCACCATTATGACCTAATCTTGCTTTTCTTCGCATAAACCTTTTTCACAACCCTAATTGCACGAAAGAACACGAAACACACGAAATGAGAAATATAACCGACAAATGTGATGCTCATGCGAGGAAAAACATCTCAAATTATATGTACATGCAAGCACTTATCAAACTCCCCCACACTTAAGCTTTTGCTTGTCCTCAAGCAAAATTTATACAATAAAATCCACAAGTAGAGTGATAGAAGTGCTTAGCCTTAAGTTCACCAAAAAGTATGTAAGGAGAGCATTCTTAAACAAAGGAACAATTTGCAACATAGAAAGATAAAAACCAATGCTCTAGCAAAAACACGAAGCACAAAGAAAATAGAATCTGACTGCGTGTGTGTGTGTATGCTTACTCATGCCAACCCTAAGTTTACTCTTAAAGGTTCTTATTGAAAAGGGCTTATTTAAGGACAAAAATAGGTAGTAGCTGCACACAACCTCGAAGGTAGCAATTTCCCAAGATGCCTCCTGGGCGGCTTTCACGCTTTGAGGTGGTAGCTCTTTCCACCTGGGAGTGTTAGCTTTCACACAGCCTATTAGATAGCTCTTTCTCTCCTTAGGGCATAGCTAGTATCCGACTTATGAGAGTAGCTGCATACAACATAGGTGGTAGCTCTTTCCACTCCGAAAACAAGTAAACAAATAAGGCATTCTTCCTTTGTTTTCTTCTTTTTTTTTTTTTTTTTTTTTTTTTCAAAATAAAGAAAACTAAGGTCCTTTTGGCACTGAACTAGAGTTATCAGGGTTAACAGAGCAAGAGAGGTGTAAGTAATGCAATCAGACAAAAAATTTCTATGTTTTTCGAGTAAACTAGAGCATGAGTACAAACGATGTTTAAAATTCTCCTAAATTCAAGACTGCAATCCTTGTCTTTTAAGGTGAACTATCATTGGCTAGATAAGCATATGAGTGATGAGCATACATACATAGAGAACGTGTGCAACGTGAACTCCCCCCCACACTTAAGATGTACAATGCCCTCATTGTACGCATGCAAGCATACAAAAACAGAATATAAATAAAACATGAGGGCGTGGGGATTAAAAACAACACTCCCCGGTCTCCGAGTGTGGTAGTTGAATGGAGGTGTGAAGGTGGGAAGTGGAGTTGCGTAGGGTTGTGAAGCTCACACGGCCGTGTGGAAATTCCACACGGCCGTGCCTATGACCATTTCTCAAAACCAAGTTGACAAGTCTATCTCGCACATCACAAAAGGGGTTCAAGTGGATTTCAACAAAAGCTACGATTAAAAGAGTACAAAAATTAAACAAGCCAAACACAAACTCAACAAAGAACATGAAAATAAAGCAGTAAGATAACTCTCGGAAGGTGTAACCTTTCGAGTACACAAAGACTCAACACAAAAGAAAGTACAAGGGAATAAAAAGAAAGAATGAAAGACGCATCAAGCGTCGGCATCTCGCCGGTGTCGCTTTGGGGATCTTGGGAGGCGTAGGGTGCTCGGGGTGTGGACGGCGGAGTGGAATCGCTACCTCTCGCCATCAACCGGGTGGAGTGAAGTGATGTGCGTCATCATCTCCGAGTGGTACTCAGCCATGCGAGCGAGAACCTCGGTGTGGTTCGCTGCTCGAGTCACTCGCATGGTGGCGAGATCGAGCCCGGAGAGTCCCCACAGCAGCCTCAAGTCCGCCTATGCGATCCTGTCTTTGGAGGGGATACAGGTGCCGATACCGGTGGCCCCTTCTCGTCTCGCTGGGGTGTCCTCCGCCTCCATGGGTGCGGGTTGTGATGATGGCCCCTGCCCGGGTCTCCTCCGAGTCTTCATCTTCGTCCTCGAGACTCCTCGGACTCATCCGGAAATGGAACAGCAAAGTACGTACTGCCGGGGGCGGCCCTCTTCACCATGCCCATCATACGCAAGGTATCGAGGCCAAGTGGGGAAGGAACAATAACCTTGTCGGCTCCCCGAACGGCATCAATCGGTCCCATTCCTCGGATGAGTCGGGTGATGTAGGGACCGAGAGAAAAGAACTCCTATCCGCGCGCATCGTCCCCGGTGCCTCGGAAAATCAGCTACCACGTAACCCGGAGTGCGGGGGCGGGCTCTGGACCATAGAATATAAATAGAGGAGGTCCAACCGCCCCAATACGCCGGTCTTGTCTCCCCGCCCGATAATAGACCTGCTCGGGATGGCATGAAGGTACCTGTGAGCGGGGCGGAGGAGCAAAGACGCCTTGGTCAACCCGGGCTCGTACTGTATATCTCCACACAGCATCCGGCAAACCCGGCTTGGAGTGACGCGGAAAGGATAGTCGAATGGCAGCTGCGCGTACTCCTCCGTATGGATGAAGTCTCGATCGTATAGGCCGAGGGCGACAGCAAAATCTGTCAAGCTCATGCTGTGGTACTGCCCAAAGATGCGGAATCGAACTGTGTCCGGTCGGTGGTAGTCGGTGTGGGAACGATCAAACTCGAATGTCGCGAGGACTTCGAAAGTGAGATCGCGAGTGGCTGGGTCTTTGATGCACAATAGTCGCTCCCACCCGCCCACAGCAATAAGCTCACGGACCTCATCCGCCAACTCGGCTGCACGCGCATGTTCTATTGCCTCCAAAGCTTGCAAGTCGGGAATGCGTGTCTGGCCAAACTTTAACTTTGAGAGTCGATCAAACCGTGCTTGATGTTCGGGCACGGCGAACTCGAATGGTGCGGGCGAGAGATCACAGGACTCTCGGACCTCACGGGCCTCATGAGGGCGCTTATGAGCGAGTTTCTTCGTTCTTGGGGCCATTCCTGTGCATAAGAAAGGTAAGGAAGTTAATTCAGAGCTTAAAATAGGTTCCCAGGATTCCACATGGCCGTGTGGAATTTCCACGCGGCCGTGTGTCTCCTCTAGTTACCCAAAAACAAAGAAACAGCCAATACACACGGCCGTGTGGAATTTCCACACGGCCGTGTGTCTCCTCTGGAATTCAGAGGAGGCACCCCGATAATCCACACGGCCGTGTGGAATTTCCACACGGCCGTGTGGATCTTCGACCATGGCCAAAGCACCATGGTGAATCCACACAACTTAATACAATCATCCACACATTTGAGCACAAGTGTTTTAAGCAATAATCTAAGTATTAAACACGGAAATAGCATGCAAAAACACAAGATTCAACATCCACAACAACTAATGAAGGTTTCATGGCAAGAAGAGGGGAAGAAGGCTTACCGGAGAAGATGAGTCCAATCTAACAATGTAGTAACGAGTAAGGCCCACAAATCCCTTAAATAAGCGAGAGAATGGAAGGAGAAGAGCAACCGTGGCGACCTTTGAAGAGGAGGCGTTTGAAGGTGAAGGGTTGCTTGGGGGGTTATAAAGAGAAAGGCCCCTTTTCATATTTAAGTACCCCACACGGCCGTGTGGAAATTCCACACGGCCGTGTGGATTCTCTGTATGGCATTATAAAACTCCCCGAAATTCCACACGGCCGTGTGGAATTTCCACACGGCCGTGGGGATTCTCTGTATTGTGAAGATTTGCACTAAATAAATCCACATGGCCGTGTGGAATTTCCACACGGCCGTGGGGATTCTCTGGATGAGAAAATTCCTTCACAATTTCATCCACACGGCCATGTGGAAATTCCACATGGCCGTGTGCTTCCATTCTTCAACTCAAAAATAGTCCAAACTCTGCAGAAATTAATGAAAACACATGGAACGACTGCAGAAGTTGAAAACTAAGACGTTTACGATTTAAAATCTCGCAAAATTCACTGGAATACCACCTAACTTGCCATAAACGATGAACACATAAAAATGCACTACCAGCAATAGATCCACACATTACAAACTAAACAAAAAAAAAATGCAGAAATAAAAATGCACTACCAGCAAAGAGTTCTAAAAAATTGGGTTGCCTCCCAATAAGCGCGCTTGTTTTACGTCACTAGCTTGACGTACCTGCCTCTCTAGACTCAAGGGGTTTGATGCAACAAAAATACTTCTACACCTTCAGCACTAACCTCACCACCAAAATATGGCTTCAGACGATGCCCGTTTACCTTGAAAGTACCTCTATCTGGGTGAGTGATTTCAATTGCCCCCTGCGGTGATACTTGAGTTACGGTGTATGGCCCAAACCACCTAGATTTTAACTTTCCGGGGAACAGTTTGAGTCGTGAGTTAAATAACAAAACTTCATCCCCCACCTTGAACTCTTTCGGAGTTTTGATATGCTTATCATGCCACTTGCGTATCCTTTCCTTGTAGATTCGGGCATTTTCGTATGCTCTCAGTCTCCATTCATCAAGCTCATTGATCTGGTGCTTCCGTTGTTCCCCAGCTCGAGAAAGGTCAAAATTCATTGTCTTGAGTGCCCAATAAGCTCGGTGTTCTAATTCAACAGGAAGATGACAAGATTTCCCATAGACCAGATTGTAGGGTGTAGTTCCAATAGGAGTTTTATATGCAGTCCGGTAAGCCCATAACGTGTCATCCAACCGTTCCGACCTGTGGAAGTTCGATCTTTGTTCGCTTCTCTTGTGCTTTGTTTCTTGTGTAGAAGTTGTGTGTCTAAGTTTTTGTCGAGTTTTATTTTTTTGTTGGGATCTTAGTTAAGGTCTTTTTGAGAGGTTAAAAGATGGGGGAAAAGTGTTTTAAAAGGCTTTAGCAAGGAAGGGACCTTGCGGGCACTTAGTGTGCCCGCAAGGAGCCAAAGAAGAGGCCTTGCGGCCTCCCATGCGCCCGCATGGGAGCCCGCAAGGACCCCGGCCAGAAATGCTTGCGGGCTCCCATGCGGGCGCATGGGAGGCCGCAAGGCTTTCTGGAAAGGGCCTCGCGGCCTCCCTTGCGCCCGCAAGGGAGCCCGCGAGCCCTCCCGCGCTTTGGGTCTATAAATACCCGTTTTCAAACTTAAATGGCCTTTATAAGACCTCATTTCCCTCTCTTTTTCTCCCCATCTTGAACCCTCATTCTCCCCTCCATTAGATCTCCATTCTTGAGCTCCAAGAAAGGAGAAAGGTGTTCATCTTCCCCTCTTCTCCATTGATGGTGATTCTCCTCTAGTTCTAGCAAAGATTGAGGTGGGTTTTCTTCTTTTCTTCAATTCCTTGTTCTTTTATTCATTTCTTTTTAGATCCATGGAGAATTAGTGTGGATTTAGCATGGATCTACTATTTAATTGGAATTTAGCCATGGATCTAATGTTTGAATGGTATAGGAGCCTTGATTTCATGTTTGGTGTTGAATGGAGGAGATCCTTGATCTCTAAACCTTTGATTCTTGTAGATCCGAACCCAATTAGGATGTTCTTGATTTCATTCTGATTTTGAGGGTTTAAGGATTCTATTATTGTTAATTCTTGAATCAAGAGCACATAGTAAACCCTAGAAGCCTTGAGATCTAATTTTGGAGCATTCTTTCCTCTCTTATTGATTGGATAAGGTTGTGATTGATTCTTGTTTTTTCTTGGATGGTTAATGGCTTCAAGAAGGTGGATCTAAAGGCAAGGGTAAAGATCAAGTGGGCGAGTGATCCAAGTGTTCGATCTCGCCAAGTTTGTGAGTGGGAATTGTTTAAATTAAAGAGCTATGATCATGCTTGTTTAATGATGCATGCCTTGAAATGAGAAATTCTTGATTTCAATGGATTCTTGAAATGTTTCTTGAAAACTGAAATTTTGATACTATATGATCCTTTTAATTCTTGATTTCATCTTAATGGACTCATGAGATGATTTCCTTGAGATCTAGAAATCTTGATGTTTATGATCTTACTTAACTATTGATTCTATTACAAAAGACTCATGAGATGATTTCCTTGAGATCTAGAAATCTTGATGTTTATGATCTTGCTTAACTATTGATTCTATTACAAAAGACTCATGAGATGATTTCCTTGAGATCTAGAAATCTTGATGTTTATGATCTTGCTTAACTATTGATTATATTACAAAAGACTCATGAGATGATTTCCTTGAGATCTAGAAACCATGATATTTGTGATTTTGCTTAACTATTGATTCTATTACAAAGGCTCATGAGATGATTTCCTTGAGGCCTAGAAACCATGATAGTTTATGATCTTGTTAAATTCTTGATTATTTATATTTGATAAGGATTGGATAATCCTATGGTTTGAACTACATGTTTTCAAGATTTGTGAACTTGAGAATTCGATATTCTTGTTATTTTGACCAAATAAGGGTCTATGTAAACCAAATTGAGATTCTCCACGATGTTATCGTATTTGAAATGAGTTTTCAAAGGATACTCTTGTGTTGATATTCTTGATGAAAATGACATTATTGTCGATGCTTTCGCAAAAGGATTTACTCTTCGATTAAGAGTTGTATTTTATGCGAATTTGTGATCTCTTGTTGAGATATGTGATTTTAAAATGATACGTTTATGATTAGCCTATGGGCAAACTATTTGTGATCTCTTGATGAGATATATGATTTTATAACGATACGTTTATGATGAGCCTACGGGCAAACTATTTGTGATCTCTTGATGAGATATATGATGTGTTCATGATGAGCCTACGGGCGGGATAGGATATCCCAAATGTTTCGATGGTGACATTGGGGAGGATCCCCGTCTTCTGCAGAAGCGAGTCTCCACGGACCGACCTATGGGGTGGCGTGGAGTTCTCGGCTGATGAGCCCTTTACAGGAGGCGCGGAGTGAACCTGAAGGTGCTGTGTTGGGTACCCGGAGTCACCACACGGGATACTCAACGGCCAACGCCAAGATACGCGCATCTTGGTGGCTCTTGACCTAACCACGGCCATGGTTAGTGATGGAGGGTTTTCATAGGCTATTGTTGATGCTATCGATAAAGGATTTCTGCATGCGTTGCACTATAAATTCTTATTTCGATGGGTTTGATCTTTTGATCTTTTGACAAGTATTCTTAACTTGAATTTTCAGTATTGAATCTCTTTACAAAAGATTTTCAAAGACTTATTGATGCCTTTCTTTGAGAAAGTTAGAAAGCTTGTTATATTGAAATGTGTATTTAAAGCATTTTGTAAGGTGTGATTGTTAAAGATTTACATATGTTTTCGGCATACCATTCTTTACACTTGTATGAGTTATAGCCCCATGTTCAACCCCTCACTGAGTAACTTAGTTACTCACCCATTCTTCTTCTCCCCTTTTCAGGTGTTAGCACGGCAGCGGGGCGTAAGAAGTGATAGTGCTTGGCATCCATTCTCGCATTTACCTTTGACTAGTGTATGATTCATAAACATTGCCGTTATGCATAAGATGGATCCACTAGGACCTATGTTTTCGTATTTCCATTTGATCTTGTATAATCTTGATTGGTTCAGTCAGGACCTTAGGTTGTATGAGTCTACATTCAGTGTTTGTGAAATACTATGATTGTGTCCATGATCATTGGTGATGTGATTTCCAGGGATATATGTACATATATGTGCGAGTCTGTTGATCTTGTACAGGGTTGTGATTAAATACCTTAGATTTAGAGTATTATTGTGGTAAAGTTAATATCGTACAAGTAACAGGTTAGCCTTACGGCGACCTGGGGTTGAGGCAGGTGTTGACCTCCCCTGGGTTGTCGTGGCGGTAGTGCCATGGACCGGGACCCGAGGGTCGGGGCGTGACATTACTTTAGTGGTATCAGAGCCCAGGTTATCATGATTGGGTCAGTATATAGTTTAATGATTGGGTCAGTATAAAGTTACATGATTGGGTCGGTATGGGATTTCATGATTGGGTCAGTAACCAGTTTAGAGTTTAGAAATGGATTTTGTCAATATAAGCTTGACTTAAAGTCAGTCTTCTGATTGGGACAAGAAGTTGATCTTCTGCTATTTACCACTGTCTTCTGATTTGGTCGGAAAGTGAGCTTTTGTTTTCTGCAACTGTTCCCTGATTGGGTCAAAACGTTGATCTTTTGATTCTTGTATCCAAGTGGATCCAAATAGAGTCGACTTATTGCATTAGATGCATATAGAAGCATTCCTAAGAATTGTCTTACGTTCCTGTCTCGCAAAAATGCCAGCACTACGCTCACGCGCTCGCCAAGGGAGAGTTACTCCCTCTGCTGATGCTACACCGGTGTACTTTCTATCTTTCAGCTTGATGCTTATGTTTTGATTGATTCTGGGTCAGAACGTTCCTTTGTTAGCACTGTTTTTGCATGCCATGCCGATAGTCAGCCTTCCTTCTTAGGGTGTGAGTTGGTGATTCAAACCCCTCTTGGTGAGGAGGTAGTTCGGAGTTTGGTGTTTAGAGAATGTCCTGTGATAGTTTGTGGAGAAGTGTTGGAGGCAGATTTGATTCCTTTAGAGATGAAGGATTTTGATGCCATTCTTGGTATGGATTGGTTGGATAGGCATCATGCTTCCATTGATTGTTTCTTGAAGGAAGTAACTTTTCCTAGGTCCTCAGGACCTGCAGTAGTGTTGAAGGGGAAGAGAAGGGCTTTACCTTCATGTTTGATTTCGTCCTTGGAAGCTAGAAGATTGGTGAGTAAGGGTTGTTCTGCGTTTTTGGCTCATGTGGTGGACACAAGAGTTAAGGAGCCGAGTTGGAGGAGATGGCTGTGGTGAGGGAGTTTCGGGATGTTTTCCCCGAGGAATTACCGGGTTTACCCCCGGACGAGAGACATGGAGTTTGTTATAGATTTGTTGCCGGGTACAGCTCCCATTTCTATACCACCTTATAGGATGGCGCTCGCGGAGTTAAAGGAGTTGAAAACTCAGTTGCAAGATCTGGTAGACAAGGGTTTTATACGACCAAGTATATCACCCGGGGCGCACCGGTCCTTTTTGTGAAGAAGAAGGATGGATCCTTGAGGCCGTGTATTGATTATCGACAACCGAATAAGGTGACAATTAAGAACAAGTACCCATTGCCGAGGATTGATGATTTGTTTGATCAATTAAAAGGGGCAAAGGTATTCTCCAAGATTGATTTGAGGTCTGGGTATCATCAGTTGAAGATTAGGTCAGAAGATGTACCGAAGACGGCATTTCGGACACGATATGGACATTATGAGTTTTTGGTGATGCCATTTGGTCTGACTAATGCTCCTGCAGCTTTTATGGATTTGATGAATAGGGTGTTTAGGCCTTATCCGGACAAATTTGTCATTGTGTTTATTGATGATATTTTGGTGTACTCACCTTCCAATGAGGAACATGCTCACCATTTGAGGATTGTACCGCAAACTCTCCGGGAGAGGCGGTTGTTTGCTAAGTTTGCTAAGTGTGAGTTTTGGCTTTATGAAGTGGGATTTCTTGGGCATGTGGTGTCGGGAGAAGGGATCTCGGTGGATCCAAAGAAGGTGGAAGCCATTGTTGATTGGGAAAGGCCGAAGAATGTTACCGAAGTTCGAAGTTTTCTTGGTCTTGCGGGTTATTATAGGAGGTTTGTGGAAGGGTTTTCTGCGATTGCATTACCTTTGTCAAGGTTAACTCGTAAGGAAGTGAAGTTCTCTTGGAATGATGAGTGTGAGAAGAGTTTTCAGATTTTAAAGGATCGATTGACATCGGCTCCCGTGCTTACTTTGCCGAGAGAATGAGAAAGAGTTTGTGGTTTTCAGTGATGCCTCTCGGCGGGGTTTAGGTTGTGTTTTGATGCAAGAAGGAAAGGTAGTTGCCTATGCTTCTAGACAGTTGAAACAACATGAGCTGAATTATCCTACTCATGATTTGGAGTTGGCTGCGGTAGTGTTTGCTTTGAAGATTTGGAGGCATTATCTTTATGGGGAAAGATGTCGGATTTTCACAGACCATAAAAGTTTGAAGTATCTTTTCACTCAGAAGGACTTGAATTTGAGGCAGAGGCGATGGTTGGAATTGATAAAAGATTATGATTTGATAATCGATTATCACCCGAGAAAGGCCAATGTGGTAGCCGATGCTTTGAGTAGGAAGTATAGTTCGGTGGCTGTTTTGAGGGTGTCCTATTTGCAAGTTTTGTCGGCAATGAAAAGCTTGAAGTTGGAACTAGAGACCGAGGATAGTGGAGCCTTAGTGGCCAGTTTTGTGGTGAGACCTTCGCCGTTGGAGCGTATTAAGGAGCTTCAGAGTGTTAGTGAAGAGTTGGTGCAAGAGGTGAAGAAGTTGCAGGCCGGGGAGACTAGTGAATTTAGATTGAGAGATGATGGGATCTTGGAGTTTCGAGGACGTGTTTGTGTTCCATCGGATTCTGAGCTGAGGAAAGCTATTTTGGAGGAAGCTCATTCTTCAGCTTATGCGGTTCATCCTGGGAGTACCAAGATGTATAGAACCATTAAGGAGAGTTTTTGGTGGCCTGGAATGAAGAGGGAGATAGCAGAGTTTGTAGCTAAGTGTTTGGTGTGTCAGCAAGTTAAGGCAGAACACCAAAGGCCATCTGGGTTCTTACAACCTCTTCCTATCCCAGAATGGAAGTGGGATCATGTGGCTATGGATTTTGTGGTTGGTTTACCACGAACGCCTCGAGGTTGTGATGCAGTGTGGGTGATAGTGGATAGACTAACAAAGTCGGCACACTTCTTAGCAGTGCATACTAAGTACTCTTTGGAGAAATTGGCAAAGTTGTACATTGATGAGATAGTAAGGTTGCATGGGGTGCCAACTTCGATAGTTTCAGATCGAGACCCCGCATTTACTTCCCGTTTTTGGCCTAGGTTTCAGGAGGCCTTGGGTACGACTTTGAAGTTCAGTACTGCTTATCATCCTCAAACAGATGGTCAGTCGGAGAGGACCATTCAGACCCTCGAGGACATGTTGAGGGCTTGTGTGATAGATTTCCAAGGGAGTTGGGAGCAACATTTGGCATTAGTGGAATTTGCCTATAATAATAGCTTCCAAGCAAGCATTGGTATGGCTCCGTATGAAGCTTTGTATGGAAGAAAGTGTAGAACTCCTCTTTGTTGGGATGAAGTGGGAGAAAGAAAACTTCAAAGTGTGGAGTTGATTGATCGAACGGTTGAGAAAGTAGCAGTGATTAGAGGTAGATTGAAAATGACTCAAGACAGGCAAAAAGAGTTATGCCGATAACCGTAGAAGATTTTTGGAGTTTCAGGTTGGGGATAGAGTATTCTTGAAGATCTCTCCTTGGAAAGGGGTAATTCGGTTTCGAGGAAGGGGAAAGTTGAATCCCCGATTTATAGGTCCATTTGTGATCCTGGAGAGGATTGGACCGGTGGCATACCGATTAGAATTACCGCCTGAGTTGGAGAAGATTCATAATGTGTTCCATGTTTCCATGTTGAAGAAGTATATCCCTGACCCTTCTCATTGTCTTGAAGCTCCGCCGGTAGAGTTAAGAGAAGATTTGAAATTTGAAGTGCAACCGGTAGAGATCCTTGATTCTCAAGTGAAAACTCTTCGGCGAAAGATTATTCCTATGGTTAAAGTGCTTTGGAGAAATGATGTGGTAGAAGAGGTAACTTGGGAACCTGAGGAAGTGATGAAGAGCAAGTATCCCCTTTTGTTTGAATCTTGAGGTATGCCAAAAATTTCGAGGCCGAAATTTCTTTAAGGGGGGTAGGTTGTGGAAGTTCGATCTTTGTTCGCTTCTCTTGTGCTTTGTTTCTTGTGTAGAAGTTGTGTGTCTAAGTTTTTGTCGAGTTTTATTTTTTTGTTGGGATCTTAGTTAAGGTCTTTTTGAGAGGTTAAAAGATGGGGGAAAAGTGTTTTAAAAGGCTTTAGCAAGGAAGGGACCTTGCGGGCACTTAGTGTGCCCGCAAGGAGCCAAAGAAGAGGCCTTGCGGCCTCCCATGCGCCCGCATGGGAGCCCGCAAGGACCCCGGCCAGAAATGCTTGCGGGCTCCCATGCGGGCGCATGGGAGGCCGCAAGGCTTTCTGGAAAGGGCCTCGCGGCCTCCCTTGCGCCCGCAAGGGAGCCCGCGAGCCCTCCCGCGCTTTGGGTCTATAAATACCCGTTTTCAAACTTAAATGGCCTTTATAAGACCTCATTTCCCTCTCTTTTTCTCCCCATCTTGAACCCTCATTCTCCCCTCCATTAGATCTCCATTCTTGAGCTCCAAGAAAGGAGAAAGGTGTTCATCTTCCCCTCTTCTCCATTGATGGTGATTCTCCTCTAGTTCTAGCAAAGATTGAGGTGGGTTTTCTTCTTTTCTTCAATTCCTTGTTCTTTTATTCATTTCTTTTTAGATCCATGGAGAATTAGTGTGGATTTAGCATGGATCTACTATTTAATTGGAATTTAGCCATGGATCTAATGTTTGAATGGTATAGGAGCCTTGATTTCATGTTTGGTGTTGAATGGAGGAGATCCTTGATCTCTAAACCTTTGATTCTTGTAGATCCGAACCCAATTAGGATGTTCTTGATTTCATTCTGATTTTGAGGGTTTAAGGATTCTATTATTGTTAATTCTTGAATCAAGAGCACATAGTAAACCCTAGAAGCCTTGAGATCTAATTTTGGAGCATTCTTTCCTCTCTTATTGATTGGATAAGGTTGTGATTGATTCTTGTTTTTTCTTGGATGGTTAATGGCTTCAAGAAGGTGGATCTAAAGGCAAGGGTAAAGATCAAGTGGGCGAGTGATCCAAGTGTTCGATCTCGCCAAGTTTGTGAGTGGGAATTGTTTAAATTAAAGAGCTATGATCATGCTTGTTTAATGATGCATGCCTTGAAATGAGAAATTCTTGATTTCAATGGATTCTTGAAATGTTTCTTGAAAACTGAAATTTTGATACTATATGATCCTTTTAATTCTTGATTTCATCTTAATGGACTCATGAGATGATTTCCTTGAGATCTAGAAATCTTGATGTTTATGATCTTACTTAACTATTGATTCTATTACAAAAGACTCATGAGATGATTTCCTTGAGATCTAGAAATCTTGATGTTTATGATCTTGCTTAACTATTGATTCTATTACAAAAGACTCATGAGATGATTTCCTTGAGATCTAGAAATCTTGATGTTTATGATCTTGCTTAACTATTGATTATATTACAAAAGACTCATGAGATGATTTCCTTGAGATCTAGAAACCATGATATTTGTGATTTTGCTTAACTATTGATTCTATTACAAAGGCTCATGAGATGATTTCCTTGAGGCCTAGAAACCATGATAGTTTATGATCTTGTTAAATTCTTGATTATTTATATTTGATAAGGATTGGATAATCCTATGGTTTGAACTACATGTTTTCAAGATTTGTGAACTTGAGAATTCGATATTCTTGTTATTTTGACCAAATAAGGGTCTATGTAAACCAAATTGAGATTCTCCACGATGTTATCGTATTTGAAATGAGTTTTCAAAGGATACTCTTGTGTTGATATTCTTGATGAAAATGACATTATTGTCGATGCTTTCGCAAAAGGATTTACTCTTCGATTAAGAGTTGTATTTTATGCGAATTTGTGATCTCTTGTTGAGATATGTGATTTTAAAATGATACGTTTATGATTAGCCTATGGGCAAACTATTTGTGATCTCTTGATGAGATATATGATTTTATAACGATACGTTTATGATGAGCCTACGGGCAAACTATTTGTGATCTCTTGATGAGATATATGATGTGTTCATGATGAGCCTACGGGCGGGATAGGATATCCCAAATGTTTCGATGGTGACATTGGGGAGGATCCCCGTCTTTCGCAGAAGCGAGTCTCCACGGACCGACCTATGGGGTGGCGTGGAGTTCTCGGCCGATGAGCCCTTTACGGGAGGCGCGGAGTGAACCCGAAGGTGCTTGTGTTGGGTACCCGGAGTCACCACACGGGATACTCAACGGCCAACGCCAAGATACGCGCATCTTGGTGGCTCTTGACCTAACCACGGCCATGGTTAGTGATGGAGGGTTTTCATAGGCTATTGTTGATGCTATCGATAAAGGATTTCTGCATGCGTTGCACTATAAATTCTTATTTCGATGGGTTTGATCTTTTGATCTTTTGACAAGTATTCTTAACTTGAATTTTCAGTATTGAATCTCTTTACAAAAGATTTTCAAAGACTTATTGATGCCTTTCTTTGAGAAAGTTAGAAAGCTTGTTATATTGAAATGTGTATTTAAAGCATTTTGTAAGGTGTGATTGTTAAAGATTTACATATGTTTTCGGCATACCATTCTTTACACTTGTATGAGTTATAGCCCCATGTTCAACCCCTCACTGAGTAACTTAGTTACTCACCCATTCTTCTTCTCCCCTTTTCAGGTGTTAGCACGGCAATGGGCGTAAGAAGTGATAGTGCTTGGCATCCATTCTCGCATTTACCTTTGACTAGTGTATGATTCATAAACATTGCCGTTATGCATAAGATGGATCCACTAGGACCTATGTTTTCGTATTTCCATTTGATCTTGTATAATCTTGATTGGTTCAGTCAGGACCTTAGGTTGTATGAGTCTACATTCAGTGTTTGTGAAATACTATGATTGTGTCCATGATCATTGGTGATGTGATTTCCAGGGATATATGTACATATATGTGCGAGTCTGTTGATCTTGTACAGGGTTGTGATTAAATACCTTAGATTTAGAGTATTATTGTGGTAAAGTTAATATCGTACAAGTAACAGGTTAGCCTTACGGCGACCTGGGGTTGAGGCAGGTGTTGACCTCCCCTGGGTTGTCGTGGCGGTAGTGCCATGGACCGGGACCCGAGGGTCGGGGCGTGACACGACCAATCTCTTTTCCCATGTTCTACTGACTTGGTCAAGATCCTCTTCAGCTCCCTGTTAGTAACCTCTACTTGGCCACTTGTCTGCGGATGATAGGGGGTAGCGAGACGATGGTGCACTCCGTATCGCTTTAACACTTTTTCGAACTGACTATTACAGAAATGTGTTCCTCTATCACTAATAATGATCCTAGGTGTTCCAAATCGGGAGAAAAGCTTCTTGAGAAATTTAACTACAGTCCTCGCATCGTTTGTAGGTAATGCTTGAGCTTCCACCCACTTAGATACATAATCCACTGCTACAAGAATATATTTGTTCCCATTGGAGCTTGGGAATGGTCCCATGAAATCAATTCCCCACACATCAAAAACCTCACAGAATTGAATAGGATTTTGTGGCATCTCATCACGCCGAGAGAGGTTCCCTGTCCGTTGGCAATTGTCACAACGAAGAACATACTGATGAGCGTCCTGAAATAGTGTTGGCCAATAGAATCCTGCAGCAAGCACCTTTTCGGCTGTTCTACCGAAGCATAGTGACCCCCGGTTGGGCCTCGAATGACAAGTGTGTTAAAATATTCCAGCCTTCTTCCCGAGAGACACGGCGTCGGATTACATGATTCGCACAAATCCGGAACAAAAAGGGGTCATCCCAAAAATAGTTCTTTAAGTCACTGAAAAACTTTTTCTTTTGCTGAAAAGTAAGACCCTGCTTAAGAACCTTTCCCGACAAATAGTTGGCAAAATCCGCAAACCAAGGTGTTTCCTCTTCTACCGATCCGCCACGAATTATGTATAAGTGCTCTTCTGGGAATGAGTCGTTAATCTCCGGCTTTGATGCCTTGTAACCCTCACAACCTTCTAACCTAGAGAGGTGATCAGCAGCTACATTTTCCACGCTCCTTTTGTCCTTGATTTCCATGTCAAACTCTTGTAGAAGAAGAACCCAACGGATCAACCTCGGTTTGGTATCAGACTTGCTCATGAGATAACGCAAGGCGGAATGATCTCGTGAAGACAGGTGACTCGGATAAGATCGGATATGGCCCGAACTTATCAAATGCGTAAACCACTTGCTAGCAACTCTTTTTCGTAGTAGTATAATTTTCTTGTGCGCTTGTGAGTGTTTTACTCGCATAATAGATGGGCTGAAAATGTTTGTTCTTCCTCTCGCCCTAGCACCGCCCCAATTGCATAATCACCGGCGTCGCACATGAGCTCAAAAGGAGCGTTCCAATCTGGTGTAATCAAAATTGGTGCTTGAGTCAACTTCTCCTTCAAAGAGGTTAAATGCGGCTAAACATTCGTCCCCGAACTCAAAAGATGCATCTTTTTCAAGAAGTTTTGTTAAAGGTTGAGAGATTTTTGAAAAATCTTTAATGAACCGCCGATAGAAACCTGCATGCCCAAGAAAGCTGCGAATTCCCTTCACGTTAGTTGGCGGGGGAAGTTTCTCGATCACCTCAATTTTCGCCTTGTCCACCTCCATCCCATCCTTGGAAATTTTATGCCCTAAAACTATTCCTTCTTGGACCATGAAGTGGCATTTCTCCCAGTTCAACGCCAAATTGGTTTCTTCACATCTCTTGAGGACCCTTTCCAGATTCTGCAGACAGCTATCAAACGAGTCCCCGAACACCGAAAAATCATCCATAAATACTTCCATGATGTGTTCCAAAAGATCGTCAAATATAGCAGTCATGCATCGTTGAAAAGTGGCTGGGGCATTACACAGCCCGAAAGGCATCCTTCGGTATGCGAAAGTCCCGTAGGGACAAGTAAATGTAGTTTTTTCTTGATCCTCGGGTGCAATGGGGATTTGAAAATATCCCGACATACCGTCAAGGAAGCAGTAGAAATTATGCCCAGCTAACCTTTCCAACATCTGGTCAATGAATGGTAACGGAAAATGATCCTTTCGAGTCGCGTCATTTAGCCTTCTGTAATCAATGCATACTCTCCACCCTGTGACTGTTCTGGTTGGGATTAACTCAATACGTTCATTCTTCACTACAGTCATTCCTCCTTTCTTAGGGACCACCTGAGTAGGACTCACCCACGCACTGTCAGAGATCGGATAAATGATACCTGCATCTAGAAGTTTAACTACCTCTGCCTTCACCACCTCCTTCATGTTCGGGTTCAAATGACGTTGAGGCTGGATCACTAACTTATAATTATCCTCCATCAATATTTTATGAGTGCAGAATGACGGATTTATACCTTTAATATCAGAAATTTTCCAAGCAATGGCAGTCTTATGCTTCTTCAACATATTCACTAATTTCTCCTTTTGAGACACGGATAATCCCGAAGATATAATGACCGGGAGTTTTGATCCTTCACCTAAGAATGCATATTCCAAGTGTTCTGGTAGTGTTTTAAGCTCAAGATCAGGTGGGTCTTCAATGGATGGTTGTAACCTTTTCCCCTTCTGTCTATCAATTTCCTCAAAATGTTCAGATTCTTCTTCTGAGATTTCCTCTAAGCTCTTGCATGAGAACTCTGCATGTAGTGATTTGCATGAGAACTCTGCATTTCACTTTATCGAATGTGCTTGGTTGTGCGAGGTGTGCTCTTGCATTAGATCCACATAGTATGAAGAGGGACTCATTGTACCGGTACACCGGATGTTCCGGGAGGCGGTAGCCTCCCGTAGGTTGTAGAGTTCATCTTAGCGAAATTGCTTGTAGATAACTCCAACCAAGGCTCCTTAATCCCAATGACATCGTGTGAGTATCCTTTGGATAAAGAAACTTGTACTGGATTAGGGCTACACTACAGAGGTTCCGGGGTAGTCGACTTCCGAGCCTAAACGGACCAAAATAACACTCCATGCATGCATTACCTGTTTTGATAGCATCCTTGCTTGTATTTCTCCAGGGGGAATCCTCGCCCGGAGCCTTGTCTTCTCTATTTGATTTCTCGTCGTTGTGCTGACACACCCTTGCGTGTGTACTCCGCAAGTGCACGGGTGTCGAAGTAATAAAGTACCCAAACGGGTGGGTAGTCGAATCCACAGGGAGTAGACGTAAGAACAATCACACTTTGTTAAGTAATCAAAGATAAACCAATTGTTGTTGAAAGAAAATAAAATCAGAATGTAGTAGAAACAAAGTGCTGAAAATGAAAGCTAGGTCGGAGAAATAGATCAATAAGAAGATGGGGTACTCGGACAATGCTCCCCCTAGAATCCTTGTTTCAAGTGCAAGACTTCAAGTACTCTTACTCAATAGAGATTTCAAGAGTCGTGGAATCCAAAGATACAAGATCCCAAATCTAAGGTCAACCTTGATTAGTCCCCTACGAGGTCCCGGCGGAGAGAAGACTCTCGACGCCTCACACCACGTATGACTGCGCTATGCTCTAGGGATTCCAAGTGGTAAACCCTATTCCCAACTATAGATCAATCCCTTTGGTCCAGGCGAAAGATCCCTAATCACAAATAAGTCCCGGCGGAAAGGCCTCTCTCAACGCCTAACTCTCTTTGAGATCGAAGGTAAAACTTGGAATAAGAAGGTAGGGAAAACCACACCGGAGGGGAAAGGGGACGCGTCGCTACCTCTCAACTCACCCTCTCAACCCTCTTCAATCTTGGTAACCTAATCCTAATGGTGATGGTCACTCGTCAAAAGGATGATTGGATTAGCCCTCAACCCTAGTGTCACTCTAAGGGAGAAACCATTAAGCATACAAGAATGAAACTCAAATTTAAACTCAAATTGAATAAGAGCATTAAAGTCAATGAAACAAAGGAAATCTAGGGTTTACAAGTCCAAGTACCCACTAGGGGTTTAGCTCTCCATGGAGCAATACAAGTTCATCAAAATAACTGAAGATAAGTGCAAGAAATCCATAAAGAAAACCCCCTTAAGCTTCGTGTTGATAGACTATGGGAACTTCTCCTTCTTCTTCAAAGAATCCCTTCCTCCAAGCCTAAGGCACACCTCGCCGAATCGAGTCGTCGAAGACTCCCCCAATGGCTCTCCTTGGAAGGGAATGATGATGAAACCGGTGGAGAAGCGCCCCCAAAGTGTAGCAAGAACCTCCTGAACCCTAGCTGTCACCTCCTTCCAAAGTTAGAAGATGATCCCCCAAATAACGCTTCAGAACGGCTTTATAATTGGCCATCTCGAGGATCCACACGGGCGTGTGGATAATCCACACGGGCGTGTGGATAATCCACACGGCCGTGTGGAAATTCCACACGCCCATATGGATTTTCTGCCTTGTGAAATCTTCATACTAATCCTCGATTTCGCCCGTTTCTTCTCCTGAGGTCACATGGACGGACACACGCCCATGTGAAAGGTCAAGTGGCATTTCTTGATGATGGGAAACCTTGGAGAGCTTTTGAAATCTTTGAACCAATCGGAACGAGCGAGCAAGACTGCCTTCGTGTCCTTCTACAAGAATTGTCTTGAAGCCTTTAGAAGTTGGTACATACCCCCTTGTTTGAACCCGATTTGTGTCTTGAACTTCGTATTTGCACAAAAGAGCTCCACATGGCACCATTATGACCTAATCTTGCTTTTCTTCGCATAAACCTTTTTCACAACCCTAATTGCACGAAAGAACACAGAAACACACGAAATGAGAAATATAACCTGACAAATGTGATGCTCATGCAGGGAAAAACATCTCAAATTATATGTACATGCAAGCACTTATCATGTGCGCAACTTGGCATTGATTAAAGTTTCTTTAACTAGTTTAAATTTCATTTCATTACAACAACCTCTGTTTTGATTCGGCTAAACAATTGTCGAAGAGGAAGTAATAGTGGATCTCGGGACCCTAGGGAATACGACCCTCTTGTTCCCGTACAAGAGGTATTACTTGACGACCCGTGCACTTGCGGCCGGGGAACCGTGTGCCCGCTTTTTAGCGACGCGCGCGGCGACCATCAAGTTTTTGGCGCCGTTGCCGGGGAACTTCCGAGAACATTAGGAAAACTCATCGACGTTGGCTTAGTCAATTTCTTTTTCTTTTGCACATCTACTATTTTGTTTGCGTTTTATTTTCAGTTTCTCTTCGCTTTCTTGGTTGTTATTTGTTTTCTCAGTGGAATTTGGGCTTACCTTTTATATTTATTTACTTAACTTCCCCACTCACTATTGTTATCTCTTTGCATGTTTGAGGGATTTTTATGACCTGTGGCAACCCCACCGGTTATATTGAGGTTGACGAAGAGATCGAGAGGACACTGCGCAGAAGGTTAAGGGAAGCATTAAGCTCATCGAACTGTCCCGTGGAAGCCTCAGTTGACCTTCTACCTACTGAAGAAGGGGCATCGAACACTATGGCAGAACAGAGAAGGACGCTGTCCGATTATGAGAGGCCGCAGTTCACTGGAGAAGAATCTTGTATACAGATGCCTGCCGCAGCAGCAAATAATTTTGACTTGGCAAGACCTATTGGAATGATACAGAACTCAGTACAGTTTGATGGGTTGGTAGATGAAGACCCAAATGAGCATTTATCGAGATTCTTGCAGATTTGCTCTACCTTCAAAATCAATGGTCTGTCGGACGATGCGGCTAAGTTGAGGTTGTTTCCATTCAGTCTTCGAGGGGCAGCCTACAGATGGTTTCAGGGTCTCACAGCTGGCTCTATTAAGACCTGGGATGTTATGGTGGACAGATTCTTGGGGAGATACTTTCCTCCTAGCAAGGCAGCGCGATTGAGACAAGAAATATCGGCGTTCAGTCAGAGAGACTCGGAAACTCTATTCGAAACGCATGAGCGATTCAAAGATTTGTTGAGAAGGTGCCCGCATCATGGATACCAGTCATGGATGAGAATAGAGATATTCTACAATGGGTTGAACTACCAAACTCCGTAACTCATTGATGCAGCAGCCGGGGCTCATTAAGCAACAAGTATCCCGATGAGGCCGAAAAGTTAATTGAAGATATGGCAAGTAACGAGTCTCATTGGCGTTCAAGAGCCAAGGTGACACGAGTGGCCGGGCTACATGAGGTGAGTGCGTACACCGCACTCGAGGCCAAAATGGATGCATTGACAAGAAGATTCGATCTGATGATGGCCGAAAAGGCAAGTTCTAGCTCCACACCTGTCTTGTCATGTGAGATTTGTGGAGGTGGGCACTTGGCCACCCTATGCCCTATTACCGTCACTACAAGCACTTCGACTGAACAGGTGGATTTTGTAAGCCCAAATCAGAAGGTACAAGGGAATTCATATGGGACCACATATAACCCCGGGTGGAGAAATCACCCGAATTTCCAGTGGAGCATTCAAAATCAGCAGAGGCCCCAACATTCACCAGGATTCCAACATGCTCCACCACAGCCAAAGGAGCACCGAGTTTCAGTGGAGGAGGCGTTGGCTAAATTCATGATTGCTACAGAAGCAAACTTCAGAAATGTCCAAGCCTCGATCCAAAATTTGGAAAAACAAGTTGGGCAGCTAGCAAAAGAAAATTCAGAGAGGCAGCAGGGCAGAGTGCCTAGCAACACTGAAGAAAACCCCCGTGAGCAATTGAAGGCCATCACTCTGAGGAGTGGACGGGAAGTAGAGGTTCGACCTACCAATGGGAATATGAGCAGTAAAGAGAAGAATGTTATGAGAGATGCAACTCCGAAAGTGAGGGTTGACATTGAGGACAGCAACAACAACACCCCCGGACCTCAACCAAGCCAAGCCTTAGCCGTGCCGGAGTATCAACCCAAAATCCCATACCCCGGAAAGACTGAACAAGAGCAAGGAGGATGACTAATTCAAGAAATTTCTGACTCTGATAAAGCAACTCCACATAAATCTCCCGTTCGCTGAGGCATTTTCTCAAATGCCCAAGTACGCAAAGTTTATGAAAGATATATTGACAAACAGGCGGAAATTGGAAGAAGCATCCAGTGTAGCCTTGAATGAGAGTTGCTCCGCCATCCTGCAAAGCGCACTTCCACCGAAGGTTCGAGATCCTGGGGGTCTGGTGATCGAGTGCAAAATAGGAGAGTCAGTAGTGGAGAAGGCCCTAGCTGATTCGGGGGCAAGCATTAATATTTATGCCCTACAACCTATTTCTGAAATTAGGTATCATGAGCTTGAACCTACAAGGATGACATTGAAATTGGCAGATCGGTCACTGCGTCGGCCCAGGGGTGTGGTGAGCGATGTCCTAGTGAACGTGGGAGGACTTGTTTTCCCGGCAGATTTTGTTATTTTGGATGTCCATGAAAATGCCGACGTGCCTATCATTCTCGGGAGACCATTCTTGGCAACTTCACGAGCTTTACTTGACATCCAAGATGGCAAGATGACTCTTAGAGCTGGGAATGAAGAAGCAGTATTCAAACTCCCGGAGGCAATGAAACACCCTAAGGAGTGGGACGACACATCTTATGTTTTTGATGAAGTGGAGCTAATTGTTTCTCATTGTGTGCAGGAAGTTCTGTTAATTAATCTCCTCGACGAGTATCTGAGGAAAGGCCAAGAGGGAGTTGAAAATGAAGGAAGTGAAGAGCAACGTCAAGAGAAACAACCGGATCCTAGGGCAAAGAAGAAGAAAATAAAGAAGAGTGGCAACCACAGTGATGAACCACCATGGAAAAAAGCCTGGAAAAAAGTAACCAAACAAGGTTCACTAAGTGAGAAGATCAAGGCGAGTTCGGTCTTCACAGTTGACTTGGGAGCACACAACATCGAGAGTATGATTTCACTTAACCTCCCTAGCTCATCACCTTCCTTCTTCATAAAACAAGGTACACATCTTTCCTTTGAACCACCATGAAAATGTGAACATGAATGTCAGGCTCGTGACTCTAAACAAGCGCTCTTGGGAGGCAACCCAAGTTTGTTTTCCTCGTATTTTCTTTTATTTTACTTGTGCGCTTTGTGGTGTTTTTTTGGTTATGTTTTGCTTTTCTATGTAGATGTGTGTTTTATTTAACGTTTGCGATTAGATGACTTGAATCTCATTTTATTTTGTCGATGTATTGTCGGTTGATGTTGTGCGATTTTCACGTGTGTCGGCGAAGGTTACATGTGACACACCCTTGCGTGTGTACTCCGCAAGTGCATGGGTGTCGAAATAATAAAGTACATAAACGGGTGGGTAGTCGAATCCACAGGGAGTAGACGTAAGAACAATCACACTTTGTTAAATAGCCAAAGATAACCCAATTGTTGTTGTGAAAGAAAATAAAATAAGAAAGAAATAGAAATAAAGTGTTGAAAATAAAAGCTAGGGTGTAGAAATAGATCAATAAGGAGATGGGGTACTCGGACAATGCTCCCCCTAGAATCCTTGTTTCAAGTGCAAGACTTCGAATACTCTTATTCAATATAGATTTCAAGAGTCGTGGAATCCAAGGATACAAGGTCCCAATCTAAGGTCAACCTTGACTAGTCCCCTACGAGGTCCCGGCGGAGAGAAGACTCTCAACACCTCACACCACGTATGACTGCGCTATGCTCTAGGGATTCCAAGTGGTAAACCCTATTCCCAACTATAGATCAATCCCTTTGGTCAAGGCGAAAGATCCCTAATCACAAATAAGTCCCGGCGGAAAGGCCTCTCTCAACGCCTAACTCTCTTTGAGATCGAAGGTAAAACTTAAAATAAGAAGGTAGGGAAAACCACACCGGAGGGGAAAGGGGACGTGTCGCTACCTCTCAACTCACCCTCTCAACCCTCTTCAATCTTGGTTAATCTAATCCTAATGGTGATGGTCACTCATCAAAAGGATGATTGGATTAGCCCTCAACCCCAGTGTCACTCTAAGGGAGAAACAATTAAGCACACAAGATTAAAACTCCAATTTAAACTTAAATTGAATAAAAGCATTAAAGTCAATGAAACATAAGAAACTTAGGGTTTACAAGTCCAAGTACCCACTAGGGGTTTAGCCCTCCATGGAGCAATACAAGTTCATCAAAATAAATGAAGATAAGTGCAAGAAATCCATAAAGAAAACCCCCTTAAGCTTTGTGTTGATAGACTATGAAGGCTTCTCCTTCTTCTCCAAAGAACTCCTTCCTCCAAGCCTAGGGCACACCTCGTCGAATCGAGTCGTCGAAGGCTCCCCCAATAGCTCTCCTTGGAAGGAATTGATGTTGAAATCGGTGAAGAAGCACCCCCAAAGTGTAGCAAGAGTCTCCTGAGCCCTAGCCGTCACTCCCTCTCAAGTTTGGAAGATCATCCATGAAATAACGCTTCAGCACGGCTTTATAATTGGCCATCTCGAGGATCCACACGGGCGTGTGGAAATTCCACACGGCCGTGTGGAAATTCCACACGCCCCTGTGGATTTTCTGCCCTGTGGAAAACTTCATATTAGTCCCCGATTTCGCCCGTTTCTTCTCTTGAGGTCACGCGGACGGACACGCACCCATGTGAAAGGTCATTTGGCATTTCTTGATGATGAGAAAACCTTGGAGAGCTTTTGAAATCTTCGAATAACTCGGAACAAGCGAGCATGACTGCCTTCGTGTCCTTCTACAAGAGTTGTCTTGAAGTCTTTAGAAGTTGGCACATACCCCCTCGTTGGAACCTGATTTGTGTCTTGAACTTCGTAATTGCACAAAAGAGCTCCACTTGGTACCATAATGACCTAATCTTGCCTTTATTCACGTACCATGTCTTCACAACCCTAATTGCATGAAAGAACACCAAAACACACGAAATTAGCGATAAAACCTGAGAAATGTGATGCTCATGCGTGGAAAACATTTCCAAAAATATATACATGCAAGCACTTATCAAACTCCCCCACACTTAAGCTTTTGCTTGTCCTCAAGCAAAGTTCATACCATGAGAATTAAAGGTTGAGTGATGAAAATGCTTGGTCTTAAGTTCACCAAAAGTGTACAAAGATAGTATTCTCAACAAGGGAAAATTTTAAACGTCGATAGATAAAAACCAAAACTCTGGCAAAAACTCGAATTGCGAAGAAAGTAAAATCTGAAAGCGTGTGTGTGTGTATACGTACTCATGCCAGCCCCAAGTCTACGCTTGAACATTATTAAAACAAAGACTTATTTAAGGAAAAAGAAATCGGTGGTAGCTGCACACAACCTCAAAGGTAGCCATTTCCCAAGATGCCTTCTAGGCGGCTTTCACCCTTTCAAGGTGGTAGCTCTTTCCACCTGGGGGTGTTAGCTTTCACACAGCCTATTAGATAGCTCTTTCTCTCATTAGGGCATAGCAAATAAAACTTATGAGAGTAGCTGCATACAGAATAGGTGGTAGCTCTTTCCACCCCAAGAACAAAGGAGCACCTCTTTTTTTTTTTTTTTTTTATAAAGCTCAAAGAAAATGAAACTAATGTCCTTTCAAACTGAACTAGCGTTATCAGGGTTAATAGAGCAAGTAAAGTGCAAGAATTGCGATCAGACAAAAATTTTCTAAGTTTTTCGAGTAAACTAGAGCATGGTAACAACCGAAGTTTAAGTTTCACCTAAATTCGAAAATACAATCCTGTTCCTTAAGGTGAACTGTCATTTTCTAGATGAGCATGAAAGTGATGATCAAGAATAAAGAACGTGTGCAGTGTGAACTCCCCCCCACACTTGAGCTGTACATTGCCCTCAATGTACTCATACAAACATGCAACATAAGAACGCAAAAAAATAACATGAGTGCGTCGGTTTTAAAACAACACTCCCCTGATCTCCGAGTGTAGTATTTGAATGGAGGTGTGAAAGCGGGAAGTGAAGTTGCGTAGGGTTGTGAAGCTCACACGGCCGTGTGGAAATTCCACACGGCCGTGCCTATGACCATTTCTCAAAACCAAGTTGACAAGCCTATCTGCACATCACAAAAGGGGTTCAGTGGATCTCAACATAAACTAAGATTAAAAGAGTACAAAAGTAAACAAATCAAACTCAAACTCAAACAAAAACATGAAAAATAAAAACAGTAAGATAACTCTCAGAAGGTGTAACCTTTTTGAGTACACAAAGACTCAACAGAAAAGAAAGTACAAGGGAATAAAAAGGAAGAATAAAAGACGCGTCAGGCGTCGTCATCTGCTGGTGCTGCTAGGGATGCTGGGGACGCGTGGGGTGCTCTGGGTGTGGACGGCGAAGTGGAGTCGCTACCTCTCGCCATCAACTGGTGGAGTGAAGTGATGCGCGCCATCATCTCCGTGTGGTACTCAGCCATGCGAGTGAGAACCTCTGTGTGGTTCGCTGCCTGGGTCACCCGCATGGCGGCAAGATCAGTCTGGAGGGTCCCTACAGCAGCCTCAAGTCTGTCTATGCGCTCCTGTGCCGGAGGAGATGCAGGTGCTGACACCGGTGGCACCTCCTCGTCTGCTGGGGTGTCCTCTGCCGCCATCGGTGTGGGCTGTGATGACGGCCCTGCCCGGGTCTCCTCCGAGTCTTCATCTTCATCTTCAATGTGGAAGTTTGACTTTTTTTCGCTTCTCTTGTGCTTTGTTTCTTGTGTAGAAGTTGTGTGTTTAAGTTTTTGTCGAGTTTTATTTTTGTTGGGATCTTAGTTAAGGCTCTTTTTAGAGTGTAAAAGAGGAGGAAAATCTTTGGGGGAGAGAACTTTTAAGTGGAGCGAGTAAGCCTTCAACATGCCGCAAGAAACCCCCAAAAACAGGGGGCCTTGCGGCCTTCCATGCGGGCCGCATGGGAGGCCGCAAGGGGCCATGCGGCCCCGCATGTGGGCGCATGGCCGCCCGCAAGGGGCCATGCGGCCCCTCATGCGGGCGCATGGCCGCCCGCATGGTTTTCTGGAAAGGGCCTCGCGGCCTCCCATGCGCCCGCAAGGGAGCCCGCGAGCCCTCCCGCACTTTGGGGCCTATTTAAAACGTTTTCAAACTCAAAGGGCCTTTATAAGACCCCATTTCCCACTCTTTTTCTCCCCATCTTGAATCCTCATTCTCCCCTCCATTAGATCTCCATTCTTGAGCTCCAAGAAAGGAGAAAGGTGTTGATCTTCCCCTCTTCTCCATTGGTGGTGATTGTCCTCTAGTTCTAGCAAAGTTTGAGGTGGGTTTTATTCTCTTCTTCAACTCCTTGTTCTTTTATTCAATTCTCTTTAGATCCATAAAGAATTAGTGTGGATTTAGTATGGATCTAATATTTAATGGGAATTTAGCCCATGGATCTTATGTTTGAATGGTATAGGAGCCTTGATTTCATGTTTTGGTGAAGAATGAAGGAGATCCTTCATCTCTAAACCTTTGATTCTTTTAGATCCGAACCCAATTAGGATATTCTTGATTTCATTTTGATTTTATGGGTTTAAGGATTCTATTATTGTTAATTCTTGAATCTAGAACACTTAGTAAACCCTAGAAGCCTTAAGATCTAATTTTAGGTCATTCTTTCCTCTCTTGTTTATTGTTTGGGTTATGTGATTGATTCTTGTTTTTCTTGGATGGTTAATGGCTTCAAGAAGGTGGATCTAAAGGCAAGGGTAAAGATCAAGTAGGCGAGTGATCCAAGTGTTCGATCTCGCCAAGTTTGTGAGTGGGAATTGTTTAATTAAAGAGCTATGATCATGCTTGTTTAATGATGCATGCCTTGAAATGAGAAATTCTTGATTTCAATGGATTCTTGAAGTGTTTCTTGAAAACTGAAATTATGATACTATATGATCCTTTTAATTCTTGATTTCATCTTAATGGACTCATGAGATGATTTCCTTGAGATCTAGAAACCTTGATGTTTATGATCTTGCTTAACTATTGATTCTATTACAAAAGGCTCATGAGATGATTTCCTTGAGGCCTAGAAACCATGATAGTTTATGATCTTGTTAAATTCTTGATTATTTATATTTGATCAGGATTGGATAATCCTATGGTTTGAACTACATGTTTTCAAGATTTGTGAATTTGAGAATTCGATGTTCTTGTTATTTTGACCGAATAAGGGTCTATGTAAACCAAATTGAGATTCTCCACGATGTTATCGTATTTGAAATGAGTTTTCAAAGAATACTCTTGTGTTGATATTCTTGATGAAAATGACATTATTGTCGATGCTTTCGCAAAAGGATTTACTCTTCGATTAAGAGTTGTATTTTATGCGAATTTGTGATCTCTTGTTGAGATATGTGATTTTAAAATGATACGTTTATGATTAGCCTATGGGCAAACTATTTGTGATCTCTTGATGAGATATATGATTTTATAATGATACGTTTATGATGAGCCTACGGGCAAACTATTTGTGATCTCTTGATGAGATATATGATGTGTTCATGATGAGCCTACGGGCGGGATGGATATCCCAAATGTTTCGATGGTGACAATGGGGAGGATCCCTGTCTTCTGCAGAAGCGAGTCTCCACGGACCGACCTAGTTGGGGTGGCGTGGAGTTCTCGGCTGACGAGCCCTTTACAGGAGGCGCGGAGAGAACCTGAAGGTGCTGTGTTGGGATCCCGGAGTCACCACACGGGATACTCAATGGCCAACGCCAAGATACGCGCATCTTGGTGGCTCTTGACCTAGCCACGGCCATGGTTAGTGATGGAGAGTTTTCATAGGCTATTGATGATGCTATCGATAAAGGATTTCTGCATGCGTTGCACTATAAATTCTTGATTCGATGAGTTTGAACTTTTAACGAGTTTCCATAACTTGAAGTTTTAAATCTTGAACCTTTACAAAAGAATTTCAGTGTTTTATTGATGCCTTTCTTTGAGAAAGTTGGAAAGCTTGTTATATTGAAATGTGTATTTAAAAGCATTTTGTGAGTTGTGGTTGTTAAAGATTTACATATGTTTTCGGCATATCATTCTTTACACCTGTATGAGTTATAGCTCCATGTTCAACCCCTCACTGAGTAACTTAGTTAGTCACCCATTCTTCTTCTCTCCTTTTCAGGTGTTAGCACGGCAGCAGGGCGTAAGAAGTGATAGTGCTTGGCATCTATTCTTGCATTTACCTTTGAGTAGTGTATGATTCATAAACATTGTCGTCATGCATAAGATGGATCCATTAGGACCTATGATTTCGTATTTCCATTTGATCTTGTATAATCTTGATTGGTTAAGACAGGACCTTAGGTTGTATGAGTTTACACCCAGTGTTTGGGGAAAAACTATGATTGTGTCCATGATCATTGATGTTGTGATTTCCGGGGATATATGTACATATATGTGTGAGTCTGTTGATCTTGTACAGGGTTGTGATTGAATACCTTAGATCTAGAGTATTATTGTGGTAATGTTAATATTGTACAGGTAACAGGTTAGCCTTACTGCGACCTGGGGTTGAGGCAGGTGTTGACCTCCCCTGGGTTGTCGTGGCGGTAGTGCCATGGACCGGGACCCGAGGGTCGGGGCGTGACACTACTTTAGTGGTATCAGAGCCCAGGTTATCATGATTGGGTCAGTATGTGGTTACATGATTGGGTCGGTACGAGATTTCATGATTGGGTCAGTAATCAGTTTAAAGTTTAGAAATGGATTTTGCCAATATAATCTTGACTTAATGTCAGTCTTTTGATTGGTCAGGAAGTTGATCTTCTATTATTTGCCACTGTCTTCTGATTGGGTCGGAAAGTGAGCTTTTGTTTTCTGCAACTGTTCCCTGATTGGGTCAAAAAGTTGATCTTTTGATTCTTGTATCCAATGGATCCAAATAGAATCTGACTTATTGCATTTGATGCATATAGAACCATTCCTAATAATTGTCTTATGTTCCTGTCTCAGTAAAATGCCAGCACTACGCTCACGCGCTCGCCAAGGGAGAGCTACTTCCCCTGCTGATGCTACACCAAGAGTTTTGAGAGATGGGAGGCAAGGAGAACCAACTCCTCGCCTATCTCCATCGCCACATGGGCAGGAGGGTAGTTCAGGGCATGATCCTGAGGTGGCAGCTTCCGTTCATGCTCCGGATGTTCAGGGTACTGGTCCAACTCCTGAGGCACTTGAAGCTTTTAGGGCTCATTGGGCTACCAAGGGGAGGCAGCCTACCTATCAGGAGTACCAGGACTTTCTCGGGTTTTGGAGGGCTTTTGGGGGTCAGGCTCAGGCAGACCCAAGGCCTGTCCCAGCACCTCCAGTGCCAGTAGTTCAGCATGTGCCAGTAGAGGCCGGTGGATCTAGTCAAGCCTTGGTTTTGTCTAAATTTCTGAAGGAAATCAGTCAGGCTCATGCTGTGGTACTGCCCAAAGATGCGGAACCGAACTGTGTCTGCCTGGTGGTAGTCGGTGTGAGAGCGATCAAACTCGAACGTCGTGAGGACTTCGAGAGTGATATCGCGAGTGGCTGGGTCTTTGATGCACAATAGTCGTTCCCACCCACCCACAGCAATTAGCTCTCGCACTTCATCCGCCAACTCGGTCGCACGCGCATGTTCTATCGTCTCCAGAGCTTGCAAGTCAGGAATTCGCGTCTGGCCAAATTTCAGCTTTGAAAGCCGATCAAACCGCGCTTGATGTTCGGGCACAGCGAACTCTAATGGTGCGGGCGAGAGATCACGGGACTCACGGGCCTCACGGGGACGCTTATGAGCGAGTCTCTTTGTTCTTGGGGCTATTCCTGTGCATAAGAGAGGTAAACAAGTTAATTCGGAGCTTAAAATAGGTTCCCAGAATTCCACATGGCCGTGTGGAAATTCCACGCGGCCGTGTGTCTCCTCTGGGTTACTCAGAACAAGGAAACAGCCAATACACACGGCCGTGTGGAATTTCCACACGGCCGTGTGTCTCCTCTGGAATCCAGAGGGGCCACCCCGATAATCCACACGGCCGTGTGGATCTTCGACCATGGCCAAAGTGCCATGGTGAATCCACACCATTTCATACAATCATCCACACAGTTGAGCACAAGTGTTTTAAGCAATAATCTAAGTATTAATCATGAAAATAACATGCAAAAACACAAGATTCAACATCCACAACAAGTATTGAAGGTTTCATGGCAAGAAGAGGGGAAGAAGGCTTACCGGAGAAGATGAATCCAATCTCACAATGGACCAATGAGTAAGGCCTACAAATCCCTTAAATAAGCGAGAAAATGGAAGGAGAAGAGAAACCGTCGCGACCCTCGAAGAGGAGGCATTTGAAGATGAAGGGTTGCTTGGGGGAAGATGAAGAGAAAGGGGCTTTTCATGTTTAAGTACCCCACATGGCCGTGTGGAAATTCCACATGGCCGTGTGGATTCTCTGTAAGACCCTTATCCAACTCCCTATTTTCCACACGGCCGTGTGTAATTTCCACACGGCCATGTGGATTCTCTGTATTGCGAAAGTTTGTACTGAATAAATCCACATGGCCATGTGGAATTTCCATACGGCCGTGTGGATTCTCTGGATGAGAGAATTCTTTCACAAAGTCATCCACACGGCAATGTGGAAATTCCACATGGCCGTGTGTTTCCATTCTTCAACTCAAATATAGTCTAAACTCTGCAGAAATTATTGAAAACACATGGAACGACTGCAGAAGTTGAAAACTAATACGTTTACAACGGAAATCTCGCAAAATTCACAGGACTATCACCTAACTTGCCAGAAACGATGAAAACATTAAAATGCACTACCAGCCATGAATCCACACAGACTACAAACTAAACAACACAAAAATAAAAACTAACTACAACTCGAGCAAAGAATTCTAAAAATTGGGTTACCTCCCAATAAGCACTTGTTTTACGTCACTAGCTTGACGTACCTGTCTCTCTAGACTCAAGGGGGGTCATTGGTCGAAAGCACTTCGCTGCTTGGAAATGTGAAACATGATGCGCATAAGTTCTGGAATTTAGAAGATGAGTGATTGAATTTGTTACCAGAAGGAGGGATATCATTCTTAGACCTTGAAGGACCGTCCGCAGGTTCATTCGTTGGCTTTTTGCGGCGATGTCTTACCCTCCTTATCTTCTTCATTAATTTGTTAACTGTACCCGTGGGAGGTGTACCCTTGTTCTCCAAGTCAACTGATGAAATATGATCCTCTTCCATCTCGTGATTCAACAAACCAGCTAGTGGATCTGGGCAAAAGGTTTCCTGCACATAATGATCAATCAATGCATCAGTAGTGTCAAGAAAATACAAAGCATCATCAAAGTTAAGAGAATGTCTCATGGCCTCAGCAAGGCGGTAGGTCAGCTTCTCATCTCCTATCCTCAATGTCATCTCCCAGCCATCCATGTCTATAAGAGCCTTGGAAGTACGCAGAAAGGGTCTTCCAAGTATCAGTGGCACGTCAACATTCTCATCTACATCCAGTACCACGAAATCTGCAGGAAATATATACTTATCTACTTTCACCAAGATGTCTTCAATGATGCCTCTCGGGTGACGAATGGAACGGTCAGCTAGTTGTAAGGTCATCCAAGTGGGCCTTGGCTCTCCCAGTCCCAGTTTCTTGAAGAAGGAGTAGGGCATGACATTGATACTGGCTCCTGAGTCTGCCAATGCCTTCTCCTCACCCAAATTCCCAATGTTACATGGGATGATGAAGCTTCCGGGGTCTTTCATCTTGTTAGGTAGATTCTTCTGCAACACAGCTGAACAAGATGCATCCAAGATTACCGCTGCACCCTCTTCTAATTTCCTCTTGTTGGTTAAGAGGTTCTTCAAGAATTTTGCATATCGAGGCATTTGAGACAAAGCCTCCACAAAAGGGATATTAATGTGCAGCTGCTTGAAAAGGCCCAGAAACTTCTTGTATTGCTCATCATTTTGATCATTCTTCAGCCTTGAAGGATAACGAATACTTGGTTTGTATGGTGGGGGTGTTACCTCCCTTTCCTTACCCTTCTCCTTGTCTTTCTCCTTAGCAGGAACTTGAACAACCTCTTCAGCGGGAAGTCTACCCTCAACCTCACGACCGCTCCTCATAGTGATTACCTTCAGCTGCTCTCTTGGATTGGTCTCTGTATTTCCCGGGAGACTTCCTTAAGGTCGCTCAGATAAAGACTTCGCAATCTGCCCCACCTGATTTTCCAAGTTATGTAATGAAGCGGTGTGATTGCGAAGTGTACTCTCCACGCCTTGGAAGCGCGTGTCTGAGGACTGAATGAACTTGGTTAATACTTTCTCCAAGTCCGTCATTCGGCTATAAAGCCCTGAAACTCGGCCCTCCATGTTTGGTTGTTGGGGCTGCTGGAATCCGGGGGGTGCAGAGGGCCTTTGTTGCCCTTGGTTGCTCCATGCAAAGTTCGGGTGATTTCGCCACCCCGGATTGTAGGTATTGCTATAGGGATTCCCTTGACCTCGTCCGGCATTCCCCACAAAATCCACCTGCTCAACAGGTGCTGTTCCGACCACAGAGATAGGGCAATCAGACGAAACATGCCCCCTCCACAACTATCACAACTCATCACTGCAGCCATTCTAGATGGGCCTGCCAAAGTGTCTAACTTCTCGCTTAATGCTTCAACTTGAGCTGCTAGACATGTTACTGCATCAGCTTCATGAATACCCGCCACTTTCCTCTTGTCTCGAGCATTCCACTGATAGCTATTCATAGCCATTTCTTCTATCAGTTGGCGGGCAGCTTCGGGGGTCTTGCTTCCTAAGGTACCTCCTGCTGCAGCATCAAGTAGTTGTCTCGTGCTTGGGTTCAGTCCATTGTAGAAGGTGTGGATGACCATCCACTCGGGGAACCTATGTTGAGGACACTTGCGCAGAAGATCCTTGAACCTTTCCCATGTCTCGAAAAGAGACTCCAATTCCGACTGCATGAAGGAAGAAATTTCATTTCTCAGCTTTGCCGATTTCCCAGGAGGGAAATATCGGGCAAGGAAGGCCTCAACCATTTCTTCCCAAGTGGTAATTGATGCTCTAGGTAAAGATTGCAACCACTGTTTTGCTTTCCCCTTCAAGGAAAATGGGAAGGCTCTCAATCTGATGGCGTCGTCCGTGACTCCATTGATCTTCAACATGTCGCACACTTCCAAGAAATTTTCTATGTGATTGTTTGGGTCTTCATCTGCTAACCCATTAAACTGTGCGGACTGTTGGACCATCTGAATGAACCCCGGCTTAAGCTCAAAGTTATGAGCTGAAATTGGTGGCCTGACTATGCTTGACTGTGTACCACGGACAGACGGCCTAGCAAAATCAGAAAGTGTCCGCTGTTGCTCATTTTGTTCAGCCATGGTTGCGGACTCTTCAACTTCTATATCAGCTTGATCGAACTGTTCTAGTTCAGGTTGTCTTTCCCGTCTGTGTAATCTCCTCTCTATTTCCGGATCACCATCCACTACTGTCGAAGGATGTCCACGGGTCATAACCTGGAGCTGAAATCTGGAAAAGAAAGTAAAATCAGAACAATAGAAGTAAAAGAAGTGCGAGATAGAATGTGCGAAAAATGACTAGCGAAACAAAGTGTAATAATTCCTAAAACGCCGAACTCCCCGGCGACGGCGCGAAAAACTTGACACACCCTTGCGTGTTTACTCCGCAAGTGCACGGGTGTCGAAGTAATAAAGTACCCAAACGGGTGGGTAGTCGAATCCACCGGGAGTAGACGTAAGAACAATCACACTTTGTTAAGTAGCCAAAGATAACCCAATTGTTGTTGTGAAAGAAAATAAAATAAGAAAGAAATAGAAATAAAGTGCTGAAAATAAAAGCTAGGGTGTAGAAATAGATCAATAAGGAGATGGGGTACTCGGACAATGCTCCCCCTAGAATCCTTGTTTCAAGTGCAAGACTTCGAATACTCTTATTCAATATAGATTTCAAGAGTCATGGAATCCAAGGATACAAGGTCCCAATCTAAGGTCAACCTTGACTAGTGCCCTACGAGGTCCCGGCGGAGAGAAGACTCTCAACACCTCACACCACGTATGACTGCACTATGCTCTAGGGATTCCAAGTGGTAAACCCTATTCCCAACTATAGATCAATCCCTTTGGTCCAGGCGAAAGATCCCTAATCACAAATAAGTCCCGGCGGAAAGGCCTCTCTCAACGCCTAACTCTCTTTGAGATCGAAGGTAAAACTTGGAATAAGAAGGCAGGGAAAACCACACCGGAGGGGAAAGGGGACGTGTCGCTACCTCTCAACTCACCCTCTCAACCCTCTTCAAACTTGGTTAATCTAATCCTAATGGTGATGGTCACTCATCAAAAGGATGATTGGATTAGCCCTCAACCCTAGTGTCACTTTAAGGGAGAAACAATTAAGCACACAAGATTAAAACTCCAATTTAAACTTAAATTGAATAAAAGCATTAAAGTCAATGAAACATAAGAAACTTAGGGTTTACAAGTCCAAGTACCCACTAGGGGTTTAGCCCTCCATGGAGCAATACAAGTTCATCAAAATAAATGAAGATAAGTGCAATAAATCCATAAAGAAAACCCCCTTAAGCTTTGTGTTGATAGACTATGAAGGCTTCTCCTTCTTCTCCAAAGAACTCCTTCCTCCAAGCCTAGGGCACACCTCGTCGAATCGAGTCGTCGAAGGCTCCCCCAATAGCTCTCCTTGGAAGGAATTGATGTTGAAATCGGTGAAGAAGCACCCCCAAAGTGTAGCAAGAACCTCCTGAACCCTAGCCGTCACTCCCTCTCAAGTTTGGAAGATCATCCATGAAATAACGCTTCAGAACGGCTTTATAATTGGCCATCTCGAGGATCCACACGGGCGTGTGGATAAGCCACACGGCCGTGTGGAAATTCCACACGCCCATGTGGATTTTCTGCCTTGTGGTAAACTACATATTAGTCCCCAATTTCGCCCGTTTCTTCTCTTGAGGTCACGCGGACGGACACACACCCATGTGAAAGGTCATGTGGCATTTCTTGATGATGAGAAAACCTTGGAGAGCTATTGAAATCTTTGAACAACTCGGAACAAGCGAGCATGACTGCCTTCGTGTCCTTCTACAAGAGTTGTCTTGAAGTCTTTAGAAGTTGGCACATACCCCCTCGTTGGAACCCGATTTGTGTCTTGAACTTCGTAATTGCACAAAAGAGCTCCACTTGGTACCATTATGACCTAATCTTGCCTTTATTCACGTACCTTGTCTTCACAACCCTAATTGCATGAAAGAACACAAAAGCACACGAAATTAGCGATAAAACCTGAGAAATGTGATGCTCATGCGTGGAAAACATTTCCAAAAATATATACACGCAAGCACTTATCAAACTCCCCCACACTTAAGCTTTTGCTTGTCCTCAAGCAAAGTTCATACCATGAGAATTAATGGTTGAGTGATGAAAATGCTTGGCCTTAAGTTCACCAAAAGTGTACAAAGATAGTATTCTCGACAAGGGAAAATTTTAAACGTCGATAGATAAAAACCAAAACTCTAGCTAAACTCGAATTGCGAAGAAAGTAAAATCTGAAAGCGTGTGTGTGTGTATACGTACTCATGCCAGCCCCAAGTCTACGCTTGAACATTATTAAAACAAGGACTTATTTAAGGAAAAAGAAATCTGTGGTAGCTGCACACAACCTCAAAGGTAGCCATTTCCCAAGATGCCTCCTAGGCGGCTTTCACCCTTTCAAGGTGGTAGCTCTTTCCACCCGGGGGTGTTATCTTTCACACAGCCTATTAGATAGCTCTTTCTCTCATTAGGGCATAGCTAATATCCGACTTATGAGAGTAGCTGCATACAGAATAGGTGGTAGCTCTTTCCACCCCAAGAACAAAGGAGCACCTCTTTTTTTTTTTTTTTTTTATAAAGCTCAAAGAAAATGAAACTAATGTCCTTTCAAACTGAACTAGCGTTATCAGGGTTAACAGAGCAAGTAAAGTGCAAGAATTGCGATCAGACAAAGATTTTCTAAGTTTTTCGAGTAAACTAGAGCATGGTAACAACCGAAGTTTAAGTTTCACCTAAATTCGAAAATACACTCCTGTTCCTTAAGGTGAACTGTCATTGGCTAGATGAGCATGAAAGTGATGATCAAGAATAAAGAACGTGTGCAGTGTGAACTCCCCCCCACACTTGAGCTGTACATTGCCCTCAATGTACTCATACAAACATGCAACATAAGAACCCAAAAAAATAACATGAGGGCGTGGGTATTAAAACAACACTCCCCTGATCTCCGAGTGTAGTATTTGAATGGAGGTGTGAAAGCGGGAAGTGAAGTTGCGTAGGGTTGTGAAGCTCACACGGCCGTGTGGAAATTCCACACGGCCGTGCCTATGACCATTTCTCAAAACCAAGTTGACAAGCCTATCTGCACATCACAAAAGGGGTTCAGTGGATCTCAACATAAACTAATATTAAAAGAGTACAAAAGTAAACAAATCAAACTCAAACTCAAACAAAAACATGAAAAATAAAAACAGTAAGATAACTCTCAGAAGGTGTAACCTTTCTGAGTACACAAAGACTCAACAGAAAAGAAAGTACAAGGGAATAAAAAGGAAGAATAAAAGACGCGTCAAGCGTCGTCATCTGCTGGTGCTGCTGGGGATGCTGGGGACGCGTGGGGTGCTCTGGGTGTGGACGGCGAAGTGGAGTCGCTACCTCTCGCCATCAACTGGTGGAGTGAAGTGATGCGCGCCATCATCTCCGAGTGGTACTCAGCCATGCGAGCGAGAACCTCAGTGTGGTTCGCTGCCTGGGTCACCCGCATGGCGGCAAGATCAGTCTGGAGGGTCCCTACAGCAGCCTCAAGTCTGTCTATGCGCTCCTGTGCCGGAGGAGATGCAGGTGCTGACACCGGTGGCACCTCCTCGTCTGCGGGGGTGTCCTCTGCCACATTGATGCATGATTGGAACCATTGATGGCAATGAGACACAAGTATACAGTAGAGTAGGATAATGATGGATGCTAAGCTTTGCACACAACCCTACACTTAATGAATTTTGATCATTCACGGCATACCGTCACATACCTTTTTAGCCTGGACCTTGGACACCTAGGTTGGATTAAGTGGTAACCTTCGTGACCCCCTTAGTAGCTAACCCATTTTTAGGGTTACGCACCTTGATGTGTTAAGCTTCTCCCTAATGAATTATTTGAGGGCTTCTGTTTCTCTTGAAAATTGGCAAATCAAAAAAATATGTTGTGGTTTCTAAGGGAATTTTGTATAGAAATAAGAATGACAATGCTCCTCTTCTTGAATAGCAAATTAACTTAGGGTACGGGCTCCTAAAAAGAGTGTTCTCTAAGCCAAAAGCTAGGAAAGCACGAGCATGTTCATGTGAGCCTGTAATCTTCCACGTAAGTTGGGTCTTCTTGGTGCCTTATCAGCACAGTTATCCTTCTAAAAAGTCGATTACAGGTCATGTTAGTAAAAAAAAAAACTAAGTGAATAAAGCCAACTCGTACATAGGAGAAACAGAAGTACCTTGGGAATTCATTAGGGGGTTCTCTACCGTTTCAAAGTCTGTTATCGCTAGAAGTGGTGTGATGTGCTTTAAGAAGTGGTCCTCGGGGTATCGTTTTCTCTTATCTAGGTTACAAGTGTCCAGGTGAAGAAGGTTGCACACACACAGAATCATCGTGCCGAACGAATGGTTCTAAATTTTGTTATTGGTTGTAGCTCAGCATTTAGAGTCCTACATGCGCTATTGTGTGCTTATACTTGAGCCGGAGGTTGTGTATTTAGCCACTTATCAATTCCTCCTGTTGTCTATGTTTGTTTGCTTGGGGACAAGCAAACCCTTAAGTGGGGGGGTGATTTGATAAGTGTCTAAATACACCGTTTTGTAATGGTGAACTACTTATACTTTCATGCATTAATTGAATAAAACAGTTGCCCTTTGATGTGCTGATCGACGGAAAGTGTGAACACCCGCAAGCGCACGGGGTCGTCAAGTAATAAACCACTCGTGCACGCACGAGTGGGTCGTATTCCCAAGGGGCCCGAGGAGCTACTTTACTCACTTCTTACGTGCTGTTTAGCTCACCGATTCACTTTCAAGAGAATAGAAAGGAAAGAAAAGAAACAAACTACAAGAGAAATTATCTAAATAAATGCGCCTAAAGTAAAACACGGGAGATGCTCAGGGATGGAAAACGGTCATGGATGAGGATCCCCAAGGGGGCTATTCAAGTGAGTAGGATAATTGAGAAATTAAGAATGTGGCTAGTTGGACCGAGAAAACCTTAACTTAGGTCAACCCGATAGTCACGGCAATTGACCCCTAACCAGGTACAAGTGTTGAATAAGGAATTTCTTCCACTCAACCTCTCACACGGTTGCACGGCGAATGATGGTTTCCTCAAGTTAGGGTGGAAACACTAGTTAGTTTTCAACCCTAGAAATGGAGGGGTACAAATACCCGATGGTCACGGCGTATTTATACAATAGTCCCTTCCAAGTTTGGTGGAGTCTAGCACTAAGTCAATGGTCATGCTACAAAGTGCTACCAAGAATTTGATACAACAATTAAGCACATGTACCAAAACGATTAAGAATACCAAACAAGGATCACAACAAGCCAATCATACCATAGATAACTCAAATAATCCAAAACATCACAAGTTTTGCCCCCAAGGTTCACCTACATCCGGTGACCTTGGGGTTTAGTTGTTCATGTTCAACAAATCCACCAAACAAATCATGCAAATAACTAAAATAAACATGAGGAACACTCCCTCAAATGGTGAAGGCCGAATGACGCTTGAATCCCCGGAGAAAACCTTCCGAAGACGCCACTCGAAGGGGTGGCTTCCCGTTGTCTTCAACCTCCAAACAATGAAATCCTTGAAGTGGATCCTCCAAGATCTTGCTCTCCCCACCTAAGAAAACTCGGATTTCCTCTCCTTTTGCCCTCCTAAATGGTGTGGAAGTGATGTCCAAACCCTAGCCTCCTTTCTCCCCCAAAACTCTCTCCAAGAATATGCCAAAGGTCCCCTCAATAAATGCCATAGATCGCCCTTAAAACCCCAAATCCCGATGGGTAAACGGGTCAGTATACAACCGGTATGCTGACCCCTCGGGATTTCTACCTTTCTGCCGAGAAGTCCGCGATGAGCTACAGTAACTGCTACAGTGAATGCTACAGAACTGTTCTACAGTATCCTGTCTCGAAAACGCTGTTTTGGTGTCGAATTTGCTCCCCATCTCATCGTCGAGTCCCCAGAGCTTCTGGCTAGCCTGAAATACAAAGATAAAGCAATTTAGACCTAAAAGGGCATAGATTTAACAATAAAATGTAAAAATAAAATACAACACATACATGTAAAATACATACTTTTAGACGTTTATCAAACATCCCCACACCTAAGCGTTTGCTTGTCCCCAAGCAAACAAACATGAAGAACAAGGGAAAGAAGATAAACGGCTAAAAATACGACCTCAGGCTTAAAATTAAAGAACTCCACAAGCACAAATGGAGAGGAATCACGAAGTGAGTTGTTCAATGAATAATGAGGTGATAATAGCTCTGGTTCATCCACAGTGCCCTATGTGTGTGTGTGTTAACTCCCAAGTTGACCTCCACACCCCAGATTACCTGGGATGACCATTCACCCCACACATAATGAAGATGGCATTAGAGTGCTAAAGACCTCCTCAATGCTCAATTAAAGTCCTTTGGTTCCTAAATACAACTCCAACTCTTAAGTGACCATAAAACAGGTTATAGGGATCACAAGGGAAACTTTATTTCTTTCACACACAAATATACACAAATTCTTTCTATTCTAGGTCCGCCTATAATAGACTGCACAAAAATCTTTCAGATGGATGCACATGCTGGCCAGGCACAAGAGCCACCCTCTTAATCGATTACAGTCTCCATATACGCATTCATGCTTAAAAAGCAGAGGAATACTGACATAGACCCCCTTTTTTTTGTTTTTTTCACAACCCTGATAAACTACCTGCTAAAAACTTCACTGAAGGTTGGAGAAAACAACAAAGGAACTTAGAAGCATTTAAAAGTGCATTGAAGAAAGAATTTAACAAATTAATGCCAAAGCCATTAAGATGGGTTGGTTAGAGTGTACAAGGTGAAAGTGATCGTGAGCATGTATACAGGTGCACTAAAGATGAAATAGGGCTACATTAAAGTACAGGTACTGTACAGCTCACGACTATCATCCTACCAAGCTAGGAAGTTCTTTAACAATACAATTATAGCCATCATAGGTGACAAGCATGCACAAATACAAAATACTCCAAGTAAATAACCATCCCCACACCTAAAGTTGTACATTGTCCTCAATGTACCTAAGTCAGTAGAATAATGTGAAGGATGAAAATGATAAGCAAAGAATGGGGGTGAAGAAACTTCCCTGATTCCTTGGTGTGATTCTCAGTTGTTCCACTTGGATCAGGAGTATATAACCTAAGGAGGGCGACACAAGTAAAGCTCCCAAAATTAAAAACCCTGAAAAGAACAAGGAGCTTATCATCATTCAAAGTTTTTCAAGAGGAAAAAGAAATAAAGTAAGGAAAAGAGAGCTCCAACATAAATAAAAAAAAAAATTAGTAGGGAAAAGCCCTAGCTAACTCAAAAGTACAAGTCTTAACAACAAACAACGAAGAACAAAAGAGAGAAAATAAACAAGGTCGTATCATGGGTCTAAAGTGATGATGCTGCGCAAGTAGTGGCAGCAGAGGTCGATGAGGATGAGCTGTGAACAATGGTTAGGAGCTCGGATAGGTCGCGCTCAATCTGCTGCTGAGCAGTGATGATCTCCCTCTGTCCTCGCTCAAGGCTCTGAATCTGCTGCTGGACCTCAGCGCGAAATGATTCAAACCTGGCTGTCAACGATGGCGAACTCTCCCCAGCATCCTGGTCAGGCTCTGACTCAGTCTCAGTGTCATGTGAGGTGCCTGGGTCCTGTGAGTGTGATCCTTGCCGCTGGGCAAGGCGATAAATGCTTCCCCGCTTCTCAACGATCCCGATGGAGACGAGTGTTTGTATCCCTAAGGGAGCAATAGATCCTACCACTGTCATGCCTCTAGTGTGCTCAATAAGTCCCATGCCCCGAATAAGTCGAGTGATGTAGGGTCCAGCGAAGATAGCGCCCAAACGAACAAACTTACCCTGATGGGAAAGGGTCTCTGCTATCAAGTGTCCCATATGGATAGGCTGACGCTCAATGATGCTGTAAAGCATAGTTAGATCGTGGCGCGTCACTACCCAAGTAGAGTCAACTCTACCCCCAATACTCCTAGTTAGAAGAGCATGGATAACTCGATGAGCAGGGTTTATGAGTTGGGATGCCTTCCGTGTTCTAGAGCTAGCAGAGATGGAATGCAAATAAGATGTATTCGCTTTCAACTGTGGGACTTCATCAATGGATTGCTTGAATGCGGATGATCGTAGTTGAGCTTCTGTATATAGCCCCAAATACACACCAATATCATCCTCCGAAACACGGTGTTTCTTTCCAAAAGCCCGAAAGGTGACATGGTTTGATTGGTGGGTGAACGGGTATGCCTTGACCATCTCTATGGAGCTAAGGACTTCCAAGGTGAGTTCCTTGAAAGTGGCTTCTTCAATCGAAAACAATTTATCCCAACTACCATGGGAAATAAGCTCCAACACCGTGCCATCTAATCCCAAAGTGTTCAAAGCTTCCCAATCAATCTTCCTCACCGTGCCGAACCCTTTTCGCGATAAGAGTGCAAAACGGGTCTTATGTTCTTACTTGGAAAATTGGGGTTCATGGACGGGAGGGGAAGGTTCCCTCCTAGGTCTCTTGGAAGCTAGTTTCTTGATTGGCATCCTATAGAAACAAAGTAGAGATTATCCAACTAATTTACAAGCAAAATAAGCACAAAAAAAATGAAGAAATCCAAGAAAAAGTGCATTGCTACAGTAATTTCGGAAAAAAAATTCAAGAACTTTGCTTGTAGAAGTAGCCAAAACATTTTACAAACTAAGAAAATACTTTGATCAACATTAAGCATTCACCAACCAACAAAATCCCAAGAAATGTTAGCCATAAAAACAAGAAAAATTCAAAGTTTTGAGTGAGGTGCCATACTCTTGCCCTAGAGTAAAGTGAGTGAATCCAAATGGTAAATCCGGCTAAAAGCTTGCTGACACACCCTTGCGTGTGTGTTCCGCAAGTGCACGGGTGTCGAAGTAATAAAGTACCCAACGGGTGGGTAGTCGAATCCACAGGGAGTAGACGATAGAAACAAAAACACTTCGCTAGGTAGCCAAAGAAAACCAATTTTTGTTGAGATTAAAAAGTGATTCAAAACAGAAATTAAGAACTGAAAGTTAAAGCTAGAGTGTAGGAAAAGATCGAGATAAGAATGGGGTACTCGGACACTGCTCCCCCTAGGTTCCTTGTTTCAAGTGCAAGACTTCAAATACTTTTACTCAATAGAGATTTCAAGAGTCGTGGAAACCAAAGATACAAGATCCCAAATCTAAGGTCAACCTTGACTAGTCCCCTACGAGGTCCCGGCGGAGAGAAGACTCTCGACACCTCACACCACGTATGACTGCGCTACGCTATAGGGATTCCAAGCGGTAAACCCTATTCCCAACTATAGATCAATCCCTTTGGTCCAGGCGAAAGATCCCTAATCACAAATAAGTCCCGGCGGAAAGGCCTCTCTCAACGCCTAACTCTCTTTGAGATCGAAGGTAATACTTGGAATAAGAAGGTAGGGAAAACCACACCGGAGGGGAAAGGGGACGTGTCGCTACCTCTCAACTCACCCTCTCGACCCTCTTCAATCTTGGTTAATCTAATCCTAATGGTGATGGTCACTCGTCAAAAGGATGATTGGATTAGCCCTCAACCCTAGTGTCACTCTAAGGGAGAAACAATTAAGCACACAAGATTGAAACTCAAATTTAAACTCAACTTGAATAAAAGCATTAAAGTCAATGAAACATAGAAAACCTAGGGTTTACAAGTCCAAGTACCCACTAGGGGTTTAGCTCTCCATGGAGCAATACAAGTTCATCAAAATAAATGAAGATAAGTGCAAGAAATCCATAAAGAAAACCCCCTTAAGCTTCGTGTTGATGGCCTATGAGGGCTGCTCCTTCTTCTCCACGGATCCTTCCTCCAAGCCTAGGGCACACCTCGCCGAATCCAAGTCATCGAAGGCTCCCCCAATAGCTTTCCTTGGAAGGAATCGGTGTTGAAATCGGTGAAGAAACGCCCCCAAAACGCAGCAAAAACCCTCTCAAACCGTAGCCTAACCTCCTCCCAAAGTTAGGAAAAAGTTTTCCTTTATAACGCTTCAGAACGGCTTTATAATTGGCCATCTCGAGGATCCACACGGGCGTGTGGATGAGCCACACGGCCGTGTGGAAATTCCACACGGCCGTGTGGAAATTCCACACGCCCATGTGGAATTTCAGCCTTGTGGAAACTTGCTTATTGGTCCCCGATTTCGCCCGTTTCTTCTCCTGAGGTCACACGGACGGACACACGCCCATGTGAAAGGTCATATGGCATTTCTTGATGATGAAAAACCCTTGGAGAGCTTTTGAAATCTTTGAACAAATCCGAACGAGCGAGCATGATCGCCTTCGTGTCCTTCTACAAGAATTGTCTTGAAGCCTTTAGAAGTTGGCACATACCCCCTCGTTTGAACCCGATTTGTGTCTTGAACTTTGTATTTGCACAAAAGAGCTCCACATGGCACCATTATGACCTAATCTTGCTTTTCTTCGCATAAACCTTCTTCACAACCCTAATTGCACGAAAGAACACAAAAACACACGAAATGAGAAATATAACCTGAAAAATGTGATGCTCATGCATGGAAAAACATCTCAAATAATATGTACATACAGGCACTTATCAAACTCCCCCACACTTAAGCTTTTGCTTGTCCTCAAGCAAAATTTATACAATGAAAACCACAAGTAGAGTGATATAAGTGCTTAGCCTTAAGTTCACCAAAAAGTATGTAAGAAGAGCATTCTTAAACAAAGGAACAATTTGCAACATAGAAAGATAAAAACCAATGCTCTAGCAAAAACACGAAGCACAAAGAAAATAGAATCTGACTGCGTGTGTGTGTGTATGCTTACTCATGCCAACCCTAAGTTCACTCTTAAAAGTTCTTATTGAAAAGGACTTATTTAAGGACAAAAAATAGGTAGTAGCTGCACACAACCTCGAAGGTAGCCATTTCCCAAGATGCCTCCTGGACGGCTTTCACGCTTTGAGGTGGTAGCTCTTTCCACCTGGGAGTGTTAGCTTTCACACAGCCTATTAGATAGCTCTTTCTCTCCTTAGGACATAGCTAGTATCCGACTTATGAGAGTAGCTGCATACAACATAGGTGGTAGCTCTTTCCACTCCGAAAACAAGTAAACAAATAAAGGCATTCTTCCTTTTTTTTTTTTTTTTTTTTTTCAAAAAAAAGAAAACTAAGGTCCTTTCGACACTGAACTAGAGTTATCAGGGTTAACAGAGCAAGAAAGGTGTAAGCAATGCAATCAGACAAAAAATTTCTATGTTTTTCGAGTAAACTAGAGCATGAGTACAAACGATGTTTAAAATTCTCCTAAATTCAAGACTGCAATCCTTGTCTTTTAAGGTGAACTATCATTGGCTAGATGAGCATATGAGTGATGAGCATACATACATAGAGAACGTGTGCAACGTGAACTTCCCCCCACACTTAAGATGTACAATGCCCTCATTGTACTCATGCAAGCATACAAAAACAGAATATAAAAAAAAACATGAGGGCGTGGGGATTAAAAACGACACTCCCCTTGGCTCCGAATGTAGAATTTGAGTGGAGCTGCAAACGGGGGAAGTGAAGCTGCGATGGGTTGTGAAGCTCACACGGCCATGTGGAAAATCCTCATGGCCGTGCCTATGACTATTCCTCAATACAGGACTGACATGACCATCTGCACATCACAAAAGGGGTTCAGTAAAGCTCAACACAAAAGATAAACAACGAGAGTTTATAAGCATGACGTACACGCTTAAACTCGAAACAAACAAACTACAACTGGAAGCAGTAAGATAGAGCTCAGAAGGTAAACCCTTTCTGAGTAACAGAGATAAAGCGACAAGAAAATAAACTAGTACAAGAAAAAGAAACAACTAAAAGAAAGACGCCTCAAGCGTCATCATCTCCTGGTGCTGCTAGTGATGCGGGGGATGCATGGGGTGCTCGGGGTGCGGGAGACATGGTGGAGTCGGTGTCTCTCGCCATCATCTCGTCCGCCAACTCTTCCACTTGATCATTGTCAATCGCGGCCAACGCTTGCGAGTCGAGGGTCCGTATCTTGCCGAACTTGAGCCTTGAGAGGTGCTCAACTTTGATTTGATGTTTGGGTACGGGGAACTTCAACTGCTTAGGCGAGGGCTCACGAGGCCCACAAGGATGCTTATGTGCACGTTTTCTTGTCCTTGGAGGTATTTCTGCGCAAAAGAGAGGCAAACGGGTCATTTCGGGGTCAAAACCTAAGTGCCAGGGATCCACATGGCCGTGTGGAATTTCCACACGGCCGTGTGGACCCTCTGGATGAGAAAAACTCCCCTTTATGATCCACACGGCCGTGTGGAATATCCACATGGCCGTGTGGATCTTCGGCCATGGCTATACGGCCATGGTGGATCCACTTTGACGCGTGCAAAGTTACCATATTTCCACCATTGGTGTTTATAGCATAAAAGCAAGTATCTCCCATGAAAATAACATGCCAAAACACAAGAATCATCACCCAAATCCAAGAAAGAAAATTCATGGATTTGCATTTAGAAACGACTATGATGCACTACACCAAAGATGAAACAACAAAAAAACTAAAACTAAACAAAAACTATAATGCAGAAATTAAAACTAACTAAAACAAGTGCAAAGAATTTAAAAACTTGGGTTGCCTCCGAAGAAGCGCTTGTTTTACGTCACTAGCTTGACGTACCTGTTCTTCAACTCAAGGGGGATCATAAGGCGAAAATTCTCTGTTACCTGCAACCTTCAAACATGATGAACAAAAATTCTTCAAGTTAGAGGACGAGTAATAGGAGTTGTTACCAACTGAAGGTGTATCGCTCTTAGACTTTGACTGTTCATTCGTAGAATTATTCGGTTGTTTCTTGTGGCGATGTCTCACTCTCTTCAACTTTTTGACAAACTTATTGACTATGCCTGGGGAAGGTTCTTCCTTATCCACTATATCAAATGGTGACACCTCAGCAACGTTCATCTCTTGCTCTAGCAATTCAGCTAATGGGTCTGGACATAGTGATTCCTGTACATAATCATCAATTAACTCATCAGTGGTGTCAAGAAAATATAACGCATCATCAAAATGAAGAGAATGTCGCATGGCTTCTGCAAGGCGGTAGGTCACTTTCTCGTCTCCAATCCTCAATGTCATCTCTCCGCCCTCCATGTCAATAAGTGCCTTGGAAGTGCGCAGGAACGGCCTCCCAAGTATCAGTGGTACGTCGACATCCTCATCCACATCAAGAACCACAAAATCTACAGGGAAGATATACTTGTCAACCTTAACAAGTATATCTTCAATAATGCCCCTCGGATGTCTAACTGAACGGTCAGCTAATTGAAGCGTCATCCGAGTGGGTCTTGGTTCCCCCAAACCCAACTTTTGGAAGAAAGTGTAAGGCATCACATTAATACTAGCCCCTGAGTCTGCCAATGCCTTTTCTTCACCTAAATTTCCAATATTGCACGGGATGATGAAACTCCCGGGATCCTTCTTCTTGTTCGGCATGTTCTTCTGCAATATTGCTGAACATGATGCATCTAAGATCACCGCTGCACTCTCCTCCAGCTTCCTCTTATTGCTCAAGAGGTCCTTCAAGAACTTCGCATAGCGAGGCATTTGTGATAATGCCTCCACGAATGGAATGTTGATGTGCAGCTGCTTGAATAAGCACAAAAATTTCTGGTATTGCTCCTCATTGTGGTCATTCTTCAGCCTTGAAGGATAGGGGATCCTTGGTTTGTAAGGTGTGGGAACCCCCTCCTTCTCCTTACTCTTCTCCTCAATCTCTTTCTCCTGGGGCGAACCATGTGCAACCTTCTCAGCTGGAAGTTTACTCTCAATGTCGCGACCACTCCTCAAAGTGATTGCTTTTAGCTGCTCTCTTACACTTGTCTCTGTATTGCTAGGAAAGCTTCTTTGAGGTCTCTCGGATAACGACTTCGCAATTTGTCCAACCTGATTCTCTAGATTATGCAAGGACGCAGTATGGTTGCGAAGTATAGTCTCTACACCCTGAAAGCGTGTGTCAGATGACTGGATGAATCTAGTCAGTGCTTTTTCTAGATCTGTCATCCGATTCTCTAGACCTGAAACTCGATTCTCCAAGTTTGGAAGCTGAGGTTGCTGAAATCCTTGTGGTGCAAGAGGTCTTTCCTGTCCCGGATTACTCAAAGAAAAATTCGGGTGGTTTCGCCACCACTCGGATTGAAAGTGCTCTTGTAAGGGTTACCTTGTCCTCTTCTTGCATTACCCACAAAGTCTACCGCTCAACGGGGGATGCACCACTCACAGAAATAGGGCAATCAGATGAGGCATGTCCACCTCCACAACCATCACAGTTCATCACTGCTGCCACTCTTGAAGAAGTTAGAGTGTCTAGCTTCTTGCTCAATGCTTCTACTTGAGCTGCTAAGGAGGTGACAGCATCGATTTCATGAAGACCGGCTACCTTCTTCTTATCACGAGTATTCCATTGATAACTATTCATAGCCATCTCTTCTATGAGTTGCCTGGCAGCTTCTGGGGTTTTGCTTCCTAAGGTACCTCCTACTGCTGCGTCAAGTAACTGTCTTGTGCTCGGATTCAGCCCACTGTAAAAGGTGTGGATGATCATCCACTCGAGGAAACCCATGTTGGGGACATTTCCGCAGGAGGTCCTTGAACCTCTCCCATGTCTCAAAGAGAGACTCCAATTCCATTTGCATAAAAGAAGAGATTTCATTCCTAAGCTTCGCGAGATTTTCCGGGAGGGAAATATCTAGCAAGAAAGGCCTCAACCATCTCCTCCCACGTAGTAATTGAAGCTCTAGGAAGTGACTGTAACCATTGCTTTGCTCTTCCCTTCAAGGAAAATGGGAAAGCCCTCGGCCGAATAGCATCATCTCGTAACCCCACTAATCTTGAGCATGTCGCACACTTCCAAAAAATTCTCAATATGATTATTTGGGTCTTCATCCGCTAACCCATTGAACTGTGCGGACTGTTGTACCATTTGAATAAAACCCGGCTTGAGCTCAAAATTGTGAACTGCAATTGGTGGCCGTACGATGCTGGATTGTGTGCCACGAGGGGTAGGTCTTGCATAGTCCGAGAGTGTCCGCTGTTGCTCATTCTGTTCAGCCATGGTTGCTGACTCCTCAACCTCTATTTCAGCTTGATAATTCTGTTCTTGTTCAGGTTGTTTTCCCCGTCTATGTAATCTCTTGTCAATCTCTGGATCGTCTTCAACTAATGTCGAAGGGTGTCTACGGGGCATAACCTGGAGCTGAAATCAATAAAAGAAAACAAAATCAGAACAATGGAAGAACAAGAAGTGTGGAACAGAATATAAAGCGAATGACTAACGAAACAAAGTATAAGTGTTCCTAAAACGCCTAACTCCCCGGCAACGGCGCCAAAAACTTGACACACCCTTGCGTGTGTGTTCCGCAAGTGCACGGGTGTCGAAGTAATAAAGTACCCAACGGGTGGGTAGTCGAATCCACAGGGAGTAGACGATAGAAACAAAAACACTTCGCTAGGTAGCCAAAGAAAACCAATTTTTGTTGAGATTAAAAAGTGATTCAAAACAGAAATTAAGAACTGAAAGTTAAAGCTAGAGTGTAGGAAAAGATCGAGATAAGAATGGGGTACTCGGACACTGCTCCCCCTAGGTTCCTTGTTTCAAGTGCAAGACTTCAAATACTTTTACTCAATAGAGATTTCAAGAGTCGTGGAAACCAAAGATACAAGATCCCAAATCTAAGGTCAACCTTGACTAGTCCCCTACGAGGTCCCGGCGGAGAGAAGACTCTCGACACCTCACACCACGTATGACTGCGCTACGCTATAGGGATTCCAAGCGGTAAACCCTATTCCCAACTATAGATCAATCCCTTTGGTCCAGGCGAAAGATCCCTAATCACAAATAAGTCCCGGCGGAAAGGCCTCTCTCAACGCCTAACTCTCTTTGAGATCGAAGGTAATACTTGGAATAAGAAGGTAGGGAAAACCACACCGGAGGGGAAAGGGAACGTGTCGCTACCTCTCAACTCACCCTCTCGACCCTCTTCAATCTTGGTTAATCTAATCCTAATGGTGATGGTCACTCGTCAAAAGGATGATTGGATTAGCCCTCAACCCTAGTGTCACTCTAAGGGAGAAACAATTAAGCACACAAGATTGAAACTCAAATTTAAACTCAACTTGAATAAAAGCATTAAAGTCAATGAAACATAGAAAACCTAGGGTTTACAAGTCCAAGTACCCACTAGGGGTTTAGCTCTCCATGGAGCAATACAAGTTCATCAAAATAAATGAAGATAAGTGCAAGAAATCCATAAAGAAAACCCCCTTAAGCTTCGTGTTGATGGCCTATGAGGGCTGCTCCTTCTTCTCCACGGATCCTTCCTCCAAGCCTAGGGCACACCTCGCCGAATCCAAGTCGTCGAAGGCTCCCCCAATAGCTTTCCTTGGAAGGAATCGGTGTTGAAATCGGTGAAGAAACGCCCCCAAAACGCAGCAAAAACCCTCTCAAACCGTAGCCGAACCTCCTCCCAAAGTTAGGAAAAAGTTTTCCTTTATAACGCTTCAGAACGGCTTTATAATTGGCCATCTCGAGGATCCACACGGGTGTGTGGATGAACCACACGGCCGTGTGGAAATTCCACACGGCCGTGTGGAAATTCCACACGCCCATGTGGAATTTCAGCCTTGTGGAAACTTGCTTATTGGTCCCCGATTTCGCCCGTTTCTTCTCCTGAGGTCACACGGACGGACACACGCCCATGTGAAAGGTCATATGGCATTTCTTGATGATGAAAAACCCTTGGAGAGCTTTTGAAATCTTTGAACAAATCCGAACGAGCGAGCATGACTGCCTTCGTGTCCTTCTACAAGAATTGTCTTGAAGCCTTTAGAAGTTGGCACATACCCCCTCGTTTGAACCCGATTTGTGTCTTGAACTTTGTATTTGCACAAAAGAGCTCCACATGGCACCATTATGACCTAATCTTGCTTTTCTTCGCATAAACCTTCTTCACAACCCTAATTGCACGAAAGAACACAAAAACACACGAAATGAGAAATATAACCTGAAAAATGTGATGCTCATGCATGAAAAAACATCTCAAATAATATGTACATACAGGCACTTATCACTTGCTCAAACTCCAAATTTTGGTCACCAAGATGGAAAAGAGGAGGGGGAGAGAAAACTAGAGAAATGAGTAAAAATGATGGAGAAATGAGGGAGAAATGATTGGAAGAATGGGGAAGAAGAGTGAATAGTATAAAGCCCCAAAATTTGCCCTTTAAAGCCTCTATCGGGTGCTCTTGCCGACCATCCTTACGGCCGCAAGGATGGTCGGCAAGAAGCTCGGGATAAATCCTGCCGACCATCCTTACGGCCGCAAGGATGGTCGGCAAGAATCTCTGTTTGCACCATTTCGTTCTCCACTCTCTCTACACATCAACCATCGATGAAACCTTGAAAAATATGGCCGGAAACATAATTTAAACTCTCAAAACATCAACATGCATGCATCTAGAACAAGAATTCTTCAAAAGCCACATGACAAACAAGTTAACACAAAGGCGAAAGAATCAAGAAAAACGACGAAAAGCACAACTACACAAGAAACACTACTAAAAACAAGACATAAGTAAAATAAGATAACATGAATAAGAAAAAGAATACGGAAAATGAAAGAAACTTGGGTTGTCTCCCAAGGAGCGCTTTTTTAACGTCATTAGCTTGACGTGCATTACCTAAAATTTCTCATGGTGGAACAAATGGAGGGAAGTTACCTCCAACCTTTGGAACCGGGTTGCCGCTCGGAAAATTCAATGAAAGACATGAGAACACTTTAAGTTTACCACTATTTGCAAAGAATATACGATCAACCTCATCCGGAGGCAATGTGGATACCTCTCTACTCTCTTTTTGTTTCTTCATTGATTTCCTCCACAGCTTCTCAACACCCCTAATTTTCTTACCATTATGGGATGAATTACTCTCCACTTGATTAATTTGTTGTGTTGGTGGAGGAAAGAGTTCTTCCTCGACATCTTGGCACGTTAACTCATCCAAATACTCATCCAAAGGGTTTAAGGCAAGCACCTCCTGCACACAGTCAGAAACAATTACATCAGTACTATCGATGAAATAGAGTTTATCATCATGATCAAGTGTGTGCTTCATTGCTTCAGGGAGAGTGAAGACCACTTGCTCATCTCCAACCCTCAAGGTCATCTTGCCTTCTTTGACATCAATTAGGGTACCCGAAGTGTTCAGGAATGGCCGCCCTAGAATTAAGGGAACCTCAACATCATCATCCACATCCAGAATCACGAAGTCTACAGGAATGATGAGTTTGTCAACTCTGACAAGGACATCTTCAACTACTCCCCGAGGTCTTCGCACCGACCTATCTGCAAGCTGTAATGTCATTCGTGTAGGTCGTAGGTCTTCCAATCCAAGCTTCAAGAATAAGTTGTATGGCATTACATTTATGCTAGCCCCAGAATCGGCTAGAGCATGCTCCGTCACTCCTTCACCAATTACACAAGGAATCACAAAACTACCTGGGTCCTTTAACTTTTGTGGAAGTTTCTTCTCTAGAATGGCCGAGCAATTCCCAGTAAGTGCAACTGTGCCTTGTTCCTCTAACTTCCTCTTATTGGTGAGAAGCTCCTTTAAAAATTTGGCATACTTCGGCATTTGAGCTAGTGCCTCAATGATTGGAATATTTATGTGGAGTTGCTTGAAGATATTGAGGAACTTCTTGAATTGGGCTTCATCTTTATCTTGTTTGAGTCTTGAAGGGTAAGGTACCACTGGCTTGTATTCATGCTCCTTTGGAATGTTAGAATTAGGAGAGTCTTCACCAGTTTTCCTCCCATTATCCTTGCTTGCATCTTTACTCAAATCAGGGTCTTCCCGGACGGCTACCCCATCATTAGAAGCACTTGGGATCCCTTTTTCCCTTGCTTCCAACTGTTTACCACTTCTCAAAGTAACAGCTTTTAATTGCTCCCTCGGGTTGCTTTCGGTGTTGCTTGGCAAACTCCCAGAGGGTCGTTCAGATTGTCCACGAGCAAGCTGTCCCACTTGGTTCTCCAGAGATTGGATGGATGCTTGAACATTTCTCAATATGGTACCAAATTCATCCATTTTCTTTTCATTATTCACAAAGCGTGCCTCCGTGCTAATCATGAATTTGGCTAAAACATCCTCTGTAGAGTATTTCTTCTCTTGTGGGGGAGGAGCTTGGTATTGGCTTCCCTGAGATTGTGGAGGTCTATATTGAGATTGAACTTGAGTCCAAGAAGGATTTGAAGGGCCCCGCCATCCATAATTGTAATTGCTGCCAAACTGATTCCCTGGTCCTCTTGGTCTACCCCCAACATAATCAACTGTTTCCATCAGCGGTGATGGGGCAACAACAATAGGGCATTATGATGCTGCATGCCCTGCCCCACAAGTATCACATGACATAACAGCCTTGGACCCTGAACTGGATCTTATCATAAGTTGATCAACTTTTTGTGCTAAGGCGTCATACTTCGAACTATTATCCATGACATGTTTCGTCAGGGCATCAATCTTCGCGGCCAAAGCTGTGGATTCAGTCACGTCGTACAACCCTGCAGCCCTTGGAAGCTTCTGTCGAGTGCTCCAATGGCACTCATTGCTGGCCATATTCTCAATTAATTCCTCGGCCTCTTCAGGAAGCTTGTTGCTCAAAGAACCGCTTGCTGCTGCATCGATGAGTTGTCTAGTAGCATAATTCAGCCCATTACAAAATGTCTGCACCCTCATCCATGCAGCTAACCCGTGATGAGGACATCTTCTTAGAAGGTCCTTAAATCTTTCATGAGCTTCGAATAGGGTCTCAGAATCTCCTTGTCGGAATGCGAAAATTTCTTGCCTTAGCGTCGCTGCCTTACTTGGTGGAAAATATCGGGCAAGAAACTTCTCCACCATTTCCTTCCATGAAGTAATTGATGCCGGAGCCAAAGAAGTAAGCCATCTATATGCTCCTCCCCTTAAACTGAAAGGAAATAATCTCAACCTTATTGCATCATCAGAAACTGAATTGATCTTGAAGGTTGAGCATATCTGAAGGAACTTGGACAAGTGAGCATGCGGGTCTTCATCAGCTAGACCATCAAACTGTACTGAGTTTTGCACCATCCCAATTGTGCTTGCTTTTATTTCAAAATTATTCGCAGGCACGGTGGGAACCAACACACTAAATTCATCCCCGGTGAATTGTGGCCTTTCATAATGGTCGTGTGCGTAACACACAGACTCCGCAAGTGCACGGGTCGCCAAGTAATACCCTGTGCGTGACACAGGGGTCGTATTCCCAAGGGGCCCGAAGAGCTACCCTTACTCACTCTTTGCTTGTTGTTTAACTAATCATGTTAAGTTTAAGCAAGCAATTTAATGCAAAGCAATTTAAAACTCTAAATAAGAAAATAACAAGAAACTTACAACGAGATCGGATCAAGGTAGAGAAATGGTCACGGATGTGGCTCACCAAGGGGGCTACTAAAGTGCAAAGGAGGCTAAGGTTATCATGCTTTTGGCAATTTGGACCGATAGAAAGCCCTAAGCTAGGTCAACCCGATGGTCACGGTGTTGACCCCAAATCCAATAGAAGTAGTGGATGAAGAACTCCTTCCACCCCACATCCTTCCATGATTGCAAAGAGAGTAGTGGCTTTCACAAATTAGGGTTAAAACTCCACAAATAAGCCAACCCTAAAACGGAGGGGTACAAGTACCCGATGATCACGGTATACTTATACAACTTCCCTTCCAAGCTTGAATGTGTCTACAACTAGTGCAATGTTCATGCAATTCTAGTAGAAACAAGGAAATGATAAACAAGATTCTCATGCATATCAAGGCAATAATTCTCATCAAGCAAGGATTCACAAACCAACAAAAAGCATAAATAAATCAAAGCATCCAAAAATACACAAGTTCACCCCCAAGGTTCACCCACATCCAGTGACCTTGGGGGTTTAAGTGCTCATCTCAAGTCTACAAACAAGATTCATCTTGAAAACAACCAACAAAGACATAGAAAAACTCCCTCAAAACCCGGAGGCCGAATGACGTTTGAAATTCCTCAAGAAGTGGCTTCCGAAGACGCCACTCAAGGTGTGGCTTCCCTTGTCTTCTACCTCCTCAATCGATGAAATTCGGAGTAGATCTTGCCCAAATCTTGTTCTCCCCGTCGTTTTCCACCTTAGAATCGCTCCCTTCGTCTTCCCTAAAGTCGGATCGGAAGTAGGAAGAAGAAGCTCTCCAAAACCCTAGGTCTCTCCCCAAAAAACTCTCTTGTTTCTCTTTTTAAAAGCCCCAGTCGGGGGGTTATGCGGCCAGGTATGCGGGCCGTATACATGCCCGCATAGAACCATTGAAATGTTGCCGATTTTTCCCGTAAGTTCTACAGTGATTGCTACAGTACCTGCTACAGATTTGCTACAGTACTTCTACATTGCTCGAGCCCTAAAACGCCTTTTCCCATGCCGATTTCTTCTCAAATCGCGTTGTCGAGCTCCCCTAGCTTCTTTGTGCCTGAAACAAGAAAAATCCCCGATTAAACCATCAAAGGGCATCGATTCATTAACAAAACACATTAAGAGAACACAATACATACATTTAGACGTTTATCACATAATCAGATAGAGCTCTTCTTGGCTCGGCCAAAACTGTGGGCTCACTGGATTCTACCTGAACTTCTCGTTGTCTTGAACCCTCAATACCTTCTCTCAAACGACGGTGCAGTGTTCTTTCTATCTCGCTATCGGGTTCAATCAAGTTTGCTTGACTCGCTAGTGTCATAAGATGGGTACCTACACGGATTAAGGAGTCACGACGTTAGCTAACAACAAGAAATACAAAAAGAGCAACAAAAAACACAAAGGTAGAATAATTACAAAATCTCAACAACCAAAAACGAGAAAACACAAAAACAAAACAAAACACACAACAAAAAGAAAGAAAAACAAAAGAAAAAGCAAAAGGCTAAATCAACAAGCTTAAAGCTTTCCAAATATCCCTCGGTGGTTCCCCGGCAACGGCGCCAAAAACTTGATCGACGGAATGTGTGAACACCCGCAAGCGCACGGGGTCGTCAAGTAATAAACCACTCCTGCACGCACGAGTGGGTCGTATTTCCAAGGGGCCTGAGGAGCTACTTTACTCACTTCTTACGTGTTGTTTAGCTCACCGATTCACTTTCAAGAGAATAGAAAGGAAAGAAAAGAAACAAACTACAAGAGAAATTATCTAAATAAATGCGCCTAAAGTAAAACACGAGAGATGCTCAGGGATGGAAAATGGTCATGGATGAGGATCCCCAATGGGGCTATTCAAGTGAGTAGGATAATTGAGAAATTAAGAATGTGGCTAGTTGGACCGAGAAAACCTTAACTTAGGTCAACCCGATGGTCACGGCAATTGACCCCTAACCCGGTACAAGTGTTGAATAAGGAATTTCTTCCACTCAACCTCTCACACGGTTGCACGGCGAATGATGGTTTCCTCAAGTTAGGGTGGAAACACTAGTTAGTTTTCAACCCTAGAAATGGAGGGGTACAAATACCTGATGGTCACGGCGTATTTATACAATAATCCCTTCCAAGTTTGGTGGAGTCTAGCACTAAGTCAATGGTCATGCTACAAAGTGCTACCAAGAATTTGATACAACAATTAAGCACATGTACCAAAACGATTAAGAATACCAAACAAGGATCATAACAAGCCAATCATACAATAAATAACTCAAATAATCCAAAACATCACAAGTTTTGCCCCCAAGATTCACCTACATCCGGTGACCTTGGGGTTTAGTTGTTCATGTTCAACAAATCCACCAAACAAACCATGCAAATAACTAAAATAAACATGAGGAACACTACCTCAAATGGTGAAGGCCGAATGACGCTTGAATCCCCGGAGAAAACCTTCCGAAGACGCCACTCGAAGGGGTGGCTTCCCGTTGTCTTCAACCTCCAAACAATGAAATCCTTGAAGTAGATCCTCCAAGATCTTGCTCTCCCCACCTAAGAAAACTCGGATTTCCTCTCTTTTTTCCCTCCTAAATGGTGTGGAAGTGATGTCCAAACCCTAGCCTCCTTTCTCCCCCAAAACTCTCTCCAAGAATATGCCAAAAGTCCCCTCAATAAATGCCCTAAATCGCCCTTAAAACCCCAAATCCCGATGGGTAAACGTGTCAGTATACAGCCAGTATGCTGACCCCTCGGGATTTCTACCTTTCTGCTGAGAAGTCCGTGACGAGCTACAGTAACTGCTACAGTGAATGCTGCATTACTGTGCTACAGTATCCTGTCTCAAAAACGCTGTTTTGGTGTCGAATTTGCTCCCCATCTCATCGTCGAGTCCCCAGAGCTTCTGCCTAGCCTGAAATACAAAGATAAAGCAATTTAGACCTAAAAGGGCATAGATTTAACATTAAAATGTAAAAATAAAATACAACACATACATGTAAAATACGTACTTTTAGACGTTTATCATGTGCTTTTGTTGTTTTTCTTAATTCAGGGCATCCACGGACTAGCCGCGTTGTGAAGAGCGAAGAAACAAAGGATAAACGAGCTCCGGAGGGCACCCAAGCGTTCCTACACAACCCACGCCCTTTTAGGGCCTGTGTGCGGGCTGTACACAGGCCGCACACCAGTATGCGGCCACGTGTGCGGCCGCACACCAGGCCGCACACTGGTCGGGATATTTATGCCCGACTAGGGTTTTTCTTAAGGGACTTTTGCCACCGAGGTCTCCGAACACCCCTACGCTCAAAGCTCCAACAAAGGAGGTCGTTTTGGAGTGAAATCAAGGGATAGAAGACGGTGGGACTTGAGGATCATCATTCTAGAGCTTGCCGACGCGGATTCGGCAAGTGTCTTCATCTGCCCTAGTCGACAGGGTCAAGAGGGAGTTTTGGGTTTTCTTGTTGATGTATTCTTATTTGTGCAAACTTCCCTTGTTATTCACGTCTAACTAAACCTCCCAAGGCCGCCGGGCAACCGGTGAACCTTGGGAGGAATACTTGTATTGGATGCTATGCTTTTAATTCAATAAATGGATGGGGTGGAATTTGGTTTCATACATTGTGTGCTTAATTGTAGTGATTTGCATGAGAACTCTGCATTTCACTTTATTGAATGTGCTTGGTTGTGCGAGGTGCCCTCTTGCATTAGATCCACATAGTATGAAGAGGGACTCATTGTACCGGTACACCAGAGGTTCCAGGTGCCGGTAGCCTCCCGTAGGTGTAGAGTTCATCTTAGGGAAATTGCTTTTAGATAACTCCAACCAAGGCTCCATAATCCCAATGACATCGTGTGAGTATCCTTTGGATAAAGGAACTTGTACTGGATTAGGGCTACACTACGGAGGTTCCGGGGTAGTCGACTTCCGAGCCTAAACGGACCAAAATAACACTCCATGCATGTATTACCTGTTTTTATAGCATCCTTGCTTGTATTTCTCCCGGGGGAATCCTCGCCCGGAGCCTTGTCTTCTCTATTTGATTTCTCGTCGTTGTGCGCAACTTGGCATTGATTAAAGTTTCTTTAACTAGTTTAAATTTCATTTCATTACAACAACCTCTGTTTTGATTCGGCTAAACAATTGTCGAAGAGGAAGTAATAGTGGATCTCGGGACCCTAGGGAATATGACCCTCTTGTTCCCGTACAAGAGGTATTACTTGACTACCCGTGCACTTGCGGCCGGGGAACCATGTGCCCGTTTTTTAGCGACGCGCGCGGCGACCATCAAGCTTCCAAACCGTGGGAATCGAAGGTGCAAAAACTAAGCTAAAAAAATTACCCGATCATTTGGAATATGCTTTCTTGGGGGGAGATAAACAATTCCCAGTGATAATTTCAGCAACTTTTGATGAGGAACAAAAAGGGAAATTATTACAAGTACTTACCGCACACAAGAAAGCTATAGCTTGGTCAATTTCTGACATTAAGGGAATCAGTCCAGCATTTTGCACACATAAAATCCTTAAGGTTGCAGTTTTTATGATTGTCTTGTTCCTTTCAATAAATCAAGGTTATTGGCTATCTTGTTTGTTGTTTAGTGCTTGATACTTGGTAGTTAGGTTCTCCTATCTAGGTTTGTGAATCTTTATTGATTGTTGCAAGCAGAGGGAGTTCAACTTAGGGCTCGGAAGTGCTAGAAACCACATGCTTATAGCATAACTAGGTTTAGAACTGAAGACATCCCTGATAATTACTGAGAAAGACTGAGTTAGTGAACGTCAGAAACCCAACCCCGGGGCCCCATCTCCTCCATCGAGTCAAACCTAAATCTTCCCTTGGTGAACTTTCCATTCCCTTAACCTCCTCGAAGTTAGTCCAAAGTCAATTCCTTTATCTTCGGTTTGGTTAGATATTAAGTAGGACGTTAGTATTAGAAGCTATACCAGTCCCTATTCTAGGGTGTATGAAGCTACTGCCCAATTTAGGAGTCAATAGTGAAAACATTGAGAAGAAAGAGCTTGTACTAGCCCCCTCAAGAACAGTTTTGACATGCTCCAGGAGGCGACACACACGCACGGAAGTACGGAGTAAGAGTAAAATCTTTCACAAGCCTTCAATTGACTAAGTCACTAGTTCTCAGAAACTCCTTAAGCTTCAGCAACTCTCTTAATTTGTTGAGATCAGAGGTCATGCACTCATCACTTTATTAGGGGAATAAGGTTGCTTGAGGACAAGCAACAATTCGAGTTTGGGGGTATTTGATGAGCGCATTTCATATATATGTATTGCATGCTTTACCCTCATCATTATTGAATATTTTGGCTGTAATTCTCCAAGTACGGTGCTATTTGAGGTATTCGTTGTTCGTCATGCAGATATCAAAGTCCTGAAGTAAGAAGAAGCGTTTTTGGAACAATTTTAGAAGCTAAAGGACTTAGAAGAAACCTCATCAAGCTCAGCACGGCTTGAGCACGCCCGTGCTGTTTCCCGTGCAAAGTGCAGGAAAGTTCAACCAAAATTCAGCACAGCCTGAGTCCGCTGAGCATGGGTGTGAAAACCTCAGCACGGTCGAAGCACCCCGTGCTGCTTCCCGTGAAAATTACAAGAGAATGCAGCCACCGATCAGCACAGCCAGAGTTCGCTGAGCACGGTCGTGAAAACTGCAGCACGGTCTAAGCACGCCCGTGCTGTTCCCCGTGCAGATTACAGGTTTGTGAGTTTTCTGAAGAGTTATTTGGCCGTAATCTGCACGGCTTCAGCACGCCCGTGCTCACATCGGGAAAACATTAAAACCCTAAAAACTTAGGTTTTTGGGGGACTTTTTGTGGGCGAACTTTGGGAGAAAGAAAGGGAGAGCTTTGGGGGTTCATCTTCCACTTCATAAAGGGAATGCCAAGCGTATGGTAGGCCGATCGGAAAAAGATTACACGACATTGTAGATCCTTCGACAACCTCAAGGATGCAAGAAATTAGGGAGTTTTCAATTCTTTGTCTTGTAATTTCTTTGGCATTTTGTTTGTTGGTTGTTATCATGAGGGGCTAAATTCTTAAGGGAGCCCCGGGGGTGGTTGTATGACGTTGTAGCTCGAACTCATTGTCTTTACTTGCAGTTTTTATGATTGTCTTGTTCCTTTCAATAAATCAAGGTTATTGGCTATCTTGTTTGTTGTTTAGTGCTTGATGCTTGGTAGTTAGGTTCTCCTATCTAGGTTTGTGAATCTTTATTGATTGTTGCAAGCAGAGGGAGTTCAACTTAGGGCTCGGCAGTGCTAGAAACCACATGCTTATAGCATAATTAGGTTTAGAACTGAAGACATCCCTGATAATTACTAAGAAAGACTGAGTTAGTGAACGTTAGAAACCCAACCCCGGGGCCCCATCTCCTCCATCGAGTCAAACCTAAATCTTCCCTTGGTGAACTTTCCATTCCCTTAACCTCCTCGAAGTTAGTCCAAAGTCAATTCCTTCATCTTCGGTTTGGTTAGATATTAAGTAGGACGTTAGTATTAGAAGTTATACCAGTCCTTATGGATTCGACTACCCGACCCATTGGGTACATTATACTACTTGTATGACCCGTGCACTTGTGGATACTGATAAGTGCTTAAATGTGTATATTTATTTATAGTATTTTTGTTTTAAATTATATGCTTTTGTTAAGCCGACGCCCGCTTTGGTGGTTTAATTAGTTTATTTGTGTTACAGGCCTTGAAGAAGCCCAAACGAGCTCGAGAACGTATTTTGGAAGAAATCGACACCAAATACGGCGTTTTCGGAGCTCTATTACTGTAGCAGATTACTGTAGCAGATTACTGTAGCAAGGTTACTGTAGCAGTGCAGAAAAACGATTTCTGGAAAAAGGCTGGGAGCCTTGCGGGCAAGCATGCGCCCGCAAGGCTGCCCGCATAACCCCCCGATTTTCATGTTTAAAGGGCGTTAGGGCTAAGAAGAGAGGGGCTTTTGGGGAGGCTTTGGGAGAGAGGTTTCTTGAGCTTGAAGGAGGCTTGAATCTGAAGAAGGAGGGACCTTTTCTCATCAACTGGAGAGTGGAGATCAAGAGGAAGGAGAACTTTTGGCAAGATCCATCTTCCATTACACCTTTTGAAGAAGAAGAAGAAGAAGGAAGCCGCCCTCATTGCGGCGTAGGTGGAGGCGCGTGGCGACGATCCGGCTCACCCTTTCATCACCAACAATTGAGGGAGTGTTGTTATGGCTAGACTAGTTGTTTTTATGATGTGTTGTATGCTATTTGCTTGTATGAACAACTAAGCCCCAAGGTCACCGGACGCCGGTGAACCTTGGGATGAACGAGCTTGTATGGATGCTTTGATTTATTTTTAATGCAATTTGTTAGTTTGTGGTTCATGCTATGTGTGCTTGATTGCCTTGAATTACATGAGAACTCTGTAGTTCGATTTGTAGGTTGTACTTGGAGCGTGGGATACGCCCTTGTATTAGACTCGCATAGTTTGAAAAGGATACATGTACCTATACGCCGAGGGATTCGGGTATGTGGTACCCTTCCAATCATTAGGTTCGAACCTACATACTGAGTTTGTTCCTAATCAGAGATTTCCTAGACGTAGTGCAATCATAGGGGGAATTGGTCAGAAGAGAATCTGTCCAATACCTGTATGGGATTAGGGGTTAATCACCGAGGGATTCGGGGTTAACCTATTTTAGGAATCTCTTGGCCCAAACCATAATTGCAATTTTAACCCTAGCATCTGTCTTGTTTCAGTAGTCCCAGGGGGATCCTTGCGGGCAAGCATGCGCCCGCAAGGCTGCCCGCATAACCCCCCGATTTTCATGTTTAAAGGGCGTTAGGGCTAAGAAGAGAGGGGCTTTTGGGGAGGCTTTGGGAGAGAGGTTTCTTGAGCTTGAAGGAGGCTTGAATCTGAAGAAGGAGGGACCTTTTCTCATCAACTGGAGAGTGGAGATCAAGAGGAAGGAGAACTTTTGGCAAGATCCATCTTCCATTACACCTTTTGAAGAAGAAGAAGAAGAAGGAAGCCGCCCTCATTGCGGCGTAGGTGGAGGCGCGTGGCGACGATCCGGCTCACCCTTTCATCACCAACAATTGAGGGAGTGTTGTTATGGCTAGACTAGTTGTTTTTATGATGTGTTGTATGCTATTTGCTTGTATGAACAACTAAGCCCCAAGGTCACCGGACGCCGGTGAACCTTGGGATGAACGAGCTTGTATGGATGCTTTGATTTATTTTTAATGCAATTTGTTAGTTTGTGGTTCATGCTATGTGTGCTTGATTGCCTTGAATTACATGAGAACTCTGTAGTTCGATTTGTAGGTTGTACTTGGAGCGTGGGATACGCCCTTGTATTAGACTCGCATAGTTTGAAAAGGATACATGTACCTATACGCCGAGGGATTCGGGTATGTGGTACCCTTCCAATCATTAGGTTCGAACCTACATACTGAGTTTGTTCCTAATCAGAGATTTCCTAGACGTAGTGCAATCATAGGGGGAATTGGTCAGAAGAGAATCTGTCCAATACCTGTATGGGATTAGGGGTTAATCACCGAGGGATTCGGGGTTAACCTATTTTAGGAATCTCTTGGCCCAAACCATAATTGCAATTTTAACCCTAGCATCTGTCTTGTTTCAGTAGTCCCAGGGGGATCCGAGTCCGTGACCGTTTTCTCCCCTTTGTGATTCTCCATTTATTTCGGCCGTAGTTCGTCTTTCAGTTAGATTTTCCAGAAGTTAGACTGTAGAACTTAGCACCCAACTTCGAGACATTTGGTTAGACAATAAGTGAAGAGGAAGTAAGGGTAGATCCTTGGCCCCGAGGAATACGACTCCTGTGGCACACACAGGGTATTACTTGACGACCCCGTACACTTGCGGGACGCCCATCAAGTTTTTGGCGCCGTTGCCGGGGAACGCCACAAGGAATATTCGGAAAACTTAGAGCTTATTGATTTAACTGTTTTTATTTATTTATTTATTTACTTACTTTTCTTCTCCTTGTTTGTTTTCTTTTATCCTTGTTATTTCCTCCCTGTACAGTTTTTGTTCTGTTGCATTTTTTCACTTATAATTATGAATTCTTCTGAGTACGGGTTTGGGTTCAATTCCATGCGAGAATCGGAGTGTTTATCCTCCAGCTGAGCCCGACACTACGAAATAAATCAGTTTTCTTTTACTAGTGACTCGAGGAGAGACCAATGCTTCCGGGAAGCCCTCACAGTTGACCTAAAGGGGCGGAGCACACAAGATGTTTTTGAAAATTATATGTATTCGAAAGGGGAAAGTACTCAGAAAGAACCTGATCCATCCACTCAACGGTGCATTTCGAATGTTAGCGGTCAGGAACAAAACAGTGGAGAGGAGACAAGATTTCTTCAGGAGGAAAGTTTAACGTCCACAGAATGTGCACTTCATGCCATAGTCGACAGTTCAGAGAGTGGTCAATCATCTGAGGAAGAAGACAAGGAATTTGAGGATATTAATCAAGGCAAATATGGAAGGCTAAAGTCCTCTATAGACGAACCACCAGAGTTAGAGTTGAAGCCATTGCCTGAACACTTGGAGTATGCATTTTTAGCAGAAGGGTCTAAGCTCCCCGTCATCATTGCGTCAGGTCTGACAGGTGAGCAGAAGGATAAACTTTTAAATGTTTTAAAGAAACATAAGAGAGCAATTGCCTGGAAGATATCAGACATTAAGGGAATCAGTCCTTCTTTCTGCACACACAAAATCCTGATGGAAGATGGCCACAAGCCGACAGCGATCCCTCAGCGAAGACTCAACCCCAACATGAAAGAGGTAGTACGAAACGAGGTTGTCAAGCTTCTTGATGCGGGGATAATTTACCCAATCTCTGATAGTGCATGGGTGAGTCCAGTTCAGGTGGTACCAAAGAAGGGGGGGATGACTGTGATCACTAATGAACAGAATGAGCTTATACCCACCAGGACAGTTACAGGGTGGCGAGTATGTATCGATTATAGGAAGCTTAACGACGCCACACGAAAGGATCATTTTCCTTTACCCTTCATCGATCAGATACTCGAGCGACTGGCTGGGCACTCATACTATTGCTTTCTTGACGGTTTCTCCGGCTACTTCCAAATTCCTATTGCTCCAGAAGATCAAGAGAAGACGACGTTCACTTGCCCGTACGGCACTTTTGCTTATCGGCGTATGCCTTTTGGGTTATGTAATGCACCAGCCACTTTTCAGAGATGTATGATGGCCATTTTTGAAGACATGGTTGAAGATATAATGGAGGTATTTATGGATGACTTCTCGGTCTTTGGTGACACCTTCGAATTATGCCTCAGAAATTTAGAACGAGTTCTAGCTAGATGTGAAGAGACCAATTTAGTCCTAAGCTGGGAAAAATGCCACTTCATGGTTAAAGAAGGCATCGTGCTTGGGCACAAAATTTCGCATAAAGGGATTGAGGTAGATAAGGCTAAGGTTGCCACTATTGAGAAACTACCTCCTCCGACTTCAGTGAAGGCCATCAGAAGCTTCTTGGGACATGCTGGGTTTTATAGGAGATTTGTACAGAATTTCTCTTCAATTGCCCGACCTTTAACTAGGTTACTCGAAAAAGATGTCCCTTTTGAATTCAATGAAGATTGTATGACTGCGTTTCTCACACTTAAGGAAAGACTCGTGAAGGCACCAATAATAGTGTCTCCGGATTGGAATTTGCCGTTTGAGTTGATGTGCGATGCGAGCGATCATGCGGTAGGAGCAGTGCTGGGGCAGCGACGGGAGAATCATTTTCATCCTATCTATTATGCAAGCAAAACATTAACGAGTGCTCAGGAAAATTATACTACCACTGAAAAAGAATTGCTAGCGGTAGTTTTTGCCTTTGACAAATTCAGGTCGTATTTGGTGCTTTCAAAGGTGATTGTGTACACTGATCATTCTGCTTTGAGATACCTAATGAGCAAATCAGATGCCAAACCCCGGCTAATTCGATGGGTCCTTCTACTCCAAGAATTTGATTTGGAAATAAAAGATAAACGTGGGCCAGAGAATTTGGCGGCAGACCACTTGTCGCGTCTCGAGAACCCACATGAAGACGTTTCGGAAAGGAAGGAAATAAATGATACTTTCCCTGATGAACACCTTTGTAGCATTCAAACGCTGAAGGGAGAAGAGGTTCCATGGTTTGCTGACTTCGCTAATTATTTGGCCGCTGGGACACGGCCTACCGACCTCACATATCAACAGAGGAAGAAGTTCTTTTCTGACGTGAAATATTATTTTTGGGATGACCCGCATTTATTTAGAATCTGCTCCGATCAAGTGGTGAGAAGATGCGTTTCCCAATCGGAAGGGTTCGACATCTTAAAACATTGCCATGCAGGTCCTACTGGAGGTCATCATAGTGCGAGTAGGACAACTAAAAAAGTGTTAGATTCAGGCTTTTATTGGCCCTCGATGTTTCGGGATGCGCAAAACTTCGTGCAACATTGCGACAGTTGTCAGAGGGCAGGTAATATCTCTCGGAGGGATGAAATGCCTCAAAACTGGGACCAAGTGTGTGAAATATTTGATGTATGGGGGATCGACTTCATGGGCCCTTTTCCTAGTTCACATGGTCATAAATTTGTTCTGGTAGCGGTGGACTATGTATCAAAATGGGTGGAAGCACAAGCACTTCCCACGAGTGATGCAAGAGCGGTGGTGAATTTTCTGAAAAAGTTGTTCTCAAGGTTCGGCACTCCGAGAGCAATTATAAGTGATCGTGGTACTCATTTTTGTAACTCCCAGTTTGAGAAGATTTTAAAACGTTACGGGGTTTTTCACCGAACCGCGACACCATATCATCCTCAAACAAGTGGCCAGGTCGAGGTTTCAAACAGAGAGCTGAAGCGTATTTTGGAGAAAACAGTGGCTCATCACCGAAGAGATTGGGCAGACCATTTGGATGATGCCCTTTGGGCCTATAGAACAGCTTACAAAACACCCATTGGGGCAACGCCGTACAGGTTAATATATGGAAAAGCCTGTCATTTGCCTGTCGAGCTTGAACACAAAGCATACTGGGCTATCAAGCATCTCAATCTTGATCCTCATTTGGCAGGCCATAAGAGAAAATTTCAATTAAATGAATTGGATGAATGGCGCACTATGGCTTATGAGAATTCGGTGTTATACAAGAAGAAAGCAAAGGCATATCATGACAAGCATATTAAACAAGTCAAGCACTTCAAGGAGGGAGATAAGGTATTACTTTTCAACTCTAGATTGAAATTCTTTCCAGGAAAGTTGAAGTCACGATGGTCCGGACCGTTCACAATCTCGGAAGTTTTACCACATGGTGTCGTGGAGATAATACATCCGGAAAGGGGGAAATTTAAGGTGAATGGTCATCGTCTGAAGCCATATTTGTATTGGAGCACTTCTCAGAAAACCGGAGGTAATTACCCTCCATTTGACCCACCCTGAGGTAAAGTTGAAGGTACGTCGAGCTAATGACGTTAAACAAGCGCTCCTTGGGAGGCAACCCAAGTTTTAAATTCCGGCAATTTATTTTCTCGTACTCTCTTTTAATCCTTGTTGTGTGGTTTGATTGGTGTGTTTAGTTTTTCGTTTTTTTGGTTCTTGTTCGAACCCATGTTGCCTTTATTTTGTTGAAATTCAAGTTTGTTGTTTTAAATATTTCGGCAATTAATTGTGTATCTCAGATTTCTCTTTGAAGTTGTAGGGGAGACCATGCCGAAAATTTGATATTCCAGGACTTTACGGGCGTTTTTACGCCCTTAAAAAGCATGGCAAACTTCGTTGGGAGCCTCGTGGGCGTCTTCGCGCCCGCGAGGAAGGCCGCAAGGAGCCCCAGCACAAGGGCTGGGAGCCTTGCGGGCGCATATGCGCCCGCAAGGCTGGCCGTGAGGCTTCCAGCCTCACGGCCATCCGCAGGCGAGCGCCTTGCGGGCGCCCATGCGCCCGCATGGGCGCCCGCAAGGCCCCGCCTTGCGGGGCGCAAGGCGCCCGGGCGCCTTGCGGGCGGCCTTGCGCCCGCAAGGCCGCCCGCAAGCTGCCCAGGCCCGCGCGGGCTGGGAGCCTTGCGGGCGCCCATACGCCCGCATGGGCGCCCGCAAGGGCGGGCAGCCACTTAAGTGGCTGCCCTTCTCTCCCTTCTCCCTCACTCTCTCTTCCTCTTCCTTGTTTTCCTTGCTTTCCTTCTCCTTTCCCCACCATTGTTTTCACCGTTTTTCTTAGTTTTTCTTGCCCTAAACTCCTCTCCCACCTCTAGCAACTTCATTTTAACAAGTTTTTGAAAGTTCTACCAATTTTTTTTGCCGTATTTCTTCGACTTGAGTTTTGGTGCCCTAATTGAAGGTTTGTTCTAATCCTCTTCTTTTCTCTTTGTTTTCACATAATTTATGTTGCAAACTTTATTGTGGATTGATTGGATGTTGTTTATATGAAAATTTTGAGCTTTAAGCACCCTTTGTAAAATTTTTAAAGCTCCAAATACAAGGGGAACTCTTGCAAATTTTTTTTTAGGGCTTATATTTTTCTTTGCTTTTATATTATAATGAGAGCCCTAAAACCCTTGTTTTTCTTGCCTTTTGGTTTAATCTTGTGTATTTGCTCTTGTAGGCATGCCGAACAAACGGGTAGCGTCGAAGAAAACTAGGAGGGATGGCGCACCCATTGCCGAGCCACAATTTATAAAAGCAATGCACAAGACTAGATATGAGTTGCTGAAGTCCAAACCTTTTGGTACCACCCGGACAATTGAATGGAATGACCTAGAAACCTTGGGTTTGGCCGATACCATCTTGGGCATGATATCACATGATGGATGGGATAGAATGTTCTCCATTGAAGAAGTCACCTACCGCGAACTCACTTTAGAATTTTTAAGCACGATCGAGGTGACCAAGCCGTCCACCCATACTCAACGGGAGGGTTCGATTTCCTTTCAAGCTTTCGGGACAATGCACACTATCACTTATGACCAACTTGGAACCTTGTTGGGACTCTATCATGACAGCCACGAAAGCTCACCTCCCTGGCATCAGTTGCCCACAGATTTCCCAGATCATACGCCACATACATTGTACTGGAACCGGATATCGCACGGAGCGACCGGGGTATCGAGAAAGGCATCCCTACTCATCAACCCAGCCCATCGCTACATTCAGGCGCTTCTAGCAAGGACAGTTGGGGGCAGGTCGGACTCTACAGGGGTTGTATCCCGCTCCGATCTTCTCATGATGTACAGTATCATTGAGCGTTATCCGATCCACTTAGGAGGACTCCTTGCCGACCTACTTGCGCATCAGGGCCAGTGTGCACGACTTGGAGCTATTTTTGCTGGACCCTATATTACACGGTTGATACGGGGCATGGGATTGATTGACTATACTAGAGGGATGCACATGGTTGGTGGCCATGGCCCCCTTAGGGATGTCGACTCTGTTTTCAATGGGGGTCGTTGAGAAGCGTAATGGCATATTCACAATTGTTCGATATTCAGTCCTTGGCGAACGCATCACCGACCCTCCACAATCGCCTGAGTCAGATTCAGATGACACCCCAGCACCATTTGAACACAGATTCCAAACACTAGAGAATGAGGTGCAGTCTCTTCGACAAGGTCAACAACAAATCCTTGACATCCAGCATCAAATGTTGAGAGACATGGGCGAAGTTTTAGCCTATATACGCGGATCCTCTTCTTCCGGTGGCACTTCTTCCGCCGCCACCACATCCGGGGCTCCCGGCGAGCCTACCGCCGACAGACATCCACCTTGAGGATTAGGCACTTGGGGACTTTTGTTTTTCTTGTTTTGTTTTTATTTCCTTGTTCGGTGTGGTTTTATTTGAACTTCAGTATTTCTTGAGTGTTTTATTTTGTTAGCTGTACTTTTCTCTCTCTCGCTATGAATGGTGAGTTAATCTACTTTTTGGATCTTTGCAGGTGCTAATAATGAGTTATCTCCCACCACTCTTCTACTTTCTTGCCCTAGATCACTACCAGTCTTCATCCAATAATCGGGGAAGTTCTTCTTACCTTACCCTTCCGGTTTTATATTCTCGTATTCTTTTTGCGTCAGCGATCATGTGCATTGGGGACAATGCACAACTCTAGGTGTGGGGTTGGGGTATGTATATATCTGCATGTATAATTCACCTGTGATGGCTATGATTTGTTATAAGAATTTCCTAGCTTGAAAGAATGTTAGAATTGAGTTGTATTTTATTCATGTGCTTAATTGAAAGTCCTGTCTTATCTCTAGTGTAGACCACGTACTGTATCACTGAACTTTCACCTTGTACACTCCAACCAACCCATCACGTTGATACTAGTCTTAATTTGTTAAGGGCTACTTTCAATGAGTTTTTAAGAACTTTTGATTCTTGTGAACCCTAGCATTAGGGACATGTTGATATGTTAGACCAGGAGAAGTGAGATGAGTTGTAAATAGAAAATAAGTTGAAGACAGTATTCCTCTTCTTTCATTGGCTAAGTAACTTAGGGTACAGGCTCCTAACCGTAGTGTACCTTCAGCCAACAACTAGTGAAGTATGAATGCGTTCATGTAGATATGTAATAAATTGAGTAGGTGGGTGCTCGGGTGCTTAAACAAAGCATGTGTACCCTACCGAAATTTTTGTACGAGTCTACGTTAGTCTTAAAAAAAAAAAAAAAAAAAAAAAAAAAAAAAAAAAAAAGAAAAGAAAAAAAAAAAGAAAAAGAATGTTCGATCTCCTTTGCCTGTCTAGAACCTTTAAAATGATGCTAGAGGTCTAGTTTAGATTCAAAAGGGTCTTAATTCCTCATTGATGGTTTTTCTTGACATTTCTAAGACTACTCGTCATAGTGTGTGGAGTGCATGGAAACCCTAGTTTGATCTAGGGTGAGGAGAGTGAGGTAGAGAGTTCGCACACACTCACGGGAACACTTTAGATATGACGGGACTATCTTTGCAGAGCTAATCTTGTTTTATATACAACTCAATTTCTGGTATTTCTTTCACTTCATGCTAGCGGAGTTCTTTCTTGTTGAGCTTGAGGTCACATTTAGCCACTTATCATCTTTCCCTTAGTCTTCATGTTTTTGTTTGCTTGAGGACAAGCAAATGCTTAGGTGTGGGGATGTTATGATAAGTGCTTAAATGTGTATATTTATTTATAGTATTTTTGTTTTAAATTATATGCTTTTGTTAAGCCGACGCCCGCTTTGGTGGTTTAATTAGTTTATTTGTGTTACAGGCCTTGAAGAAGCCCAAACGAGCTCGAGAACGTATTTTGGAAGAAATCGACACCAAATACGGCGTTTTCGGAGCTCTATTACTGTAGCAGATTACTGTAGCAGATTACTGTAGCAAGGTTACTGTAGCAGTGCAGAAAAACGATTTCTGGAAAAAGGCTGGGAGCCTTGCGGGCAAGCATGCGCCCGCAAGGCTGCCCGCATAACCCCCCGATTTTCATGTTTAAAGGGCGTTAGGGCTAAGAAGAGAGGGGCTTTTGGGGAGGCTTTGGGAGAGAGGTTTCTTGAGCTTGAAGGAGGCTTGAATCTGAAGAAGGAGGGACCTTTTCTCATCAACTGGAGAGTGGAGATCAAGAGGAAGGAGAACTTTTGGCAAGATCCATCTTCCATTACACCTTTTGAAGAAGAAGAAGAAGAAGGAAGCCGCCCTCATTGCGGCGTAGGTGGAGGCGCGTGGCGACGATCCGGCTCACCCTTTCATCACCAACAATTGAGGGAGTGTTGTTATGGCTAGACTAGTTGTTTTTATGATGTGTTGTATGCTATTTGCTTGTATGAACAACTAAGCCCCAAGGTCACCGGACGCCGGTGAACCTTGGGATGAACGAGCTTGTATGGATGCTTTGATTTATTTTTAATGCAATTTGTTAGTTTGTGGTTCATGCTATGTGTGCTTGATTGCCTTGAATTACATGAGAACTCTGTAGTTCGATTTGTAGGTTGTACTTGGAGCGTGGGATACGCCCTTGTATTAGACTCGCATAGTTTGAAAAGGATACATGTACCTATACGCCGAGGGATTCGGGTATGTGGTACCCTTCCAATCATTAGGTTCGAACCTACATACTGAGTTTGTTCCTAATCAGAGATTTCCTAGACGTAGTGCAATCATAGGGGGAATTGGTCAGAAGAGAATCTGTCCAATACCTGTATGGGATTAGGGGTTAATCACCGAGGGATTCGGGGTTAACCTATTTTAGGAATCTCTTGGCCCAAACCATAATTGCAATTTTAACCCTAGCATCTGTCTTGTTTCAGTAGTCCCAGGGGGATCCGAGTCCGTGACCGTTTTCTCCCCTTTGTGATTCTCCATTTATTTCGGCCGTAGTTCGTCTTTCAGTTAGATTTTCCAGAAGTTAGACTGTAGAACTTAGCACCCAACTTCGAGACATTTGGTTAGACAATAAGTGAAGAGGAAGTAAGGGTAGATCCTTGGCCCCGAGGAATACGACTCCTGTGGCACACACAGGGTATTACTTGACGACCCCGTACACTTGCGGGACGCCCATCAGATACGCAAGGGGGGTACCACTTATCAGAAATATCTTCAGTTCTAAAACCTAGTTGTGCTAAGTAAATGATGTTCATAGTGCTGTTAAACACTATGTTGAAATCTCACTTCTTGCAACTATCAATTAAGATTCACAAGCTAAGGAAAGATAACCAAACATTCAAACATTCAACTACTCAACAACTTTCAAGATGGCCAACAACAAAGGTTTAATGCTAGGAACAAGATATTCATAAATACTACAAGCAGAGTAACAAGTTCAAGGCACAACATCAGAATACTCCCCCCCTGGGCTCCCTAAGAGAGTTTAGACCCTCATGCGGATAGACAACACAATAAATGCCTAACAAATTAAAATACAAGAAGTCAAAAACTTCCTAATTTCTTGCATCCTTGCCTCTATCCGAGGCTTTACGATGTGATTGATTCTCCTCCCAATCGGCCTACCATTCGAGCAGCATTCTCTTGGTGGTGGTGAGGACGGCCCCTCAAAGCTTCCTCCTTCTTTCCTTCTAGTCCGCAACCAAAAGTCCCCCAAAACCCTAAGTTTCTGAGGTTTGAAAACATTTCCCGATGTGAGCACGGTCGTGTTGAAGCCGTGCTCCAAGCCGTGCAGATTACGACTGAATAAAACTCTTGAAATTCCAATTTCTGTAATTTGCACGGGGTACAACACGCCCGTGTTGCGGCCGTGCTAAGAGTTGCACGGCCGTGCTTAGCGAACAATTTGCGTGTTGCTCTCGGCTGAAATCTTCTGTGAATTTCACGGCTTGAAGCACGGGCGTGTTGCGCCCGTGTTGAGCTTGATGAGGTTTCTCCTAAGTCCTTTAGCTTCTGAAAATGCTCCAAATCACTTCTTCTTGCCTTAGGACTTTGATATCTGCATGGAAAACTAAGAATACCTTAAATAGCACTGAATAAGGAGAATTTATGTCGATAAATTGAAGGATCATGGGAGTAAGACATGAAATAAATATATATAAAATGTACTCATCAAGCCCTTTGCATAAAAAGTATTCTTCATGTCGAGCACGGGCGGGAAGTCTCTAGGATCGTTGAAAATGTGGGTAAGGAATTAATGCCATCTAAAAACCCACCTGTATCCAGCCTAGGTAATTCCCAGCCAAAAATGTTTCCCTGGATGCCCAAACGACTTTGGTGGGCATTTCAGGAATTTCCTGCAGGGGTTGAGCAACAATATTGGTGCAATGGTTTAAAGACATCTAAGGATCCACACACGCTAAGATTAAACAGTTCTCAACCCAAACTATTTCCATGGAGGCCCAAATATTTTTCTGGGTCACTTGCTAGAAGTTTGGTCCGAGCTAAGGAAGAAAAGGGGAGGAAGCTCAAGCATCTAAAAATCCTCCCATGTTGAAATTGCACAATGCCCGACCGAAGCTTTTCCCGTGGAGGCCTAAAGGTAATTCATGCATGACCTCCAACCTAACATCATCTCGGCAGGTATGTTTTGTATTTTTGGGTAGCTCTTATGCCGCTTCTGGCCGGGATGAGCACACCGTCTTCAAACCACCATGAGGTAATAAAAAGGTTCGTCGAGCTAGTGACGTTAAACAAGCACTTCTTGGAAGGCAACTCAAGTTTTTAAATTCTTCGTGTTTCATATTTTTTGTTCTCGTGTTGTTTGTTGTGTGTTGTTTGTTGTGTTTGTGATTTTCGTTTTCGTATTTGTGTTGTGTTTATGAGCCCATGCATGCCTCAAATTTCTATTGTTCGTACTTTATTCGGTGTAGTTCAAGTGTGTTAAATTGTATATTTCGGCGAGTAGATGTTGTATATCCATTTTTTCTTGAAGTTGCAGGGGAGACCATGCGAAAATTTTGAATTTCAGGACCTTACGGCCGTTTAAACGCCCACAAAAAGCATAGTAAAATGTCTAAGGAGCCTCGTGGGCGCCTTCGCGCCCGCGAGGAAGGCCACGAGAACCCTAGCCTCATAGGCTGGGAGCCTTACGGGCCCCCATGCGACTGCAAGGCAGCCCGCGAGGCTGCCAGCCTCGCGGGCCGCAAGGGGCAGAGCCCCTTGAGGGCAGCCTTGCGCCCGCAAGGCAGGGCGCAAGGCTGCCTGCCTTGCGGGCTGGGAGGCTTGCGGGCGCCCATGGACCCGCATGGGCACCCGCAAGCCTCCGTTCTCTCCCCTCTCATTCCCTTTCTTCTCCCCTTTCTCCCTCTCGATTTATCCTCTATTTTTCTTGGTTTTTCTGCCCTTTTTCTTCGTTTTTCCTCCTCTAAACCCATCTCCTACCTCTAGCAACTTCAATTTTGTAAATTTTTCGAATTTCCACCGTCTTTGTTTCCGATTACTGATAAGTGCTTGCATGTACATATTTTTGGAAATGTTTTCCACGCATGAGCATCACATTTCTCAGGTTGTATGATAAGTGCTTGATTATATATATTTTATAATATCAGTTTATATGCATTGAGCATCACTTCTATCAGATTTTAGCATTAACAAGGTGTGTTTTGTGTTCTTTTGTGCAAACAGGGCTTTGGAGACATGACATACAGGAAGAAGCAAAGATAGGGTGTGATGACACGTTTCAAGACCACAATCAGAAGCTGTGTTCATATGCATGGGGGTGTTGCCAACTTTCGGAGGAGTACAAGTCATTACACAAACCGAAAGGGCACAAAGGCAGTAGTACGCCCATGTCCCAGCTTCCGTACAAAGCAGAAGAAAGTTCTTGAGGATTTCAAAGCATAGAAAGCCACACACCCTACCACACGAGCGTGTGCCCGACCGTGTGGACTCCAAGGAATTTATTATTCTTTATGTCTTTGGAACTTATTTCTGAATTTATTATTTGTTTTGTGACTCGCTCCATGGAGAGCTAAACCCCTAGAGGGTATTCGGACATGTAAACCCTAGGATTCTTATTTTCATTAGATTTACATTGTGTTTCTATTCGAATTTATCAGATTGAGTTTTACTCTTGAGTTCATAATGCTTGTTTGTGCTTTTGATTTCATTATTAATTGCCGTGCATGTTTTATTCAATCTAGTGAAGAGAGAGATCACCGCTAGGTTTAGAATTACCAAGAGTAAAGAGGGTTGAGAGGGTGAGCCGTGAGATAGCGGAGTGTCCCCTTTCCCTTCCGACAGATATTTCCTATCTCCATATTCCCTAAGTGTCAAGCAACCATATGTGGTGTGAGGCGTCGAGAGAATTCTCCGCCGGGACCTCGTAGGGGGTTAGGGATCTTCCACCTGGAGGCAGGGTTAGATCTACTTTTAGGAATTGGTCATATCTTTGGGATCCCTAGAGTTTTAAGCAGTCATATGTGGTGTGAGGCGTCGAGAGAATTCTCCGCCGGGACCTCGTAGGGGACTAGTTATCGGTGACCTGGAGGCAGGGGCCGTTATACCTTTGGATACCCACGACTCATTGTCTTCGTTTAGAAACACTTGTAATCTACATCCAACACCCGAATCCTAGGGGGAGCATTGTCCGGATACCTCACTTTTATTGATTGAGAACTCTTTTCCTTTTTATTTCCTGCGCACTTGTGGTGACACTCTTAGTGTTGGCCATTAGATCATCGCATACTACATTCATTAGGCTAAATAACAAAAGAGGGGCTATTACTAGTACTTCTGTTCCCTGTGGTTCGACAACCCGACCCTTTGGGTCCACTTTTATTACTTGACGACCCGTGCACTTGCGGTAACGCAAGGGGTTGACACACATCACCCTGTTGTGTTGTTGCGGAGACGCATCAAGTTTTTGGCGCCGTTGCCGGGGAACAGGATATTATTAACGCTAGTATTTTGTTACTTTAGCCATTCATTTATTTTTACTGTTTTTCTACTTCATCTTCTCTACTTTCATTGTTCTCATTTTCTTTTGTTTATTTGATTGCAGCTCCAGCTTATGACCAGAGGGAACCCATCGACATTAGTTGAAGGAGACCCTAAAATTGAGCGAAGACTTCACAAGAGAAGCAAGGAGCCTGAAGTTGTTCAAGAACAGCAAGTTGAAGTTGAAGCTGAAGGATCTGCGACCATGGCAGACCACGAAGATGAACCAAGGACACTTGCTGATTTTGCGAAACCTTCAGCCCGAGGAACACAGTCGAGCATTGTTAGACCGCCCATCGCGGCTAACAATTTTGAGCTGAAGCCGGCATTCATCCAGATGGTTCAGCAGTCCGCGCAGTTTAATGGGCTGCCTGATGAAGACCCTAATGCCCATGTTGAAAACTTCTTGGAGGTTTGTGATATGCTCAAGATCAACGGGGTATCGGATGATGCGATTCGATTGAGGACCTTCCCATTCTCATTGAAGGGACGAGCCAAACAATGGCTCCAATCATTGCCAAGAGCGTCCATCACCACTTGGGACGAGATGGTGGAAGCCTTTCTTGCACGATATTTCCCTCCCGGGAAATCAGCGAAGCTCCGCAATGAGATCTCTTCCTTCTTTCGGGAATGAGTTGGTGTCTCTATTCGAGACATGGGAAAGGTTCAAGAACCTTCGCGGCGATGTCCCCAACATGGATTCCCGAATTGGATGATTATACACACGTTCTATAATGGGCTGAATCCAAGCACTAGGCAACTCCTAGATGCGGCCGCAGGTGGGACTATGGGTAACAAGACCCCCAGAAGATGCAAGACAGCTCATTGAAGACATGGCTCTCAACAGGTTGCCAATGGAGCTCGAGGGAGAAGAAGAAGGTTGCGGGAATACATGATGTTGATGCCGTTACATCACTAGCAGCCCAAGTTGAAGCACTAAGCAAGAAGCTAGACACCATTACAACTTCAAGAGTAGCCGCCATCGGCACTTGCGATAGTTGTGGAGGTGGGCATAGCTCTACGGATTGTCCTATCTCGGTGGGGGTGTCGGCACCAATGGAGCAAGTGGATTTTGTTGGAAATCCAAGTGAGGGGACAAGGGAACCCTTATTCAAATACCTACAATCAGGGATGGAGGAACCATCCGAACTTCTCATGGAGCAATCAGGGCCAGCAGAAGCAAGCAGCTCCTCCGGGTTTCCCACAACAGCCTTCTATTCCAGAGAGAGTTTCTGAACTTGAAAAGGTACTTTCTAAGTTTATTCAATCTACTGACACCAGGTTTCAGAACGTGGAGGCGACACTGCGCAACCACACTGCGTCATTGCACAACTTGGAGACGCAAGTGGGCCAAATAGCAAAATCCTTGGCCGATAGACCTCAAGGAAGCCTGCCGAGCAATACAGAGACAAACCCAAGAGAGCACGTGAAGGCGATCACGTTGAGAAGCGGGCGAGAGGTGGAGAGTAAGGTGCAAGAAAAGAAGACTGCACAAGAACCAGAGCAAGTGCAGCCTAAGGCCCAAGAAAAGAGAAGGAGGCTGCAGCAACATCTCCCGCTTATGTGCCTCGAGTACCATACCCTTCACGGCTGAAGAAGGATCAAACGGAGGAGCCAGAACAAGAAATTTCTGGAGTTGTTCAAACAGCTGCACATCAACATCCCTTTTGTCGAGGCATTATCACAAATGCCCAGGTATGCAAAATTTTTGAAAGATCTTTTGACTAACAAAAGAAAAATTGAAGAAAGTGCAGCTGTGATATTGGATGGGAGTTGTTCAAAGCAATACTCCAAAAGAACCTCCCAAGCAAGAAGAAAGATCCTGGGAGTTTCATCATCCCATGTGTCATTGGGGGTTTAGGCCAAGAGAAAGCGTTAGGCGATTCGGGAGCAAGCATCAACGTGATGCCGTACAAATTTTTCTAGAAATTGGGGTTAGGAGAGCCACGGCCAACTCAAATGACGTTGCAGCTAGCTGATCGCTCAATTCGACATCCTAGAGGTATCATTGAAGATGTTTTGATTAAGATTGACAAATATATTTTTCCTGCAGATTTTGTAGTACTTGATGTCGATGAGGATGTGGAAGTTCCGTTGATTTTGGGGAGACCATTCCTTCGAACCTCCAAGGCACTGATAGACATGGAGGGAGGCGAATTGACGCTGCGCATTGGAGACGAAAAGATCACTTATCGCCTTACAGATGCTATGAAGCATCCTCACGAATTTGATGACACATGTTATTTTGTTGATGCTAATGATGAGCTTGTCGATGAGTATATCCAGGAGACGTTCTACCCTGACCCATATGAGGGGTGGCCTGAGTTTGAAAAGGATGAATCAAGTCTGCAGGAGGTTCGAGTGATAGAGGATCAACCACAACCGGGAATTCTGAAGAGGATTTTCCGTAGACTGACTAGATCAAGGCGTCACCGCAAGAAGCACCAAAAGAGTGTAAAAGATACACATACACGAGAAGAAGGTGATGGCTTTTCAAGTGGTAATAAGATTTCTCATCACTTGCCTCCCACGCAACCATATTGTCTGAATTGTCAGGTAAAGGCTGCCAAGAACATATTTCACTTGCACGAGCCCTCATAGAGGAACAGGTACGTCGAGCTAATGACGTAAAACAAGCACTTCTTGGGAGGTAACCCAAGTCATTTTATTGCTTTCATAGTTAGTTTTTTAATTCTGCAATAATAATTGGCTTGAGTAGGCGACTTTGCGTTAATTCTGTCGTTGCTGTGTTTTTATTGTTTATTCTTGGTGTTTCATGATAATTATACATGTGTGGCTTGATTTAGATTGATTTAGAGATTTAAAGTTAAGGAATTGGCCTTGTGCTTAAGTGTTTCATGTTTTGCTGAAAATCCACAAGGGCAGGCACAAGGGGGTGTGAGTGCCCCTGTGCCTTGCTGAAAAATTGAAAAAACATGAAACAGAAGGGCACAAGGGCACCCACACGGGCGTGTGGGTGCCTCTGTGGCCCTCCTGAGGAGCCACACGCCCATGTGGCTCATCCACATGGGCGTGTGAGACCTGAAAATTTATTTTTCAGGTTTCCAGAGAGGCACAAGGGCAGCCACACGCCCGTGTGGCTGCCCCTGTGGATTTTCCAGGTCCACAAGGGCGCTCACACGCCCTTGTGAGTGCCCCTGTGGCCTTCTGTCTCGAGTTTTTAATCCACACCGGCACTCACACGCCTGTGTGAGTGCCCTTGTGGCGTTCTGGCGTCGAATTTTTGAAGGCACAAGGGCGTGTGGCTCATCCACACGCCCATGTGGCCATCCACAAGGGCGTGTGAGACCCTCACACGCCCATGTGGCTTATAAAGGGGATGAGAAGGCCTTGAACACTCATTCAAACCTTCGCGCCTTTTCTCCTTCCGACGCCTCCACACGAAGAGACGCATCTCTTGGGTTCCTAACGCCTCTCCTTAGCTTATTTAAGGATTCTTGGGTGTTTTTCCGGCGATTTCCATCTTCTTCTTCATCAAAAATCTCCGGTAAGCTCCAAGTTTTTCTAGTTCTTGCCATGAATTTTGAATTTCAGATCTGGTAATTTGTTGATGTTTTATGCATAAATCTTCCATGAGAACTATCATAATATGCATGTTTGTCGATTTAGGGGTAGTTTTTGATGTGGAAACCCCCCAACCATGACCTTTTGGCCATGGTCGGGCATCCACACGGGCGTGTGGCCCATCCACACGCCCGTGTGGATGAGGATGATGACCCACAAGAGCGTGTGGATCATCCACACGCCCATGTGGATTTCTGCACAGTGGAATTTTGCACTAACTTGCCCTGATTTTCACAGATATGGCCCCTAGGACCAAGAAGGTCGCCCACAAGCGCTCTCGCGCCGCTCGGGAGCCTTCTCCTCCCGAGGAACTGGAGTTCGCCGTCCCTGAGCATCAGCAGCGATATGAGCGCCTACAGCGTCTCAAATTCGGACAGCGCGCGTGATCGATTGGAAGGCACTCGAGGAGATTGACTTGGCCGATGAGGTGCGCGAGCTTACCGTGGGGAGGCTGGGACCGGCTCCTTACTATTCGTGATCCCACTTATCGTGAGCTCACACTGGAGGTCTTGTCCTCATTCGACTTCGACCACGCTCGCCATGATTTTGAGAGGGAGGACACGATCCGCTTCAGGCTATTCGGTCGAGTACCACTCCATGAGCCTCACGCGGTTCTTCTGTTTTCCTCGGTTTATATGACAGAGACTATGTTCACACGGGGGAGTACGAGCAACTCATCGTCGATTACCCTATTGGACTCACTCCGAGTCGTGCGTACGGGACCATATGCGGAGGCTTCCAGTACGAGCCGGGATCTTCCAAGGCCACCATGCTCAGCCGTCCGGCCTACAGGTATATAGATTCTATTTTCAGCAGGACCGTGACGGGACGAGGCGACAGCACTGGAGTTTTGAGCCGCCTCGACTTGCTTTACCTATACACCATGGTCCAGAACATCCCCATGCATTTAGGCTTTGTTGTGGCGGATTACCTCCGCCATCAAAGCCATTACGTGCGGGTCGGTGTGATCTTTTCAGGAGTATACATTACCCGACTCGTTCGTGGCATGGGGTTGTCCGAGGCACTTCGAGGGATGGAGAGGATCAGCATACCAGCACCCTTGGGGCTTGCATCTCTCCGAGCCATGCGTATGGTGAAGAAGACGAGCACTGGCCGTTATATACTCGCAGTGGAGGCTGAGGAGGAGGAGTCAGAAGAGGAGGCAGCCGACCCAGCAGACGCTCCTGATTCACCGGCACCCACAGCTGTGCCGATGGACACCGAGGCCCCTGCATCCGAGCCAGAGCCAGAGCAGCCCTCCACTCGAGCCCGTGACCATTTGGCGAGGCTCGAGGTGGCAGTTGGAGCTCTCCAGGGGGACATGGCGACTGTGCTCGCCAACCAGTCCATGATGATGTCGCAGTTGTCCATCATTCGACATCTTCTGGAGAGCGACACAGCATCTGAGGCGACGACATCAGCACCACCAGCGCCACCAGCAGCACCAGCAGAGTTTCCTGACGCATGAGGCATCCTTGAGTGATTTTATTTTATCTTCTGTATTTTTATTTTCTGTAGTTTTATTTTCAGCATGCTAGTTGAGACTCTGTCTTTTATTTCTGTCATTTTTATTTTGTGGTTCTAGTTGTTTTCCGTTGTTTTATTTTCTAATCTTGTTGAGCTTCATTGAACCCCCGAATCCCTGAGATAGTCTTGAGAGTCTTGGGAAATGGAAATCAAGTTATGCACATGGCCGTGTGACTAGGTCACACGGCCGTTTCACCTCCAAATGCCCGTTGAGCCAAACACACCCTTGTACGAGATTCCACCAACTATTTCACTTGGAATTCAGGGGAGTATTATTTTGATTTTTGCACACCCTCACATGCTTTGTTTTCAGAATTTATAATTTTATTGTGCTTGCATGTGTACATTGGGGACAATGTACATCTTAAGTGTGGGGGAGGGATCACTTTATACACCACTTTATTGTCTGTTTTCATTATATATGCTCATGCAACCTATGAAGGTTCACTTTAAGGTTAAGAGTTAGATTCTAGACTATAGGGGAGCTTCGAACACTAGATTTCATCATGCTCTAGTTGTCATAAAATTTTTTGAGAAATTTTTGTCCGATTGCCATTTATGCACTCTACTCACTCATTAGACCTATAGAAGCTCTAGTTTAATGTTTTGAGACTTGTTAGTAGTTGTTTTATTCGAAAAAAAAAAAAAAAAAAAAAAAAAAAAAAGAAGAAAAAGAAAAGAAAAAATATAGATATTTATATAGCTTAGCAATTGTGAATTATTTCGTGTATATAGGGGGTGAAAAGAGCTACTACCTTTGATTGTATGCAGCTACTCTCATAAGTCGGATACTAGTTATGCCCTAATGAGAGAAAGAGCTATCACAAGGGATATGTGAAAGCTAGCACCCTCGGTAGAAAGAGCTACCATCTCTAAAGTGTGAAAGCCACTCGGGAGGTTGCCTGAGAAAGGGCTACCTTGGAGATTGTGTGCAGCTACTACCATTCTTTTTGCTATTATATGAGTCTCGAGCAATAAAAACTGTAAGTAGTGGACATAGAGTCGAATTGAGATGAGTTTTTCCACACACACACGCTTTCGGATTTCTTTTTCTTTCTTGTCATTGGATTGTTTTCTAGAGCATTGATTGAGCTGTTTGGTGTTAAATAGTTTTTCCCTTTTGTCATAGAATCATACTCTCATACTCTCTAGTGAACCTGAGGCCAAGCACTTATCCTTTCTTTCCTTGTAATGAATGTTTAGTTTGCTTGAGGACAAGCAAAAGCTTAAGTGTGGGGGAGTTTGATAAGTGCTTGATTATATATATTTTATAATATCAGTTTATATGCATTGAGCATCACTTCTATCAGATTTTAGCATTAACAAGGTGTGTTTTGTGTTCTTTTGTGCAAACAGGGCTTTGGAGACATGACATACAGGAAGAAGCAAAGATAGGGTGTGATGACACGTTTCAAGACCACAATCAGAAGCTGTGTTCATATGCATGGGGGTGTTGCCAACTTTCGGAGGAGTACAAGTCATTACACAAACCGAAAGGGCACAAAGGCAGTAGTACGCCCATGTCCCAGCTTCCGTACAAAGCAGAAGAAAGTTCTTGAGGATTTCAAAGCATAGAAAGCCACACACCCTACCACACGAGCGTGTGCCCGACCGTGTGGACTCCAAGGAATTTCCACACGGGCGTGTGGATGGCCGTGTGGATGCCCGCGTAAAGCCCCGAATTCAAATTATAAAAGCCGCCTTGTGATAATTTTTAGGGATCTTTTTGGCCACTTTCGAGAGACAAGGTGGCTAGGGCTTGGAGGGAGTTCTTTGCGGCTTTGGGAAGCTTTCCTCACCAACTTGGATCGATTCCTCCTCCGTCATAGCGTCAAGGAAGCCATCGGCGACCTAGCTTCGGAGTGGATTCAATCCAGACGTGGAAACTACCCATCAAGACTATCATCACGGATTTAAGGGGGTTATTCTTTATGTCTTTGGAACTTATTTCTGAATTTATTATTTGTTTTGTGACTCGCTCCATGGAGAGCTAAACCCCTAGAGGGTATTCGGACATGTAAACCCTAGGATTCTTATTTTCATTAGATTTACATTGTGTTTCTATTCGAATTTATCAGATTGAGTTTTACTCTTGAGTTCATAATGCTTGTTTGTGCTTTTGATTTCATTATTAATTGCCTTGCATGTTTTATTCAATCTAGTGAAGAGAGAGATCACCGCTAGGTTTAGAATTACCAAGAGTAAAGAGGGTTGAGAGGGTGAGCCGTGAGATAGCGGAGTGTCCCCTTTCCCTTCCGACAGATATTTCCTATCTCCATATTCCCTAAGTGTCAAGCAACCATATGTGGTGTGAGGCGTCGAGAGAATTCTCCGCCGGGACCTCGTAGGGGGTTAGGGATCTTCCACCTGGAGGCAGGGTTAGATCTACTTTTAGGAATTGGTCATATCTTTGGGATCCCTAGAGTTTTAAGCAGTCATATGTGGTGTGAGGCGTCGAGAGAATTCTCCGCCGGGACCTCGTAGGGGACTAGTTATCGGTGACCTGGAGGCAGGGGCCGTTATACCTTTGGATACCCACGACTCATTGTCTTCGTTTAGAAACACTTGTAATCTACATCCAACACCCGAATCCTAGGGGGAGCATTGTCCGGATACCTCACTTTTATTGATTGAGAACTCTTTTCCTTTTTATTTCCTGCGCACTTGTGGTGACACTCTTAGTGTTGGCCATTAGATCATCGCATACTACATTCATTAGGCTAAATAACAAAAGAGGGGCTATTACTAGTACTTCTGTTCCCTGTGGTTCGACAACCCGACCCTTTGGGTCCACTTTTATTACTTGACGACCCGTGCACTTGCGGTAACGCAAGGGGTTGACACACATCACCCTGTTGTGTTGTTGCGGAGACGCATCATTGTATCGCTAATTTCGTGTGCTGTTGTGTTCTTTCGTGCAATTAGGGTTGTGAAGACATGGTACATGAATAAAGGCAATATTAGGTCATAATGGTGCCAAGTGGAGCTCTTTTGTGCAAATACAAAGTTCAAGACACAAATCGCGTTCAAACGAGGGGGTATGTGCCAACTTCTAAAGGCTTCAAGACAATTCTTGTAGAAGGACACGAAGGCAGTCATGCTCGCTTGTTCGGATTTGTTCAAAGATTTCAAAAGCTCTCCAAGGGTTTTTCATCATCAAGAAATGCCACATGACCTTTCACATGGGCGTGTGTCCATCCGTGTGACCTCAAGAGAAGAAACGGGCGAAATCGGGGACCAATACGCAAGTTTCCACAGTGCTGAAATTCCACATGGGCGTGTGGAATTTCCACACGCCCGTGTGGATCCTCGAGATGGCCAATTATAAAGCCGTTATGAAGCGATATTTGAAGGGACTGCTTCCAAATTTCAGAGGGGGTGACGGCTAGGGTTCAAGAGGTTCTTGCTATGCTTTGGGGGTGCTTCTTCATCGATTTCAACATCAATCCCTTCCAAGGGGAGCTATTGGGGGAGCCTTCGACGACTCGATTCGAGGTGTGCCCTAGGCTTGGAGGAAGGATTTTTTTGAGAAGAAGGAGAAGCCCTCATAGACCATCGGCACGGAGCTTAAGGGGGTTTTACTTATGGATTGTTTGCATTTAATTTCCATTACTTTCATGATCTTGTATTGATCCATGGAGAGCTAAAACCCTAGTGGATGCTTGGACATGTAAACCCTAGAATTACTATGTTACTATGACTTTATTGCTGTTCTTTAATTTGAGTTTCAATTTGAGTTTCAATCTTGTATGCTTCTTGGATTTTCCCTTAGAGTGGCACTAGGGTTGAGAATCACATTTAATCATCCTTTTGACGAGTGACCATCACCATTAGGATTAGATCAATCAAGATTGAAGAGGGTCGAGAGGGTGAGTTGAGAGGTAGCAACACGTCCCCTTTCCCCTCCGGTGTGATTTACCCTACCTTCTCATTCCATGAGATAACTTCGATCTCAAAGAGAGTTAGGCGTTGAGAGAAGCCTTTCCGCCGGGACTTATTTGTGATTAGGGATCTTCCGCCTGGACCAAAGGGGTTGGTCCATACTTCGGAATAGGGTTTATCATTTGGATTCCCACGAGCTTTTCGCAGTCATACATGGTGTGAGGTGTCGAGAGTATTTCTCTCCGCCAGGACCTCGTAGGGGACTAGTCAGGGTTGACCTTAGGTTTGGGACCCTGTATCTTTGGATTTCCACGACTCATTGATTCTCATTTTAGGAAGAGCAACTTAAGTTTTGCATTAGAAACTAGGATTCTAGGGGGAGCATTGTCCGAGTACCCCATCTTCATATTGGTCTTGTTCTACACTCTAGCTTTTACTTTCAGTACCTTATTTCTGTTTTTCTTGTTTTATTTTTAATCACAACAACAATTGATTTGTCTTTGGCTACTTAGCAAAGTGTTACTGTTCTTACGTCTACTCCCTGTGGATTCGACTACCCACCCGTTTGGGTACTTTATTACTTCGACACCCGTGCGCTTGCGGAACACACACGCAAGGGTGTGTCAACTTTTTGGCGCCGTTGCCGGGGAGTTAGGCGTTTTAGGAACTGTTATACTTTGTTTCGCTAGTCAGTTATCACACATTCTATCTCGCACTTCTTTTACTTCCATTGTTCTGATTTTGCTTCCTTTTCCTGATTTCAGCTCCAGGTTATGACCCATGGACATCCTTCGACATTAGTGGAAGGTGATTCGGAAATTGAGAGGAGATTGCACAGACGGGGAAGACAACCTGAACAAGAACAGTTTGATCAAGCTGAGATAGAGGTTGAAGAGTCCGCAACGAGGGCTGAACAAAATGAGCAACAGCGGACACTTTCTGATTTTGCTAGGCCGTCTGTCCGTGGTACACAATCAAGCATAGTCAGGCCACCAATTTCAGCGCATAATTTTGAGCTTAAGCTAGGGTTCATTCAGATGGTTCAACAGTCCGCACAGTTTAATGGGTTAGCAGATGAAGACCCGAACAATCACATAGAAAATTTCTTGGAAGTGTGCGACATGTTGAAGATAAATGGAGTCACAGACGACGCCATCAGATTGAGAGCCTTCCCATTTTCCTTGAAGGGGAAAGCAAAACAGTGGTTGTAGTCTTTACCTAGAGCATCAATCACCACTTGGGAAGAGATGGGTGAGGCCTTCCTTGCCCGATATTTCCCTCCTGGGAAATTGGCAAAGCTAAGAAATGAAATTTCTTCCTTCATGCAGTCGGAATTGGAGTCTCTTTTTGGGACATGGGAGAGGTTCAAGGATCTCCTGCGCAAGTGTCCTCAACATGGGTTCCCCGAGTGGATGATCATCCACACATTCTACAACGGGCTGAACCCAAGCACAGGATAGTTACTTGATGCCGCAGCAGGAGGTACCTTAGGAAGCAAAACCCCCGATTCTGCCCGCCAACTGATAGAGGAAATGGCCATGAATAGCTATCAGTGGAATGCTCGTGATAAGAGAAAGGTGGCAGGTATTCATGAAGTGGATGCGGTAACATCTTTGGTTGCCCAAGTTGAATCCTTGAGTAAGAAGCTCGACAATTTGACATCTTCTTCTCGAGTGGCAGCAGTATTGAGTTGTGATAGTTGTGGAGGAGGGCATGTTTCTTCTGATTGCCCTATCTCTGTGGTCGGAGCAGCACCTGTTGAGCAGGTGGATTTTGTAGGGAATGCAGGAAGGGGCCAAGGCAACCCCTACAGCAACACATTTAATCCAGGGTGGCGAAATCACCCGAACTTTTCATGGAGTAATCAAGGTCAGCAGAGACCGTCTGCACCACCAGGATTTCAGCAAACGCAGCAACCCAACATGGAGGGTAGAGTTTCAGGGCTTGAGAGCCGGATGACGGACTTGGAGATAGCTTTGACCAAGTTCATTCAGTCTTCAGACACGCGCTTCCAAGGCGTGGAAAGCACACTTCGCAACCATACAGCGTCATTGCATAATTTAGAAAATCAGGTGGGATAGATTGCGAAGTCACTGTCAGAGAGACCGCAAGGAAGTCTCCCAGGGAATACCGAGACAAACCCGAGAGAGCAGCTGAAGGCGATCACGTTGAGAAGTGGTCGTGAGATTGAGGATAGACTTCCCGCTGAGGAGATTGCTCATGCTCCCGTTCATGAGAAACATAAAGAGAAGGCTCTTGAAGGAGAGGGCACGGAGAAGGGGGTGGCACCTCCACCTTATAAGCCAAGAATTCCTTACCCTTCAAGATTGAAGAATGATAAGAACGATGAGCAATACAAGAAGTTTCTTGGGCTGTTCAAGCAATTACACATCAACATCCCATTTGTGGAGGCATTATCACAAATGCCCCGTTATACAAAATTATTGAAGGACCTCTTGACCAACAAGAGGAAATTGGAGGAGAGTGCAGCAGTGGTTTTAGATGCATCGTGCTCGGTAGTGCTGCAGAAAAATTTAGCAAACAAGATGAGAGATCCGAGAAGCTTTATCATCCCTTGCAATATTGGTAATTTAGGGGAGAAGAAAGCATTGGCAGATTCAGGAGCCAGTATCAATGTAATGCCTTAAACTTTCTTCAAGAAATTGGGTCTAGGAGAGCCAAGGCCCACTTGGATGACTTTACAGCTAGCTGACCGGTCGATTCGTCACCTGAGAGGCATCATTGAAGACATCTTGGTGAAAGTGGATAAGTATATATTTCCTGCAGATTTCGTGGTGGTAGATGTAGATGAGAATGTCGACATGCCGCTGATACTTGGAAGACCCTTTCTGCGTACTTCCAAGGCTCTTATAGACATGGATGGCTGGGAGATGACATTGAGGATAGGAGATGAGAAGCTGAACTACCGCCTTGCTGAAGCCATGAGACACTCTCTTAACTTTGATGATGCTTTGTATTTTCATGACACTACTGATGCGTTGATTGATAATTATGTGCAGGAAACCTTTTGCCCGGATCCACTAGCTGGTTGGTTGGATCAAGAGATGGAAGATGATCATATTTCATTAGTTGACTTGAAGGACAAGGGTACACCTCCCACGGGTATAGTCAACAAATTAATTAAGCAGCTAAGGAGGGTAAGACATCGCCACAAGAAGCAAACGAACGAACCTGCGGACGGTCCTTCAAGGTATAAGAACGATACCCCTCCATCTGGTAACAAGTTCGATCACTCATCCTCTAATTTTCAGAATTTATGCTCATCATGTTTCAAATTTCCAAGCAGCGAAGTGCTTTCGACCCATGACCCCCCTTGAGTCTAGAGAAACAGGTACGTCAAGCTAGTGACGTAAAACAAGCGCTTATTGGGAGGCAACCCAATTTTTAAATTCATTGCACGTGTTGTAGTTAGCTTTTATTTCTGCAGTTTAGTTTTTGTTTAGTTTGTAGTTTGTGTGGATTCATTGTTAGTGTAGTGCAATTTAGTGTTTTCATCTTTTCTGGCAAGTTTAGGTGGTAGTCCTGTGAATTTTTCGAGATTTCGGCTTTAATCGTGTTAGTTTTCAATTTCTGCAGTCGTTCCATGTGTTTTGAATGAATTCTGCAGATTTTAGCTCATTTTTGAGCTGAAGAATGGAAACACATGGCCATGTGGAATTTCCACATGGCCATGTGGATGAATTCTTGAAGGATTTCTCTCATCCAGAGAATCCACATGGCCATGTGGAATTTCCACATGGCCATGTGAGCACTATTTTTGAACTGAAAAAAATTCATCCAGAGGAGACACACGACCGTGTGGAAATTCCACACGGCCATGTGGATTTGTTCAGTAAAGTTTTCGCAATCCAGAGAATCCACACGGCCATGTGGCATTTCCACATGGCCATGTGGAAAATTGGGAGTTTGAGTGAGGGCCATTAAGGGAATCCACATGGCCGTGTGGAATTTCCACACGGCCATGTGGAGTACTTAAATGTGAGAAAACCCTTGCTCTTCATATTCCACCAAGCAACCCTTCATCTTCAAGCACCTCCTCTCCAAGGATCGCGACATTTTCTCTTCTGCTTCCATTCTCTCGCTTATTTAGAGGATTTGTGGGCTTTACTCGTCGCTACATTGTGAGATTTGTACTCATCTTCTCCGGTAAGCCCTCTTTCCCTTTTCTTGCCATGAAAATTTCAATTCTTTGATGTGGATGATGGATCTTGTGTTTTGCATGATATTTTCATGGATAATACTTAGGTTATTGTTTAAAACACTTGTGCTCAACTGTGTGAATGTTTGTATGAACCGATGTGGACTTACCATGGCATTTTGGCCATGGTCGAAGATCCAATTCCACACGGCCGTGTGGATTGTCGGGGTGCCCCCTCTAGATTCCAGAGGAGACACACGGCCGTGTGGAAATTCCACACGGCCGTGTGTATTGGCTGTTTTTGTTCTGAGTAACCCAGAGAAGACACACGGCTGTGTGGAGTTTCCACACGGCCATGTGAAATTGTGGGAACCTATTTTAAGCTCCGAATTGACTCGTTTACCTCTCTTATGCACAGGAATGGCTCCAAGGACAAAGATACTCACTCATAAGCGTCCTCGTGAGTCCCGTGAGCTCTCGCCCGCACCATTAGAGTTCGCCGTGCCCGAACATCAAGCACGGCTTGATCGGCTCTCAAAGCTTAAATTTGGCCAAACACGAACTCCTGATTTGCAAGCTCTGGCGGTGATAGAACATGCACGTGCGGACGAGTTTTTGGATGAAGTCCGAGAGTTGATCACCGTGGGTGGGTGGAATCGACTGTTGTGCATTAAAGACCCAGCCACTCGCGATATCACTGTCGAGGTCCTCGCATCGTTCGAGTTTGATCGTTCTCACACTGATTACCACCGGGCAGATACAGTTCGGTTTCGCATCTTTGGGCAGTACCACAGTATGAGCCTAACAGATTTCTCCGTCGCCCTTGGCCTATACGATCGAGATTTCATCCACACTCAGGAGTACGCGCAGCTACCATTTGACTATCCTTTTTGCGTAACTCCGAGCCGAGTTTGCAGGATGCTTTGTGGAGACATGCAATACGAGCCCGGGTCGACCAAGGCCTCTCTGCTCCTCCGCCCTGCCCACAGGTACATTCATGCCATTCTGAGCAGGTCTATTTATACTCTATGGTCCAGAGTCTGCCCCTGCACCTGGGATACGTGGTGGCTGACTACTTGAGGCATCAGGGACAGTCCTTTTCTCTAGTCCATATATCACTCGACTTGTCAGAGGGATGGGACTGATTGATGCTGTCCGGGGAGCTGATAAGGTCATCGTTCCCTCTCCACTAGGCCTTGAGACCTTGCGTATGATGGGCATGGTGAAGAGGGTCACTCCCGGAAGGTATGTTCTTGTTGCTCCTTCCCCAGATGAGTCCGAGGAGTCTGAGGATGAAGATGAAGACTCAGAGGAGACCCGGACAGGGCCGTCATCACAGCACACACCGATAGCGGCAGAGGACACCCCAGCAGCATGGATCTCTTCCGGCATATGATCGCATAGACAAACTTGAGAGTGATGTAGGGGTCCTCCAGACTGATCTCGCCGCCATGCGGATGACCCAGGCAGCGAACCACACTGAGGTTCTCGCTCGCATGGCCGAGTATCACTCAGAGATGATGGCGCGCATCACTTCACTCCAGCAGATGATGGCGAGTGGTAGCGACTCCACTGTGCCGCCCATACCCAGAGCACCCCATGCATCTCCAGCATCCCCAGCAGCACCAGCAGATGACGACGATTGACGCGTCTTTTATTTCCTTTTATTTCCTTGTACTTTCATTTCTGTTGAGTTATTTTGTACTCAGAAAGGTTGTACCTTCTGAGAGTTATCTTACTGTTTTCATTTCTTATGTTTATGTTGAGTTTGAGTTTGGTTTACTTACTTTTAAATTCTTTTAATCTTTGTTTGTGTCGAGATCCACTGAACCCCTTTTGTGATGTGCAGATGGGCTTGTCAACCTGGTTTTGAGAAATGGTCATAGGCACGGCAATGTGGATGTCTCACATGGTCGTGTGAGCTTCACAACCCTACGCAACTTCACTTCCCTCTTTTACACCTCCATTCAAATACTACATTCGGAGATCAGGGGAGTGTTGTTTTAATACCCACGCCCTCATGTTATTATTTGTTTTCTTATGTTGCATGCTTGTATGAGTACATTGAGGGCAATGTACAGCTCAAGTGTGGGGGGGGGGGGAGTTCACACTGCACACGTTCTTTATTTTTTATCATCATTTTCATGCTCATTTAGCCAATAACAGTTCACCTTAAGGAAAAAGGAGTGTATTTTCGAATTTAGGTGAAATTTAAACATCGGTTGTCACCATGCTCTAGTTTACTCGAAAAACATAGAAATTTTTTGTCTGATTGCATTGCTTGCACATTACTTGCTCTGTTAACCCTGATAACGCTAGTTCAGTTCTGAAAGGACATTAGTTTCATTATTTGAGTTTCAAAAAAAAAAAAAAATAGAAAATGGTGTTCTTTTGTTCTTGGGGTGGAAAGAGCTACCACCTATTCTGTATGCAGCTACTCTCATAAGTCAGATACTAGCTATGCCCTAATGAGCGAAAGAGCTATCTAATAGGCTGTGTGAAAGCTAACACTCCCGGGTGGAAAGAGCTACCACCTTGAAAGGGTGAAAGCCGCCTAGGAGGCATCTTGGGACATGGCTACCTTTGAGGTTGTGTGCAGCTACCACCGATTTCTTTGTCCTTAAATAAGTCCTTGTTTTAATAATGTTCAAGCATAGACTTGGAGCTGGCATGAGTAAGTATACACACACACACGCTTTTAGATTTTATTTTCTTCGCAATTTGAGTTTTTGCTAGAGTTTTGGTTTTTATCTATCTATGTTTAAAATTTTCCCTTGTTTGAGAATGCTATCTTTACACACTTTTGGTGAACTTAAGGCCAAGCATTTTCATCACTCAACCTTTAATTCTCATGGTATGAACTTTGCTTGAGGACAAGCAAAAGCTTAAGTATGGGGGACTTTGATAAGTGCTTGCATGTACATATTTTTGGTAATGTTTTCCACGCATGAGCATCACATTTCTCAGGTTGTATCGCTAATTTCGTGTGCTGTTGTGTTCTTTCGTGCAATGAGGGTTGTGAAGACATGGTACGTGAATAAAGGCAAGATTAGGTCATAATGGTGCCAAGTGGAGCTCTTTTGTGCAAATACAAAGTTCAAGACACAAATCGGGTTCAAACGAGGGGGTATGTGCCAACTTCTAAAGGCTTCAAGACAATTCTTGTAGAAGGACACGAAGGCAGTCATGCTCGCCTGTTCGGATTTGTTCGAAGATTTCAAAAGCTCTCCAAGGGTTTTTCATCATCAAGAAATGGCACATGACCTTTCACATGGGCGTGTGTCCGTCTGTGTGACCTCAAGAGAAGAAACGGGCGAAATTGGGGACCAATACGCAAGTTTCCTCAGGGCTGAAATTCCACATGGGCGTGTGGAATTTCCACACGGCCGTGTGGCTCATCCACATGCCCGTGTGGATCCTTGAGATGGCCAATTATAAAGCCGTTATGAAGCGTTATTTGAATGTACTGCTTCCAAACTTCAGAGGGGGTGACGGCTAGGGTTCAGGAGGTTCTTGCTATGCTTTGGGGGTGCTTCTTCATCGATTTCAACATCAATCCCTTCCAAGGGAAGCTAATGGGGGAGCCTTCGACGACTCGATTCGGCGAGGTGTGCCCTAGGCTTGGAGGAAGGATTTTTTTGAGAAGAAGGAGAAGCCCTCATAGACCATCGGCACGGAGCTTAAGGGGGTTTTACTTATGGATTGTTTGCATTTAATTTCCATTACTTTCATGATCTTGTATTGCTCTATGGAGAGCGAAAACCCTAGTGCGTGTTTGGACATGTAATCCCTAGAATTACTATGTTTCTATGACTTTATTATTGTTCTTTAATTTGAGTTTCAATTTGAGTTTCAATCTTGTATGCTTCTTGGATTTTCCCTTAGAGTGACACTAGGGTTGAGAATCACATTTAATCATCCTTTTGACGAGTGACCATCACATTAGGATTAGATCAATCAAGATTGAAGAGGGTCGAGAGGGTGAGTTGAGAGGTAGCAACACGTCCCCTTTCCCCTCCGGTGTGATTTACCCTACCTTCTCATTCCACGAGATTACTTCGATCTCAAAGAGAATTAGGCGTTGAGAGAAGCCTTTCCGCCAGGACGTATTTGTGATTAGGGATCTTCCGCCTGGACCAAAGGGGTTGGTCCATACTTCGGAATAGGGTTTATCATTTGGATTCCCACGAGCTTTTCGCAGTCATACGTGGTGTGAGGTGTCGAGAGTATTTCTCTCCGCCGGGACCTCGTAGGGGACTAGTCAGGGTTGACCTTAGGTTTGGGACCCTGTATCTTTGGATTTCCACGACTCATTGATTCTCATTTTAAGAAGAGCAACTTAAGTTTTGCACTAGAAACTAGGATTCTAGGGGGAGCATTGTCCGAGTACCCCATCTTCATATTGGTCTTGTTCTACACTCTAGCTTTTACTTTCAGTACTTTATTTCTGTTTTTCTTGTTTTATTTTCAATCACAACAACAATTGATTTGTCTTTGGCTACTTAGCAAAGTGTTACTGTTCTTACGTCTACTCCCTGTGGATTTGACTACCCACCCGTTTGGGTACTTTATTACTTCGGCACCCGTGCACTTGCGGAACACACACGCAAGGGTGTGTCAATTACCAAGGACTTGGTCTTTGAAGCCCTAAATCAAGGTTTGCCCTCAACTTCATTTTTCTTCTTGATTCTTCATGCATATGAGATGCAAACGTAATGGTTGGATGAATGGGTATGGTTTATGTGAATTTTATGAGCTTTGAACATACTTTGTAAAATTGTTAAAGCTCCAAATACAAGGGGAACTCTTGCAAAATTGTTTTTGGGCATCTAATTTTCTTTGGTTTTATGACATAATGATAAGTGCTTGCATGTACATATAATTTGAGATGTTTTTCCCTGCATGAGCATCACATTTTTCAGGTTATATTTCTCATTTCGTGTGTTTCTGTGTTCTTTCGTGCAATTAGGGTTGTGAAAAAGGTTTATGCGAAGAAAAGCAAGATTAGGTCATAATGGTGCCATGTGGAGCTCTTTCGTGCAAATACGAAGTTCAAGACACAAATCGGGTTCAAACGAGGGGGTATGTGCCAACTTCTAAAGGCTTCAAGACAATTCTTGTAGAAGGACACGAAGGCAGTCATGCTCGCTCGTTCCGATTGGTTCAAAGATTTCAAAAGCTCTCCAAGGTTTCCCATCATCAAGAAATGCCACTTGACCTTTCACATGGGCGTGTGTCCGTCCATGTGACCTCAGGAGAAGAAACGGGCGAAATCGAGGATTAGTATGAAGATTTCACAAGGCAGAAAATCCACATGGGCGTGTGGAATGTCCACACGGCCGTGTGGAATTTACACACGGCCGTGTGGACTATCCACACGCCCGTGTGGATCCTCGAGATGGCCAATTATAAAGCCGTTCTGAAGCGTTATCCAAGGGATCATCTTCTAACTTTGGAAGGAGGTAACGGCTAGGGTTCAGGAGGTTCTTGCTACACTTTGGGGGCGCTTCTTCACCGGTTTCATCATCATTCCCTTCCAAGGAGAGCCATTGGGGGAGCCTTCGACGACTCGATTCGGCGAGGTGTGCCTTAGGCTTGGAGGAAGGGATTCTTTGAAGAAGAAGGAGAAGTTCCCATAGTCTATCAACACGAAGCTTAAGGGGGTTTTCTTTATGGATTTCTTGCACTTATCTTCATTTATTTTGATGAACTTGTATTGCTACATGGAGAGCTAAACCCCTAGTGGGTACTTGGACTTGTAAACCCTAGATTTCCTATGTTTCATTGACTTTAATGCTTTTATTCAATTTGAGTTTGAATTTGAGTTTCAATCTTGTTTGCTTAATTGTTTCTCCCTTAGAGTGACACTAGGGTTGAGGGCTAATCCAATCATCCTTTTGACGAGTGACCATCACCATTAGGATTAGATTAATCAGGATTGGAGGGGGTTGAGAGGGTGAGTTGAGAGGTAGCGACACGTCCCCTTTCCCCTCCGGTGTGGTTTTCCCTACCTTCTTATTCCAAGTATTACCTTCGATCTCAAAGAGAGTTAGGCGTTGAGAGAGGCCTTTCCGCCGGGACTTATTTGTGATTAGGGATCTTTCGCCTGGACCAAAGGGATTGATCTATAGTTGGGAATAGGGTTTACCACTTGGAATCCCTAGAGCATAGCGCAGTCATACGTGGTGTGAGGCGTCGAGAGTCTTCTCTCCGCCGGGACCTCGTAGGGGACTAGTCAAGGTTGACCTTAGATTTGGGACCTTGTATCTCTGGATTCCACGACTCTTGAAATCTCTATTGAATAAGAGTACTTGAAGTCTTGCACGTGAAACAAGGATTCTAGGGGGAGCATTGTCCGAGTACCCCATCTTCTTATTGATCTATTTCTCCGACCTAGCTTTCATTTTCAGCACTTTGTTTCTACTACTTTCTGATTTTATTTTCTTTCAACAACAATTGGTTTATCTTTGATTACTTAACAAAGTGTGATTGTTCTTACGTCTACTCCCTGTGGATTCGACTACCCACCCGTTTGGGTACTTTATTACTTCGACACCCGTGCACTTGCGGAGTACACACGCAAGGGTGTGTCACATAATGAGAGCCCCAATGCCCTTGTTTTCATTTTAGTCGGATTAATCTTGTGTTTTGTGCTTGTAGACATGCTGAACAAGAGCCTTAGTGCCCACCACATCCATGACACCAACAAGGCGTACAGACGAATAGCTTCTTCATTGTCTTAAAGTCTTGCATGGACTTTTGTTTTCTTATTTTGTTTTGTTTGTCCTTTTTAATTAATACTCCCTCTTTTATTAAAATTTTGTGATGGGATAAGCCCTATAATACTTGCAGGGATTCTAGGGCATGATATGCACCCCCATCATCATCCCCGAGGCCGGCCACAACACATAGTACCGGCCACACCTCGAGTTCAAGTTATGAGCTGGGGAAGTTTCTTTATCCCTTCCCATGTATTTCTTGTTTATCTTTTCACCTTGGGCTGCTGATTTATGTGCATTGAGGACAATGCACGACTTTAGGTGTGGGGATGGGGTATTTCATACATTTGCATGCAAAATTTACCTATGATAGCTATGATCATCTTGTTGAGAATCTCCTAGCAGGAAAGAATGATAGATATGAGTTGTGATTTATTTTTGTATTTAATTGAAAGTCATGTTTTATCTTTAGTGCAACCCACACACTTCATCACTAGATTTCCTTCTCGCACACTCTGACCAACCCATCATGTTGATACCAGTCTTAGTTTGTTAAGGGCTACTTTCAATGGGCCGTTAAGAACTTTTGATTCTTATGAGACTAGTCTTAGTAACATCTTGACATGTAGCCTAGACCAGGAGACATGATATAGGCTGTAAATAGAAATAAATCAAAAGACAGTATTCCGCTACTCTCATTGGCTAAGTAGCTCAGGGTACAAGCTCCTAACCAGAGTGCACCTTAAGCCAACGGCTAATAAATCATGAATGCGTTTATGTAGATATGTAATAAATTGAGTAAATGGGTGTTCTGGTGCCTAAACAGCATGAGCACCCAGTCGAAAGATAATGTACAGTCTACGTTAGTCTTAAAAAAGAAAAAAAAAGAAAAATCCTATTGATCTCCAGGATTGTCTACAACAATTAAAATGAGGCTAAAGTTGAATATAAGAATCAAAAGGATCTTAGTTGACCATTGAGGGTGTTCTTAGCATTTCTAAGACCGGTAATCATTGTGTGTGGGGTTAATGGACCCTTAGACTGATCTAGGGTAAAGAGGGCGAGATAGGAGGTTCACACACTCACGGGAGCACTCTAGATGGAACAGAACTATCTCTTTGTGGTTTCTTTTGATACAACTCATTGTCTTGAATTCTTTTCACTTTGTGCTTGCGAGATTCTCCACCCTTTGAGCTTGAGGTTTTACATTTAGCCACTTATCATCTTTCCCTTGTTCTTTATGTTTTTGTTTGCTTGAGGACAAGCAAACGCTTAGGTGTGGGGATGTTATGATAAGTGTCTAAATGTACGTATTTATACATTTTATTCTAGTACTATTTTGCATATATTTTGATGAGTTGATGCCCGTTTCACGTTTAAATTGGTTTTATTTGTGTTACAGGCCTTGAAGAAGCAAAAATAAGCTCAAGAACGTATTTGGGAAGAAATCCAAGCCAAATAAGCACCCAAACGAGATTTTTCTGGAAAAGGCTGGGAGCCTTGCGGGCAAGCTTGAGCCCGCAAGGCAGCCCGTATGGATGCCCGAAAAGTGGTTTTTAAAGGAAACGTTAGGGCATTTGAAGGAGACATCTACAACATCTTCTTTTCTTCTTCTTGGGCCGCCGCTCCACCCTCTCCGGCGGCGTTTTCCGGTGATCCACCTCGTCATTCTTCAGCAAGAGGGAGGCAAACATCGGCGGAGGAGATAGGGGGAAGATCCAAGGCTTCAAGGCATCGTTTGAGGCACGATCTCGGCGATATCGACGATCTTTTTTCATCTAAGGCAATCCAAAGCTAGAGGGAGTGTTCTTTGCTTTTCTTTATGCTTGTTTGTTCATTGGATCTGTATGAGTGTTCCTCTTTCATGAGGAACTAACTTGTATGTGATGTGGGCATGATGAACCCTAGGGTAGTTTTGTTGTAATTATGGATGATAATCCTTTGTGATTTAGTGTTGGATGTTGAATTTCTTTTGTAAGAATTTCTATGGTTTGTGATTCTCTCTATGTGTACTTTACTGTCTTGGACCGCATGAGAACTCTACTGTTCAATTTCTAGGTTGTACTTGGAACGTGACCATCGCCCTAGTACGAGACTCCCATAGATTGAAAGGGATTCATGTACCAATACGCCGAGGGATTCGGGTATTAGGTACCCCTCCGAACGTTAGGTGTAGACCCAGAAGAGTGTCTACTCCAGATAAGGGATTCCCTGAGCGCACTGCAATCATAGGAGGAATTGACCGGAAGGGATTCTGGTCAATACTCGTATGGGATTAGGGCTAATCACCGAGGGATTCGGGATTAGCTTAATTTAGGAATCTCTCGGTCCAAACCACCATCACAACACATCATCCTTAATTTGGGCGTTAATGACAACCCTAGAAGGATTCTCTGTCCATATCACGCCTTCTTCTTCTTGTCCGTCCCTTGAATGCTTATTTGGCGCGTAGTGGTAGCTTTATTCTCTTATTCATAGATTTTAGTAGATGTACTGTTCACTCGTATTGTTAGGCTAGGAAATAGACGACGGGGAAGTAATAGTAGCTCCTTGGCTCCGTAGAATACGACCCCTGTGTCACACACAGGGTATTACTTGACGACCCCTTGCACTTGCGGGACGCTCATCAGGAAGAAAAGAAGGGAAGCAAAGGGAGAAGTTTGTACAGCCGTTTCCATCATCCGAAGGGAGGAATGCATGAATTGTAAGCCGAATCGGAGGCAAAGCTTATCAACATCGGTAGCTCAGATTGCAAGGAGAATGCAAGCGAAAAGGGAGTCCTTGTCTTTGATTGTAGTTGTTCTTTTTGCTACTTGTTTGGTTGTTGAACTAATGAGTGGCTAAACCTTCTAGGGTGCCCCGGGTTGGTGTTTTGGCTTGTTAAACTATATTCATTAAATGCAGCATTTATGGTTACTTCAATATCTAATTGTTAGATCTTTGGTTGTTTACTTGAATGTTGGTTGATGAGTGATTGATTGGTTGAGTTCTTGATTTCTACTTAGCTTGTATATCCTTCTCGATTGATACAAGAAGTTGGGAATAGGCTTTTACCTCTTCTTCACTAGTGCGTTAACCTCATTAGGGCAACAAGATTCTTGAACATAGATTGATTAAATACGCCTGATAAATCCTGCAGAATCATAGTTTTGAACATTGCCATGACACCGATCCTAGACCCCGGCCTTCCTATCGAAAACTCCTAAGTTCCTCCTCCATCTCTCTTTGCCCTGCTTCATCTTTGTCCTTAAGCCAGAGTCATCCAACGATTCTTCTTCTTTTTAGATATTAAGCAGCGAGATAGTACTAGGAGATATACCAGTCCCTATGGATTGGACTACCCGACCTGAGAGTACACTTACTACTTATACGGCCCGTGCACTTGCGGATACGCAAGGGGCGTATCACATTTGTACTACTTCTTTTTAAATGGTCTCTCTGGCTATTTCCAAATTCCTATTGCCCCTGAGGATCAAGAGAAGATGACCTTCACTTGCCCGTATGACACCTTTGCTTACTTTTAGGTTGTGTAATGCACCGGCTACTTTTCAGAGATGTATGTTGCTAATTTTTAAGGATATGGTAGAAGACATCATGGAGGTATTTATGGATGCTTAGTTTTCGGTGGCACTTTCGAATTATGCCTCAGAAATTTGGAACGAGTTCTATCCAGGTGCTAAGAGACCAACTTGGTCCTGAGCTAGGAAAAATGCCACTTTATGGTTAAAGAAGACATAGTGCTTGGGCATAGATTTCGCATAAGGGGATCGAGGTAGACAAGGCTAAGGTCACCACTATTGAAAAACTACATCCCCAGACTTTAGTGAACGCTATCAGAAGCTTCTTGGGATATGCTAGATTCTACAGGAGATTCGTCAAGAATTCATGTGGTTCTTCCATCTCGGGTTTTAGGTGTTGCTGTTAGGATTGTTCCGGAATTGATTGTTTTGTCCCAAATAATCGACCTGTTCCGAACTAACAACCCCATCAGGTCAAGAGCAACTGCATCTAGCCTGTCCTTCCCAAGTTTTGAAGCTTATAATAGGGGCTTGGGGCTGCACCTGCATGGTGTCCAATCGGTTGGAAATGGCCTCCACCTGTACTGCCAAAGTAGTCAAGGCATCAATCTCATAAATGCCGACAGCCTTGACTGGCTTGTTCACTTCTGAGCTCTATTAATAACCATTAGAAGCCATATCTTCAATCAGAGAAAGAGCGACAAGGGGTTGCTTACTACACAAGAAGCCTCCTACCGCTGCATCCAATATCTGCTTTGTTACCACGTTCAACCCACCATAAAATATCTTGATTTGCATCCACTAGACCATCCCGTGCTGCGGGCATTTCCTTAATAACTCCTTGTACCTCTCCTATGTGTCGTACAATGTTTGAGAATCCATCTACTTAAAAGAGGAGATGTCACTCCTCAATTTGTGATCTTAGCTGGGGGAAGTAGCATGATATGAGATAGGTACTGAATTATTAAATGAAGAAAATGAAGATCAACTGAAAAGTACTTTAATGAATGTATTTGATAATTATTATTTAAAGTATTTTCCATGTAATTATTGAATATATTATTGAATTTGATGCTTAATTTGCTTCTATTTCATATTCATGCTAGAATAAAGACATACAGATCAAGAGGAATAAGTTTGAGGTGATTTGGGCTAATTTTGGAAAAAAGACAGTGTTTTCAGAGGGACTTACGGTCAGGCTTATGGGTGTTCTTACGGCCGTTACTGTAGCATCGCTACGATAGTAGAGCACTGTAACAAATCACTATTTCATGCATTGTTACGGGCGTAAAACCCAACCCGAGAGGCTTACGGGCACTATTGTGCCTATAAGGATTTCTTACGGCGGGTTACTATAGAATTCATTGGTTTATAACACTGTAGCAAATCACTATTCATGACACTGTTACGGCCACTTTTATGGGCGTAACGCCCGACCTGAGGAGGTTACGGGCACCCTTACTGCTGTAAGTATCGAGCCGTAAGGACCTCTTACGGCCGTAAGGACCTCTCGATTTTTGAGATATAAAAGCCAGAAACTAGGGCTCTTAGGGGGCCTTCTTCTCCACTTTTCAGCCGCCCTTTGGGCAGCGATTTGGAGGGGTTTTGTTGTAGATCTTCTTTGGGGAAGAGATGAAAAAGGAGAAGCTAAACGAAGGTTTAAAGCTTCAAGAGAGCCGTCCGTGTGGAGCCCTCGGCGGTAATATGGGGGAATCTTCGCAGAACTTCATCCATTCAAGAGATCGCGAGCTTTGAGGGAGTGTTGCTTATTTTCATGTTTATGAATTTTAACTTGTTTACTTGTTCAATTGTTTTGTGCTCTATGATGAGCTAAAACTCCCATTGGGAGCTTGAACTTGAAACCTTAGGAATTTTGTAATAGATTCTATTGTTACTTCTTACTCTTATTTGTTTATGAAGCTTTGATTGCGAAATGCATGTGTAAGTTGATTTAATTTAGATTGCATGTTGCGTGACTCTCGATGTGCGGTGAAAACCATTAATTAGCGAACACTAATGTCCGGTGAAAACCCGTTAGTTCTTGAGAACTAGCGGGCGGTGAAAACCCATTAGATCTTGAAGATTAACGTGCGGTTAAAACCTATTGAATTGTCACATTTCTAGTCAACTTCCTTTTTATTCAAGTGCAAAGTATATCTAGGATTTTGTGCCTTATTGTTGAAACCCCAAGGGATTATTGTCCAAGTACTCTCTCTCACTATTCTCAATAGTTGTTTATCTTTTGTTTCAGCTTGCAATCTCTTTTTAATCTCTTAAGCTTTAGTTAATATGTTTCTCAACCATTCTAATTAGGCTAGATTTCATCTTCTAAAGTTAGTACTAGTATTCTTTCTTCCTGTGGTTCGACAACCCGACCCTTTACAGGGTCCACTTTATTGCTTGACGACCCGTGCACTTGCGGTGACACAAAGGGTAAGCAACGAAAAAGATCGCAGCAAGGGTAAGCAACGAAAAAGAAAAGAAAACTAATCTAATTTCTAAGAGCTTTATTAATGTTCTCAGAGTTCCCTGGCAACGGCGCCAAAAACTTGATGGTCGCCGCGCGCGTCGCTAAAAAGCGGGCACACGGCTCCCCGGCCGCAAGTTCACGGGTCGTCAAGTAATACCTCTTGTGCGGGCACAAGAGGGTCGTATTCCTGTGGTCCCGAGATCCACTATTACTTCCTCTTCGACAATTGTTTAGCCGAATCAAAACAGAGGTTGTTGTAATGAAATGAAATTTAAACTAACGATAGAAACTTTAATCAATGACAAGTTGTGCACAACGATGAGAAATCAAATAGAGAAGACAAGGCTCCGGGCGAGGATTCCCCCGGGAGAAATACAAGCAAGGATGCTATAAAAACAGGTAATGCATGCATGGAGCATTGTTTTGGTCAGTCTAGGCTCGGAAGTCGACTACCCCGGAACCTCCGTAGTGTAGCCCTAATCCAGTACAAGTTTATTTATCCAAAGGATACTCACACGATGTCATTGGGACTAAGGAGCCTTGGTTGGAGTTATCTGTAAGCAATTTCGCTAAGATGAACTCTACAACCTACGGGAGGCTACCGGCACCCGGAACCTCCGGTGTACCGGTACAATAAGTCCCTCTTCATACTATGTGGATCTAATGCAAGAGCGCACCTCGCACAACCAAGCACATTCGATAACATGAAATGCAGAGTTCTCATGCAAATCACTACAATTAAGCACACAATGTATGAAACCAAATTCCACACCATCCATTCATTGAATTAAAAGCATAGCATCCAATACAAGTATTCCTCCCAAGGTTCACCGGTTGCCCGGCGGCCTTGGGAGGTTTAGTTCGACATGAATAACAAGGGAAGTTTGCACAAATAAGAATACATCAACAAGAGAACTCAAAACTCCCTCTTGACCGTATCGACTAGAGTTGATGAAGACACTTGCCGAATCCGCGTCGCCAAGCTCTAGGATGATAATCCTCAAGTCCCACCGTCTTCTCTCCCATGATTTCACTCCAACCCGACCTCCTTTGAGGAAGCTTTGAGCGTAGGGGTGTTCGGAGGCGTCGATGGCAAAAGTCCCCTTAGAAAAAACCCTAACCGGGCTTAACTACCCGACCGCTGTGCGGCCTGTGTGCGGGCCGCACACACTTCTGCCAGTGGTGTGCGGGCTGTGTACAGCCACACAAGGCCCTAAAATGGGCCTGGTTGTGTAGGAACGCTTGGGTGCCTTTCGGAGCTCGTTTATTCTTCGTTTCTTCGCTCCTCGGCCTTGATTTTCTCGTTGTAAACGTTTCTCTCAAGGTAAATGGTCCGTGGATGCCCTGAAGTAAGAAAAACAAGAAAAACACATCAAAGGTACCTGTTTTATTTAATTAATGCATGAAAGTGTAAGTAGTTCACCGTTATAAAACGGTGTATTTAGACACTTATCAAATCACCCCCCACTTAAGGGTTTGCTTGTCCCCAAGCAAACAAACATCGAGAACAAGAGGAATTGATAGGCGGCTAAATACACAACCTCCGGCTCAAGTGTAAGCATACAGCAGCACATGTAGAACTCTAGATGCTAAGTTACAACCAATAACAAAATTTCGAACCATTCGTACGGCAAGATGATGCTGCGTGTGTGCGACCTTCTTCCCCTGGATCCTTGTAACCTAGATAGGATAACACGATACCCCGAGGACCACTTCTTAAAGCATATCACACCACTTATATCGATAACGGGCCTTGAAACGGTAGGGAACCTCCTAATGAATTCACAAGGCACCTCTGTCTCTCCTTTGCACAAAATTGGCTTTATTCAAATTTTTTTTTTTTCTTGACTAACATGAACTGTAATCAACTTATTTAGAAGGTTACATGTTCATGATAAGTGCTAGAGCATTGGTTTTTATCTTTCTATGTTGCAAATTGTTCCTTTGTTTAAGAATGCTCTCCTTACATACTTTTTGGTGAACTTAAGGCTAAGCACTTCTATCACTCTACTTGTGGATTTTATTGTATAAATTTTGCTTGAGGACAAGCAAAAGCTTAAGTGTGGGGGAGTTTGATAAGTGCTTGCATGTACATATAATTTGAGATGTTTTTCCCTGCATGAGCATCACATTTTTCAGGTTATATTTCTCATTTCGTGTGTTTCTGTGTTCTTTCGTGCAATTAGGGTTGTGAAAAAGGTTTATGCGAAGAAAAGCAAGATTAGGTCATAATGGTGCCATGTGGAGCTCTTTTGTGCAAATACGAAGTTCAAGACACAAATCGGGTTCAAACGAGGGGGTATGTGCCAACTTCTAAAGGCTTCAAGACAATTCTTGTAGAAGGACACGAAGGCAGTCATGCTCGCTCGTTCCGATTGGTTCAAAGATTTCAAAAGCTCTCCAAGGTTTCCCATCATCAAGAAATGCCACTTGACCTTTCACATGGGCGTGTGTCCGTCCATGTGACCTCAGGAGAAGAAACGGGCGAAATCGAGGATTAGTATGAAGATTTCACAAGGCAGAAAATCCACATGGGCGTGTGGAATTTCCACACGGCCGTGTGGAATTTCCACACGGCCGTGTGGACTATCCACACGCCCGTGTGGATCCTCGAGATGGCCAATTATAAAGCCGTTCTGAAGCGTTATCCAAGGGATCATCTTCTAACTTTGGGAGGAGGTGACGGCTAGGGTTCAGGAGGTTCTTGCTACACTTTGGGGACGCTTCTTCACCGGTTTCATCATCATTCCCTTCCAAGGAGAGCCATTGGGGGAGCCTTCGACGACTCGATTCGACGAGGTGTTCCTTAGGCTTGGAGGAAGGGATTCTTTGAAGAAGAAGGAGAAGTTCCCATAGTCTATCAACACGAAGCTTAAGGGGGTTTTCTTTATGGATTTCTTGCACTTATATTCATTTATTTTGATGAACTTGTATTGCTCCATGGAGAGCTAAACCCCTAGTGGGTACTTGGACTTGTAAACCCTAGATTTCCTATGTTTCATTGACTTTAATGCTTTTATTCAATTTGAGTTTGAATTTGAGTTTCAATCTTGTATGCCTAATTGTTTCTCCCTTAGAGTGACACTAGGGTTGAGGGCTAATCCAATCATCCTTTTGACGAGTGACCATCACCATTAGGATTAGATTAATCAAGATTGGAGGGGGTTGAGAGGGTGAGTTGAGAGGTAGCGACACGTCCCCTTTCCTCTCCGGTGTGGTTTTCCCTACCTTCTTATTCCAAGTATTACCTTCGATCTCAAAGAGAGTTAGGCGTTGAGAGAGGCCTTTCCGCCGGGACTTATTTGTGATTAGGGATCTTTCGCCTGGACCAAAGGGATTGATCTATAGTTGGGAATAGGGTTTACCACTTGGAATCCCTAGAGCATAGCGCAGTCATACGTGGTGTGAGGCGTCGAGAGTCTTCTCTCCGCCGGGACCTCGTAGGGGACTAGTCAAGGTTGACCTTAGATTTGGGACCTTGTATCTTTGGATTCCACGACTCTTGAAATCTCTATTGAATAAGAGTACTTGAAGTCTTGCACTTGAAACAAGGATTCTAGGGGGAGCATTGTCCGAGTACCCCATCTTCTTATTGATCTATTTCTCCGACCTAGCTTTCATTTTCAGCACCTTGTTTCTACTACTTTCTGATTTTATTTTCTTTCAACAACAATTGGTTTATCTTTGATTACTTAACAAAGCGTGATTGTTCTTACGTCTACTCCCTGTGGATTCGACTACCCACCCGTTTGGGTACTTTATTACTTCGACACCCGTGCACTTGCGGAGTACACACGCAAGGGTGTGTCAAGTTTTTGGCGCCGTTGCCGGGGAGTTAGGCATTTTAGGAATTTTTACACTTTGTTTCGCTAGTCCTTTTCGTACATTCTATTGCACACTTCTTTTACTTCCATTATTCTAATCTTTATTTCCTTATACATAATCAATTTTCTTCATTCTCCGCTATTCTAAGGTTGTTGCTCTTTTTCAATCCTGTAGGAATCATGATCGATGAAGCAGAACTGTTTGAGAGGATAACCGGAATGGTGAGGGACGTTGAGCAGAAAATGAATTGGTTCACCAAGGAATCATCTCCACATAGTTACTTACGAAATTCAGCTGAAACAAACTATTGTGTGAGAAAGGTTAACCTGGATATAGATAGAGTTACTGAGGGACAAGATTGCGATTTATTCAGAGTACTCACTCAATTTGAAGAAGCAACACGGGGATGTATAAAGGGAGAAGTAGAGGAAAGTTTAGAAGAAGCCCTTAATCGATTTGATTCTTCTAATAAAGGCGAAGAGCAAGAAATTTTTTCTTTGGGTGTCACCAATGAAACCTACAAAGAAAGTGGGGTGGGAGACATAGAAAATCTCAAAACCCAACAAGACACACACACCCAAGAAGGGAGCTTAGAGGAAATCTCGAAGAAGAATCGAACATTTTGAGGAAATTGATAGACGAAGGGGAAAAGGTTACAACCATCCATTGAAGACCCACCCGATCTTGAGCTTAAAACACTACCAGAACACTTGGAATATGCATTCTTAGGTGAAGGATCAAAACTCCCGGTCATTATATCTTCGGGATTATCCGTGTCTCAAAAGGATAAATTAGTGAATATGTTGAAGAAGCATAAGACTGCCATTGCTTGGAAAATTTCTGATATTAAAGGTATAAATCCGTCATTCTCGCACTCATAAAATATTGATGGAGGATAATTATAAGTCGGTGATCCGGCCTCAACGTCGTTTGAACCCAAACATGAAGGAGGTGGTGAAGGCAAGAGGTAGTTAAACTTTTGGATGCAGGTATCATTTATCCGATCTCTCGACGGTGCGTGGGTGAGTCCTACTCGGGTGGTCCCTAAGAAAGGAGGAATGACTCGTAGTGAAGAATGAACGTAATGAGTTAATTCCAACCGGTAACGATCACGGGGTGGAGAGTATGCATTGATTACGAAGGCTAAATGACGCGACTCGAAAGGATCATTTTCCGTTACCATTCATTGACCGAGATGTTGGAAAGGTTAGCTGGGCATAATTTCTACTTGCTTCCTTGACGGTATGTCGGGATATTTTCAAATCCCCATTGCACCCGAGGATCAAGAAAAGACTACATTCACTTGTCCCTACGGGACTTTCGCATACCGAAGGATGCCTTTCGGGCCGTGTAATGCTCCGACCACTTTTCAACGATGCATGACTTGCTATATTTGACGATCTTTTGGAAGACATCATGGAAGTATTTATGGATGATTTTTCGGTGTTCGGGGACTCGTTTGATAGCTGTCTGCAGAATCTGGAAAGGGTCCTCAAGAGATGTGAAGAAACCAATTTGGCGTTGAACCTGGGAGAAATGCCACTTCATGGTCCAGGAAGGAATAGTTTTAGGGCATAAAATTTCCAAAGATGGGATGGAGGTGGACAAGGCGAAAATTGAGGTGATCGAGAAACTTCCCCCGCCAACTAATGTGAAGGGAATTCGCAGCTTTCTTGGGCATGCAGGTTTCTATCGGCGATTCATTAAAGATTTTTCAAAAATCTCTCAAGCTTTAACAAAACTTCTTGAAAAAGATGCATCTTTTGAGTTCGGGGACGAATGTTTAGCCTGCATTTAACCCTTTGAAGGAGAAGTTGACTCAAGCACCAATTTTGATTTCACCCGGATTGGAACGCTCCTTTTGAGCTCATGTGCGACGCCGGTGATTATGCAATTGGGGCAGTGCTAGGGCGAGAGGAAGAACAAACATTTTCAGCCCATCTATTATGCGAGTAAAACACTCACAAGCGCACAAGAAAATTATACTACTACGAAAAAGAGTTGCTAGCAAGTGGTTTACGCATTTGATAAGTTCGGGCCATATCCGATCTTATCCCGAGTCACTTGTCTTCACGAGATCATTCCGCCTTGCGTTATCTCATGAGCAAGTCGATGCCAAACCGAGGTTGATCCGTTGGGTTCTTCTTCTACAAGAGTTTGACATGGAAATCAAGGACAAAAGGGGCGTGGAAAATGTAGCTGCTGATCACCTCTCTAGGCTAGAAGGTTGTGAGGGTTACAAGGCATCAAAGCCGGAGATTAACGACTCATTCCCAGAAGAGCACTTATACATAATTCGTGGCGGATCGCAGAAGAGGAAGCACCTTGGTTTGCGGATTTTGCCAACTATTTGTCGGGAAAGGTTCTTAAGCAGGGTCTTACTTTTCAGCAAAAGAAAAAGTTTTTCAGTGACTTAAAGAACTATTTTTGGGATGACCCCTTTCTCGTTCCGGATTTGTGCGAGATCATGTAATCCGACGCCGTGTCTCTCGGGAAGAAGGCTGGAATATTTTAACACACTTGTCATTCGAGGCCCAACCGGGGGTCACTATGCTTCCGGTAGAAGCACGAAAAGGTGCTTGCTGCAGGATTCTATTGGCCAACACTATTTCAGGACGCTCATCAGTATGTTCTTCGTTGTGCCAATTGCCAACGGACAGGGAACCTCTCTCGGCGTGATGAGATGCCACAAAATCCTATTCAATTCTGTGAGGTTTTTGATGTGTGGGGAATTGATTTCATGGGACCATTCCCAGGCTCCAATGGGAACAAATATATTCTTGTAGCAGTGGATTATGTATCTAAGTGGGTGGAAGCTCAGGCATTACCTACAAACGATGCGAGGACTGTAGTTAAATTTCTCAAGAAGCTTTTCTCCCGATTTGGAACACCTAGGATCATTATTAGTGATAGAGGAACACATTTCTGTAATAGTCAGTTTGAAAAAGTGTTAAAGCGATACGGAGTGCACCATCGTCTTGCTACCCCCTATCATCCGCAGACAAGTGGCCAAGTGGAGGTTACTAACAGGGAACTGAAGAGGATCTTGACCAAGTCGGTAGAACATGGGAAAAGAGATTGGTCGGAACGGTTGGATGACACGTTATGGGCTTACCAGACTGCATATAAAACTCCTATTGGAACTACACCCAACAATCTGGTCTATGGGAAATCGTGTCATCTTCCGGTTGAATTAGAACACCGAGCTTATTGGGCACTCAAGACAATGAATTTTGACCTTTCTCGAGCTGGGGAACAACGGAAGCACCAGATCAATGAGCTTGATGAATTGAGACTGAGAGCATACGAAAATGCCCGAATCTACAAGGAAAGGATACGCAAGTGGCATGATAAGCATATCAAAACTCCGAAAGAGTTCAAGGTGGGGGATGAAGTTTTGTTATTTAACTCACGACTCAAACTGTTCCCCGGAAAGTTAAAATCCAGGTGGTTTGGGCCATACACCATAACTCAAGTATCACCGCAGGGGGCAATTGAAATCACTCACCCGGATAGAGGTACTTTCAAGGTAAACGGGCATCGTCTGAAGCCATATTTTGGTGGTGAGGTTAGTGCTGAAGGTGCAGAGGTATTTTTGTTGCATCAACCCCCTTGAGTTTAGAGAGGCAGGTACGTCAAGCTAGTGACGTAAAACAAGCGCTTATTGGGAGGCAACCCAATTTTTATTTCTGCATTTTTTGTGTTTTGTTTAGTTTGTAGTGTGTGGATTTATTGCTGGTAGTACATTTTTTATGTGTTCATCGTTTATGGCAAGTTAGGTGGTATTCCTGTGAATTTTGCGAGATTTTAAATCGTAAACGTCTTAGTTTTCAACTTCTGCAGTCGTTCCATGTGTTTTCATTAATTTCTGCAGAGTTTGGACTATTTTTGAGTTGAAGAATGGAAGCACACGGCCATGTGGAATTTCCACATGGCCGTGTGGATGAAATTGTGAAGGAATTTTCTCATCCAGAGAATCCCCACGGCCGTGTGGAAATTCCACACGGCCATGTGGATTTATTTAGTACAAATCTTCACAATACAGAGAATCCCCACGGCCGTGTGGAAATGCCACACGGCCGTGTGGAATTTCGGGGAGTTTTATAAGGCCATACAGAGAATCCACACGGCCGTGTGGAATTTCCACACGGCCGTGTGGGGTACTTAAACATGAAAAGGGGCCTTTCTCTTTATAACCCCCCCCCCCCCAAGCAACCCTTCACCTTCAAACGCCTCCTCTTCAAAGGTCGTGACGGTTGCTCTTCTCCTTCCATTCTCTCGCTTATTTAAGCGATTTGTAGGCCTTACTCGTTACTACATTGTTAGAGCGGACTCATCTTCTCCGGTAAGCCTTCTTCCCCTCTTCTCGCCATGAAACCTTCATTAGTTGTTGTGGATGTTGAATCTTGTGTTTTTGCATGCTATTTTCTTGTTTAATACTTAGATTATTGCTTAAAACACTTGTGCTCAAATTTGTGGATGATTGTATTAAGGGGTGTGGATTCACCATGGCGCTTTGGCCATGGTCGAACATCCACACGGCCGTGTGGAAATTCCACACGGCCGTGTGGATTATCGGGGTGCCCCCTCTGAATTCCAGAGGAGACACACGGCCGTGTGGAAATTCCACACGGCCGTGTGTATTGGCTGTTTCTTTGTTTTTGGGTAACCAGAGGAGACACACGGCCGCGTGGAAATTCCACACGGCCATGTGGAATCCTGGGAACCTATTTTAAGCTCTGAATTAACTTCCTTACCTTTCTTATGCACAGGAATGGCCCCAAGAACGAAGAAACTCGCTCATAAGCGCCCTCGTGAGGCCCGTGAGGTCCGGGAGTCCCGTGATCTCTCGCCCGCACCATTCGAGTTCGCCGTGCCCGAACATCAAGCACGGTTTGATCGACTTTCAAAGTTAAAGTTTGGCCAGACACGCATTCCCGACTTGCAAGCTTTGGAGGCAATAGAACATGCGCGTGCAGCCGAGTTGGCGGATGAGGTCCGTGAGCTTATTGCTGTTGGCGGGTTGGAGCGACTATTGTGCATCAAAGACCCGACCACTCGCGATCTCACTTTCGAAGTCCTCGCGACATTTGAGTTTGATCGCTCCCACACCGACTACCACCGACCGGACACGGTTCGATTCCGCATCTTTGGGCAAGGTATCACAGCATGAGCTTGACAGATTTTGCTGTCGCCCTCGGCCTGTACGATCGAGACTTCATCCACACGGAGGAGTACGCGCAGCCTGCCATTCGACTATCCTTTCCGTGTCACTCCAAGCCGGGTTTGCCGGATGCTCGTGTGGAGATATACGATACGAGCCCGGGTTGACCAAGGCGTCTTTGCTCCTACGCCCCGCCCACAGGTACATTCATGCCATCCTGAGCAGGTCTATTACTGGGCGGGGAGACAAGACCGGCGTATTGGGGCGGCTGGACCTCCTCTATTTGTACTCTATGGTCCAAAGCCCGCCCCCGCACTGGGTTACGTGGTAGCTGATTTTCTGAGGCACCAGGGGCGTACGCGCGGATAGGAGTTCTTTTCTCTGGTCCCTACATCACCCGACTCATCCGAGGAATGGGACTGATTGATGCTGTTCGGGGAGCTGACAAGGTTATTGTTCCCTCCCCACTTGGCCTTGATACCTTGCGTATGATGGGCATGGTGAAGAGGGCCGCCCCCGGCAGGTATGTACTTGCTGTTCCATTCCCAGATGAGTCCGAGGAGTCTGAGGACGAAGACGAAGACTCGGAGGAGACCCGGGCAGGGCCATCATCACAACCCGCACCCATGGAGGCAGAGGACACCCCAGCAGACGAGGAGGGGCCACCGGTATCAGCACCTGTATCCCCTCCAGCACAGGATCGCATAGGCAGACTTGAGGCTGCTGTGGGGACCCTCCAAACTGATCTCGCCGCCATGCGGGTGACTCAGGCAGCAAACCACACTGAGGTTCTCGCTCGCATGGCTGAGTACCACTCGGAGATGATGACGCGCATCACTTCACTCCACCAGTTGATGGCGAGAGGTAGTGATTCCACTCCGCCGTCCACACCCCGAGCACCCTACGCCTCCCCAGCATCCCCAGCAGCACCAGCAGATGCCGACGTGATAAACGTCTAAAAGTACGTATTTTACATGTATTTGTTATGTATTATTTTCATATCTTTTTGTTGAATCTATGCCCTTTTAGATCTAAATTGCTTTATTTTTGTATTTCAGGCCAGCCAGAAGCCCTGGGGACTCGACGACGAGATGGGGAGCGATTTCGACATCAAAACAGCGTTTTCGAGACGGGGACACTGTAGCACGGTACTGTAGCAGTCACTGTAGCAGTTGCTGTAGCTCATCGCGGACTTCTTGGCAGAAAAGTAGAAATCCCGAGGGGTCAGCATACCGGCAGTATGCTGACCCGTTTACCCATCGGGATTTGGGGTTTAAAGGCCGATCTAGGGCATTTTGAAGGAAACTTTTTGCATCTTCTTGGAGAGAGCTTTTGGGGGAAAAGAAGGCTAGGGTTTGGGCATCATTTCTACACCATTTTTGGAGGGCAAAAGGAGAGGAAATTCGGGTTTTCTAAGGAGAGGAGAGCAAGATCTTGGAGGATCCACTTCAAAAGCTTCATTGTTTGGAGGTTGAAGACAACGGGGAGCCACCCCTTCGAGTGGCGTCTTCGGAAGGTTTTCTCCGGGGATCCAAGCGGCATTCGACCTTCACCGTTTGAGGGAGTGTTCGTCATGTTTACTTTGGTTATTTGCATGGTTTGTGTGGTGGATTTGTTGAACATGAACAACTAACCCCAAGGTCACCGGATGTAGGTGAACCTTGGGGGCAAAACTTGTCATGTTTTGGATTATTTGAGTTATGTATTGTATGATTGGCTTGTTGTGATCCTTGTTTGGTATTCTTGATTGTTTTGGTACATATGCTTAATTGTTGTATCAAATGCTTGGTAGCACTTTGTAGCATGATCATTGCCTTAGTGCTAGACTCTACCAAACTTGGAAGGGATTAATGTATAAATACGTCGTGACCATCGGGTATTTGTACCCCTCCATTTCTAGGGTTGAAAACTAATTAGTGTTTCCACCCTAACTTGAGAAAACCATTATTCGCCTTGCAACCGTGTGAGAGGTTCAGTGGAAGAAATTCCCTACTAAACTCTTGTACCGGGTTAGGGGTCAATTGCCGTGACCATCGGGTTGACCTAAGCTTAAGTTCTCTCGGTCCAACTAGCCACTTACTTAATTTCTCAAATATCCTACTCACTTGAGTAGCCCCCTTGGGGATCCTCATCCGTGACCGTTTTCCATCCCTGAGCATCTCCGGAGTTTTGTTTCAATCGTATTTATAAAGAAAATTTCTCTTATTGCTATTTGTTTTCTTTCTTGTCTATTCTCTTAAAAAATGGAATTGGTGAGCTAAACAACAAGTGAGAAGTGAGTAAGGTAGCTCCTCGGGCCCCTTGGGAATACGACCCACTCGTGCGTGCACGAGTGATTTATTACTTGACGACCCGTGCGCTTGCGGGTGTTGACACATTCCGTGTCCATCAAGTTTTTGGTGCCGTTGCCGGGGAATTCACCTAGGGATATTTGGAAAGCTTCAAGCTTGTTGATTTAGCCTTTTCTTTTTCTTTTGTTTTTCTTTCTTTTTGTTGTGTGTTTTGTTTTGTCTTTGTGTTTTCTTATTTTTGGTTGTTGAGCTTTTGTAATTATTCCAGCCTTTTATTTTATTGTAGCTCCTTTGCGCTTTTTGTTGTTAGCTAACTTTGTGTCTCCTTTTCAGAGTGACAGCATGGATTTCAGCAATAATCTTCGGAAGGAAGATTTGTGGCAGGATACATGTATGCAATCTGTACAGAATCAAGGAGCTCAGTCAATCTTCAGTAAATATTTGGAATCAAATTGGGGAAAGTTGGCAATAGAAATTCTCTCATCCAATAGTCGGGCCAACTATACTCATGAGGAACTAGACACTTGTCTGAAGAGTCCTCCCGAGTTAACCTGTTTTGATCAAGAGGAGGTAATTCAGTCAACCCTTGAAAAAGTAGATGAGGTGAACTACATCCAGGGGGATGATGTGAATACAAGTGAGACAGAATTTCAAGCGAAGGAATGCAGCTTGAACAGTGATGGTGACTCAGAAGAAATGGAGGAGATTGAGGAACGTGACCTTAGAAATTATGGAAGGATAAAGTCATCAATTGAAGAACCTCCAGAGCTAGAATTGAAACCCCTCCCTGATCATCTAGAATATGCTTTCCTGGGGGAAAAATCTACACTCCCTGTTGTCATTGCTTCAGATTTAACAAGGGAACAGAAGGACCAACTCTTGAACACGCTGAGAAGGCACAAAAAGGCAATTGCGTGGAAGATTTCTGACATTCGAGGAATCAGCCCATCTTTTTGTACGCACAAAATACTTATGGAGGATAATCACAAACCCTCAGCAATCCCCCAACGAAGACTCAACCCCAACATGAAGGAGGTTGTGAAGAATGAAGTCATAAAGTTGCTTGATGCGGGCATTATATACCCTATCTCTGATAGTACCTGGGTGAGCCCAGTGCAAGTGGTGCCAAAGAAAGGAGGAATGACAGTCATCACTAATGAAAAAAATGAGCTTGTTCCCACAAGAACAGTCACAGGTTGGAGAGTCTGTATCGATTATAGGAAACTCAATGATGCTACAAGAAAGGATCAATTCCCTTTACCTTTCATTGATCAGATGCTTGACAGACTCGCGGGACATTCTTACTACTGTTTCTTGGACAGTCTTTCTGGATACTTTCAGATCCCTATTGCACCAGAAGATCAGGAGAAGACTACTTTCACATGCCCTTACGGGACATTTGCGTATCGTCGTATGCCTTTTGGACTTTGTAATGCACCGGCTACATTCCAAAGATGTATGTTAGCAATATTTGAAGATATGGTAGAAGATATCATGGAGGTGTTTATGGATGATTTTTCGGTCTTCGGGGATTCATTCGAGTTATGCCTTAAAAATCTTGAACGGGTCCTAAAAAGGTGTGAGGAGACTAATTTAGTCCTCAGTTAGGAGAAATGCCACTTTATGGTCAAGGAGGGCATAGTACTCGGGCATAAGATTTCAAAGAGGGGAATTGAAGTAGACAGAGCGAAAGTCTCCACCATCGAAAAACTACCCCCTCCAAGTTCAGTGAAGGCAATCGAAGTTTTTCGGGACATGCGGGGTTTTATAGAAGACTCATCAAAGATTTTTCTCGCAATCGCCCGACCACCGACAAAGCTCTTGGAGAAAGATGCTCGTTTTGAGTTTAATGAGGATTGCATGAATGCCTTCCTCTGCTTGAAAAAGAAACTAGTTGAAGCACCAATAGTGGCTTCTCCGGACTGGAATTTACCTTTCGAGGTGATGTGTGATGCAAGTGACTATGCAGTGGGTGCAGTATTAGGATAAAGACGGGATAAACACTTTCATCCTATTTATTACGCAAGCAAGACTTTGAATGACGCACAGGAGAACTACACTACCACGGAGAAAGAATTGCTAGCGGTGGTCTTTGCTTTTGATAAATTTCGATCATATTTGGTGTCTGTCTAAGGTAATTGTTTATACCGATCACTCTGCACTCAAATACCTACCGAATAAATCAGATGCCAAGCCTCGATTGATCCGTTGGGTGCTTCTACTACAAGAGTTTGATCTAGAGATAAGGGATAAAAAAGGGGGCAGAAAACTTGGCCACCGATCATTTATCACGCCTTGAAGGGCCTCATGATGAGGAGTTGAAGAGAGAGGGGATAAATGACACATTCCCCGTGGAGCGATTATGCAAAGCATTCAAGTAGTGGAAGAGGATGAGACACCATGGTTTGCTGATATCGCAAATTACTTGGCAGCAGGGGTTTTCCCAAAGTGGCTCACCTATCAACAAAGAAAGAAGTTCTTTGCCGACCTGAAGCATTATACTTGGGAGGATCCATACCTGTTCAAGACTTGTTCGATCAAATTGTCGGGAGATGTGTCTCAACAAGAGAAGGACATGACATCCTGTTGCATTGCCACTCGGGCCTGCGGGGGGCACTACGGTGGAAACAGGACAGCGAGGAAGGTACTTGATGCCGGATTTTATTGGCCCACGATATTCCATGACGCTCGGATGCTTGTGCAAAGACCTGTGATAGGTGTCAACGCGTAGGTAACATATCAAAAAGGGACGAGATGCCGCAAACTTGGAATCAAGCTTGTGAAATTTTTGATGTTTGGGGGATCGACTTCATGGGACCGTTTCCTAGTTCTCATGGCAATAAGTTTATTCTCGTGGCCGTAGATTACGTCTCCAAGTGGGTAGAAGCGCAAGCATTCCCAACCTGTGATGCAAGAGTGGTAGTAAAATTCTTAAAAAAATTATTCGCTAGATTCGGCACTCCAAGGGCGATCATCAGTGACCGGGGCACTCATTTTTGCAATTCACAATTTGAAAAAGTTTTAAAACGATATGGGGTATCACATAGAATCTCAACTGCTTACCATCCCCAAACGAGTGGTCAAGTCGAGGTATCTAATAGGGAATTGAAAAGAATCTTGGAGAAAACGGTGAGTCATCACGGGAAGGATTGGGCGGATCAACTTGATGATGCACTCGGGCATACGAACGGCATTTAAGACCCCTATTGGATCAACTCCGTATAGGTTGGTATATGGGAAGGCTTGTCACTTGCCCGTCGAATTGGAGCACAAAGCTTATTGGGCCATAAAGCAATTGAATTTTGATCCCCGTCTAATAGGCCACAAGAGAAAATTCCAGTTAAATGAATTAGATGAATGGCGGTCGGTGGCATATGAGAGTTCAATACGGTATAAAGAGAAGACAAAGGAATACCATGACCGACACATTAAACAAGCTAAACATTTTCAAGTCGGAGACCAAGTGCTACTTTTCAACTCTCGATTGAAACTTTTTCCGGGAAAACTGAAATCAAGATGGTATGGGCCATTTTCAGTCTCACAAGTGTTTCCTCACGGGGCCGTTGAGGTTCACCATCCAGCAAAAGGTACTTTTAAAGTCAATGGCTATCGTTTGAAACATTATTTTCCGAGTGGCAATCCGGTCCCAAAGGTTGGAGGTAACTTCCCTCCATTTGTCCCACCATGAGATTTTGAGGTAATGCAAGTCAAGCTAATGACGTTAAAGAAGCGCTCCTTGGGAGGCAACCCAAGTTCCTTTCATTTCCCGCATTCTTTTTCTTATTCGTGTTATCTTGTTTTGCTTTTGTTTTTAGTAGTAGTTCTTGTGTTGTTTTGCTTTTCGTTCGTTTTTCTTGATTCTTTCGCCTTTTTGTTAACTTGCTTGTCATGAGGTTTTTGAAGAATTCTTGCTCTAGATGCATTCATGTTGATATTTTGAGTGTTTAAATGTTGTTTCCGGCCATATTTTTCAAGGTTTCATCGAGGGTTGGCGCGTACGAAGTGTGGAGAAAGAACCGGTGCAAAAATTGGGTCTTGCCGACCATCCTTACGGCCGTAAGGATGGCCGGCAAGAACCATCCCGAGGTTCTTGCCGACCATCCTTACGGCCGTAAGGATGGTCGGCAAGACCACCCGATAGTAAGGTTTAAAGAGGGGTTTTGGGGTTCTTCACACTATTCATCCTTCTTCCCCATTCTTTCAACCTTTTCTCCCTCGTTTCTCCACCGTTTTTACTCATTTTTTTTGCTCTAGTTTGCTCTCCTCCTCCTCTTTTCCATCTTGGTGACAAAAATTTGGAGTTTGAGCAAGCTTTTGGCCGGATTTACCATTTGGATCTACTCATTTTACTCTAGGGCACAAGTAAGGTATTTCACTCAAAACTTTGATTTTTCCTTACTTTTATGGCTGAAATTTGTTGGAAATTGTTGGAATATTGTTGTTGGGTGAATGTTTAAGATTTATCAAGGCATTTTTCATAGTTTGTAAAATTTTTTTGGCTACTCCTACAAGCAAAATTCTTGAAAAATTTTTCCGGAATTACTGTAGCAATGCACATTTTCTTGGATTTCCTCATTTCTTGGTGCTTATTTTGCTTGTAATTTAGTTGGTTAATCTCTATTTTATTTTTATAGGATGCCAATCAAGAAACTAGCTTTCAAGAGACCTAGGCGAGAACCTTCGCCTCCCGTCCATGAACCTCAATTTTCCAAGGAAGAACACAAGACGCGCTACGCACTCTTATCGCGAAAAGGGTTCGGCACGGTGGGGAAGATCGATTGGGAAGCTTTGAGCACTTTGGGAAGCTTTGAGCACTACTTGCGCCGCATCATCACTTTAGACCCATGACAAGACTCTGTTTATTTTTCTTTCTTTTGTGCTTTGTTGTTAGTTGTTATGACTTGTACTTTTGAGTTAGCTAGGGTTCACTCCCTACTAAACTCTCGTGTTATTTTTGTTGGAGCTCTCTTTTCCTTACTTTATTTATTTTTCCTCCTGAAAAACTTTGAATGATAATAAGCTCCTTGTTCTTTTCAGGATTATTAATTTTGGGAGCTTTACTTGTGTCACCCTCCTTAGGTGAAATACTCCTGATCCAAGTGGAACAACTGAGAACCACATCAAGGAATCAGGGAAGTTCCTTCACCCCCATTTTTTGGTTTTCATTTTCATCCCCCACATTAGTCTGCTGACTTAGGTACATTGAGGACAATGTACAACTTTAGGTGTGGGGATGGTTATTTACTTAGGGTATTTTGCATTTATGCATGCTTGTTACCTATGATGGCTATGATTGTGTTGTTAAAGGATTTCCTAGCTTGGTAGGATGATAGTAGTGAGCTGTACAGTACTTGTACTTTAATGTAGCTCTGTTTCATCTTTAGTGCACCTATATACATACTCACGATCACTCTCACCTTGTACACTCTATCCAACCCATCTTAGTGACTTTGGCATTAATTTGTTAAATTCTTTCTTCAATGCACTTTTTAAGTTCCTTTATTGTTTTCTCCAACCTAAGTGAAGTTTTTAGCAGGTAGTTTATCAGGGATCGAAAAAAAAAAAAAAAAAAAAAAAAAAAAAAAAAAACAATTTTTGGGGTCTATGTCAGTATTCCTCTGCTTTTAAGCATGAATGCGTATATGTAGATTGTAATTGATTAAGAGGGTGACTCTTGTGCCTGGCCAGCATGTGCATCCATCTGAAAGATTTTTGTGCAGTCTATGTTAGGCGGATCCAGAAAAAAGAGAATTTGTATATTTTTGTGAGTGAAATAAATGAAGTTTCCATTTTGATCCCTAGAGCCTGTTTTATGGTCACTTAAGAGTTGGAGTTGTATTTAAGAACCAAAGGACTTTAACTGGGCATTGAGGAAGTCTTTAGCACTCTAATGCCATCTTCATTTTGTGTGGGGTGAATGGTCATCCTGGGGTAATCCGGGGTGTGGAGGTCAAGGTGAGAGTCAGCACACACACACATAGGGCACTGTGGATGAACCAGAGCTATTAGTTTTGAGCAGCTCACTTCTTGATTTCTGTCCAATTGTGCTTGTGGAGTTCTTTACTTTTGAGCCTGTGGTCGTATTTTTAGCCGTTTATCTTCTTTCCCTTGTTCTTCATGTTTGTTTGCTTGGGAACAAGCAAACGCTTAGGTGTGGGGATGTTTGATAAACGTCTAAAAGTACGTATTTTACATGTATTTGTTATGTATTATTTTCATATCTTTTTGTTGAATCTATGCCCTTTTAGATCTAAATTGCTTTATTTTTGTATTTCAGGCCAGCCAGAAGCCCTGGGGACTCGACGACGAGATGGGGAGCGATTTCAACATCAAAACAGCGTTTTCGAGACGGGACACTGTAGCACGGTACTGTAGCAGTCACTGTAGCAGTTGCTGTAGCTCATCGCGGACTTCTTGGCAGAAAAGTAGAAATCCCGAGGGGTCAGCATACCGGCAGTATGCTGACCCGTTTACCCATCGGGGTTTGGGGTTTAAAGGCCGATCTAGGGCATTTTGAAGGAAACTTTTTGCATCTTCTTGGAGAGAGCTTTTGGGGGAAAAGAAGGCTAGGGTTTGGGCATCATTTCTACACCATTTGTGGAGGGCAAAAGGAGAGGAAATTCGGGTTTTCTAAGGAGAGGAGAGCAAGATCTTGGAGGATCCACTTCAAAAGCTTCATTGTTTGGAGGTTGAAGACAACGGGAAGCCACCCTTTCGAGTGGCATCTTCGGAAGGTTTTCTCCGGGGATCCAAGCGGCATTCGACCTTCACCGTTTGAGGGAGTGTTCCTCATGTTTACTTTGGTTATTTGCATGGTTTGTGTGGTGGATTTGTTGAACATGAACAACTAACCCCAAGGTCACCGGATGTAGGTGAACCTTGGGGGCAAAACTTGTCATGTTTTGGATTATTTGAGTTATGTATTGTATGATTGGCTTGTTGTGATCCTTGTTTGGTATTCTTGATTGTTTTGGTACATATGCTTAATTGTTGTATCAAATGCTTGGTAGCACTTTGTAGCATGATCATTGCCTTAGTGCTAGACTCTACCAAACTTGGAAGGGATTAATGTATAAATACGTCGTGACCATCGGGTATTTGTACCCCTCCATTTCTAGGGTTGAAAACTAATTAGTGTTTCCACCCTAACTTGAGAAAACCATTATTCGCCTTGCAACCGTGTGAGAGGTTCAGTGGAAGAAATTCCCTACTCAACTCTTGTACCGGGTTAGGGGTCAATTGCCGTGACCATCGGGTTGACCTAAGCTTAAGTTCTCTCGGTCCAACTAGCCACTTACTTAATTTCTCAAATATCCTACTCACTTGAGTAGCCCCCTTGGGGATCCTCATCCGTGACCGTTTTCCATCCCTGAGCATCTCCGGAGTTTTGTTTCAATCGTATTTATAAAGAAAATTTCTCTTATTGCTATTTGTTTTCTTTCTTGTCTATTCTCTTAAAAAATGGAATTGGTGAGCTAAACAACAAGTGAGAAGTGAGTAAGGTAGCTCCTCGGGCCCCTTGGGAATACGACCCACTCGTGCGTGCACGAGTGGTTTATTACTTGAGGACCCGTGTGCTTGCGGGTGTTGACACATTCCGTGTCCATCACGACGCTTGATGCGTCTTTTGCTCTTCTTTTTATTTTCTTGTTTTTTCTTTTGTGTTGAGTCTTTGTGTACTCAGAAAGGTTACACCTTCTGAGAGTTATCTTACTGCTTTCTTTTCATGTTCTTTGTTGAGTTTGTGTTTGGCTTGTTTAATTTTTGTACTCTTTTAATCGTAGCTTTTGTTGAAATCCACTGAACCCCTTTTGTGATGTGCAGATAGACTTGTCAACCTGGTTTTGAGAAATGGTCATAGGCACGGCCGTGTGGAATTTCCACACGGCCGTGTGAGCTTCACAACCCTACGCAACTCCACTTCCCACCTTCACACCTCCATTCAACTACCACACTCGGAGATCAGGGGTGTGTTGTTTTTAATCCCCACGCCCTCATGTTTTATTTATATTCTGTTTTTGTATGCTTGCATGCGTACAATGAGGGCATTGTACATCTTAAGTGTGGGGGGGAGTTCACGTTGCACACGTTCTCTATGTATGTATGCTCATCACTCATATGCTTATCTAGCCAATGATAGTTCACCTTAAAAGACAAGGATTGCAGTCTTGAATTTAGGAGAATTTTAAACATCGTTTGTACTCATGCTCTAGTTTACTCGAAAAACTTAGAAATTTTTTGTCTGATTGCATTACTTACACCTTTCTTGCTCTGTTAACCCTGATAACTCTAGTTTAGTGCCAAAAGGACATTAGTTTTCTTTTTTTTGAAAAAAAAAAAAAAAAAAAAAAAAAATGAAGAAAACAAAGGAAGAATGCCTTATTTGTTTACTTGTTTTCGGAGTGGAAAGAGCTACCACCTATGTTGTATGCAGCTACTCTCATAAGTCGGATACTAGCTATGCCCTAAGGAGAGAAAGAGCTATCTAATAGGCTGTGTGAAAGCTAACACTCCCAGGTGGAAAGAGCTACCACCTCAAAGTGTGAAAGCCGCCCAGGAGGCATCTTGGGAAATGGCTACCTTCGAGGTTGTGTGCAGCTACTACCTACTTTTGTCCTTAAATAAGCCCTTTTCAATAAGAACTTTTAAGAGTAAACTTAGGGTTGGCATGAGTAAGCATACACACACACACGCAGTCAGATTCTATTTTCTTTGTGCTTCGTGTTTTTGCTAGAGCATTGGTTTTTATCTTTCTATGTTGCAAATTGTTCCTTTGTTTAAGAATGCTCTCCTTACATACTTTTTGGTGAACTTAAGGCTAAGCACTTCTATCACTCTACTTGTGGATTTTATTGTATAAATTTTGCTTGAGGACAAGCAAAAGCTTAAGTGTGGGGGAGTTTGATAAGTGCTTGCATGTACATATAATTTGAGATGTTTTTCCCTGCATGAGCATCACATTTTTCAGGTTATATTTCTCATTTCGTGTGTTTCTGTGTTCTTTCGTGCAATTAGGGTTGTGAAAAAGGTTTATGCGAAGAAAAGCAAGATTAGGTCATAATGGTGCCATGTGGAGCTCTTTTGTGCAAATACGAAGTTCAAGACACAAATCGGGTTCAAACGAGGGGGTATGTGCCAACTTCTAAAGGCTTCAAGACAATTCTTGTAGAAGGACACGAAGGCAGTCATGCTCGCTCGTTCCGATTGGTTCAAAGATTTCAAAAGCTCTCCAAGGTTTCCCATCATCAAGAAATGCCACTTGACCTTTCACATGGGCGTGTGTCCGTCCATGTGACCTCAGGAGAAGAAACGGGCGAAATCGAGGATTAGTATGAAGATTTCACAACGCAGAAAATCCACATGGGCGTGTGGAATTTCCACACGGCCGTGTGGACTATCCACACGCCCGTGTGGATCCTCGAGATGGCCAATTATAAAGCCGTTCTGAAGCGTTATCCAAGGGATCATCTTCTAACTTTGGGAGGAGGTGACGGCTAGGGTTCAGGAGGTTCTTGCTACACTTTGGGGACGCTTCTTCACCGGTTTCATCATCATTCCCTTCCAAGGAGAGCCATTGGGGGAGCCTTCGACGACTCGATTCGACGAGGTGTTCCTTGGGCTTGGAGGAAGGGATTCTTTGAAGAAGAAGGAGAAGTTCCCATAGTCTATCAACACGAAGCTTAAGGGGGTTTTCTTTATGGATTTCTTGCACTTATATTCATTTATTTTGATGAACTTGTATTGCTCCATGGAGAGCTAAACCCCTAGTGGGTACTTGGACTTGTAAAACCTAGATTTCCTATGTTTCATTGACTTTAATGCTTTTATTCAATTTGAGTTTGAATTTGAGTTTCAATCTTGTATGCCTAATTGTTTCTCCCTTAGAGTGACACTAGGGTTGAGGGCTAATCCAATCATCCTTTTGACGAGTGACCATCACCATTAGGATTAGATTAATCAAGATTGGAGGGGGTTGAGAGGGTGAGTTGAGAGGTAGCGACACGTCCCATTTCCCCTCCGGTGTGGTTTTCCCTACCTTCTTATTCCAAGTTTTACCTTCGATCTCAAAGAGAGTTAGGCGTTGAGAGAGGCCTTTCCGCCGGGACTTATTTGTGATTAGGGATCTTTCGCCTGGACCAAAGGGATTGATCTATAGTTGGGAATAGGGTTTACCACTTGGAATCCCTAGAGCATAGCGCAGTCATACGTGGTGTGAGGCGTCGAGAGTCTTCTCTCCGCCAGGACCTCATAGGGGACTAGTCAAGGTTGACCTTAGATTTGGGACCTTGTATCTTTGGATTCCACGACTCTTGAAATCTCTATTGAATAAGAGTACTTGAAGTCTTGCACTTGAAACAAGGATTCTAGGGGGAGCATTGTCCGAGTACCCCATCTTCTTATTGATCTATTTCTCCGACCTAGCTTTCATTTTCAGCACCTTGTTTCTACTACTTTCTGATTTTATTTTCTTTCAACAACAATTGGTTTATCTTTGATTACTTAACAAAGCATGATTGTTCTTACGTCTACTCCCTGTGGATTCGACTACCCACCCGTTTGGGTACTTTATTACTTCGACACCCGTGCACTTGCGGAGTACACACGCAAGGGTGTGTCAGTACTTGGACTTGTAAACCCTAGATTTCCTATGTTTCATTGACTTTAATGATCTTATTCAATTTGAGTTTAAATTTGAGTTTCAATCTTGTATGCTTAATGGTTTCTCCCTTAGAGTGACACTAGGGTTGAGGGCTAATCCAATCATCCTTTTGACGAGTGACCATCACCATTAGGATTAGGTTACCAAGATTGAAGAGGGTTGAGAGGGTGAGTTGAGAGGTAGCGACGCGTCCCCTTTCCCCTCCGGTGTGGTTTTCCCTACCTTCTTATTCCAAGTTTTACCTTCGATCTCAAAGAGAGTTAGGCGTTGAGAGAGGCCTTTCCGCCGGGACTTATTTGTGATTAGGGATCTTTCGCCTGGACCAAAGGGATTGATCTATAGTTGGGAATAGGGTTTACCACTTGGAATCCCTAGAGCATAGCGCAGTCATATGTGGTGTGAGGCGTCGAGAGTCTTCTCTCCGCCGGGACCTCGTAGGGGACTAGTCAAGGTTGACCTTAGATTTGGGACCTTGTATCTTTGTATTGCACGATTCTTGAAATCTCTATTGAATAAGAGTACTTGAAGTCTTGCACTTGAAACAAGGATTCTAGGGGGAGCATTGTCCGAGTACCCCATCTTCTTATTGATCTATTTCTCCGACCTAGCTTTCATTTTCAGCACTTTGTTTCTACTACTTTCTGATTTTATTTTCTTTCAACAACAATTGGTTTATCTTTGATTACTTAACAAAGTGTGATTGTTCTTACGTCTACTCCCTGTGGATTCGACTACCCACCCGTTTGGGTACTTTATTACTTCGACACCCGTGCACTTGCGGAGTACACACGCAAGGGTGTGTCAGTTCACATGAACATGCTCGTGCTTTTCTAGCTTTTGGCTTAGGAAACACTCTTTTTAGGAGCCCGGAACCTAAGTTAATTTGCTATTCAAGTAGAGGAGCATTGTCATTCTTATTGCTATATAAAACTCTTTTAAAAACTCTAAAATATTTTTTGTTTTGCCAATTTTCAAGAGAAACAGAAGCCCTCAAACAACTGATTAGAGAGAAGCCTAACACATCAAGGTATGTATCGCTAAAAATAGGTTAGCTACTAAGAGGATCACGAAGGTTATCATTTAATCCAACCTAGGTGTCCAAGGTCCATGCTAAAAAGGTATGTGATGGTGTGCCATGAATGATCGAAATTCATTAAGTGCAGGGTTGTGTGCAAGGCTTGATAGGCTGAGTGGTCGCAGCGCTCCCTATGATAGTGGAGAGAAGAGAATAAGATATCCATGTCTACCCCTGCGAGGTAGAACAGGACATTAAATCGAAACATCCATCATCATCACAGAAAATTTTATTAAAGACGAGGACATAAGACATCAAAGAAAAGAACTAAAAGTTTGGAAGAGGGACACGCTATCCAACCACTACAACAACAACCATGCAAGAGAAATCGAAAAAAAAAAAAAAAAAGAAGAGAACGACGACAGATAACAAGATTTAAAACCAAGTGTCCCAAGAGTCGGTCGAGGCCGGTGGTGCGAAGGTAGGTGGGTGCCGGGGGGGGTGTTACTGAAGAAGCTAGAGAATCTGCCGCTGGCCCTGTAGGAGTGCCTGCTGCCCTTGGAGGAGGGCAGCGATATCCGCACTCTGTCGTTGTTGCACGAGTCCAAGTTCTTGTAGCTGACGGCGCACGTCAGCTAAATCACTAGTTCACGATGGAGTGCTGCCGGCTTGAGAGGTAGCGGGTGTAGCCATCTCCTCGTCGTCGTCCTCGCCACTATCCGTTTCGTTGGCGAGAATAAAAGTTCTACCTCGGCGCTTCACTATGCCAATAGAGTTCAGTATCTGTAGCCCAAGGGAAAGGATGCCTCCAACGCGCTCAATGGACCGTACTCGGCCCAGAGCGTTCGCGCCCCGTGCTAAGCGAGTAACGAAGGGTCCAAGGAAGATCTGTGCTATCAGAGGATGCTGGGCGGGACGAGCAAATAATTCGGCCAAGACATGGCCTAGGTTCAGCGGCTCGCGACGAATCATGCTATAGAGAATTAGGAGGTCCATTTTCGTCACGACCCCGGTGCTATCGCTTCGCCCGTGATAGAACGACTGAGAAGGGCCTGGACCACCTGGTACGAGGGTTGTGCTAAATGAGAGGCTTTTTTTGAATCTTGACTGGCCCCTATAGTGATCGAATTCCAGAATGCGCTTGGGGTGAGGGTGGAGGGGAAATCGCGAGCCAAACGGGGGTATTCCATGCTAGTTACAAAGTCGCGATCGTAGATACCCAAGCATATCGCAAAGTCCGCGTGGCTCATAACTTGTTGTTCGCCATTTACTTGGAATTTGATCCCTCCAGGACGACGGATGTGGGCGACATTCCGATCGGCTTCAAAAGTGCTCAACACCTCTAGAGTGAGTTCCTTATAAGCGGGATCGTCGACTTCAAGTATGGCAAGCCAGCGATCGAACCCGACTAGATGCTGGACATCATCTACCAAACCGAGCATCTCCAATACTTGCCAATCAAGCACTCTAGTTTGGGCGAATTGCTTCTCTTTAAGTATGTCGTACCGGCGAGCGAAACGGCCATCAGTGAATTGGGGTGTCGAGGATGAACTAGCCCCATCGCGAGGTCGCTTGTGTGCCACCCGCTTGTTTGGCATCTTCCTACATAACACAAGATGACCCTTGATTACAAATGCTTCCATCATCATATTGATTCAATATGAGAAAACAATTTCGGGGATCCAATAAATCATACATTCATGTGTTTGCAAAAGGTAAGCATAATTCTTCATGAAAAATAAAACCCCGACACAAAGTGACCACACGATGAATTGGGAAGCAAAATACCAACATCAATTAGAACGAGCGAGTGTACCACATGTCCTCACGTCATGAACTAATGGACTTGGAGCAATTCCAAACAACGACAATTCACTTACAATGCAAGGAAGCTCACCGAAGTTGAGGACAAAGGAAAGATGGATCGGCGAGAAAACAACGGCGAAAATTGGCGGATCGGTGCTCCCTTAGGTTAGATTGTCATGAACCTTGCTCGTAAGATGAAAAGAGAAGAGTTGTGGGATGAGGAAATGGACTTCTTGGTGAGTGGAAGTGAAGGTGGAGGAAGATAAAGAAGAAAAGGGTGAAGGAGAAGCTCATAAAGAGGGTAGGGGCCGCGCCAAGCAAGAGGGCGGCCAGTTCCGTGCGGTCTGGCTGCCGCCCGCACAGCCATGTGCGGGAGGTGTACCGCCCGCACAAGGCTGTGCGGCCTGGCTTGAGGGCCGCACGCCAGGCCGCACGGGCTTCTGCCCATGCGGTGCGGCCAGGTGTGCGGCCGCACACCAGGCCGCACATGGATCTGGTGGTCTTGTGCGGGGGCTGTGCGGCCACACATGGGCCGCACAGCCTTCTGGTCGGCCTGTGCGGGCTGTAGCCTGCCCGCACAGCCTCCAGAGGTGCCTGAATCAAATTTGTGACTTAATTAGTACGAAGAAAATGAGAACATCAATCAGTTTAAATCCTTTTAAGGCACGCACACTATACCGACAAACACGAAAATCATGTATCACCAACTGACGAAACATCAACAAAAGAAAATGGGAAACATGAAGACAAAGGGAGAACACATGAAAACAAACTTGGGTTACCTCCCATGAGCGCTTGTTTAGAGTCACGAGCCTGACATCCCTTATGCACAGTCTTAAGGTGGGTCAAAGGGAAAAGTATTACCTTGCTCCGCGAAGAAAGAAGAGGATGAGCCAGACCGACCAAAATATGGCTTAAGGCGGTGACCATTGACTTTAAACTGACCTTTTTCAGAGTGATTTATCTCAATTACCCCTTGTGGTGATATCCGGGTGATTGTGTAGGGTCCTGACCATCGGGACTTGAGTTTCCCCGGAAATAAACGGAGACGGGAGTTGTATAGAAGAACCTGATCCCCTTCTGCAAACTGCTTGTTTTGCTTAATCCTCTGATCGTGATAAATTTTTGCCTTTTCCTTATATACTCGCGAGTTTTCATAAGAAAAAGCTCTCCATTCATCGAGTTCGTTCAGTTGCATTTTCCTCTTTTCTCCCACCGCTTGGAAATCGAAATTCAAAACTTTTGTTGCCCAATACGCCTTATGTTCGAGTTCCATGGGTAAGTGACAGGCCTTGCCGTACACTAGGCGATAGGGACTACTCCCAATGGGTGTCTTGTAGGCAGTTCTGTAGGCCCACAAAGCGTCTTCTAGCTGGTCGGACCAATCCTTTCGATGATATGCCACAGTTTTCTCAAGAATCCTCTTGAGTTCCCGATTTGAAACTTCGACTTCCCCGCTAGTCTGGGGATGATAAGCAGTTGAGGTATGATGTCGAACTCCGTATCGTTTGAGGATCTTTTCAAATTGCGTATTGCAGAAATGTGCCCCCCGATCACTAATGATTGTCCTTGGAGTACCGAATCGGGAGAAGAGTTTTTTTAAGAATTGAACTACCGATCTTGCATCGCTTGTTGGGAGCGCCTGAGCTTCTACCGATCTGGAGGCATAATCTACCGCTACCAAGATGAACTTGTTACCCCGCGAAGCCAGGAACGGACCCATGAAATCTATCCCCCAGACATCGAAAACTTCGCACACCTGGATGGTGTTTTGAGGCTGATAAACGTCTAAAAGTACGTATTTTACATGTATGTGTTGTATTTTATTTTTACATTTTATTGTTAAATCTATGCCCTTTTCGGTCTAAATTGCTTTATCTTTGTATTTCAAGCTAGCCAGAAGCTCTGGGGACTCGACGATGAGATGGGAAGCAAATTCGACACCAAAACAGCGTTTTTGAGACAGGATACTGTAGCACAGTACTGGAGCATTCACTGTAGCAGTTACTGTAGCTCATCGCGGACTTCTCGGCAGAAAGGTAGAAATCCCGAGGGGTCAACATACCGGCTGTATACTGACCCGTTTACCCATCGGGATTTGGGGTTTTAAAGGCGATCTAGGGTATTTATTAGGGGGACTTTTGCATCATCTTGGAGAGAGTTTTGGGGGAGAAAGGAGGCTAGGGTTTGGAAAGCACTTCCACACCATTTAGGAGGGCAAAAGGAGAGGAAATCCGAGTTTTCTTAGGTGGGGAGAGCAAGATCTTGGAGGATCCACTTCAAGGATTTCATTGTTTGGAGGTTGAAGACAACGGGAAGCCACCCCTTCGAGTGGCGTCTTCGGAAGGTTTTCTCCGGGGATTCAAGCGTCATTCGGCCTTCACCATTTGAGGGAGTGTTCCTCATGTTTATTTTAGTTATTTGCATGGTTTGTTTGGTGGATTTGTTGAACATGAACAACTAAACCCGAAGGTCACCAGATGTAGGTGAACCTTGGGGGCAAAACTTGTGATGTTTTGGATTATTTGAGTTATCTATTGTATGATTGGCTTGTTGTGATCCTTGTTTGGTATTCTTAATCGTTTTGGTACATGTGCTTAATTGTTGTATCAAATTCTTGGTAGCACTTTGTAGCATGACCATTGCCTTAGTGCTAGACTCCACCAAACTTGGAAGAGATTATTGTATAAATACGCCGTGACCATCAGGTATTTGTACCCCTCCATTTCTAGGGTTGAAAACTATTTAGTGTTTCCACCCTAACTTGAGGAAACCATCATTCGCCGTGCAACCGTGTGAGAGGTTGAGTGGAAGAAATTCCTTATTCAACAATTGTACCGGGTTAGGGGTCAATTGCCGTGACCATCGGGTTGACCTAAGTTAAGGTTTTCTCGGTCCAACTAGCCACATTCTTAATTTCTCAATTATCCTACTCACTTGAATAGCCCCCTTGGGGATCCTCATCCATGACCGTTTTTCATCTCTGAGTATCTCCCGTGTTTTACTTTTGTCGCATTTATTTAGATAATTTCTCTTGTAGTTTGTTTCTTTTCTTTCCTTTCTTTTCTCTTGAAAGTGAATCGGTGAGCTAAACAACACGTAAGAAGTGAGTAAAGTAGCTCCTCGGGCCCCTTGGGAATACGACCCACTCGTGCGTGCACGAGTGGTTTATTACTTGACGACCCCGTGCGCTTGGGGGTGTTCACACTTTCCGTCGATCAAGTTTTTGGCGCCGTTGCCGGGGAACCACAGAGGGATATTTGGAAAGCTTTAAGCTTGTTGATTTAGCCTTTTCTTTTTCTTTAGTTTTTCTTTCTTTTTGTTGTGTGTTTTGTTTTGTTTTGTGTTTTCTCGTTTTTGGTTGTTGAGATTTTGTAATTATTCTACCTTTGTGTTTTTTGTTGCTCTTTTTGTATTTCTTGTTGTTAGCTAACGTCGTGACTCCTTAATCCGTGTAGGTACCCATCTTATGACACGAGCGAGTCAAGCAAACTTGATTGAACCCGATAACGAGATAGAAAGAACACTGCACCGTCGTTTGAGAGAAGGTATTGAGGGTTCAAGACAACGAGAAGTTCAGGTAGAATCCAGTGAGCCCACAGTTATGGCCGAGCCAAGAAGAACTCTATCTGATTATGAAAGGCCACAATTCACCGGGGATGAATTTAGTGTGTTGGTTCCCACCGTGCCTACGAATAATTTTGAAATAAAAGCAAGCACAATTGGGATGGTGCAAAACTCAGTACAGCTTGATGGTCTAGCTGATGAAGACCCGCATGCTCACTTATCCAAATTCCTTCAGATATGCTCAACCTTCAAGATCAATTCAGTTTCTGATGATGCAATAAGGTTGAGATTATTTCCTTTCAGTTTAAGGGGAGGAGCATATAGATGGCTTACTTCTTTGGCTCCGGCATCGATTAATTCATGGAAGGAAATGGTGGAGAAGTTTCTTGCCCGAAATTTTCCACCAAGTAAGGCAGCGAGGCTAAGGCAAGAAATTTCCGCATTCCGACAAGGAGATTCTGAGACCCTATTCGAAGCTCATGAAAGATTTAAGGACCTTCTAAGAAGATGTCCCCATCACGGGTTCCCTGCATGGATGAGGGTGCAGACATTTTGTAATGGGCTGAATTATGCTACTAGGCAACTCTTCGATGCAGCAGCAGGCGGTTCTTTGAGCAACAAGCTTCCTAAAGAGGCCGAGGAATTAATTGAGAATATGGCCAGTAATGAGTGCCATTGGAGCATGACACACCCTTGCGTGTGTGTTCCACAAGTGCACGGGTGTCGAAGTAATAAAGTACCCAACGGGTGGGTAGTCGAATCCACAGGGAGTAGACGATAGAAACAAAAACACTTCGCTTAGTAGCCAAAGAAAACCGATTGTTGTTGAGATTAAAAAGTGATTAAAAACAGAAATTAAAAACTGAAAGTTAAAGCTAGAGAGTAGGAAAAGATCGAGATAAGAATGGGGTACTCGGACACTGCTCCCCCTAGAATCCTTGTTTCAAGTGCAAGACTTCAAATACTCTTGTTCAATAGAGATTTCAAGAGTCGTGGAATCCAAAGATACAAGGTTCCAAATCTAAGGTCAACCTTGACTAGTCCCCTACGAGGTCCCGGCGGAGAGAAGACTCTCAACACCTCACACCACGTATGACTGTGCTATGCTCTAGGGATTCCGAGTGGTAACTCTATTCCCAACTATAGATCGATCCCTTTGGTCAGGGCGAAAGATCCCTAATCACAAATAAGTCCCGGCGGAAAGACCTCTCTCTCAACGCCTAACTCTCTTTGAGATTGAAAGTAATACTTGGAATATGAAGGTAGGGAAAACCACACCGGAGGGGAAAGGGGACGCGTCGCTACCTCTCAACTCACCCTCTCAACCCTCTTCAATCTTGGTAATCTAATCCTAATGGTGATGGTCACTTGTCAAAAGGATGATTGGATTAGCCCTCAACCCTAGTGTCACTCTAAGGGAGAAACCATTGAGCATACAAGATTGAAACTCAAATTTAAACTCAAATTGAAATAAAAGCATTAAAGTCAATGAAACAGAGGAAATCTAGGGTTTACAAGTCCAAGTACCCACTAGGGGTTTAGCTCTCCATGGAGCAATACAAGTTCATCAAAATAAATGAAGATAAGTGCAAGAAATCCATAAAGAAAACCCCCTTAAGCTTCGTGTTGATAGACTATGGGAACTTCTCCTTCTTCTTCAAAGAATCCCTTCCTCCAAGCCTAAGGCACACCTCGTCGAATCGAGTCGTCGAAGGCTCCCCCAATAGCTCTCCTTGGAAGGGAATGATGATGAAACAGGTGAAGAAACACCCCCAAAGTGTAGCAAGAACCTCCTGAACCCTAGCCGTCACCTCCTTTTCAAGTTAGAAGAAGATCCCCTCAATAACGCTTCAGAACGGCTTTATAATTGGCCATCTCGAGGATCCACACGGGCGTGTGGATAAGCCACACGGCCGTGTGGAAATTCCACACGCCCATGTGGATTTTCTGTCTTGTGGAATCTTCATACTAGTCCCCGATTTCGCCCGTTTCTTCTCCTGAGGTCACATGGACGGACACACGACCATGTGAAAGGTCAAGTGGCGTTTCTTGATGATGGGAAAACCTTGGAGAGCTTTTGAAATCTTTGAACCAATCGGAACGAGCGAGCATGACTGCCTTCGTGTCCTTCTACAAGAGTTGTCTTGAAGTCTTTAGAAGTTGGTACATACCCCCTCGTTGGAACCCGATTTGTGTCTTAAACTTCGTAATTGCACAAAAGATCTCCACTTGGCACCATTCTGACCTAATCTTGCCTTTATTCACGTACCATGTCTCCACAACCCTAATTGCGTGAAAGAACACCAAAACACACGAAATTAGTGATAAAGCCTGAAAAATGTGATGCTCATGCGTGGAAAACATTTCCAGAATTATATACATGCAAGCACTTATCAGAGCACTCGACAGAAGCTTCCAAGGGCTGCAGGGCTGTACGAGGTGACTGAATCCACAGCTTTGGCAGCGAAGATTGATGCCCTGACGAAACATGTCATGGATAATAGTTCGAAGTATGACGCCTTAGCACAAAAAGTTGACCAACTTATGATAGGATCCAGTTCAGGGTCCAAGGCTGTTATGTCATGTGATACTTGTGGGGCAGGGCATGCAGCAGCACAATGCCCTATTGTGGTTGCCCCATCAACGCTGATGGAAACAGTTGATTATGTTGGGGGTGGACCAAGAGGACCAGGGAATCAGTTTGGCAGCAATTACAATTATGGATGGCGGGGCCCTTCAAATCCTTCTTGGACTCAAGGTCAATCTCAATATAGACCTCCACAATCTCAGGGAAGCCAATACCAAGCTCCTCCCACACAAGAGAAGAAATACTCTACAGAGGATGTTTTAGCCAGATTCATGATTAGCACGGAGGCACGCTTTGTGAATAATGAAAAGAAAATGGATGAATTTGGTACCATATTGAGAAATGTTCAAGCATCCATCCAATCTCTGGAGAACTAAGTGGGACAGCTTGCTCGTGGACTATCTGAACGACCCTCTGGGAGTTTGCCAAGCAACACCGAAAGCAACCCGAGGGAGCAATTAAAAGTTGTTACTTTGAGAAGTGGTAAACAGTTCGAAGCAAGGGAAAAAGGGATCCCAAGTGCTTCTAATGATTGGGTAGCCGTCCGGGAAGACCCTGATTTGAGTGAAGATGCAAGCAAGGATAATGGGAGGAAAATTGGTGAAGACTCTCCCAATTCTAACATTCCAAAGGAGCATGAATACAAGCCAGTGGTACCTTACCCTTCAAGACTCAAACAAGATAAAGATGAAGCCCAATTCAAGAAGTTCCTCAATATCTTCAAGCAACTCCACATAAATATTCCAATCATTGAGGCACAGTTGAGGAACAAGGCACAGTTGCACTTACTGGGAATTGCTCGGCCATTCTAGAGAAGAAACTTCCACAAAAGTTAAAGGACCCAGGTAGTTTTGTGATTCCTTGTGTAATTGGTGAAGGAGTGACGGAGCATGCTCTAGCCGATTCTGGGGCTAGCATAAATGTAATGCCATACAACTTATTCTTGAAGCTTGGATTGGAAGACCTACGACCTACACGAATGACATTACAGCTTGCAGATAGGTCGGTGCGAAGACCTCGGGGAGTAGTTGAAGATGTCCTTGTCAGAGTTGACAAACTCATCATTCCTCTAGACTTCGTGATTCTAGATGTGGATGATGATGTTGAGGTTCCCTTAATTCTAGGGCGGCCATTCCTGAACACTTCGGGTACCCTAATTGATGTCAAAGAAGGCAAGATGACCTTGAGGGTTGGAGATGAGCAAGTGGTCTTCACTCTCCCTGAAGCAATGAAGCACACACTTGATCATGATGATAAACTCTATTTCACCGATAGTACTGATGTAATTGTTTCTGACTGTGTGAAGGAGGTGCTTGCCTTAAACCCTTTGGATGAGTATTTGGATGAGTTAACATGCCAAGATGTCGAGGAAGAACTCTTTCCTCCACCAACACAACAAATTAATCAAGTGGAGAGTAATTCATCCCATAATGGTAAGAAAATTAGGGGTGTTGAGAAGATGTGGAGGAAATCAAAGAAGAAACAAAAAGAGGGTAGAGAGGTATCCACATTGCCTCCGGAAGAGGTTGATCGTATATTCTTTGCAAATAGTGGTAAATTTAAAGTCTTCTCATGTCTTTCATTGAATTTTCCGAGCGGCAACCCGGTTCCAAAGGTTGGAGGTAACTTCCCTCCATTTGTTCCACCATGAGAAATTTTAGGTAATGCACGTCAAGCTAATGACGTTAAAAAAGAGCTCCTTGGGAGACAACCCAAGTTTCTTTCATTTTCCGTATTCTTTTTCTTATTCGTGTTATCTTATTTTACTTATGTCTTGTTTTTAGTAGTGTTTCGTGTGTAGTTGTCTTTTCGTCGTTTTTCTTGATTCTTTCGCCCTTGTGTTAACTTGTTTGTCATGTGGTTTTTGAAGAATTCTTGTTCTAGATGCATGCATGTTGATGTTTTGAGAGTTTAAATTATGTTTCCGGCCATATTTTTCAAGGTTTCATCGATGGTTGATGTGTAGAGAGAGTGGAGAACGAAATGATGCAAACAGAGATTCTTGCCGACCATCCTTGCGGCCGTAAGGATGGTCGGTAGGATTTATCCCGAGCTTCTTGCCGACCATCCTTGCGGCCGTAAGGATAGTCTGCAAGAGCACCCGATAGAGGCTTTAAAGGGCAAATTTTGGGGCTTTATACTATTCACTCTTCTTCCCCATTCTTCCAACCGTTTCTCCCTCATTTCTCCATCGTTTTTACTCATTCTTTTTGCTCTAGTTTGCTCTCCCCCTCCTCTTTTCCATCTTGGTGACCAAAATTTGGAGTTTGAGCAAGCTTTTAGCCGGATTTACCATTTGGATTCACTCACTTTACTCTAGGGCAAGAGTATGGCACCTCACTCAAAACTTTGAATTTTTCTTGTTTTTATGGCTAACATTTCTTGGGATTTTGTTGGTTGGTGAATGCTTAATGTTGATCAAAGTATTTTTCTTAGTTTGTAAAATGTTTTGGCTACTTCTACAAGCAAAGTTGAATTTCTTTTCCGAAATTACTGTAGCAATGCACTTTTTCTTGGATTTCTTCATTTTTTTTTGTGCTTATTTTGCTTGTAAATTAGTTGGATAATCTCTACTTTGTTTCTATAGGATGCCAATCAAGAAACTAGCTTCCAAGAGACCTAGGAGGGAACCTTCCCCTCCCGTCCATGAACCCCAATTTTCCAAGGAAGAACATAAGACCCGTTTTGCACTCTTATCGCGAAAAGGGTTCAGCACGGTGAGGAAGATTGATTGGGAAGCTTTGAGCACTTTGGAGCTTATTTCCCATGGTAGTTGGGATAAATTGTTTTCGATTGAAGAAGCCACTTTCAAGGAACTCACCTTGGAAGTCCTTAGCTCCATAGAGATGGTCAAGGCATACCCGTTCACCCTCCAATCAAACCATGTCACCTTTCGGGCTCTTGGAAAGAAACACCGTGTTACGGAGGATGATATTGGTGTGTATTTGGGGCTATATACAGAAGCTTAACTACGATCATCTGCATTCAAGCAATCCATTGATGAAGTTGATCGACACAGAGTGTGAACACCCGCAAGCGCACGGGGTCGTCAAATAATAAACCACTCGTGCTCAGGAGCTACCTTACTCACTTCTCACTTGTTGTATAGCTCAATGATTCCATTTTTAAGAGAATAGATAAGAAAGAAAACAAATAACAACGAGAGAAATTTTTCTAAATAAATGCAACTGAATCAAAACACGGGAGATGCTCAGGGATGAAAATGGTCATGGATGAGGATCCCCAAGGGGGCTACTCAAGTGAGTAGGATAATTGAGAAATTAAGTATGTGGCTAGTTGGACCGAGAAAACCTAAACTTAGGTCAACCCGATGGTCACGGCAATTGACCCCTAACCCGGTACAAGTGTTGAATAAGGAATTTCTTCCACTCAACCTCTCACACGGTTGCAAGGAGAAAGATGGTGTCCTCAAGTTAGGGTGGAAACACTAGTTAGTTTTCAACCCTAGAAATGGAGGGGTACAAATACCCGATGGTCACGGCGCATTTATACAATAATCCCTTCCAAGTTTGGTAGAGTCTAGCACTAAGGCAATGGTCATGCTACAAAGTGCTTCCAAGACTGTGATACATCAATTAAGCACATGTACCAAAACAATCAAGAATACCAAACAAGGATCACAACAAGCCAATCATACAATAAATAGCTCAAATAATCCAAAACATCACAAGTTTTGCCCCCAAGGTTCACCTACATCCGGTGACCTTGGGGTTTAGTTGTTCATGTTCAACAAATCCACCACATAAACCATGCAAATAACTAAAATAAACATGAGGAACACTCCCTCAAATGGTGAAGGTCGAATGCCGCTTGAATCCCCGGAGAAAACCTTCCGAAGACGCCACTCGAATGGGTGGCTTCCCGTTGTCTTCAACCTCCAAACAATGAAGCTTTTTGAAGTAGATCCTCCTAGATCTTGCTCTCCTCACCTAAGAAAACCCGAATTTCCTCTCCTTTTGCCCTCCAAAATGGTGTGGAAATGATGTCCAAACCCTTGCCTTCTTTCTCCCCAAAAGCTCCCTCCAAGAAGATGCAAAAGTTCCCTTCAAAATGCCCTAGATCGCCCTTAAAACCCTAAATCCCGATGGGTAAACGGGTCAGCATACAGCCGGTATGCTGACCCCTCGGGATTTCTACTTTTCCCGTCTCGAAAACGCTGTTTTGGTGTCGAATTCGCTCCCCATCTCGTCGTCGAGTCCCCAGGGCTTCTGGCTGGCCTGAAATACAAAAATAAAGCAATTTAGACCTAAAAGGGCATAGATTGAACAATAAAATGTGAAAATAATACACAAAAGATACATGCAAAATACGTACTTTTACACTTTTATCAAACATCCCCACACCTAAGCGTTTGCTTGTCCCCAAGCAAACAAACATGAAGAACAAGGGAAAGAAGATAAACGTCTAAAAATACGACCTCAGGCTCAAAATTAAAGAACTCCACAAGCACAATTGGACAGGAATCAATAAGTGAGCTGTTCAATGAATAATCAGGTGATAATAGATCTGCTTCATCCACAGTGCCCTATGTGTGTGTGTGCTGACTCTCACCTTGACCTCCACACCCCGGATTACCCCAGGATGACCATTCACCCTACACATAATGAAGAAGGCATTAGAGTGCTAAAGACTTTCTCAATGCCCAGTTAAAGTCCTTTGGTTCCTAAATACAACTCCAACTCTTAAGTGACCATAAAACAGACTCTAGGGATCAAAATGGAAACTTTATTTCTTTCACTCACAAATATACACAAATTCTTTCTTTTCTGGGTCCGCCTAACATAGACTGCACAAAAATCTTTCAGATGGATGCACATGCTGGCCAGGCACAAGAGCCACCCTCTTAATCGATTACAATCTATATGTACGCATTCATGCTTATAAAGCAGAGGAATACTGACATAGACCCCCCCTTTTTTTTTTTTTTTTTTTTTTGAATCCCTGATAAACTACCTGCTAAAAACTTCACTTAGGTTGGAGAAAACAATAAAGGAACTTAAAAGCTTTTAAAAGTGCATTGAAGAAAGAATTTAACAAATTAATGCCAAAGCCATTAAGATGGGTTGGATAGAGTGTACAAGGTGAAAGTGATCGTGAGCATGTATATAGGTGCACTAAAGATGAAACAGAGCTACATTAAAGTACAGGTACTGTACAGCTCACAACTATCATTCTATCAAGCTAGGAAATCCTTTAACACAATAATCATAGCCATCATAGGTAACAAGCATGCATAAATACAACAAAATACTCTAAGTAAATAACCATCCCCACACCTAAAGTTGTACATTGTCCTCAATGTACCTAAGTCAGCAGAATAATGTGGGGGATGAAAATGATAACCAAAAATTGGGGTGAAGAAACTTCCCTGATTCCTTGGTGTGGTTCTCAGTTGTTCCACTTGGATCAGGAGTATATCACCTAAGGAGGGCGACACAAGTAAAGCTCCCAAAATTAATAATCCTGAAAAGAACAAGGAGCTTATCATCATTCAAAGTTTTTCAGGAGGAAAAAGAAATAAAGTAAGGAAAAGAGAGCTCCAACATAAATAACACAAGAGTTTAGTAGGGAGTGAGCCCTAGCTAACTCAAAAGTACAAGTCTGAACAACAAACAACAAAGCACAAAAGTAAGAAAATAAACAAAGTCGTGTCATGGGTCTAAAGTGGTGATGCGGCGCAAGTAGTGGCAACAGAGGTCGTTGAGGATGAGCTGCGAACAATGGTTAGGAGCTCGGACAAGTCGCGCTCAATCCGCTGCTGTGCCGTGATGATCTCCCTCTGTCCTCGCTCAAGGCTCTGAATCTGCTGTTGAACCTCTGTGCGAAATGACTCAAACCTGGCTGTCAGTGATGGCGAACTCTCCCCAGTATCCTGGTCAGGCTCTGACTCAGTCTCAGTGTCATGTGAGGTGCCTGGGTCTTGTGAATGTGATCCTTGCTGCTGGGCGAGGCGATAACTGCTTCCCCGCTTCTCAGCGATCCCAATGGAGACGAGTGTGGATCTAAGGAAGCAATAGATCCTACCACTGTCATGCCTCTGGTGAGCTCAATAAATCCCATGCCTCGGATAAGTCGAGTGATGTAGGGTCCAGCGAAGATAGCGCCCAAACGAACAAACTTACCCTGATGGGAAAGGGTCTCTGCTATTAAGTGTCCCATATGGATAGGCTGACGCTCAATGATGCTGTAAAGCATAGTCAGATCGTGGCGCGTCACTACCCCAGTAGAGTCAACTCTACCCCCAATACTCCTAGTCAGAAGAGCGTGGATAATTCGATGAGCTGGGTTTGTGAGTTGGGATGCTTTCCGTGTTCTAGAGCTAGCAGAGATGGAATGCCAATAAGCTGTGTTCGCTTTTAACTGTGGGACTTCATCAATGGATTGCTTGAATGTGGATGATCGTAGTTGAGCCTCTGTATATAGTCCCAAATACATACCAATATCGTCCTCCGAAACACGGTGTTTCTTTCCAAAAGCCCGAAAAGTGACATGGTTCGATTGGTGGGTGAACGGATATGCCTTGACCATCTCTATAGAGCTAAGGACCTCCAAGGTAAGTTCCTTGAATGTGGCTTCTTCAATCGAAAACAATCTATCCCAACTGCCATGGGAAATAAGCTCCAACACCGTGCCATCTACTCCCAAAGTACTCAAAGCTTCCCAATCAATTTTCCTCACCATGCCGAACCCTTTTCGTGATAAGAGTGCGTAGCGCGTCTTGTGTTCTTCCTTGGAAAATTGGGGTTCATGGACGGGAGGGGAAGGTTCCCTCCTAGGTCTCTTGGAGGCTAGTTTCTTGATTGGCATCCTATAGAAACAAAATAGAGATTAACCAACTACCTTACAAGCAAAATAAGCACCAAAAAATGAAGAAATCCAAGAAAAAGCGCATTGCTACAGTAATTTCGGAAAAACTTTTCAAGCACTTTGCTTGTAGAAGTAGCCTAAAAATTTTACAAACTAGCAAAAATAACTTGATAAACCTTAAACATTCACCCATCAACAAAATTCCAACAAATTTCAGCCATAAAAGCAAGAAAAAATCAAAGTTTTTGAGTGAGGTGCCTTACTCTTGCCCTAGGGTAAGATGAGTGGATCCAAACGGTAAATCCGGCCAAAAGCTTGCTCAAACTCCAAATTTTTGTCACCAAGATGGAAAAGAGGAGGAGGCGAGCAAACTAGAGCAAAAAGAATGAAGAAAAATGGTGGAGAAATGAGGGAGGAAAGGTTGGAAGAATGGGGAAGAAGAATGAATAGTGTAAACCCCAAACTTAAGTTTTAAACCTTCATTCGGGTGGTCTTGCCGACCATCCTTACGGCCGTAAGGATGGTCGGCAAGAACCTCGGGATGATTCTTGCCGGCCATCCTTACGGCCGCAAGGATGGTCGGCAAGACCCTCTGTTTGCACCGATTCGATCTCCACACTTCGTACACATCAACCATCGATGAAACCTTGAAAAATATGGCCGGAAACATCATTTAAACTCTCAAAACATCAACATGCATGCATCTAGAACAAGAATTCTTCAAAAACCACATGACAAACAAGTTAACAAAAAGGCGAAAGAATCAAGAAAAACGACGAAAAACAAAACTACACATGAACCACTACTAAAAACATAAGCAAAATAAGATAACTGGAATAAGAAAAAGAATAAGGGAAATGAAAGAAACTTGGGTTGCCTCCCAAGGAGCGCTTCTTTAACGTCATTAGCTTGATGTGCATTACCTAAAAAATTATCATGGTGGGACAAATGGAGGGAAGTTACCTCCAGCCTTTAGAAATGGGTTGCCGCTCGGAAAATTCAATGAAAGACATGAGAAGACTTTGAATTTACCAGCATTTCCAAAGAAGATACGATCAACCTCATCCGTAGGCAATGTGGATACCTCCCTACTCTCTTTTTGTTTCTTCTTTGATTTTCTCCACATCTTCTCAACACCCCTAATTTTCTTACCATTATTGGATGAATTACCCTCCACTTGATTAATTTGTTGTGTTGGTGGAGGAGAGAGTTCTTCCTTGACATCTTGGCACGTTAACTCATCCAAGTACTCGTCCAAAGGGTTTAAGGCAAGCACCTCCTGCACACAGTCAGAAACAATTATATCAGTACTATCAGTGAAATATAATTTGTCGTCATGATCAAGTGTGTGCTTTATTGCTTCAGGGAGAGTGAAGACCACTTGCTCATCTCCAACCCTCAAGGTCATTTTACCTTCTTTGACATCAATTAGAGCACCCGAAGTGTTCAGGAATGGGCGCCCTAGAATTAGGGGAACCTCAACATCATCATCCACATCTAAAATCACAAAGTCTACAGGAATGATGAGTTTGTCAACTCTGACAAGGACATCTTCAACTATTCCCCGAGGTCTTCGCACCGACCTATCTGCAAGCTGTAATGTCATTCGTGTAGGTCGTAGGTCTTCCAATCCCAGCTTCAAGAATAAGTTGTATGGCATTACATTTATGCTAGCCCCAGAATCGGCTAGAGCATGCTCCGTCACTCCTTCACCAATTATACAAGGAATCACAAAACTACCTGGATCCTTTAACTTTTGTGGAAGTTTCTTCTCTAGAATGGCTGAGCAATTCCCAGTAAGTGCAACAGTGCACTGTTCTTCTAACTTCCTCTTATTGGTGAGAAGCTCTTTTAAAAATTTGGCATACTTTGGTATTTGAGCTAGTGCCTCAATGATTGGAATATTTATGTGGAGTTGCTTGAATATATTGAGGAACTTCTTGAATTGGGCTTCATCTTTATCTGGCTTGAGTCTTGAGGGGTAAGGTATCACTGGCTTGTATTCATGCTCCATTGGAATGTTAGAATTGGGAGAGTCTTCACCAGTTTTCCTCCCATTCTCCTTGGTTGCATCTTCACTCAAATTAGGGTCTTCCCGGACGGCTACCCTATCATTAGAAGCACTTGGGATCCCTTTTTCCCTTGCTTCCAACTGTTTACCACTTCTCAAAGTAACAGCTTTTAATTGTTCCCTTGGGTTGCTTTCAGTGTTGCTTGGCAAACTCCCCGAGGGTCGTTCAGATTGTCCACGAGCAAGCTGTCCCACTTGGTTCTCCAGAGATTGGATGGATGCTTGAACATTTCTCAATATGGTACCAAATTCATACATCTTCTTTTCATTATTCACGAAGCGTGCCTCCGTGCTAATCATGAATCTGGCTAAAACATCCTCTGTAGAATATTTCTTCTCTTGTGGGGAAGGAGCTTGGTATTGGCTTCCCTGAGAGGGTGGAGGTCTGTACTGAGATTGTCTTTGAGTCCAAGAAGGATTTGAAGAGCCTCTCCATCCATAAGTGTAAGTGTTACTAAACTGATTTTCGGGTCCTCTTGGTCCACCACCAACATAATCAACCGTTTCCATCGGCGGTGATGGGGCAACAACAATAGGGCATTGTGATGCTGCATGCCCTGCCCCACAAGTATCACATGACATAACAGCCTTGGACCCTGAACTGGATCCTATCATAAGTTGATCAACTTTTTGTGCTAGGGCGTCATACTTCGAACTATTCTCCATGACATGTTTCGTCAGGGCATCAATCTTCGCAGCCAAAGCTGTGAATTCAGTCACCTCGTATAGCCCTGCAGCCCTTGGAAGCTTCTGTCGAGTGCTCCAATGGCACTCATTGCTGGCCATATTCTCAATTAATTCCTCGGCCTCTTCAGGAAGCTTGTTGCCCAAAGAACCGCCCTTCTTTGCATCGATGAGTTGCCTAGTAGCATAATTCAACCCGTTACACAACATCTGCACTCTCATCCATGAAGGAAAACCATGATGAGGACACTTACGAAGAAGGTCCTTGAATCGTTCATGGGCTTCAAAGAGTGTCTCAGTATCACCCTGCCTGAAGGACGATATCTCCTGTCTTAGTCTTGCAGCTTTGCTTGGGGGAAAATATCGGGCGAGGAACTTCTCAACTAATTCTTTCCAAGTGGTGATGGACCCAAGAGCTAAGGATGTGAGCCATCTGTATGCCGTTCCTCTCAAGCTAAACGGGAATAATCTCAGTCTGATGGCATCGTCTGAAACTGAGTTGATATTAAAAGTGGAGCATATCTGAAGGAACCGGGCAAGATGGGCATGGGGGTCTTCATCCGCTAGACCATCAAACTGGACTGAATTCTGAATCATCCCTATGGTGCTGGCCTTGATTTCAAAGTTATTGGCCGGAACAGTTGGTGCTTGGACACTAAATTCTTCTCCGATGAATTGTGGCCTTTCATAGTCAGATAGAGTTCTTCTTGGCTCGGCCATAACTGTGGGCTCACTGGATTCTACCTGAACTTCTCGTTGACTTGAACCCTCGATACCTTCTCTCAAACGATGGTGAAGTGTTCTTTCTATCTCGTTATCGGGTTCAATCAAATTTGCTTGACTCGCTCGTGTCATAAGATGGGTACCGACACGGGTTGAGGAGTCACGACGTTAGCTAACAACAAGAAATACAAACAAGCAACAATAGAATACAAAGCTGGAATAATTACAAAATCTCAACAACCAAAAACAAGAAAACACAAAAACAAAACAAAACACACAACAAAAAGAAAGAAAAACAAAAGAAAAAGAAAAGGCTAAATCAACAAGCTTAAAGCTTTCCAAATATCCCTCGGTGAAAATCCCCGGCAACGGCGCCAAAAACTTGATCGACACAGAGTGTGAACACCCGCAAGCGCACGGGGTCGTCAAGTAATAAACCACTCGTGCATGCACGAGTGGGTCGTATTCCCAAGGGGCCCGAGGAGCTACCTTACTCACTTCTCACTTGTTGTTTAGCTCAACGATTCCATTTTTAAGAGAATAGATAAGAAAGAAAACAAATAACAACGAGAGAAATTTTTCTAAATAAATGCAACTGAATCAAAACACGGGAGATGCTCAGGGATGAAAATGGTCATGGATGAGGATCCCCAAGGGGGCTACTCAAGTGAGTAGGATAATTGAGAAATTAAGTATGTGGCTAGTTGGACCGAGAAAACCTAAACTTAGGTCAACCCGATGGTCACGGCAATTGACCCCTAACCCGGTACAAGTGTTGAATAAGGAATTTCTTCCACTCAACCTCTCACACGGTTGCAAGGAGAAAGATGGTTTCCTCAAGTTAGGGTGGAAACACTAGTTAGTTTTCAACCCTAGAAATGGAGGGGTACAAATACCCGATGGTCACGGCGCATTTATACAATAATCCCTTCCAAGTTTGGTAGAGTCTAGCACTAAGGCAATGGTCATGCTACAAAGTACTACCAAGAATTTGATACATCAATTAAGCACATGTACCAAAACAATCAAGAATACCAAACAAGGATCACAACAAGCCAATCATACAATAAATAGCTCAAATAATCCAAAACATCACAAGTTTTGCCCCCAAGGTTCACCTACATCCGGTGATCTTGGGGTTTAGTTGTTCATGTTCAACAAATCCACCACATAAACCATGCAAATAACTAAAATAAACATGAGGAACACTCCCTCAAATGGTGAAGGTGGAATGCCGCTTGAATACCCGGAGAAAACCTTCCGAAGACGCCACTCGAAGGGGTGGCTTCCCGTTGTCTTCAACCTCCAAAGAATGAAGCTTTTTGAAGTAGATCCTCCTAGATCTTGTTCTCCTCACCTAAGAAAACCCGAATTTCCTCTCCTTTTGCCCTCTAAAATGGTGTGGAAATGATGTCCAAACCCTAGCCTTCTTTCTCCCCAAAAGCTCCCTCCAAGAAGAGCAAAAGTTCCTTTCAAAATGCCCTAGATCACCCTTAAAACCCAAAATCCCGATGGGTAAACGGGTCAGCATACAGCCGGTATGCTGACCCCTCGGGATTTCTACTTTTCTGCAGAGAAGTCCGCGATGAGCTACAGTAACTGTTACAGTGAATGCTGCAGTACCGTGCTACAGTATCCCCGTCTCGAAAACGCTGTTTTGGTGTCGAATTCGCTCCCCATCTTGTCGTCGAGTCCCCAGGGCTTTTGGCTGGCCTGAAATACAAAAATAAAGCAATTTAGACCTAAAAGGGCATAGATTGAACAATAAGATGTGAAAATAATACACAAAAGATACATGTAAAATACGAACACATCTTATTGGCATTCCATCTCTGCTAGCTCTAGAACATGGAAGGCATCCCAACTCATAAACCCTGCTCATCGAGTTATCCATGCTCTTCTGACTAGGAGTATTGGGGGCAGAGTTGACTCTACTGGGGTAGTGACGCGCCACGATCTGAGTATACTTTATAGCATCATTGAGCGTCAGCCTATCCATATGGGACACTTGATAGCAGAGACCCTTTCCCATCAGGGTAAGTTTGTTCGTTTGGGCGCTATCTTCGCTGGACCCTATATCACTCGACTTATCCAGGGCATGGGACTTATTGAGCACACTAGAGGCATAACAGTGGTAGGATCTATTGCTCCCTTAGGGATACAAACACTCGTCTCCATTGGGATCGTTGAGAAGCGGGGAAGCATTTATCGCCTTGCCCAGAGGCAAGGATCACACTCACAAGACCCAGGCACCTCACATGACACTGAGACTGAGTCAGAGCCTGACCAAGATGCTGGGGAGCTTTTCCCTACTAAGCTCTTTTGTTATTTATGTTGGAGCTCTCTTTTCCTTACTTTATTTCTTTTTCCTCTTGAAAAACTTTGAATGATGATAAGCTCCTTGTTCTTTTCAGGGTTTTTAATTTTGGGAGCTTTACTTGTGTCGCCCTCCTTAGGTGATATACTCATGATCCAAGTGGAACAACTAAGAATCACACCAAGGAATCAGGGAAGTTTCTTCACCCCCATTCTTTGCTTATCATTTTCATCCTTCACATTATTCTGCTGATTTAGGTACATTGAGGACAATGTACAACTTTAGGTGTGGGGATGGTTATTTACTTGGAGTATTTTGTATTTGTGCATGTTTGTCACCTATGATGACTATGATTGTATTGTTAAAGAACTTCCTAGCTTGGTAAGATGATAGTCGTGAGCTGTACAGTGCCTGTACTTTAATGTAGCCCTGTTTCATCTTTAGTGCACCTGTATACATGCTCACGATCACTTTCACCTTGTACACTCTAACTAACCCATCTTAATGGCTTTGGCATTAATTTGTTAAATTCTTTCTTCAATGCACTTTTAAAAGCTTTTAAGTTCCTTTGTTGTTTTCTCCAACCTTCAGTGAAGTTTTTAGCAGGTAGTTTATCAGGGTTGTGAAAAAAAAAAGGGGTCTATGCCAGTATTCCTCTGCTTTTTAAGCATGAATGCGTATATGTAGACTGTAATCGATTAAGAGGGTGGCTCTTGTGCCTGGCCAGCATGTGCATCCATCTGAAAGATTTTTGTGCAGTCTATGTTAGGCGGACCCAGAATAGAAAGAATTTGTGTATATTTGTGTGTGAAAGAAATAAAGTTTCCCTTGTGATCCCTATAACCTGTTTTATGGTCACTTAAGAGTTGGAGTTGTATTTAGGAACCAAAGGACTTTAATTGAAGATTGAGGAGGTCTTTAGCACTCTAATGCCATCTTCATTATGTGTGGGGTGAATGGTCATCCAAGGTAATCTGGGGTGTGGAGGTCAAGGTGGGAGTTAACACACACACACACATAGGGCACTGTGGATGAACCAGAGCTATTATCACCTCATTATTCATTGAACAACTCACTTCTTGATTCCTGTCCATTTGTGCTTGTGGAGTTCTTTAATTTTAAGCCTGAGGTCGTATTTTTAGCCGTTTATCTTCTTTCCCTTGTTCTTCATGTTTGTTTGCTTGGGGACAAGCAAACGCTTAGGTGTCGGGATGTTTGATAAACGTCTAAAAGTACGTATTTTACATGTATGTGTTGTATTTTATTTTTACATTTTATTGTTAAATCTATGCCCTTTTAGGTCTAAATTGCTTTATCTTTGTATTTCAGGCTAGCCAGAAGCTCTGGGGACTCGACGATGAGATGGGGAGCAAATTCGACACCAAAACAGCGTTTTCGAGACAGCATACTGTAGAAGAGTACTGTAGCATTCACTGTAGTAGTACTGTAGCTCATCGCGGACTTCTCGGCAGAAAGGTAGAAATCCCGAGGGGTCAGCATACCGGCTGTATACTGACCCGTTTACCCATCGGGATTTGGGGTTTTAAGGGCGATCTAGGGCATTTATTCGGGGGACTTTTGCATCATCTTGGAGAGAGTTTTGGGGGAGAAAGGAGGCTAGGGTTTGGACATCACTTCCACACCATTTAGGAGGGCAAAAGGAGAGGAAATCCGAGTTTTCTTAGGTGGGGAGAGCAAGATCTTGGAGGATCCACTTCAAGGATTTCATTGTTTGGAGGTTGAAGACAACGGGAAGCCACCCCTTCGAGTGGCGTCTTCGGAAGGTTTTCTCCGGGGATTCAAGCGTCATTCGGCCTTCACCATTTGAGGGAGTGTTCCTCATGTTTATTTTAGTTATTTGCATGGTTTTTTTGGTGGATTTGTTGAACATGAACAACTAAACCCCAAGGTCACCGGATGTAGGTGAACCTTGGGGGCAAAACTTGTGATGTTTTGGATTATTTGAGTTATCTATTGTATGATTGGCTTGTTGTGATCCTTGTTTGGTATTCTTAATCGTTTTGTTACATGTGCTTAATTGTTGTATCAAATTCTTGGTAGCACTTTCTAGCATAACCATTGCCTTAGTGCTAGACTCCACCAAACTTGGAAGGGATTATTGTATAAATACGCCATGACCATCGGGTATTTGTACCCCTCCATTTCTTGGGTTGAAAACTAACTAGTGTTTCCACCCTAACTTGAGGAAACCATCATTCGCCGTGCAACCGTGTGAGAGGTTGAGTGGAAGAAACTCCTTATTTAACACTTGATCTTAATTTCTAGCCACATTCTTAATTTCTCAATTATCCTACTCACTTGAATAGCCCCCTTGGGGATCCTCATCCATGACCGTTTTCCATCCCTGAGCATCTCCCATGTTTTACTTTAGTCGCATTTATTTAGATAATTTCTCTTGTAGTTTGTTTCTTTTCTTTCCTTTCTTTTCTCTTGAAAGTGAATCGGTGAGCTAAACAACACGTAAGAAGTGAGTAAAGTAGATCCTCGGGCCCCTTGGGAATACGACCCACTCGTGCATGCACGAGTGGTTTATTACTTGACGAACCCGTGCGCTTGCGGGTGTTCACACTTTCCGTCGATCAGAGGCATTTCATCTCGACGAGATATGTTACCTGTCCTCTGACAGCGATCACAAGTTCGAACATGGTATTGAGCATCCTGAAACAGTGTTGGCCAATAAAACCCAGCGTCCAACACTTTTCTCGCGGTGCGGTTGGCGTTATAGTGACCTCCAGTGGGTTCCTCATGACAATGCTTAATAATCTCCTGGCCTTCAGCTTGGCCTACACAACGGCGAACTACTTGATCTGCACATCCCCGAAATAAATAAGGGTCTTCCCACATGTGGTGTTTGAGGTCTGTGAAAAATTTCTTTTGTTGTTGGGTTGTGAACCCTTTCGGGATAATACCCGCAGCTAGGTAATTGGCAATATCTGCAAACCACGGGATGTCCTCGCCTTGTGTCAATTGAATACGGTACAGTTGTTCCTCGGGGAACGCATCATTAATCTCTCCCTCTTGAGTCGTGCATGTACTTCTTTCCAACCGAGAGAGATGGTCTGCAGCCCGATTTTCAGCCCCTCTCTTATCCTTGATCTCCAAGTCGAACTCTTGTAACAGAAGTACCCAACGAATTAATCTCGGCTTCGCGTCCGTCTTGCTCATGAGATATCGAAGGGCTGAATGATCAGTAAACACAATGACCTTCGAGAGCACTAAATATGACAGAAACTTGTCCACCGCGAATAAGACTGCAAGGAGCTCCTTTTCAGTGGTTGTGTAGTTCAACTGAGCGCTGGTAAGTGTCTTGCTCGCATAGTAGATAGGATGAAAATGGTTGTTCTTACGCTGCCCTAATACTGCCCCCACTGCATAATCACTTGCATCCCACATTAGCTCAAAGGGTTCATTCCAATCGGGTGTAATCATGATAGGGGCTCTAATCAACAATGTCTTCAGGACCGTGAAGGCTGCAAGGCATTCAGTCGTGAAATCGAATGGGGTGTCCTTCTCTAGGAGTTTAGTCAAGGGCTTTGAGGTCTTTGCTGTGGAAGTTCGACCTTTTTCGCTTCTCTTGTGCTTTGTTTCTTGTGTAGAAGTTGTGTGTTTAAGTTTTTGTCGAGTTTTATTTTTGTTGGGATCTTAGTTAAGGTCTTTTTGAGAGGTTAAAAGATGGGGGAAAAGTGTTTTAAAAGGCGCTTAGTGTGCCCGCAAGGAGCCAAAAAAGAGGCCTTGCGGCCTCCCATGCGCCCGCATGGGAGCCCGCAAGGACCCCCGGCCAAAAGTGCATGCGGACTCCCATGCGGGCGCATGGGAGGCCGCATGGCTTCCTGGTTGAGGCCTCGCGGCCTCCCTTGCGCCCGCAAGGCAGCCCGCGAGCCCTCCCGCGCTTTGGGTCTATAAATACCCGTTTTCAAACTCAAAGGGCCTTTATAAGACCCCATTTCCCTCTCTTTTTCTCCCCATCTTGAATCCTCATTCTCCCCTCCATTAGATCTTCATTCTTGAGCTCCAAGAAAGGAGAAAGGTGTTGATCTTCCCCTCTTCTCCATTGGTGGTGATTCTCCTCTAGTTCTAGCAAAGTTTGAGGTGGGTTTTATTCTCTTCTTCAACTCCTTGTTCTTTTATTCAATTCTCTTTAGATCCATGTAGAATTAGTGTGGATTTAGTATGGATATAATATTTAATGGGAATTTAGCCATGGATCTTATGTTTGAATGGTATAGGAGCCTTGATTTCATGTTTTGGTGAAGAATGAAGGAGATCCTTCATATCTAAACCTTTGATTCTTTTAGATCCGAACCCAATTAGGATATTCTTGATTTTATTTTGATTTTGAGGGTTTAAGGATTCTATTATTGTTAATTCTTGAATCTAGAACACTTAGTAAACCCTAGAAGCCTTGAGATCTAATTTTGGATCATTCTTTCCTCTCTTGTTTATTGTTTGGGTTATGTGATTGATTCTTGTTTTTCTTGGATGGTTAATGGCTTCAAGAAGGTGGATCTAAAGGCAAGGGTAAAGATCAAGTAGGCGAGTGATCCAAGTTTTCGATCTCGCCAAGTTTGTGAGTGGGAATTGTTTAATTAAAGAGCTATGATCATGCTTGTTTAATGATGCATGCCTTGATCCTTTTAATTCTTGATTTCAATGGATTCTTGAAGTGTTTCTTGAAAACTGAAATTATGATGCTATATGATCCTTTTAATTCTTGATTTCATCTTAATGGACTCATGAGATGATTTCCTTGAGATCTAGAAATCTTGATGTTTATGATCTTGCTTAACTATTGATTCTATTACAAAAGACTCATGAGATGATTTCCTTGAGATCTAGAAACCTTGATGTTTATGATCTTTCTTAACTATTGATTCTATTACAAAAGACTCATGAGATGATTTCCTTGAGATCTAGAAACCTTGATGTTTATGATCTTGCTTAACTATTGATTCTATTACAAAAGACTCATGAGATGATTTCCTTGAGATCTAGAAACCATGATATTTGTGATTTTGCTTAACTATTGATTCTATTACAAAAGGCTCATGAGATGATTTCCTTGAGGCCTAGAAACCATGATAGTTTATAATCTTGTTAAATTCTTGATTATTTATATTTGATGAGGATTGGATAATCCTATGGTTTGAACTACATGTTTTCAAGATTTGTGAATTTGAGAATTCGATGTTCTTGTTATTTTGACCGAATAAGGGTCTATGTAAACCAAATTGAGATTCTCCACGATGTTATCGTATTTGAAATGTGTTTTCAAAGAATACTCTTGTGTCGATATTCTTGATGAAAATGACATTATTGTCGATGCTTTCGCAAAAGGATTTACTCTTGGATTTAGAGTTGTATTTTATGCGAATTTGTGATCTCTTGATGAGATATATGATTTTATAATGATACGTTTATGATGAGCCTACGGGCGAAGTATTTGTGATCTTTTGATGAGATTATGATATTATATCGATGTCTTCATATTATTATCATGATGCGTTCATGATGAGCCTACGGGCGGGATGGATATCCCAAATGTTTCGATGGTGACATTGGGGAGGATCCCCGTCTTCTGCAGAAGCGAGTCTCCACGGACCGACCTAATTGGGGTGGCGTGGAGTTCTCGGCTGACGAGCCCTTTACAGGAGGCGCGGAGAGAACCTGAAGGTGCTGTGTTGGGATCCCGGAGTCACCACACGGGATACTCAACGGCCAACGCCAAGATACGCGCATCTTTGTGGCTCCTGACCTAGCTACGGCCATGGTTAGTGATGGAGAGTTTTCATAGGCTATTGATGATGCTATCGATAAAGGATTTCTGCATGCGTTGCACTATAAATTCTTGATTCGATGGGTTTGAGCTTTTAACGAGTTTCCATAACTTGAAGTTTTAAATCTTGAATCTTTACAAAAGAATTTCAGTGTTTTATTGATGCCTTTCTTTGAGAAAGTTGGAAAGCTTGTTATATTGAAATGTGTATTTAAAGCATTTTGTAAGTTGTGGTTGTTAAAGATTTACATATGTTTTCGGCATACCATTCTTTACACCTGTATGAGTTATAGCTCCATGTTCAACCCCTCACTGAGTAACTTAGTTACTCACCCATCCTTCTTCTCTCCTTTACAGGTGTTAGCACGGCAGCAGGGCGTGAGACGTGATAGTGCTTGGCATCTATTCTTGCATTTACCATTGAGTAGTGTATGATTCATAAACATTGTCGTCATGCATAAGATGGATCCATTAGGACCTATGTTTTCGTATTTCCATTTGATCTTGTATAATCTTGATTGGTTAAGACAGGACCTTAGGTTGTATGAGTTTACACCCAGTGTTTGGGGAAAAACTATGATTGTGTCCATGATCATTGATGTTGTGATTTCCAAGGATATATGTACATATATGTGTGAGTCTGTTGATCTTGTACATGGTTGTGATTGAATACCTTAGATTTAGAGTATTATTGTGGTAATGTTAATATTGTACAGGTAACAGGCTAGCCTTACGGCGACCTGGGGTTGAGGCAGGTGTTGACCTCCCCTGGGTTGTCGTGGCGGTAGTGCCATGGACCGGGAGCCGAGGGTCGGGGCGTGACATTTGCAAAGTCTTTTATAAACCTTCTGTAAAAACCCGCGTGGCCAAGAAAACTTCTTATCGCCCGCACTGAGCTCAGTGGAGGAAGCCTCTCAATGGTGGAAATTCTTGCTTTGTCAACTTCGATCCCGTGTCTTGAGACTTTATGCCCCAGCACGATCCCTTCCCTGACCATGAAATGGCATTTCTCCCAACTCAAGACTAGGTTGGTTTCTTCACACCGCGTTAACACTTGCTCGAGGTTCTTTAAGCATAAGCCAAACGAGTTTCCATACACGGAAAAATCATCCATGAAAACCTTCATGGTGTCCTCAATCATGTCTTCAAATATGGCAAGCATGCACCTTTAGAATGTGGCTGAGGCGTTGCAAAGGCCGAAGGGCATGCGGCGATAAGCGAATGTACCGTAGGGGCAAGTGAAGGTGGTTTTTTCTTGATCTTCCGGTGCAATAGGGATCTGAAAGTATCCGGAAAAACCATCCAAGAAGCAGTAGTACTCGTGGCCGGCCAACCGCTCAAGCATCTGATCAATGAATGGCAACGGGAAGTGATCCTTTCGGGTAGAGTCATTGAGCTTGCGGTAGTCGATACACACTCGCCACCCAGTTACTGTTCTAGTGGAAATAAGCTCATTATTCTCGTTAGTTACCACTGTAATACCTCCCTTCTTTGGTACTACCTGGACCGGACTCACTCATGCGCTGTCAGAAATAGGGTAAATGATGCCGGCATCCAACAACTTGACCACCTCCTCTTTTACCACCTCCGCCATGTTGGGATTCATTCTTCTTTGCGGAAGTGCGGACGGCTTATCACTATCTTCCATCAGAATTTTGTGAGTGCAGAATGATGGACTGATACCCTTGATGTCCGAAATTTTCCAAGCGATCGCTTGCTTGTGTCTTCCCAACAAGCTTAGAAGTTCTTTCTTCTGTTCTCCGAAAGGTCGGAGGTGATGATGACCGGTAATGATGAATTCTCTCCTAAAAATGCATACTCCAGGTGCGGTGGTAATTCCTTGAGTTCTATCTTCGGTGGGTCATCCACAGATGGCTTAAGCCGGCTCTTACCCTCACAATCTATCTTCTCGAATTCGACAACCGCAGGTGTGGAAGTTCGATCTTTTTCGCTTCTCTTGTGCTTTGTTTCTTGTGTAGAAGTTGTGTGTTTAAATTTTTGTCGAGTTTTTTTTTTGTTGGGATCTTAGTTAAGGTCTTTTTGAGAGGTTAAAAGATGGGGGAAAAGTGTTTTAAAAGGCTTTAGCAAGGAAGGGACCTTGCGGGCACTTAGTGTGCCCGCAAGGAGCCAAAGAAGAGGCCTTGCGGCCTCCCATGCGCCCGCATGGGAGCCCGCAAAGACCCCGGCCAGAAATGCTTGCGGGCTCCCATGCGGGCGCATGGGAGGCCGCAAGGCTTTCTGGAAAGGGCCTCGCGGCCTCCCTTGCGCCCGCAAGGGAGCCCGCGAGCCCTCCCGCACTTTGGGTCTATAAATACCCGTTTTCAAACTTAAATGGCCTTTATAAGACCTCATTTCCCTCTCTTTTTCTCCCCATCTTGAACCCTCATTCTCCCCTCCATTAGATCTCCATTCTTGAGCTCCAAGAAAGGAGAAAGGTGTTGATCTTCCCCTCTTCTCCATTGGTGGTGAATCTCCTCTAGTTCTAGCAAGAATTGAGGTGGGTTTTATTCTCTTCTTCAACTCCTTGTTCTTTTATTCATTTCTTTTTAGATCCATGGAGAATTAGTGTGGATTTAGCATGGATCTATTATTTAATTGGGATTTAGCCATAGATCTAATGTTTGAATGGTATAGGAGCCTTGATTTCATGTTTTGGTAAAGAATGGAGGAGATCCTTGATCTCTAAACCTTTGATTCTTGTAGATCCGAACCCAATTAGGATGTTCTTGATTTCATTTTGATTTTGAGGGTTTAAGGATTCTATTATTGTTAATTCTTGAATCAAGAGCACATAGTAAACCCTAGAAGCCTTGAGATCTAATTTTGGAGCATTCTTTCCTCTCTTATTGATTGGATAAGGTTGTGATTGATTCTTGTTTTTTCTTGGATGGTTAATGGCTTCAAGAAGGTGGATCTAAAGGCAAGGGTAAAGATCAAGTGGGCGAGTGATCCAAGTGTTCGATCTCGCCAAGTTTGTGAGTGGGAATTGTTTAAATTAAAGAGCTATGATCATGCTTGTTTAATAATGCATGCCTTGAAATGAGAAATTCTTGATTTCAATGGATTCTTGAAGTGTTTCTTGAAAACTGAAATTATGATACTATATGATCCTTTTTAATTCTTGATTTCATTACAAAAGGCTCATGAGATGATTTCCTTGAGATCAAGAAATCTTGATGTTTATGATCTTGCTTAACTATTGATTCTATTACAAAAGACTCATGAGATGATTTCCTTGAGATCTAGAAATCTTGATGTTTATGATCTTGCTTAACTATTGATTCTATTACAAAAGACTCATGAGATGATTTCCTTGAGATCTAGAAATCTTGATGTTTATGATCTTGCTTAACTATTGATTCTATTACAAAAGACTCATGAGATGATTTCCTTGAGATCTAGAAACCTTGATGTTTATGATCTTGCTTAACTATTGATTCTATTACAAAAGACTCATGAGATGATTTCCTTGAGATCTAGAAACCATGATATTTGTGATTTTGCTTAACTATTGATTCTATTACAAAGGCTCATGAGATGATTTCCTTGAGGCCTAGAAACCATGATAGTTTATGATCTTGTTAAATTCTTGATTATTTATATTTGATAAGGATTGGATAATCCTATGGTTTGAACTACATGTTTTCAAGATTTGTGAACTTGAGAATTCGATATTCTTGTTATTTTGACCAAATAAGGGTCTATGTAAACCAAATTGAGATTCTCCACGATGTTATCGTATTTGAAATGAGTTTTCAAAGGATACTCTTGTGTTGATATTCTTGATGAAAATGACATTATTGTCGATGCTTTCGCAAAAGGATTTACTCTTCGATTAAGAGTTGTATTTTATGCGAATTTGTGATCTCTTGTTGAGATATGTGATTTTAAAATGATACATTTATGATTAGCCTATGGGCAAACTATTTGTGATCTCTTGAAGAGATATATGATTTTATAACGATACGTTTATGATGAGCCTACGGGCAAACTATTTGTGATCTCTTGATGAGATATATGATGTGTTCATGATGAGCCTACGGGCGGGATAGGATATCCCAAATGTTTCGATGGTGACATTGGGGAGGATCCCCGTCTTCTGCAGAAGCGAGTCTCCACGGACCGACCAATGGGGTGGCGTGGAGTTCTCGGTTGATGAGCCCTTTACAGGAGGCGCGGAGTGAACCTGAAGGTGCTTGTGTTGGGTACCCGGAGTCACCACACGGGATACTCAACGGCCAACGCCAAGATACGTGCATCTTGGTGGCTCTTGACCTAACCACGGCCATGGTTAGTGATGGAGGGTTTTTCATAGGCTATTGTTGACGCTATCGATAAAGGATTTCTGCATGCGTTGCACTATAAATTCTTAATTCGATGGGTTTGATCTTTTGATCTTTTGACGAGTATTCTTAACTTGAATTTTCAGTATTGAATCTCTTTACAAAAGATTTTCAAAGACTTATTGATGCCTTTCTTTGAGAAAGTTAGAAAGCTTGTTATATTGAAATGTGTATTTAAAGCATTTTGTAAGGTGTGATTGTTAAAGATTTACATATGTTTTCGGCATACCATTCTTTACACTTGTATGAGTTATAGCCCCATGTTCAACCCCTCACCGAGTAACTTAGTTACTCACCCATTCTTCTTCTCCCCTTTTCAGGTGTTAGCACGGCAGCGGGCGTAAGAAGTGATAGTGCTTGGCATCCATTCTCGCATTTACCTTTGACTAGTGTATGATTCATAAACATTGCCGTTATGCATAAGATGGATCCACTAGGACCTATGTTTTCGTATTTCCATTTGATCTTGTATAATCTTGATTGGTTCGATCGAGGACCTTAGGTTGTATGAGTCTATATTCAGTGTTTGTGAAATACTATGATTGTGTCCATGATCATTGGTGATGTGATTTCCGAGGATATATGTACATATATGTGCGAGTCTGTTGATCTTGTACGGGGTTGTGATTAAATACCTTAGATTTAGAGTATTATTGTGGTAAAGTTAATATCGTACAAGTAATGTGTTAGCCTTACGGCGACCTGGGGTTGAGGCAGTGTTGACCTCCCCGGGTTGTCGTGGCGGTAGTGCCATGGACCGGGACCCGAGGGTCGGGGCGTGACATTACTTTAGTGGTATCAGAGCCCAGGTTATCATGATTGGGTCAGTATATAGTTTAATGATTGGGTCAGTATAAAGTTACATGATTGGGTCGGTATGGGATTTCATGATTGAGTCAGTAACCAGTTTAGAGTTTAGAAATGGATTTTGTCAATATAAGCTTGACTTAAAGTCAGTCTTCTGATTGGGACAAGAAGTTGATCTTCTGCTATTTACCACTGTCTTCTGATTGGGTCGGAAAGTGAGCTTTTGTTTTCTGCAACTGTTCCCTGATTGGGTCAAAACGTTGATCTTTTGATTCTTGTATCCAGTGGATCCAAATAGAGTCTGACTTATTGCATTTGATGCATATAGAAGCATTCCTAAGAATTGTCTTACGTTCCTGTCTCAGTAAAATGCCAGCACTACATTCACGCGTTCGCCAAGGGAGAGTTACTCCCTCTGCTGATGCTACACCGGCGTACTTTCTATCTTTCAGCTTGATGCTTATGTTTTGATTGATTCTGGGTCAGAACGTTCCTTTGTTAGCACTGTTTTTGCATGCCATGCCGATAGTCAGCCTTCCTTCTTAGGGTGTGAGTTGGTGATTCAAACCCCTCTTGGTGAGGAGGTAGTTCGGAGTTTGGTGTTTAGAGAATGTCCTGTGATAGTTTGTGGAGAAGTGTTGGAGGCAGATTTGATTCCTTTAGAGATGAAGGATTTTGATGCCATTCTTGGTATGGATTGGTTGGATAGGCATCATGCTTCCATTGATTGTTTCTTGAAGGAAGTAACTTTTCCTAGGTCCTCAGGACCTGCAGTAGTGTTGAAGGGGAAGAGAAGGGCTTTACCTTCATGTTTGATTTCGTCCTTGGAAGCTAGAAGATTGGTGAGTAAGGGTTGTTCTGCGTTTTTGGCTCATGTGGTGGACACAAGAGTTAAGGAGCCAGAGTTGGAGGAGATGGCTGTGGTGAGGGAGTTTCAGGATGTCTTCCCTGAGGAATTGCCGGGTTTACCCCCAGACAGAGACATGGAGTTTGTTATAGATTTGTTGCCGGGTACAGCTCCCATTTCTATACCACCTTATAGGATGGCGCCTGCGGAGTTAAAGGAGTTGAAAACTCAGTTGCAAGATCTGGTAGACAAGGGTTTTATACGACCAAGTATATCACCCTGGGGCGCACCGGTCCTTTTTGTGAAGAAGAAGGATGGATCCTTGAGGCTGTGTATTGATTATCGACAACTGAATAAGGTGACAATTAAGAACAAGTACCCATTGCCGAGGATTGATGATTTGTTTGATCAATTAAAAGGGGCAAAGGTATTCTCCAAGATTGATTTGAGGTCTGGGTATCATCAGTTGAAGATTAGGTCAGAAGATGTACCGAAGACGGCATTTCGGACACGATATGGACATTATGAGTTTTTGGTGATGCCATTTGGTCTGACTAATGCTCCTGCAGCTTTTATGGATTTGATGAATAGGGTGTTTAGGCCTTATCTGGACAAATTTGTCATTGTGTTTATTGATGATATTTTGGTGTACTCACCTTCCAATGAGGAACATGCTCACCATTTGAGGATTGTACTGCAAACTCTCCGGGAGAGGCGGTTGTTTGCTAAGTTTGCTAAGTGTGAGTTTTGGCTTTATGAAGTGGGATTTCTTGGGCATGTGGTGTCAGGAGAAGGGATCTCGGTGGATCCAAAGAAGGTGGAAGCCATTGTTGATTGGGAAAGGCCGAAGAATGTTACTGAAGTTCGAAGTTTTCTTGGTCTTGCGGGTTATTATAGGAGGTTTGTGGAAGGGTTTTCTGCGATTGCATTACCTTTGTCAAGGTTAACTCGTAAGGAAGTGAAGTTCTCTTGGAATGATGAGTGTGAGAAGAGTTTTCAGATTTTAAAGGATCGATTGACATCAGCTCCTGTGCTTACTTTGCCAGAGAATGAGAAAGAGTTTGTGGTTTTCAGTGATGCCTCTCGGCAGGGTTTAGGTTGTGTTTTGATGCAAGAAGGAAAGGTAGTTGCCTATGCTTCTAGACAGTTGAAACAACATGAGCTGAATTATCCTACTCATGATTTGGAGTTGGCTGCGGTAGTGTTTGCTTTGAAGATTTGGAGGCATTATCTTTATGGGGAAAGATGTCGGATTTTCACAGACCATAAAAGTTTGAAGTATCTTTTCACTCAGAAGGACTTGAATTTGAGGCAGAGGCGATGGTTGGAATTGATAAAAGATTATGATTTGATAATCGATTATCACCCAGGAAAGGCCAATGTGGTAGCTGATGCTTTGAGTAGGAAGTATAGTTCGGTGGCTGTTTTGAGGGTGTCCTATTTGCAAGTTTTGTCAGCAATGAAGAGCTTGAAGTTGGAACTTGAGACTGAGGATAGTAGAGCCTTAGTGGCCAGTTTTGTGGTGAGACCTTCGCTGTTGGAACGTATTAAGGAGCTTCAGAGTGTTAGTGAAGAGTTGGTGCAAGAGGTGAAGAAGTTACGGGCCGGGGAGACTAGTGAATTTAGATTGAGAGATGATGGGATCTTGGAGTTTCGAGGACGTGTTTGTGTTCCATCGGATTCTGAGCTGAGGAAAGCTGTTTTGGAGGAAGCTCATTCTTCAGCTTATGCGGTTCATCCTGGGAGTACCAAGATGTATAGAACCATTAAGGAGAGTTTTTGGTGGCCTGGAATGAAGAGGGAGATAGCAGAGTTTGTAGCTAAGTGTTTGGTGTGTCAGCAAGTTAAGCGCGTAACACCAAAGGCCATCCGGGTTCTTACAACCTCTTCCTATCCCCCGAATGGAAGTGGGATCATGTGGCTATGGATTTTGTGGTTGGTTTACCACGAACGCCTCGAGGTTGTGATGCAGTGTGGGTGATAGTGGATAGACTAACAAAGTCGGCACACTTCTTAGCAGTGCATACTAAGTACTCTTTGGAGAAATTGGCAAAGTTGTACATTGATGAGATAGTAAGGTTGCATGGGGTGCCAACTTCGATAGTTTCAGATCGAGACCCCAGATTTACTTCCCGTTTTTGGCCTAGGTTTCAGGAGGCCTTGGGTACGACTTTGAAGTTCAGTACGCTTATCATCCTCAAACAGATGGTCAGCCCGAGAGGACCATTCAGACCCTCGAGGACATGTTGAGGGCTTGTGTGATAGATTTCCAAGGGAGTTGGGAGCAACATTTGGCATTAGTGGAATTTGCCTATAATAATAGCTTCCAAGCAAGCATTGGTATGGCTCCGTATGAAGCTTTGTATGGAAGAAAGTGTAGAACTCCTCTTTGTTGGGATGAAGTGGGAGAAAGAAAACTTCAAAGTGTGGAGTTGATTGATCGAACGGTTGAGAAAGTAGCGGTGATTAGAGGTAGATTGAAAACAGCTCAAGACAGGCAAAAGAGTTATGCCGATAACCGTAGAAGATTTTTGGAGTTTCAGGTTGGGGATAGAGTATTCTTGAAGATCTCTCCTTGGAAAGGGGTAATTCGGTTTCGAGGAAGGGGAAAGTTGAATCCCCGATTTATAGGTCCATTTGTGATCCCGGAGAGGATTGGACCGGTGGCATACCGATTAGAATTACCGCCCGAGTTGGAGAAGATTCATAATGTGTTCCATGTTTCCATGTTGAAGAAGTATATCCCCGACCCTTCTCATTGTCTTGAAGCTCCGCCGGTAGAGTTAAGAGAAGATTTGAAATTTGAAGTGCAACCGGTAGAGATCCTTGATTCTCAAGTGAAAACTCTTCGGCGAAAGATTATTCCTATGGTTAAAGTGCTTTGGAGAAATGATGTGGTAGAAGAGGTAACTTGGGAACCTGAGGAAGTGATGAAGAGCAAGTATCCCCTTTTGTTTGAATCTTGAGGTATGCCAAAAATTTCGAGGCCGAAATTTCTTTAAGGGGGGTAGGTTGTGGAAGTTCGATCTTTTTCGCTTCTCTTGTGCTTTGTTTCTTGTGTAGAAGTTGTGTGTTTAAATTTTTGTCGAGTTTTTTTTTTGTTGGGATCTTAGTTAAGGTCTTTTTGAGAGGTTAAAAGATGGGGGAAAAGTGTTTTAAAAGGCTTTAGCAAGGAAGGGACCTTGCGGGCACTTAGTGTGCCCGCAAGGAGCCAAAGAAGAGGCCTTGCGGCCTCCCATGCGCCCGCATGGGAGCCCGCAAAGACCCCGGCCAGAAATGCTTGCGGGCTCCCATGCGGGCGCATGGGAGGCCGCAAGGCTTTCGGAAAGGGCCTCGCGGCCTCCCTTGCGCCCGCAAGGGAGCCCGCGAGCCCTCCCGCACTTTGGGTCTATAAATACCCGTTTTCAAACTTAAATGGCCTTTATAAGACCTCATTTCCCTCTCTTTTTCTCCCCATCTTGAACCCTCATTCTCCCCTCCATTAGATCTCCATTCTTGAGCTCCAAGAAAGGAGAAAGGTGTTGATCTTCCCCTCTTCTCCATTGGTGGTGAATCTCCTCTAGTTCTAGCAAGAATTGAGGTGGGTTTTATTCTCTTCTTCAACTCCTTGTTCTTTTATTCATTTCTTTTTAGATCCATGGAGAATTAGTGTGGATTTAGCATGGATCTATTATTTAATTGGGATTTAGCCATAGATCTAATGTTTGAATGGTATAGGAGCCTTGATTTCATGTTTTGGTAAAGAATGGAGGAGATCCTTGATCTCTAAACCTTTGATTCTTGTAGATCCGAACCCAATTAGGATGTTCTTGATTTCATTTTGATTTTGAGGGTTTAAGGATTCTATTATTGTTAATTCTTGAATCAAGAGCACATAGTAAACCCTAGAAGCCTTGAGATCTAATTTTGGAGCATTCTTTCCTCTCTTATTGATTGGATAAGGTTGTGATTGATTCTTGTTTTTTCTTGGATGGTTAATGGCTTCAAGAAGGTGGATCTAAAGGCAAGGGTAAAGATCAAGTGGGCGAGTGATCCAAGTGTTCGATCTCGCCAAGTTTGTGAGTGGGAATTGTTTAAATTAAAGAGCTATGATCATGCTTGTTTAATAATGCATGCCTTGAAATGAGAAATTCTTGATTTCAATGGATTCTTGAAGTGTTTCTTGAAAACTGAAATTATGATACTATATGATCCTTTTTAATTCTTGATTTCATTACAAAAGGCTCATGAGATGATTTCCTTGAGATCAAGAAATCTTGATGTTTATGATCTTGCTTAACTATTGATTCTATTACAAAAGACTCATGAGATGATTTCCTTGAGATCTAGAAATCTTGATGTTTATGATCTTGCTTAACTATTGATTCTATTACAAAAGACTCATGAGATGATTTCCTTGAGATCTAGAAATCTTGATGTTTATGATCTTGCTTAACTATTGATTCTATTACAAAAGACTCATGAGATGATTTCCTTGAGATCTAGAAACCTTGATGTTTATGATCTTGCTTAACTATTGATTCTATTACAAAAGACTCATGAGATGATTTCCTTGAGATCTAGAAACCATGATATTTGTGATTTTGCTTAACTATTGATTCTATTACAAAGGCTCATGAGATGATTTCCTTGAGGCCTAGAAACCATGATAGTTTATGATCTTGTTAAATTCTTGATTATTTATATTTGATAAGGATTGGATAATCCTATGGTTTGAACTACATGTTTTCAAGATTTGTGAACTTGAGAATTCGATATTCTTGTTATTTTGACCAAATAAGGGTCTATGTAAACCAAATTGAGATTCTCCACGATGTTATCGTATTTGAAATGAGTTTTCAAAGGATACTCTTGTGTTGATATTCTTGATGAAAATGACATTATTGTCGATGCTTTCGCAAAAGGATTTACTCTTCGATTAAGAGTTGTATTTTATGCGAATTTGTGATCTCTTGTTGAGATATGTGATTTTAAAATGATACATTTATGATTAGCCTATGGGCAAACTATTTGTGATCTCTTGAAGAGATATATGATTTTATAACGATACGTTTATGATGAGCCTACGGGCAAACTATTTGTGATCTCTTGATGAGATATATGATGTGTTCATGATGAGCCTACGGGCGGGATAGGATATCCCAAATGTTTCGATGGTGACATTGGGGAGGATCCCCGTCTTTCGCAGAAGCGAGTCTCCACGGACCGACCAATGGGGTGGCGTGGAGTTCTCGGTTGATGAGCCCTTTACGGGGAGGCGCGGAGTGAACCCGAAGGTGCTGTGTTGGGTACCCGGAGTCACCACACGGGATACTCAACGGCCAACGCCAAGATACGTGCATCTTGGTGGCTCTTGACCTAACCACGGCCATGGTTAGTGATGGAGGGTTTTTCATAGGCTATTGTTGACGCTATCGATAAAGGATTTCTGCATGCGTTGCACTATAAATTCTTAATTCGATGGGTTTGATCTTTTGATCTTTTGACGAGTATTCTTAACTTGAATTTTCAGTATTGAATCTCTTTACAAAAGATTTTCAAAGACTTATTGATGCCTTTCTTTGAGAAAGTTAGAAAGCTTGTTATATTGAAATGTGTATTTAAAGCATTTTGTAAGGTGTGATTGTTAAAGATTTACATATGTTTTCGGCATACCATTCTTTACACTTGTATGAGTTATAGCCCCATGTTCAACCCCTCACTGAGTAACTTAGTTACTCACCCATTCTTCTTCTCCCCTTTTCAGGTGTTAGCACGGCAGCGGGGCGTAAGAAGTGATAGTGCTTGGCATCCATTCTCGCATTTACCTTTGACTAGTGTATGATTCATAAACATTGCCGTTATGCATAAGATGGATCCACTAGGACCTATGTTTTCGTATTTCCATTTGATCTTGTATAATCTTGATTGGTTCAGTCAGGACCTTAGGTTGTATGAGTCTATATTCAGTGTTTGTGAAATACTATGATTGTGTCCATGATCATTGGTGATGTGATTTCCAGGGATATATGTACATATATGTGCGAGTCTGTTGATCTTGTACAGGGTTGTGATTAAATACCTTAGATTTAGAGTATTATTGTGGTAAAGTTAATATCGTACAAGTAACAGGTTAGCCTTACGGCGACCTGGGGTTGAGGCAGGTGTTGACCTCCCCTGGGTTGTCGTGGCGGTAGTGCCATGGACCGGGACCCGAGGGTCGGGGCGTGACAGCAGGAGTAGAGCTCTCCAAGCTAGAATCCTCTCTCACCAACCATGCTTCCTCTTCGGATTCGGATTGGGTATCCTGCGCAGGTGCGAGGTCCATTTGCTGTTCCGCAATTGTACTCCTTACAACCACTTCATACTTCCCATGGAGGGTGCTTAGAACTTCACGCCAATCTTGCTGAGGGGCGCCTTTGTTTCCCATAGGGATTACTCCTTCAAAGTTATACCCGGTAGGATTAAAATTCCAATTGCGAAGGTATTGCTGTAGGTATGCCACTGAATGTTCGTGCGCTTCTGAGCGCGCGCGTGAATCCACGTTCATGTTTTGAGTTATAATCTACTGGGTGCCTTTCATAGGAAAAGAAAAAAAAATAATCTATAAGAATAAATAAACATAAAGAGTAATGAAAGTTCAAACAGAGATGCTCTCATACGAGTTTAGAGTAAAGAAATGATAATAAAGAAAGATCGCAGCAAGGGTAAGCAACGAAAAAGAAAAGAAAACTAATCCAATTTCTAAGAGCTTTCCTAATGTTCTCGGAGTTCCCCGGCAACGGCGCCAAAAACTTGATGGTCGCCGCGCGCGTCACTAAAAAGCGGGCGCACGGCTCCCCGGCCGCAAGTGCACGGGTCGTCAAGTAATACCTCTTGTGCGGGCACAAGAGGGTCGTATTCCCTGGGGTCCCGAGATCCACTATTACTTCCTCTTCGACAATTGTTTAGCCGAATCAAAACAGAGGTTGTTGTAATAAATGAAATTTAAACTAACGATAGAAACTTTAATCAATGACAAGTTACGCACAACGACGAGAAATCAAATAGAGAAGACAAGGCTCCGGGCGAGGATTCCCCCGGGAGAAATACAAGCAATGATGCTATAAAAACAGGTAATGCATGCATGGAGTATTGTTTTGGTCCGTCTAGGCTCGGAAGTCGACTACCCCGGAACCTCCGTAGTGTAGCCCTAATCCAGTACAAGTTCCTTTATCCAAAGGATACTCACACGATGTCATTGGGACTAAGGAGCCTTGGTTGGAGTTATCTATAAGCAATTTCGCTAAGATGAACTCTACAACCTACGGGAGGCTACCGGCACCCGGAACCTCCGGTGTACCGGTACAATGAGTCCCTCTTCATACTATGTGGATCTAATGCAAGAGCGCACCTCGCACAACCAAGCACATTCGATAACATGAAATGCAGAGTTCTCATGCAAATCACTACAATTAAGCACACAATGTATGAAACCAAATTCCACACCATCCATTCATTGAATTAAAAGCATAGCATCCAATACAAGTATTCCTCCCAAGGTTCACCGGTTGCCCGGCGGCCTTGGGAGGTTTAGTTCGACATGAATAAAAAGAGAAGTTTGCACAAATAAGAATACATCAACAAGAGAACTCAAAACTCCCTCTTGACCGTGTCGACTAGAGTTGATGAAGACACTTGCCGAATCCGCGTCGCCAAGCTCTAGGATGATGATCCTCAAGTCCCACCGTCTTCTCTCCCTTGATTTCACTCCAACCCGACCTCCTTTGATGAAGCTATGAGCGTAGGGGTGTTCGGAGGCGTCGATGGCAAAAGTCCCATTAGAAAAAACCCTAACCGGGCTTAACTACCCGACCGCACATGTAATTTAATCCCCATTACCTAACCATATGGGTGACATGGCATCATGGTGAGTGGCACAGTAATGCTGACTGTGCAAATTCCGGTAGCCACGTCAGCCGAAATGATATGGTTACTCGTGAGTAACCTCCCGGAGAAACAAAATCGAAAGTTAGTAACCTTTTTGGTACAAATTGAAATATGGTAACTTTAATGAAATAAGTCTAAAACTTAGTAACCTACAAAAAATTTAACCCCCAAATCTCAGCCCTTGCCCCTCTCAATTCAAGAGCTTACTGATTATCCAATAAACCCATTGGACTTATTCGTAAATTTTTCATAAATTAATACAATAAAGTCCAAAATATCGGTATTTATGGTGGTTAAGCAAGTTTTTCTGTCTGTTTTCTTTGTTTTCCTCCGCTTCCCCTCTTTCCGTCCCATGAGGTGAGCAGAGGGAGTAGAAGAGAGAAAGAGAGTGCGCAAGGGGAAAGATGGTTATGTGGGTATTCGGATACGGTTCGCTGATCTGGAAAGCCGGCTTCCGCTACGACGGGCGTCTTGTCGGATTCATCCGAGACTACCGCCGAGTATTCTATCAGGGTCATTCCTATTTCTCCCTTTTCTTGATCACTAGTCATCGCTATTCCATTTTTGGTTGTTGTTTGTTCAATTGCTTGCAATTAGTTAAGTTGATTATGGTTTACAGGAAGCACGGATCACAGAGGGACCCCCTGATTTTCCCGGGAGAACAGTTACCTTGGAGCGTGTACCTGGCGATGTTTGCGTATGTTTAGCACTATCCCATGTTATTCATTGTTTTTGTTGCATAAGATGAGTGTAGCATTGTGCTTTTAATTTTATCATCTCAGATGTGTGAGTAATTTTCAATGTTTTGCTGGTATTATATCTAGGGTTTTAGATAGGTGATTTGAGTGGATTGGTATGGAGATTATCCTTTGATCTTTTCAGTGTTCGGAAGGAGATTATGGAAGATTAGCTTAGATGCGATGAGGAACAAATGTGCCTATTCTTTTTGGTTGGATGACTTCATCGTTTTTCTGGATTTTATTCCCCCCCCCCCACACACCAAAAAAGGTGACCATCGCATCCTATACCTCCAAACAAATGGCACAAAAAATAAATAAATAAAAGTTGTTATTATCACCTGACCACGCAATCTTCCTGCTTAGAAAAGTTTTGCTCCCCACAATGTTTTTTTCCTGCCTGTAGAAACACTTGGGGTCTCTTAGGATTCACTCTGCCACTGCTCATTGATTAGAAATAATGTAGTGCCCTTCTCATAATAACATTAGCTCTCCATCGTCTTATATGATCATGTGTGAATGCTATCTGATTTTTGTAAAAGAATTTGAAAACCTGGAATCAGTTTGTTACTCCCAGGGATCATGTAATCAAATTAAAATACTAAGTGGATTAATGGATAAATAATGTAACAGTATTAGTGCATCAAATGTTATAAGACTTAGAAGTGGTGTCAATAAGTCAATATTTGTCAATTGAAGAATATTTTTTGCTCCAAACATAATTTTTTGGGTTCTTTTTAGTAGCTTATAATTTTGGTAGATGTCCAAATTTTGTATTTAGGCTGATTTTTGTATTAGCCAACGTTGGGGGACAGGTGAAAATCAGACTAATTTAAATGGTCCTTCTTGGATATAGTCAAATTCGAAAATCCTTTAATACTTCAAAAATAAATAAATAAATAAACTAAACGAAATAACTGCTGTCATTATATAGTTGTTGTGTTATCTTGGCCAACCAACCTGTGGATTTGCTCCAATCGAACGAACTTTAGTCAAAGCCAACTTGTTAAATGAAGCCTGATTAAGACAACTCTTGGTCGAGCTTGGCTTGATCCAACTTCAACTCAGCTTGAGCAGTTACCTTTACAGATTGGGCTTTGCTAGAGTCAGCGGCATGGCTTAGGCTTTAAAAAGTAATATATAATAAATGTTAAATTATAAAAAGGAGAAAAAACTAATTTTTGTTCGTAATCATGATTTGATCTCGAGATCATCCATAGAGGAATGATTCAAACTTTCAAAGGAAGCTTGAGCTTAACTTAGCCATACAAGCTGAACACAATCTGCTTTTATGCTGCTTAATTTTTTTTGAGCCCCATGTTTCCCAAAGTGATGAAAAAAATATAAAGCTTTGACGTTTTGATTCTTACAGTTTAGGGAAAGGAACAAGTGCACTCTAGCCCGGCCTGCCTTCTAGGAAAAAGGGGAGGGGGTTGCAGGCTTCTTTTTCAATAGCATGTCACATGGTTCTTTAATATAGATCCATGGTGCCCATTTGATTTGTTTCAGCAATGAAATAGATTTGTAATTGTTTTGAGTTACATATTCTGAAAGTTGTGGTTAATTATTATTCAATGAATTATGCCCCAGAAAAGTTACATCAAATGATGTTAGACTGTTAGACTTTTTCTACTAGCTTAAATATTCATAATAATTTAATTTTTTAAATATTCTTAAGAACAAAGAAAAAATGTATGAAACAAAAATCAATACTGAAATGGTCCAAATGTTTTATTTTTGGGATGAACATAAGCTGATACCATATTTTTAAAACACATTTTATAATTTTTCTATTTGTAAAATTTTTTTGACTATTCTTATTACTGCCTTATTTGAGCTATTATTAGCAAAGCCTTCTTTTCAAGTGATTCATTTCTTTACTTTGCAGGGATTTTGATCTAGCATAATGACTCCCTGCCTATATAGTTTTTCCTGATAAACAGTGCTTAGAATAGGCAGAGATGTGACAATGCTAAAGACATTTATGGAACTCAGAATATGATACAATTTTTTTTGCACTTATCCGTCATGATGTTCTACTTGATTGTTTGTATTCTTTACCAGTTGTTCTAGTGATACTAAAACTTTTCTTGTTCCTTCCAAGAATTCAGTGGGGTGTTGCTTATAGAGTTTCAGGAGAGGAAGATGAGAAGATTGCTTTATCGGTAAGATGATCAAGCTGCAGTTCTATTTGTAGAGTTGATGCAGTACTACTATCAATATTTGAAATTTTGAACGTCTTCGATAAGGTTATTGAATTGCCAGGTCAATTCCTGTGGATAGGATTTATAATTAGAGCCATGCAAAAAAAAAAAAAAAAAATGGAAAAGAAAAGAAAAACAGGACACACACACACACATCAAAATGACCATTTGAGGTTTCAAGTCATCCAGTTTCAGTTTATGAATGGAATCAGTAACAGATAGCACATTCTTGGGGAAAAACTACTGTTTGCAAGCAAACAGTTGAAATGGTTTCTTCTCAAAAGTTCAGAGAATTTCTTTTAATTGCTTTTTAGCTGTATTTATATTGTGGATAATTGGAGGAAAGGGAAAAAGAAATGAGGAGAATTTAATATATTATAACATCGGGTTTGAAAATGTTGAAATAAGATCGATATGCAAATAAATGGGGAAAAAGTTACCCTTGAAACTTCTTATGGCTTCATATTTTTCATCAATTTCTCTTGCATTTTCCGCCATTTTCTTTCAATCCAAATGTTGCCTAAGCTTTCCTAGGTGGGTTGTATGAACTTCAAAACATTGTAAGTCCAAACTCCACATGACACATCCATTTGTTAAACCAAATTTCCTGATAATGAAATCTTTATGTATTTCGGAGCCCATGGTAAATTTCACATTGATCTGGAAATAATTTCAGACTCCATAGCAAGGAAAATACTTTTCTATTGTTTCAGCGGTTCAATTTGGTTTGTGAACATATATATGATTTTAAAACTTGATTTTCTGCTATGTCATCAATGAAATTTTATATTTCCAGGGTTATTGGTAGACTATACGTATTAATTTTATGTTTCTACCAAGGACTTTATAATCTGGTCATAAAAAGCAGAATTCATTGTCTAAAACATCAACTTTACTGCTTACTGCATGTCAGTACCTGGAAGTGAGGGAAAAGCAATATGATGTGAAGGCTTATCTTGATTTCTTCACTGTAAGTTACTTAAAATGAGCCTCTTTTGTCCTTTATTAATTTAAAATTCCTCAATCAACATTGAAAAATTTTCAGGATCCATCATCTACAAGCCCATCAGTATCTAGGGTATTAGTGTAAGTGGCAGGCTGCAGAACTTGTTATTAAGATTTTGAGTTCGTGAAGCACAGTCTGATGATAGTGTCATTTCAGATACATAGCTTCTCCGGATAAAATGATCAATGTGAATTACTTGGGTCCAGCAGCGCTTGAGGAAATAGCCAAGTAATAATGCTTAACCTTTATGTTGATTAAATAATAGCTCCATGTTTTTAATGTGTTCATGTGGACTTCTATGACATTGTGTAGACAAATCATTCATGCTGAAGGTCCGTCAGGACCTAACAGCGACTACCTTTTCCATCTTGAAGATGCACTAAGAGAACTTGGTGAGTCTAGTTCACAGTTTCGCTCATCACGGTGATTTGATGCAACTTTTGTTTTTAATCTTTGTGCCAATTTATGTAGGGTGCGAGGATTCTCATGTTATGGAACTGGCAAATACAGTTCGGAAGATTCTTTCTGATTTAAAGACTGGCTGATGAGTAGGCGAACTTTATGTCAGATGAAAGAGTAGATCGCCATTTGAAAATTTATCAAAACAGTGTATTTGGTTACTTGAGATGCTTGATGTGATTTATTTCTGACAAGAAATATGTAGTTCTTTTAATCAGTAGTTCTTATTATATCATAAATGGCTTCCAAAGCAAAAGTTGCTGGATTGCGGTCTTCTATGTGAAAACAGATAAATTTCGTCCACACGCAATGCTAGTAGTGAACATGGGCCTGTAAACCAAGCCTGACCCGTAGCTAGTTTGATCTACAGTGCAGAACTTTAGGGCCTAGTTGGCCTGGCAGACTTGGCAGGTTATGGGTTATTTTAAAGTGACCCGGACCTGGGCGACCACGGAGCTGGCGGGCTGAGCCAGCCGTTTCATGGGCTGGCCCCTTTTTTTTTAAAATATCAATTTATTGTTAAACAAAATTAAAAATATGAGTGTAATACGGTTACACTTCGTTGTGATTTATTTTTTTAAAAAACATAAACCAACTATTTCTTTTTGGAAAGGTACCAATTAAAAAACCAAATAATAAAAAATAAATTTTTTTAATAAATTTAAAGAATTTGAGACAACTCAAAAAATTCAAAATGATTTTAAAAGACACGAATTGAAAGGTTTGCACTTAATTCATATTTTTAGCACGTCAATTTGTCTTCAGCATGAGAGAAATTAAAATCTATGTAGTTCTCTTATTTTGAATCAAAGTTATCATCTACTTATATAGTCATCACCATTGAGCCTTGCCGTTTTTGCTTCAATCTTGAATTTTCGGGGGTAGTTGTTGTACTCATCATGTTATTAATGAAGAATATGAAATTATTAACTTAGGGTTTTCTATCTTTTTTTTTTCTTGTTATTGAACTTAAGTAACTTCTAATCATCTGTAAAAATTCAAAATTTCAATGTTGAGTGCAAATGATAAACAACTTGTTGTGTTGAATATATTTCCACTTATATTGAATGTCTAGTTATACCCCAGTTGAGATATAGGACAAACAAAAATATTTTTTACAATTAATAAAAATAAAATACAGTACCTGATTTTATTATCTTGCCACATTCAAAGATGTTAAGATTTATATACATGGATGTAAGTGGGGTGAGGTATGCCCATTCCCTGGTAGTTTTACTTGAAATGAAAAAAAAGTCCCTCCGAAGTTCACGTATCCATAGAAAATCCTTGATAGTTTGATTATCCACAGAAAGTCCATCTTTTTAGGATTTGTTTCCATGTGGATCCCTGCGTGGCTTAACGCCATTTATAGTCACTTCGATTGACTATTATGCCCCTCCACTCACGCACGATGGCTGCAAGTCGTTGGGGCGGTGTTTTTTCCGAGGTAGTGGATGTTATTGCATTGATTGTAGCTGGTTCTCTTCTATTCCTATATAGTCACAAGTGAAACCCTTTCCTCTTCTTGGAGACCAAAGCTACAACCTCGACCAGAAACCCCTTCAGACATCGTCGGTTTACTGAAGACCTTCCAAACCTAGAAGTCAGGACCGAAGGTAGGAAGGTAAGTTGTCGGTTCACTAGAGATCTCCCGCGGAACAATGCTTCTCTTCTACCACTTTTGATTCGGTTGTCTTTGTGGTTTAGGGTTGTGAAATCATGCACTTTAGTTTACGTTTTTACAATAATCAGGGTTGGTTCTGGTGATGAATTTCAGAATGTGCAATTTCTGTTTAGAATATGGTTTAGGGTTGTTTTCCACTCTATTGAACTATTTTCTATTTAGAATGTGCCATTTCTGTGTATTATTTTTATTAATTTCATTTAGAATGCAAGCTTTATTGGTTAAGTGATGTATTGGCCTTGGTGTATGTAACACAGACAAGCCTGGCAACCTCGTGAAAAACAGATGCTATTTGGTTTCAGTAGTGGAGATGCTAGCGGAGCTGAAACCACAGATGAATCGAAGGTAATTAGAGATAGTCAGGAGGACACCCTTTGCCCAACTCACACAAATTGAGGAACTATTATAAGAGAAGGGACTTGATGCCGTAATGCAACGATATGACCACTTCAGTCCAAAAATAAAGATCGGTGAGAGCTTGCTGAGATTTAAGCCTGAGGATGTTACCATCATTCTTGGTCTCCATTGTGAGGGGGACATCATGATGTTAAACAAAAAAGAAAACACAAGTCGGACTTTAAGGAAAAATATCAGTCCGAAACTTCTGAAAGGAATAGGGATGCCATAAGAAAAACTTTTGTAGAGATTTTTCAGAAGAAAGGGGAAGAGGAGATCTTTGTTAAGATATTGATGGTATAACTTCTGGGAACAATGTTGTTCCCAAAACACAACTTGTTCCGTACCAAACTGAATTGTTGACTATGTTGCGGACCTCCCCGCATTGGGAAGATATGCATGGGTGGAGGCCACACAGAGGTGGCTTATGGAAGATGGCCCACATACGACCACCCAGGTGCAATCAAGGTTCTGCAGGGAGAAGATAGAGACAGGCTACTGGCGGGTTGCACTATAGTCCTGAACATATGATTCTTTGGATAACTGGAACAAGGAAAAAGGTCCGTGTTCGGAGGACTCTCCGGATATTGTGTTGTAGGGAAAACAGTTTTAGAAAACAAGCTTCTCTTGGTCTATTACTGTCCTTTCTCGATGGCAAAGAGGTATTAAGGGTTTTGGATACATATTTGGATTGTATATATCATTTCTATGTATCAATTCACAATTATACATTTTCATTTAACTTACTCCGTTTCCGCTTTTTCTTGGTCCGTTTACATTTAAATGTTCTTTCCACCTTGCATATGTAGGGTTCCCATTTAATTTTTCTTTTTCTAGGAACATCTTAGCTTAGTCGTTCTAGCCATTGTTTTTTTCTTTTTCAATTTTTCTTTTTCTTTTTGCATTGTTCTCTTTTTTCTATAATCATCTTGTGAGAGTGAAATACCCAATTCTCCCTTAATTTTAGGTGGTGCATGACTCGAGGGAATCCGTCAACTTTGGTTGAAGGAGATCCTGAGATCAAGAGAAGACTCCGAAGAAGACACCGTGATCAAGAGAGTGGAACAGACTTTGAGTAGGAACAGCTTGTGGCAAGTGTTGAGGTGGAAGTTGAGAATATAGATGAAATGGCTGAATAGAAGCAGCAGCGTACTTTGTCAGATTTTGATCGGCCAATTACCCGAGGGACCCAATCCAATATAGTACATCCTCGAGTAGCTGCAAACAATTTTGATCTCAAGCTTGCGTTCATTCGAGATGATTCAACAAACCGCACATTTAATGGCCGGGCCGATGAAGATCCGAATGGCCACATCGAGAAGTTTCTTGAGGTCGTGACATGCCGAGGACTAATGGCGTGACGAGATGACGCCATCCGGCTATGCACTTTCCCATTTTCTTTGAAAGGGAAAGCCAAGTGGTGGTTCCAGTCTGATAAGTGTTTGCATGTATATAATAATTGAGATGTTTTTCTTTCACGAGCATTACTTTTCTCAGGTTTTATTGCTCATTTCATGTGTTTTCATGTTTTTCCATGAAACTAGGGTTGTGAAGAAGGTTTGGAGGAAATAAGGCAAAAATAGGTTATAAAGGTGTGGAGTGGAGTTCTCTTGTGCTATCTTAAAGGTCAAGACACAAACCCGGGTCAGACAAGAGGGTATGTGCCAACTTCTAAAAAGTTCAAGACATTTCAAAGATGTAGAAGGACATAAAGGCAGTCAAGCTCTTTTGTTCTGGTTTGTTCGAAGATTTCAAAAGCTCTCCAAGCATTTATTGACGTCAAGAAACACCACATGAGCGTGTGTCCATCCGGGTGGCCTCAGAAGAAGAAAAAAGTGAAATCGGAGGCCTATAAATGCATTTCTGCGAAGGCTAAAAATCCACATGGGTATGTGGATTTTCCACACGGCCATTGATGAGTGCATTTCATATATAGTTATTTTATCTCTTACTGTCACGCCCCGACCCTCGGGACCCGACCCATGGCACTACCGCCACGACAACCCGGGAGAGGTCAAGCACCTGCCTCAACCCCAGATCGCCGCAAGGCTTACTTGTTACCTGTACAATATTAACATCACAACAGTAATATTCTAAATCTAAGGTATTCAACCACAACCCTGTACCAGATCAATATACTCACACCAGGTATATATCTGATAAACGTCTAAAAGTACGTATTTTACATGTATGTATTGTGTATTATTTTCATATCTTATTGTTGAATCTATGCCCTTTTAGGTCTAAATTGCTTTATCTTTGTATTTCAGGCCAGCCAGAAGCCCTGGGGACTCGACGACGAGATGGGGAGCGAATTCGACACCAAAAAAGCGTTTTCGAGACGGGGATACTGTAGGACGGTACTGCAGCATTCACTGTAGCAGTTACTGTAGCTCATCGCGGACTTCTCGGCAGAAAAGTAGAAATCCCGAGGGGTCAGCATACCGGCTGTATGCTGACCCGTTTACCCATCGGGATTTGGGGTTTTAAGGGCGATCTAGGGCATTTTGAAAGGGACTTTTGCATCTTCTTGAGAGAGCTTTTGGGGGAGAAAGAAGGCTAGGGTTTGGACATCATTTCCACACCATTTTGGAGGGCAAAAGGAGAGGAAATTCGGGTTTTCTTAGGTGAGGAGAGCAAGATCTAGGAGGATCTACTTCAAAAAGCTTCATTGTTTTGAGGTTGAAGACAACGGGAAGCCACCCCTTCGAGTGGCGTCTTCGGAAGGTTTTCTCCGGGGATTCAAGCGGCATTCGACCTTCACCATTTGAGGGAGTGTTCCTCATTTTTATTTTAGTTATTTGCATGGTTTATGTGGTGGATTTGTTGAACATGAACAACTAAACCCCAAGGTCACCGGATGTAGGTGAACCTTGGGGGCGAAACTTGTGATGTTTTGGATTATTTGAGTTATCTATTCTATGATTGGCTTGTTGTGATCCTTGTTTGGTATTCTTAATTGTTTTGGTACATGTGCTTAATTGTTGTATCAAATTCTTGGTAGCACTTTGTAGCATGACCATTGCCTTAGTGCTAGACTCTACCAAACTTGGAAGGGATTATTGTATAAATACGCCGTGACCATCGGGTATTTGTACCCCTCCATTTCTAGGGTTGAAAACTAACTAGTGTTTCCACCCTAACTTGAGGAAACCATCATTCTCCTTGCAACCGTGTGAGAGGTTGAGTGGAAGAAATTCCTTATTCAACACTTGTACCGGGTTAGGGGTCAATTGCCGTGACCATCGGGTTGGCCTAAGTTTAGGTTTTCTCGGTCCAACAAGCCACATACTTAATTTTTCAATTATCCTACTCACTTGAGTAGCCCCCTTGGGGATCATCATCCATGACCATTTTCATCCCTGAGCATCTCCCGTGTTTTGATTCAGTTGCATTTATTTAGAAAACATTCTCTCGTTGTTATTTGTTTTCTTTCTTATCTATTCTCTTAACAATGGAATCGGTGAGCTAAACAACAAGTGAGAAGTGAGTAAGGTAGCTCCTCGGGCCCCTTGGGAATACGACCCACTCGTGCATGCACGAGTGGTTTATTACTTGACGACCCCGTGCGCTTGCGCGTGTTCACACTCTGTGTCGATCAATATCCCTGAGAATCTCAAAATCAATGATCATGGACACAATCATAGTCTCTCCCAAACACTGGGTGTAAACCTTATACAACGTAAGGTCCTGACTGAACCAATCATGATTATACAAGATCAAATGGAAATACGAAAACATAGGTCCTAGTGGATCCATCTTATGCATGACGACAATGTTTATGAATCATACACTACTCAAAGGTAAATGCAAGAATAGATGGCAAGCACTATCACGTCTCACGCTCTGCTGCCGTGCTAACACCTGTAAAGAAGAGAAGAAGAATGGGTGAGTAACTAAGTTACTCAGTGAGGGGTTGAACATGGAGCTATAACTCATACAAGTGTAACGAATGATATGCCGAAAACATATGTAAATCTTTAACAACCACAACTTACAAAATGCTTTAAATACACATTTCAATATGAAAAGCTTTCCAACTTTCTCAAAGAACGGCATCAATAAAACTTTGAAAATCATTTGTAAAGGGATTCAATACTGAAAATTCAAGTTAAGAATACTCGTTAAAAGACCAAAAGATCAAACCCATCGAAATAAGGATTTATAGTGCAACACATGCGGAAATCCTCTATCGATAGCATCATCAATAGCCTATGAAAACCCTCCATCACTAACCATGGCCGTGGCTAGGTCAAGAGCCACCAAGATGAGCGTATCTTGGCGTTGGCCGTTGGGAATCCCATGTGGTGACTCCGGGAACCCAACACAGCACCTTCAGGTTCTCTACGCGCCTCCTGTAAGGGCTTGTCAGCCGAGAACTCCACGCCACCTCAACTAGGTCGGTCCGTGGAGACTCGCTTCTGCAGAAGACGGGGATCCTCCCCAATGTCACCATCGAAACATTTGGGATATCCATCCCGCCCGTAGGCTCATCATGAACACATCATATATCTCATCAAGAGATCACAAATAGTTTGCCCGTAGGCTCATCATAAACGTATCATTATAAAATTATATATCTCAACAAGAGATCACAAATTCGCATAAAATACAACTCTTAATCGAAGCGTAAATCCTTTTGCGAAAGCATCGACAATAAGGTCATTTTCATCAAGAATATCAACACAAGAGTATTCTTTGAAAACTTATTTCAAATACGATAACATCGTGGAGAATCTCAATTTGGTTTACATAGACCCTTATTCGGTCAAAATAACAAGAACATCGAATTCTCGAATTCACAAATCTTGAAAACATGTAGTTCAAACCATAGGATTATCCAATCCTCATCAAATATAAATAATCAAGAATTTAACAAGATCATAAACTATCATGGTTTCTAGGCCTCAAGGAAATCATCTCATGAGCCTTTTGTAATAGAATCAATAGTTAAGCAAGATCATAAACATCAAGGTTTCTAGATCTCAAGGAAATAATCTCATGAGTCCATTAAAATGAAATCAAGAATTAAGAAGATCATATAGCATCATAATTTCAGTTTTCAAGAAACACTTCAAGAATCCATTGAAATCAAGAATTTCTCATTTCAAGGCATGCATTATTAAACAAGCATGATCATAGCTTTTTAATTAAACAATTCCCACTCACAAACTTGGCGAGATCGAATACTTGGATCACTCGCCTACTTGATCTTTACCCTTGCCTTTAGATCCACCTTCTTGAAGCCATTTACCATCCAAGAAAAACAAGAATCAATCACATAACCCAAACAATAAACAAGAGAGGAAAGAATGATCCAAAATTAGATCTCAAGGCTTCTAGGGTTTACTAAGTGTTCTAGATTCAAGAATTAACAAAAATAGAATCCTTAAACCCATAAAATCAAAATGAAATCAAGAATATCCTAATTGGGTTCGGATCTAAAAGAATCAAAGGTTTAGAGATGAATGATCTCCTTCATTCTTCACCAAAACATGAAATCAAGGCTCCTATACCATTCAAGCATAAAAATCCATGGCTAAATTCCAATTAAATATTAGATCCATACTAAATCCACACTAATTCTTCATGGATCTAAAGAGAATTGAATAAAAGAACAAGGAATTGAAGAAGAGAAGAAAACACACCTCAAACTTTGCTAGAACTATAGGAGAATCATCACCAATGGAGAAGAGGGGAAGATCAACACCTTTCTTCTTTCTTGGAGCTCAAGAATGAAGATCTAATGGAGGGGAGAATGAGGATTCAAGATGGGGAGAAAAAGAGAGGGAAATGGGGTCTTATAAAGGCCCTTTGAGTTTCAAATCGGTTTAAATAGGCCCCAAAGCGCGGGAGGGCTCGCGGGCTCCCTTGCTGGCGCAAGGGAGGCCGCGAGGCGTCAACCAGGAAGCCATGCGGCCTCCCATGCGCCCGCATGGGAGCCCGCATGGTCTTCTGGCCTGCGGTCCTTGCGGGCTCCCATGCGGGCGCATGGGAGGCCGCAAGGCCCCTATTTTGGCTCCTTGCGGGCACACTAAGTGCCCGCAAGCTCCCTTCCTTGCTTACACCTTTTAAAACACTTTTCCCCCATCTTTTAACCTCTCAAAAAGACCATAACTAAGATCCCAACAAAATAAAACTCGACAAAAACTTAAACACACAACTTCTACACAAGAAACAAAGCACAAGAGAAGCAAAAAAGGTCGAACTTCCACACTTACTCCCATGATTCTTGAGTTTATCGGCGCTAAAGGACTTAGAAGAAACTTCACCAAGCTGAACACGGCCTCAGCACGCCTGTGCATGCAAGCCGTGTAGATTGCAGGAGAATTCAGCCCAGGTCAGCACGGCTTCTGGTCACTAAGTACGGTCGTGCAACCCTCAGCACGGCCGCAACACGGGAGTGTTGGATCCCGTGCAGATTATAGGAATTTGGGTTTTCTGAGTTTTATTCGGCCGTAATCTGTACGGCTTGGAGCAAGGCCTCAACACAGCCATGCTCATATCATGAAAAGGTTAAAACCCTAGAAACTTAGGTTTGTGGGGGACTTTTGGCAGGGAAATAAACAGAGAAGAAGAGGAAAGCTTGGGAAGCCATCCTCACCATCAGAAGGGGAATGTCGTGCGAATGGTAGGCCGATTGGGAGGAGAAATCATTCCACATTAGAAACTCAGATAGCCGCAAGGATGCAAGCAAATAAGGAGCCTTCAAACTCTTTTGTATTTGTTTCTTTGGCAATTTCCTTGTTGTCTAACCCTATGAGGGGCTAAACTCTTATTGGGAGCCCCGAGGTGATGTTCTTATGCTTGTACTTTGAACTTGGATACTCTACTTGCAGTATATATGAATGTCTTTATTCTTTACATTAAATCTTGGTTGTTGGCTGCTTTGATTGCATGTTGAGTGGTTGAATGCTTTAAGTTCTTATTTTCTTATCTTAGCTTGCAAATCTTTATGATAGTTGTAAGAAGTGTGATCTCAACTTAGGGTTCAATAGCACTATGAGCATCCTTCACTTAGCACAACAAGATCCTAGAATTTAGGGTTCTGAAGACATTTCCGATAAGTATTGAGAGAGTCCAAGTTAGTTAGCATCAAGAATTCAACCCCGGGGCCCCATTTCCTCCATTGAGAAAATCCTTCCTTCCCCTTAGTGTGATTCCTTCTCTTTAATCTCCTTCAATCCAAACCAGAGTCATTTCAACCCTTCTCTAATTGGTTAGATATTAAGCGAAACGATAGTATTAGGAGATATACCAGCCCAGTGGATACGACTATCCGACCTTAGGGTACACTTTATTACTTATACGACCCGTGCACTTGCGGATACGTAAGGGGCGTATCAAGTTCTTGGCGCCATTGCGGGGGACTGGCAACTTCTAAGAATTCGGACAGTCTTAGTATTCTAATCGCTTATTTTTGCTTTGATTTTCTTTTTCTTTTATTTTTCGTTTTTCCTTGTATTCTTTTATTTTTGGTAGTGTTTATGATTTGTTCAAGCTGTTCATCGTTTTCTTTTCCTCAGGCTTAACAGTGCATATCTCATTTTCTCTTTTTGTTTGTGTGCAGGCTTAGTGTATTACCAGAGGGAATTCTTCCCAGCTAGCACCCCCTGATCCTGGCATCGAAAGGACATTCCATAGGAGACAGAGGCAGGTCAATTTAAGGGAGACCGGGTAAGTTGAAGTAAGCATAGAAGTGGAACAAGAAGAATGCATGGCTGGAAATCAGAGGAGTATCTCAGATTATGCACGCCCTAATTTGGAGGGATCTGGATCAAGTATTGTTCGGCCCCCTATTACAGCGAACAATTTCGAGCTGAAGCCCAATTTTATCCAGATGGTGTAGCAGATGTGCCAGTTCGATGGTTTCCAGGAAGATGACCCATATGCGCATCTTGCAAGTTTTCTGGAAATTTGCGACACATTCAAGGCGAATAATGTGACCGATGACGCGGTTCGCCTCCGACTGTTCCCGTTTTCAGTGTGAGGAAGGGCCGAGCAGTGGCTATGTTCCTTGCTGGCGGGATCTATCACAAATTGGGCACAGCTGGCCGAAAAATTCTTGACTCGATACTTCCCACCGCCCAAGATCACCAAACTCAGAAGCGATATCTCCTCATTTCAACAGTCAGAATCTGAAACCTTGTATGACACATGAGAAAGGTACAAGGAATTATTGAGGAAGTGTCCACAGCATGGGATCGTCGAATGGATGTAAATTCAGATCTTTTACAACAGGTTGAATGTGGCCACTAAACAGATGTTAGACGCAGCAGGAGGTTCTTTGTGCAGTAAGAGACCCGAAGAAGCACAGAACCTAATTGAAGACATTGCATCTAATGGATACCAGTGGAGCTCTGAGAGGAACAAGCCCGTGAAAACCGCCGGGCTTTATGAGGTTGATGTGCTCACCACATTCGTGACACAGGTCGAAGCCATCTCTAAAAGTTTGGACACAATGCAAGTCCAATCTTCATCGGAAGGTGTGAGTACTGATAGTTGGGCAAGCCAAGCCATGCCAGTTGTTCATCAGAGGGGGTTAGTGCGACCGAACAGATGGACTCTATTGGACAAAATCAGCGGTACACTAACAACCTCTACAGCAGCACCTACAACCCGTGGTAGAGGAACCACCCAAAGTTTTCTTGGAGAGAGCAGAACCAAGGGCAGCAGCGCCCTCAGCAACAGCAACAGTAACAGCAACAGACACAGCCTCAATTTTCGAGGCCCTCACCACCAGAACAGAAGGAACCTTCTCTTGAGGCCCTACTTGTTCAGTACATACACTCCAATGATGCCCAAATCACAGGGCATGAAGAGATCATGAGGAACCAACAAGCATCACTACAGAATCTTGCGCGCTAGGTTGCGCAAAGAGCGAAGACGCTCGCTGAACAACCCCCGGGAGTTTCTCAAGGCAGTTACTCTAAGAAGTGGGAAGGAATTAGAGTCCCCACCTCCTCAAGTATAACACGATACCTAAAGTGAATCAGAGGTGGAAGTCTTAGAGAAAGATTCAGGATCAGCTTCAAGATCAAAACTGAAGGGTAAAGGGAAAGATCCTGTGGTAGAATACAGACCCACATTGTCTTATATTGAGAAGCTCAAGAAAGACCAACAAGTGGCGCAGTTCAAGAAGTTCCTTGAGATGTTCAAGACCTTGCACATTAATGTCCTGTTCGTAGAAGCTCTTTCACAAATGCCCAAGTATGCCAAATTCCCTAAGGAGCTATTGACTAACAAGAGAAAATTAGAAGCAGTCTCGACGGTGACATTGAGTGAAGAATGCTCCGCGATCATCTCAAACAAAATCCCCAAGATGGAGAAGGATCCAGGAGGTTTCATCATCCCATGGACAATTGGGGGAATGATGGATGAGAAAGCACTTGCTGATCTAGGGTCGAGCATTAACCTGATGCCTTATTAGATATTTCGGAAGTTAGGACTTGGAGAGCTCAAGCCGACTCAAATGACGCTCCAACTTGCCGATCGATCCACTCGCCGACCCTTAGGAATTGCGGAAGATGTTTAGGTGAAGGTGGATAAGTTCATATTCCCGGTGGATTTTGTTATCTTAGACTTGGATGATCGGGCTTAGGTACCTCTGATTTTAGGGTGACCATTCCTCGCTACTTCACAAGCAATAATTGATGTGAAGGATGGTCGATTGTCTCTTCGAGTTGGGGATGATGAAGTGGTGTTCAGACTAAAGGATGCGATAAGACACTCCATGGCATTTGATGATTCTTGCTATTTTTTAGATACTAATGATGATATTATTGGTGATTGTGTGCAGGAGGCTCTATGGAAGGATGACCTCACGGACTTGTTAAGGGAGGAACCTCCAGATGACGATCCCATAGCAAGGGTGACACACCCTTGCGTGTGTGTTCCGCAAGTGCACGGGTGTCGAAGTAATAAAGTACCCAAACGGGTGGGTAGTCGAATCCACAGGGAGTAGACGTAAGAACAATCACACTTTGTTAAGTAATCAAAGATAAACCAATTGTTGTTGAAAGAAAATAAAATAGGAAAGAAGTAAAAATAGAGTGCTGAAAATAAAAGTTAGGGTGTAGAAATAGATCAATAAGAAGATGGGGTACTCGGACAATGCTCCCCCTAGAATCCTTGTTTCAAGTGCAAGACTTCAAGTACTCTTACTAAATGAAGATTTCAAGAGTCGTGGAATCCGAAGATACAAGGTCCCAAATCTAAGGTCAACCTTGACTAGTCCCCTATGAGGTCCCGGCGGAGAGAAGACTCTCGACGCCTCACACCACGTAAGACTGCGCTATGCTCTAGGGATTCCAAGTGGTAAACCCTATTCCCAACTATAGATCAATCCCTTTGGTCCAGGTGAAAGATCCCTAATCACAAATAAGTCCCTGCGGAAAGGCCTCTCTCAACGCCTAACTCTCTTTGAGATCGAAGGTAATACTTGGAATAAGAAGGTAGGGAAAACCACACCGGAGGGGAAATGGGACGTGTCGCTACCTCTCAACTCACCCTCTCAACCCCCTCCAATCTTGATTAATCTAATCCTAATGGTGATGGTCACTCGTCAAAAGGATGATTGGATTAGCCCTCAACCCTAGTGTCACTCTAAGGGAGAAACAATTAAGCATACAAGATTGAAACTCAAATTCAAACTCAAATTGAATAGAAGCATTAAAGTCAATGAAACATAGGAAATCTAGGGTTTACAAGTCCAAGTACCCACTAGGGGTTTAGCTCTCCATGGAGCAATACAAGTTCATCAAAATAAATGAAGATAAGTGCAAGAAATCCATAAAGAAAACCCCCTTAAGCTTCGTGTTGATAGACTATGGGAACTTCTCCTTCTTCTTCAAAGAATCCCTTCCTCCAAGCCTAAGGCACATCTCGTCGAATCGAGTCGTCGAAGGCTCCCCCAATGGCTCTCCTTGGAAGGGAATGATGATGAAACCGGTGAAGAAGCGCCCCCAAAGTGTAGCAAGAACCTCCTGAACCCTAGCCGTCACCTCCTCCCAAAGTTAGAAGAAGATCCTCTTTTAAACGCTTCAGAACGGCTTTATAATTGGCCATCTCGAGGATCCACACGGGCGTGTGGATGAGCCACACGGCCGTGTCGAAATTCCACACGCCCATGTGGAATTTCAGCCCTGTGGAATTTTGCTTATTGGTGCCCGATTTCGCCCGTTTCTTCTCTAGAGGTCACACGGACGGACACACGCCCATGTGAAAGGTCATGTGGTATTTCTTGATGATGAAAAACCCTTGGAGAGCTTTTGAAATCTTCGAACAAATCCGAACAAGCGGGCATGACTACCTTCGTGTCCTTCTACAAGAATTGTCTTGAAGCCTTTAGAAGTTGGCACATACCCCCTCGTTTGAACCCGATTTGTGTCTTGAACTTCGTATTTGCACAAAAGAGCTCCACATGGCACCATTATGACCTAATCTTGCTTTTCTTCGCATAAACCTTCTTCACAACCCTAATTGCACGAAAGAACACAGAAACACACGAAATGAGAAATATAACCTGAAAAATGTGATGCTCATGCAGGGAAAAACATCTCAAATTATATGTACATGTAAGCACTTATCAAACTCCCCCACACTTAAGCTTTTGCTTGTCCTCAAGCAAAATTTATACAATAAAATCCACAAGTAGAGTGATAGAAGTGCTTAGCCTTAAGTTCACCAAAAAGTATGTAAGGAGAGCATTCTTAAACAAAGGAACAATTTGCAACATAGAAAGATAAAAACCAATGCTCTAGCAAAAACACGAAGCACAAAGAAAATAGAATCTGACTGCGTGTGTGTGTGTATGCTTACTCATGCCAACCCTAAGTTTACTCTTAAAGGTTCTTATTGAAAAGGGCTTATTTAAGGACAAAAAATAGGTAGTAGCTGCACACAACCTCGAAGGTAGCCATTTCCCAAGATGCCTCCTGGGCGGCTTTCACGCTTTGAGGTGGTAGCTCTTTCCACCTGGGAGTGTTAGCTTTCACACAGCCTATTAGATAGCTCTTTCTCTCCTTAGGGCATAGCTAGTATCCGACTTATGAGAGTAGCTGCATACAACATAGGTGGTAGCTCTTTCCACTCCGAAAACAAGTAAACAAATAAGGGTTTTTCTTTTTTTTTTTTTTTTTTTTTTTTTTTTTAAATAAAGAAAACTAATGTCCTTTTGGCACTGAACTAGAGTTATCAGGGTTAACATAGCAAGAAAGGTGTAAGTAATGCAATCAGACAAAAAATTTCTATGTTTTTCGAGTAAACTAGAGCATGAGTACAAACGATGTTTAAAATTCTCCTAAATTCAAGACTGCAATCCTTGTCTTTTAAGGTGAACTATCATTGGCTAGATAAGCATATGAGTGATGAGCATACATACATAGAGAACGTGTGCAACGTGAACTCCCCCCCACACTTAAGATGTACAATGCCCTCATTGTACGCATGCAAGCATACAAAAACAGAATATAAATAAAACATGAGGGCGTGGGGATTAAAAACAACACTCCCCTGATCTCCGAGTGTGGTAGTTGAATGGGGGTGTGAAGGTGGGAAGTGGAGTTGCGTAGGGTTGTGAAGCTCACACGGCCGTGTGGAAATTCCACACGGCCGTGCCTATGATCATTTCTCAAAACCAAGTTGATAAGTCTATCTGCACATCACAAAAGGGGTTCAGTGGATTTCAACAAAAGCTAAGATTAAAAGAGTACAAAAATTAAACAAACCAAACACAAACTCAACAAAGAACATGAAAAGAAAGCAGTAATAAAACTCTCAGAAGGTGTAACCTTTCTGAGTACACAAAGACTCAACACAAAAGAAAGTACAAGGGAATAAAAAGGAAGAATAAAAGACGCATCAAGCGTCGGCATCTCGTCGGTGCTTTGGGGATCTTTGGGGAGGCGTAGGGTGCTCGGGGTGTGGACGGCGAAGTGGAATCGCTTCCTCTCGCCATCAACCGGGTGGAGTGAAGTGATGCGCGTCATCATCTCCGAGTGGTACTCAGCCATGCGAGCAAGAACCTCGGTGTGGTTCGCTGCTCGAGTCACCCGCATGGCGGCGAGATCGATCCGGAGAGTCCCCCACGGCAGCCTCAAGTCCGCTTATGCGATCCCTGTCTTTGGAGGGGATACGAGTGCCGATACCGGTGGCCCCTCCTCGTCTCGCCGGGGTGTCCTCCGCCTCCATGGGTGCGGGTTGTGATGATGGCCCCGCCCGGGTCTCCTCCGAGTCTTCGTCTTCATCCTCGAGACTCCTCGGACTCATCCGGGAATGGAACAGCAAGTACGTACTGCCGGGGCGGCCCTCTTCACCATGCCCATCATACGCAAGGTATCGAGGCCAAGTGGGGAGGGAACAATAACCTTGTCAGCTCCCCGAACAAGCATCAATCAGTCCCATTCCTCGGATGAGTCGGGTGATGTAGGGACCGAGAGAAAAGAACTCCTATCCTCGCGTACTATCCCCGGTGCCTCGAAAATCAGCTACCACGTAACCCGAGTGCGGGGGCGGGCTCTGGACCATAGAATATAAATAGAGGAGGTCCAGCCGCCCCAATACGCCGCAGTCTTGTCTCCCCCCCGAGTAATAGACCTGCTCGGGATGGCATGAATGTACCTGTGGGTGGGGGCGGAGGAGCAAAGACGCCTTGGTCAACCCGGGCTCGTATCTGTATATCTCCACACGGCATCCGGCAAACCCGGCTTGGAGTGACGCGGAAAGGATAGTCGAATGGCAGCTGCGCGTACTCCTCCGTGTGGATGAAGTCTCGATCGTACGAGCCGAGGGCGACGACAAAATCTGTCGGGCTCATGCCGTGGTAGTCTTGCCCAAAGATGCGGAATCGAACTGTGTCCGGCCGGTGGTAGTCGGTGTGAGCGCGATCAAACTCGAATGTCGCGAGGACTTCGAAAGTGAGATCGCGAGTGGCTGGGTCTTTGATGCACAATAGTCGCTCCCACCCGCCCACAGCAATAAGCTCACGGACCTCATCCGCCAACTCGGCTGCACGCGCATGTTCTATTGCCTCCAAAGCTTGCAAGTCGGGAATGCGCGTCTGGCCAAACTTCAACTTCGAAAGTCGATCAAACCGTGCTTGATGTTCGGGCACGGCGAACTCGAATGGTGCGGGCGAGAGATCACGGGACTCCCAGACCTCACGAGCCTCACGAGGGCGCTTATGAGCGAGTTTCTTCGTTCTTGGGGCCATTCCTCTGCATAAGAAAGGTAAGGAAGTTAATTCAGAGCTTAAAAATAGGTTCCTAGAATTCCACACGGCCGTGTGGAATTTCCACGCGGCCGTGTGTCTCCTCTAGTTACCCAAAAACAAAGAAACAGGCAATACACACGGCCGTGTGGAATTTCCACACGGCCGTGTGTCTCCTCTGGAATTCAGAGGGGGCACCCCGATAATCCACACGGCCGTGTGGAATTTCCACACGGCCGTGTGGATCTTCGACCATGGCCAAAGCGCCATGGTGAATCCACACAACTTAATACAATCATCCACACATTTGAGCACAAGTGTTTTAAGCAATAATCTAAGTATTAAACACGAAAATAGCATGCAAAAACACAAGATTCAACATCCACACAACTAATGAAGGTTTCATGGCAAGAAGAGGGGAAGAAGGCTTACCGGAGAAGATGAGTCCAATCTAACAATGTAGTAACGAGTAAGGCCTACAAATCCCTTAAATAAGCGAGAGAATGGAAGGAGAAGAGCAACCGTGGCGACCTTTGAAGAGGAGGCGTTTGAAGGTGAAGGGTTGCTTGGTTGGGTTATAAAGAGAAAGGCCCCTTTTCATGTTTAAGTACCCCACAAGGCCGTGTGGAAATTCCACACGGCCGTGTGGATTCTCTGTATGGCATTATAAAACTCCCCGAAATTCCACACGGCCGTGTGGAATTTCCACAAGGCCGTGGGGATTCTCTGTATTGTGAAGATTTGTACTAAATAAATCCACATGGCCGTGTGGAATTTCCACACGGCCGTGGGGATTCTCTGGATGAGAAAATTCCTTCACAATTTCATCCACACGGCAATGTGGAAATTCCACATGGCCGTGTGCTTCCATTCTTCAACTCAAAAATAGTCCCAACTCTGCAGAAATTAATGAAAACACATGGAACGACTGCAGAAGTTGAAAACTAAGACGTTTACGATTTAAAATCTCGCAAAATTCACAGGAATACCACCTAACTTGCCATAAACGATGAACACATAAAAATGTACTACCAGCAATAAATCCACACACTACAAACTAAACAAAAAAAATGCAGAAATAAAACTAACTACAACACAAGCAAAGAGTTCTAAAAATTGGGTTGCCTCCCAATAAGCGCTTGTTTTACGTCACTAGCTTGACGTACCTGCCTCTCTAAACTTAAGGGAGTTGATGCAACAAAAATACCTCTGCACCTTCAGCACTAACCTCACCACCAAAATATGGCTTCAGACGATGCCCGTTTACCTTGAAAGTACCTCTATCTGGGTGAGTGATTTCAATTGCCCCCTGCGGTGATGCTTGAGTTACGGTGTATGGCCCAAACCACCTAGATTTTAACTTTCCGGGGAACAGTTTGAGTCGTGAGTTAAATAACAAAACTTCATCCCCCACCTTGAACTCTTTCGGCGTTTTGATATGCTTATCATGCCACTTGCGTATCCTTTCCTTGTAGATTCGGGCATTTTCGTATGCTCTCAGTCTCCATTCATCAAGCTCATTGATCTGGTGCTTCCGTTGTTCCCCAGCTCGAGAAAGGTCAAAATTCATTGTCTTGAGTGCCCAATAAGCTCGGTGTTCTAATTCAACAGGAAGATGACAAGATTTCCCATAGACCAGATTGTAGGGTGTAGTTCCAATAGGAGTTTTATATGCAGTCCGGTAAGCCCATAACGTGTCAACCAACCGTTACGACCAATCTTTTTTCCCATGTTCTACCGACTTGGTCAAGATCCTCTTCAGCTCCCTGTTAGTAACCTCTACTTGGCCACTTGTCTGCGGATGATAGGGGGTAGCGAGACGATGGTGCACTCCGTATCGCTTTAACACTTTTTCGAACTGACTATTACAGAAATGTGTTCCTCTATCACTAATAATGATCCTAGGTGTTCCAAATCGGGAGAAAAGCTTCTTGAGAAATTTAACTACAGTCCTCGCATCGTTTGTAGGTAATGCCTGAGCTTCCTCCCACTTCGATACATAATCCACTGCTACAAGAATATATTTGTTCCCATTGGAGCCTGGGAATGGTCCCATGAAATCAATTCCCCACACATCAAAAACCTCACATAATTGAATAGGATTTTGTGGCATCTCATCATGCCGAGAGAGGTTCCCTGTCCGTTGGCAATTGTCACAACGAAGAACATACTGATGAGCGTCCTGAAATAGTGTTGGCCAATAGAATCCTGCAGCAAGCACCTTTTCGGCTGTCCTACCAGAAGCATAGTGACCCCCGGTTGGGCCTGAATGACAGTGTGTTAAAATATTCCAGCCTTCTTCCCGAGAGACACAGCGTCGGATTACATGATCTGCACAAATCCGGAACAGAAAGGGGTCATCCCAAAAATAGTTCTTTAAGTCACTGAAAAACTTTTTCTTTTGCTGAAAAGTAAGACCCTGCTTAAGAACCTTTCCCGACAAATAGTTGGCAAAATCCGTAAACCAAGGTGTTTCCTCTTCTGCCGATCCGCCACGAATTATGTATAAGTGCTCTTCTGGGAATGAGTCGTTAATCTCCGGCTTTGATGCCTTGTAACCCTCACAACCTTCTAACCTAGAGAGGTGATCAGCAGCTACATTTTCCACGCCCCTTTTGAACTTGATTTCCATGTCAAACTCTTGTAGAAGAAGAACCCAACGGATCAACCTCGGTTTGGCATCAGACTTGCTCATGAGATAACGCAAGGCGGAATGATCTGTGAAGACAGTGACTCTGGATAAAATCAGATATGGCCTGAACTTATCAAATGCATAAACCACTGCTAGCAACTCTTTTTCTGTAGTAGTATAATTTTCTTGTGCGCTTGTGAGTGTTTTACTCGCATAATAGATGGGCTGAAAATGTTTGTTCTTCCTCTGACCTAGCACTGCCCCAATTGCATAATCACTGGCGTCGCACATGAGCTCAAAAGGAGCGTTCCAATCTGGTGTAATCAAAATTGGTGCTTGAGTCAACTTCTCCTTCAGCAGGTTAAATGCAGCTAAACATTCGTCCCCGAACTCAAAAGATGCATCTTTTTCAAGAAGTTTTGTTAAAGGTTGAGAGATTTTTGAAAAATCTTTAATGAATCGCCGATAGAAACCTGCATGCCCAAGAAAGCTGCGAATTCCCTTCACATTAGTTGGTGGGGGAAGTTTCTCGATCACCTCAATTTTCGCCCCATCCCATCTTTGGAAATTTTATGCCCTAAAACTATTCCTTCTTGGACCATGAAGTGGCATTTCTCCCAGTTCAACGCCAAATTGGTTTCTTCACATCTCTTGAGGACCCTTTCCAGATTCTGCAGACAGCTATCAAATGAGTCCCCGAACACCGAAAAATCATCCATAAATACTTCCATGATGTCTTCCAAAAGATCGTCAAATATAGCAGTCATGCATCGTTGAAAAGTGGCTGGAGCATTACACAGCCCGAAAGGCATCCTTCGGTATGCGAAAGTCCCGTAAGGACAAGTGAATGTAGTTTTTTCTTGATCCTCGGGTGCAATGGGGATCTGAAAATATCCCGACATACCGTCAAGGAAGCAGTAGAAATTATGCCCAGCTAACCTTTCCAACATCTGGTCAATGAATGGTAACGGAAAATGATCCTTTCGAGTTGCGTCATTTAGCCTTCTCGTAATCAATGCATACTCTCCACCCCGTGACTGTTCGGTTGGGATTAACTCATTACGTTCATTCTTCACTACAGTCATTCCTCCTTTCTTAGGGACCACCCGAGTAGGACTCACCCACGCCTTCGTCGGAGATCGGATAAATGATACCTGCATCCGGAAGTTTAACTACCTCGCCTTCACCACCTCCTTCATGTTTGGGTTCAAACGACGTTGAGGCTGGATCACCGACTTATAATTATCCTCCATCAATATTTTATGAGTGCGAGAATGACGGATTTATACCTTTAATATCAGAAATTTTCCAAGCAATGGCAGTCTTATGCTTCTTCAACATATTCACTAATTTATCCTTTTGAGACACGGATAATCTCGAAGATATAATGACCGGGAGTTTTGATCCTTCACCTAAGAATGCATATTCCAAGTGTTCGGTAGTGTTTTAAGCTCCGGATCAGGTGGGTCTTCAATGGATGGTTGTAACCTTTTCCCCTTCGTCTATCAATTTCCTCAAAATGTTCGGATTCTTCTTCGAGATTTCCTCTAAGCTCCCTTCTTGGATGTGTGTGCCTTGTTGGGTTTTGAGATTTTCTATGTCTCCCACCCCACTTTCTTTGTAGGTTTCATTGGTGAAGCCCAAAGAGAAAATTTCTTGCTCTTCGCCCTTATTAGAAGAATCAAATCGATTAAGGGCCTCTTCTAAACTTTCCTCTACTTCTCCCTTTATACAACCCCGTGTTGCTTCTTCAAATTGAGTGAGTACTCTGAATAAATCACAATCTTGTCCCTCAGTAACTCTATCTATATCTAGGTTAACCTTTCTCACACAATAGTTTGTTTCAGCTGAATTTCGTAAGTAACTATGTGGAGATGATTCCTTGGTGAACCAATTCATTTTCTGCTCAACGTCTCTCACCATTCCGGTTATCTTCTCAAACAGTTCTGCTTCGTCGATCATGATTCCTACAGGATTGAATAAGAGCAACAACCTTAGAATAGCGGAGAATGAAGAAAATTGATTATGTATAAGGAAATAAAGATTAGAATAATGGAAGTAAAAGAAGTGTGAAATAGGATGTACCAAAAAATGACTAGCGAAACAAAGTGTAAAAATTCCTAAAACGCCTAACTTCCCCGGCAACGGCGCCAAAAACTTGACACACCCTTGCGTGTGTGTTCCGCAAGTGCACGGGTGTCGAAGTAATAAAGTACCCAAACGGGTGGGTAGTCGAATCCACAGGGAGTAGACGTAAGAACAATCACACTTTGTTAAGTAATCAAAGATAAACCAATTGTTGTTGAAAGAAAATAAAATAGGAAAGAAGTAAGAATAGAGTGCTGAAAATAAAAGTTAGGGTGTAGAAATAGATCAATAAGAAGATGGGGTACTCGGACAATGCTCCCCCTAGAATCCTTGTTTCAAGTGCAAGACTTCAAGTACTCTTACTAAATGAAGATTTCAAGAGTCGTGGAATCCGAAGATACAAGGTCCCAAATCTAAGGTCAACCTTGACTAGTCCCCTACGAGGTCCCGGCGGAGAGAAGACTCTCGACGCCTCACACCACGTAAGACTGCGCTATGCTCTAGGGATTCCAAGTGGTAAACCCTATTCCCAACTATAGATCAATCCCTTTGGTCTAGGCGAAAGATCCCTAATCACAAATAAGTCCCGGCGGAAAGGCCTCTCTCAACGCCTAACTCTCTTTGAGATCGAAGGTAATACTTGGAATAAGAAGGTAGGGAAAACCACACCGGAGGGGAAAGGGGACGTGTCGCTACCTCTCAACTCACCCTCTCAACCCCCTCCAATCTTGATTAATCTAATCCTAATGGTGATGGTCACTCGTCAAAAGGATGATTGGATTAGCCCTCAACCCTAGTGTCACTCTAAGGGAGAAACAATTAAGCATACAAGATTGAAACTCAAATTCAAACTCAAATTGAATAGAAGCATTAAAGTCAATGAAACATAGGAAATCTAGGGTTTACAAGTCCAAGTACCCACTAGGGGTTTAGCTCTCCATGGAGCAATACAAGTTCATCAAAATAAATGAAGATAAGTGCAAGAAATCCATAAAGAAAACCCCCTTAAGCTTCGTGTTGATAGACTATGGGAACTTGTCCTTCTTCTTCAAAGAATCCCTTCCTCCAAGCCTAAGGCACACCTCGTCAAATCGAGTCGTCGAAGGCTCCCCCAATGGCTCTCCTTGGAAGGGAATGATGATGAAACCGGTGAAGAAGCGCCCCCAAAGTGTAGCAAGAACCTCCTGAACCCTAGCCGTCACCTCCTCCCAAAGTTAGAAGAAGATCCTCTTTTTAACGCTTCAGAACGGCTTTATAATTGGCCATCTCGAGGATCCACACGGGCGTGTGGAAATTCCACACGGCCGTGTGGAAATTCCACACGCCCATGTGGAATTTCAGCCCTGTGGAATTTTGCTTATTGGTCCCCGATTTCGCCCGTTTCTTCTCCTGAGGTCACACGGACGGACACACGCCCATGTGAAATGTCATTTGGTATTTCTTGATGATGAAAAACCCTTGGAGAGCTTTTGAAATCTTTGAACAAATCCGAACAAGCGAGCATGACTGCCTTCGTGTCCTTCTACAAGAATTGTCTTGAAGCCTTTAGAAGTTGGCACATACCCCCTCGTTTGAACCCGATTTGTGTCTTGAACTTCGTATTTGCACAAAAGAGCTCCACATGGCACCATTATGACCTAATCTTGCTTTTCTTCGCATAAACCTTCTTCACAACCCTAATTGCACGAAAGAACACAGAAACACACGAAATGAGAAATATAACCTGAAAAATGTGATGCTCATGCAGGGAAAAACATCTCAAATTATATGTACATGCAAGCACTTATCAAAGGGATGAAGAAGTTGTTGTTGTACCACAGACTACTGATAATCCAATTTTATTTGTCAAGGGAAAGAAACCATCTAAGGCTTGGACTTGGTGGAAGAAGGTGGCTGATAGGAAGAAACAGCAAGCCCTTGCCCCGAAACACATCCCTTCTAATGTACTCAGCAATGGTGATGCATTTTTGATTGACTCTTGGACCCCCTATTTGGGTTGTTCTTTTGCAGGCTGCCAGGAGAGAAGTTATGTGTTTGAGCCTTCGTGAGGTGAGAACAGGTACATCAAGTTAGTGACGTTAAACAAGCGCTTCTCGGGAGGCAACCCGAGTAATTTCATGTTTTGTTCGTCTTTAATTGTGATCCTCAAGTCCCACCGTCTTCTCTGCCTTGATTTCACTCCAAAACGACCTCCTTTGATGAAGCTTTGAGCGTAGGGGTGTTGGGAGTCGTCGGTGGCAAAAGTCCCCCTTGAGAAACCCTAGTCGGGCTTAAATACCCTGACCAGTGTGCGGCCTGTGTGCGGGCCGCACATGTGGCCGCACACCCTTCTGCCAGGGTTGTGCCGCCTGTGTATAGCCCGTACACACGCCCTAAAAGGGCTTGGGTTGTGTAGGAACGCTTGGGTGCCCTCCGAAGCTCATTTATCCTTCGTTTCTTCGCTCCTCGGCCTCGATTTTCTAGTTGTAAACGCTCCTCACAACGCAACTAGTCAGTGGATGCCCTGAATTACGAAAAACAAGAAAAGCACATTAAAGGGCAACTGTTTTATTCAATTAATGCACGAAAGTATAAGTAGTTCACCATTACAAAACGGTAATACGAAGTAAGAGTAAAATCTTTCATGAGCTTTCAATTGACTAAGAACTAGCTACTCTGGGCTCCTCAAGCTTTAGGAATTTTCTAACTTTGCTGAGATCAGAGGTCATGCACTCATCACTTTATCAGGGAATTAAGGTTTCTTGAGGGCAAGCAACGATTCAAGTTTGGGGGTATTCGATGAGTGCATTTCATATATAGTTATTTTATCTCTGTAAGCCGCTCCCCTCAAGCTGAACAGAAACAGTCGTAATCTAATCGCGTCATCAGAAACAGAATTAATTTTGAAAGTGGAGCATATTTGGAGAAAGCGCGACAAATGAGCATGGGGGTCTTCATAAGCTAATCCGTCGAACTGGACCGAATTTTGGATTATCCCAATAGTACTAGCCTTGATTTCAAAATTGTTTGCTGGCACTGTTGGGGCTTGCACACTGAATTCATCTCCAGTAAACTGTGGCCTCTCATAATCTGACAATGTCCTTCTTGGTTCAGCCATAACTGAGGGTTCACTTTCTTCAATCTGAAACTCTTGCTGTTCCGAGCTCCCTATCCCTTCTCTAAGCCTCTGACGCAAGGTCCTCTCAATCTCGTTATCTTGTTCCAATAAATTTGAATGCCTTGCTCTTGTCATACAACAGGTACCTTGCAAAGTCCAGCAAGTAGAGGGTTAAACTCTAGATAAGACCACAAAACAATTGAATTAGAGTAAACACAGTGGAGAAAGTATGTACAACAAATACCGATAAAAACAAGAGAAATAAAGAAAATAAAGCGGTTAAATCAATAAGCTCTAAGTTTTCCGAATATTCCTTGTGGGTCCCCGGCAACGGCGCCAAAAACTTGATGAGCGTCCCGCAAGTGCACGGGGTCGTCAAGTAATACCCTGTGTGTGACACAGGGGTCGTATTCCACAGGGCCAATGAGCTACTATTACTTCCCCTTCATCTATTTCCTAGCCTAACAATACGAGCAAGGAGTACAACTACTAAAAATTAATAAGAGAGAATAAAGCTACCACTACACGCCTAATAAGCATTCAAGGGATGGACAATCAGGAGAGGGCGTGATTTGGGCAGAGAATCCCCCTAGGGTTGTCATTAAGGCCAGGATTAAAGGTGATGTGTTGTGATGGTGGTTTGGACCGAGAGATTCCTAAATTAAGCTAATCCCGAATCCCTCGGTGATTAGCCCTAATCCCATACGAGTATTGACCGGAATCCCTTCCGGTCAATTCCTCCTACGATTGCAATGCACTCAGGGAATCCCTTATCAGGAGTAGACATCCTTCTGGGTCTAAACCTAACGTTCGGAGGGGTACCAAATACCCGAATCCCTCGGCGTATTGGTACATGAATCCCTTTCAGTCTATGTGAGTCTAGTACAAGGGCGATGGTCACGCTACAAGTACAACCTAGAAATTGAATAGCAGAGTTCTCATGCGATCCAAGACAGTAAAGCACACATAGAAAGAATCACAAACCATAGAAATTCTTATACAAGAAATTCAACATCCAACACTAAATCACAAAGGATTATCACACATAATTACAACAAATCTACCCTAGGGTTCATCATGCCCAAATCACATACAAGTTAGTTCCTCATGAAAGAGGAACACTCATACAAATCCAAGGAACAAATAAACATAAAGAGAAGTTATAAAAACTCCCTCAAGCTTTGGATCACCTTGGATGGATGAAGATCGCCGGAGTCGCCGAGATTTCTTCTCAAACGATGCTTTGAAGCTCTAGATCTTCCCCCTATTTCCTCCTCCAAAGTTTGCCTCCCTCTTGGTGAAGAATGGCGCGGTAGATCGCCGGAAAACGCCGCCGGCGAAGGTGGGGCGGCGGCCCAAGAAGAGGAGAAGAAGATGATGTAGAAGAGTCCCTTGAAATGCCCTAATTTTGGGTTTTAAAACCCTTTGTCGGGCATCCATACGGGCAGCCTTGTGGGCGCATGCTTACCCGCAAGGCTCCCAGCCTTTTCCAGAAAAACCCCGTTTCGTGCTACAGTGTCATGCTACAGTATCCGTCTACAGTACTGCTGCAGTGATGAAAGCCCAAAAACATCGTATTTGATACGTATTTCTTCCCAAATACGTTCTTGAGCTCGTTTTGGCTTCTTCAACGCATGTAACACAAATAAAACCAATTTAAACGCGAAACGGGCATCAACTCATCAAAATACATGCAAAATAGTGCAAGAATAAAACGTATAAATACCTACATTTAGACACTTATCACCGACCTTAGGGTACATTTTATTACTTATACGACCCGTGCACTTGCGGATGCGCAAGGGACGTATCAGCCATGTGGAGGACGCCCGACTTTTGAGTTTAAATAGCCGTTTTGAAGAGCTATTGAGGGATCTTTTTCCCAACTTCTGGCGAGAGAGAGCAGCTAGGGTTTTGGCAAGGTTTTTGCGAGGTTTGGGGGCATTTCTTTTTTGGACATGGAAACTCTAGGATTTCTATGCTTCTTTGACTCTTATTACTTTACTTTTAATTGAGATTGATAAGTGCCTAAATGTACATGTATTGTTATGTATTTTTACTTGTGTTGCATGTATATTTTTGAGGATTGATGCCCGTTTTATGCTTGATTTGTTTTTTTTATTTTTGTAGTTCATGAAGAGGTCATTGCGGGCCAGAAAACACAATATGAGTGAAATATGAGAAACGGGCGATTTTGAGGCTGAGTACTGTAGAGCCAGCATGAAGTTGAACTAATGTGATATTCGAGCCTTTCCTACTTTCTCTATTCGTTTCCGATCCATTTTCTCATGAGTTTTGCTTGTTGGATGTTTTCTAATGCGATGCCACGTGTAGAGACCCAATAAGGTGCTTTTGGGGCCATTTTGGACCCTTAGATGACCCGTTTGGGCATCCCACGGGGTCACGCAGCCTGCCATGCAGGTGCCAGCCACATGGTTGCCGCATGGCCCATCCAGAGGGCCTTATGGGCAAGCTTACGGGCGTAAGGGAGCCCGTAAGGTCTTTGTAAAAAGTCTTATGGCCCCGCTTACGGTCGTAAGGGCTCCAAAGGGCCTTATGGGCAAGCTTACAGGCGTAAGGGAGCCCGTAAGGTCTTTCCAGAGAGCCTTATGGTCCCGCTTACGGCCGTAAGGATGCCCGTAAGGGCCCCCGATGTTAGCCCTATAAAGAGCGATGGTTTTAGGATTTTTCACCTCCTTTTGCACCCTTTCACACCCTCTTTTTCCCTTCAAAATCCCCTTTCAAATCCTTTCATTTTTCTTTCCCCAAAACCTCAATTTCTTGCCCCAAGAATAAAGGAAAAGCAAGGAGAGCTTGGATCATCTCCTTATTTCCTCTTGTGAAAGCTACACCTTGATTGTTTAAGGTTGAAGGTAAGGTTGTGTCATTTCTTCTTCCCTTTCTTTTTGGATGATTTCTTTGGGTTTATTTGATATTAATTTGATGCCAAATCATGTTTTGAATTTATGCTTGTGATCCATTGTATTTTCTTGGAAAGATTGGTGAGGATTAGAGCTCCATATTTTGTTGAAATCTAGGGTTACCTTAGCACCGAGTTTTTGGAATTTCTATTTCTTTGGTTTTAGATGATGGGAAACCTTGGTAGAACCCATAGGTGGTGATTAAAAAACCCTAAGGGCATGATCTCCAATTGTAGGAGGTTTACCCCTTTGTTGCCTCGAAGTTTCTTGAGTTTGATCATTACTTGGCTTCTCTAGGAGGTGAGGCTTCGGCAAATGGGAAAGAACCTGTGAAACTCTAACACCGGGATAGCAAGGGATGATTTTTGTTCATGTATGAAAGATTGTTGGTTTGTTGTGTGGTTTCATGTTATGTGTGCTTAATTGTAGTGGATTGCATGAGAATTCTGTGATTCATCTTGTCGATTGTACTTGGATGCGCAGAATGCACCCTTGTATTAGATCCACATAGCTTGATGGGGGATTTAATGTACCGGTACACCGAGGGATTCAGGTGCCTTTAGCCCTCCGCCGGCATTAGGGATAGTTCTAGCCAGTAGAGCGTTGGAACCCCTTAACCAAGACTCCCTGTTCCCAAAGACATCGTAGGGGTATCCTCTCGAATGAAGGAACTCATACTTGGATTAGGGCTTCATCATGGAGGTTCCGGGGGTAGTCGACCCCCGTGGTCTATACGAACCAACTCTAGCCAACACTCGGATTTAAATTTTCCATTTCATCCTTGCTTGTTCTGTTCCCGAGGGGATCCTTGCCCCGGGGCCTCACACTTTATTTGTCAATAGCGTCCTTAATTTGCTAATGTGGTGTGCCTAACTCCGTATGTTTATAGTTATCTCTTTCTTTTAGTTGTAAAGTTTAAATCTTATATGTGATAGACTAGATAGTGTTATCTAGAGGGAAGCAATAGCAGATCTTGGGATCCCAAAGAATACGACCCTCTTGTGCTTGCGCGAGAGGTTTATTACTTGACGACCCATGCGCTTGCGGACAACCATTAAGTTTTCGGCACTGTTGCGGGGACTCCAAGAATGCTAGGAAAACTTCTAGCTCACTGTTCTAGTCATTTATCTTTCTTTTTGTAAATGTTTATTTTTCTTTGTGTCTTTTATCCTGTTGTGCTTACTTTTTATTTGTTTTCAATTTTTTTTGTGTTCTTTGTTAGCTTATTGTTTTTAGTTTTGTTTGTATATACAGGGCCATGGATTTTCAAGAAGCTTTGTTTGCCGCCAAAATCTATGCATTGGAATAAAAGATGGGAAAATTTGTTGCCATGAAATCTAGACAAGGCAATCCACACCTTAATGTACAGAACCCATATTTGGAGCACCCTCATCAAAGATTGCCACAAGAACCCCCTTGTCAAGAACCGAGGCATTATCATCCTCTAGTTATTCAAGGTGAACAACCACAAAGAACGAAATATAGTGCTGAGGATGTATTGGCAAGGTTTATGGTTAATATAGAAAGAAACTTTGCTGACATTGACACCGCACTTTTGGAGGTACAAACATCTCTTCATAGGGTGGAGAAACAGATGGGATATATTTTCAAAACATTAGCCGATTTACCACCAATTCTTGAGATAACAATAAATATCTCCGCTGAAAATAACAATCAAGAGGAAGAGAGCAAGGTTCCACCGAAGGATGTCGAGAAATAAGAAATTGGGGAAGATGAAAACATGGTTGCAGAACAATGTGAGACAGTAGAAGAACGTCAATCGAGCATAACTAAAGAAGCTACTTGTCTCAACATAAGTCCACCCATCAATTTGTCAATATTGTTCAAGTACACGAGAAAGATTACATAAACCCACCTATGCCTGGCTTGGACAATTCCCGACCGAACATTTTTCCTTGAAGGCCCAAGCAAATTTTTTTGGGCAATAGACATTTATCAAAACAAGGTTGAGAAAAACGATGTGGGTAGGATGTTGAAACAGCCCAATTACCCACCCATGCCAAGCTTGACAAATTCTCAACCAAGCTTGTTCCCTTGGAAGCCCAAACAACTTTTGTGGGTAGTTCGAGGCATTTTGAAAGGAGTCGAGGAAGAAATTGTGGGTAGGAAGTTGAAGCCATCCCAGGACCTACCTATGCCGAGCTTAAACAATTCTCAAACCAAGTTATTCCCATGGAGGCCAAAAGTAATTCCTATATTACCTCCATCTTAACATCATCTCGACAGGTTTGCTTCGCATTTTTTGGTAGCCCTTATGCCGCTTTGAGCCGAGATGAATACACCGACTTCAAACCTCCATGAGGTAAGAAAGAGGTACGTCAAGCTAATGACGTTAAACAAGCGCTTCTTGGGTGGCAATCCAAGTTTTAAATTCCTCGCTTTTTATTTTTCGTACTCTTTTAGTTTGCTGTGTTTAATTTGTTGTGTTTGCGATCGTGTTATGTTCATATTTATGCTTGTTGAATGATCCATGCTTGTCATTATTTTCTAGTGGTTATCCGTTGATTCAGTGTGATTTGAGTGTGATTTATTGTGTTTTCGGTAAATTAAACGTTGTATATCTGTTTTATATGAAGTTGCAAAGGGCAACATGCCCATTTTAGCATTTCCAGGGCCTTGGGGGTGCCATGTCCCCGCAAGAAGCCCGCATGGGCTGGCCAGACAGCCTTGCAGGCGCCAAGCGGGCACTGTAGCACCCGCAGGGACACCCGCCCGCCTTTACCCTCGCTTCTTTTCCTTGTTTTTCTCTTGACACTCTGATAAGTGCCTGCATGTACATATTACTTGAGATGTTTTTCCATGCATGAGCATCACATTTTTCAGGTTATATTTCTCATTTCGTGTGTTTTTGTGTTCTTTCGTGCAATTAGGGTTGTGAAGAAGGTTTATGCGAAGAAAAGCAAGATTAGGTCATAATGGTGCTATGTGGAGCTCTTTTGTGCAAATACGAAGTCAAGACACAAATCGGGTTCAAATGAGGGGGTATGTGCCAACTTCTAAAGGCTTCAAGACAATTCTTGTAGAAGGACACGAAGGCAGTCATGCTCGCTCGTTCCGATTGGTTCAAAGATTTTAAAAGCTCTCCAAGGTTTCCCATCATCAAGAAATGCCACTTGACCTTTCACATGGGCGTGTGTCCGTCCATGTGACCTCAGGAGAAGAAACGGGCGAAATCGAGGATTGGTATGAAGATTTCACATGGCAGAAAATCCACATGGGCGTGTGGAATTTCCACACGGCCGTGTGGAATTTCCACACGGCCGTGTGGACTATCCACACGCCCGTGTGGATCCTCGAGATGGCCAATTATAAAGCCGTTCTGAAGCGTTATCAAAGGAATCTGCTTCTAACTTTGGGAGGAGGCGACGGCTAGGGTTCAGGAGGTTCTTGCCACACTTTGGGGGCGCTTCTTCACCGGTTTCATCATCATTCCCTTCCAAGGAGAGCCATTGAGGGAGCCTTCGACGACTCGATTCGGCGAGGTGGGCCTTAGGCTTGGAGGAAGGGACTCTTTAAAGAAGAAGGAGGAGTTCCCATAGTCTATCAACACGAAGCCTAAGGGGGTTTTCTTTATGGATTTCTTGCACTTATCTTCATTTATTTTGATGAACTTGTATTGCTCCATGGAGAGCTAAACCCCTAGTGGGTACTTGGACTTGTAAACCCTAGATTTCCTATGTTTCATTGACTTAAATGCTTTTATTCAATTGGAGTTTGAATTTGAGTTTCAATCTTGCTTGCTTAATTGTTTCTCCCTTAGAGTGACACTAGGGTTGAGGGCTAATACAATCATCCTTTTGACGAGTGACCATCACCATTAGGATTAGATTAATCAAGATTGGAGGGGGTTGAGAGGGTGAGTTGAGAGGTAGCGACACGTCCCCTTTCCCCTCCGGTGTGGTTCTCCCTACCTTCTTATTCCAAGTATTACCTTCGATCTCAAAGAGAGTTAGGCGTTGAGAGAGGCCTTTCCGCCGGGACTTATTTGTGATTAGGGATCTTTCGCCTGGACCAAAGGGATTGATCTATAGTTGGGAATAGGGTTTACCACTCGGAATCCCTAGAGCATAGCGCAGTCATACGTGGTGTGAGGCGTTGAGAGTCTTCTCTCCGCCGGGACCTCGTAGGGGACTAGTCAAGGTTGACCTTAGATTTGGGACCTTGTATCTCTGGATTCCACGACTCTTGAAATCTCTATTGAATAAGAGTACTTGAAGTCTTGCACGTGAAACAAGGATTCTAGGGGGAGCATTGTCCGAGTACCCCATCTTCTTATTGATCTATTTCCCCAACCTAGCTTTCATTTTCAGCACTTTATTTCTACTACTTTCTGATTTTACTTTCTTTCAACAACAATTGGTTTATCTTTGATTACTTGACAACGTGTGATTGTTCTTACGTCTACTCCCTGTGGATTCGACTACCCACCCGTTTGGGTACTTTATTACTTCGACACCCGTGCACTTGCGGAGTACACACGCAAGGGTGTGTCACACTCACATTCTCTCCTTCAATCCCTATCATTTTTCAACCCTTTTTCTTCATTTTTCTTACTCTAAACTACTCTCCTCCCTCTTGCAACTTGAATTTAGTGTTTGATCTTTAGTTATTTACCGATTTTCTTCGATCTACTCTTTGAAGCCCTAACCATAGTTTTGAGCAAAATTTAAATTTTCTTGTTGGTTTTTCATGCTTTTCAAACTTTAAACTACGGAGAATGATATATGGATGCTCAATATTTGATTTGGTTAGATTTTGAGCCAATGTTTCTGAATTTCCGGGCTTCCAAAACAAGGGGATACTCTTACCTGGCCAAGAATGTGCTACAGTAACTTGAATAGAAACAACGCTACAGTGACCCCTTGAAATGAAATTGTGAACAGTATTGGGCTGAATTGTTTTTGGCAATTGCTTGTTGATTTGATGATCCCCAATGATAAGTGCTTGCATGTACATATTTTTGGAAATGTTTTCCACGCATGAGCATCACATTTCTCAGGTTGTATCGCTAATTTCGTGTGCTTTGGTGTTCTTTCGTGCATTTAGGGTTGTGAAGACATGGTACGTGAATAAAGGCAAGATTAGGTCATAATGGTGCCAAGTGGAGCTCTTTTGTACAAATACAAAGTTCAAGACACAAATCGGGTTCAAACGAGGGGTATGTGCCAACTTCTAAAGGCTTCAAGACACTTCTTGTAGAAGGACACGAAGGCAGTCATGCTCGCTTGTTCGGATTTGTTCGAAGATTTCAAAAGCTCTCCAAGGGTGTGTGGCTCACATGGGCGTGTGTCCGTCCGTGTGACCTCAAGAGAAGAAACGGGTGAAATCGGGGACCAATACGCAATTTTCCACAGGGCAGAAATTCCACACGGCTGTGTGGTTCATCCACACGCCTGTGTGGATCCTCGAGATGGCCAATTATAAAGCCGTTCTGAAGCGTTATTTTGGGGATCTTCTTCCAAACTTGAGAGGGGGTGACGGCTAGGGTTCAGGAGGTGTTTGCTACACTTTGGGGGTGCTTCTTCATCGATTTCAACATCAATTCCTTCCAAGGAGAGCTATTGGGGGAGCCTTCGACGACTCGATTCGACGAGGTGTGCCCTAGGCTTGGAGGAAGGAATTCTTTGGAGAAGAAGGAGAAGCCCTCATACACTACCGGCACGGAGCTTAAGGGGGTTTTATTTATGGATTGTTTGCATTTAATTTCCATTTCTTTCATGATCTTGTATTGCTCCATGGAGAGCTAAAACCCTAGTGGGTACTTGGACATGTAAACTCTAGAATTTCTATGTTTCTATGACTTTATTGTTGTTCTTTAATTTGAGTATTAATTTGAGTTTCAATCTTGTATGCTTCTTGGATTCTCCCTTAGAGTGACACTAGGGTTGAGAATCACATTTAATTATCCTTTTGACGAGTGACCATCACCATTAGGATTAGATCAATCAGGATTGAAGAGGGTCGAGAGGGTGAGTTGAGAGACAGCAACACGTCCCCTTTCCCTTCCGGTATGATTTACCCTACCTTCTCATTCCACGAGATGACTTCAATCTCAAAGAGAGTTAGGCGTTGAGAGAGAAGTCTTTCCGCGGGGACTTATTTGTGATTAGGGATCTTCTGCCTAGACCAAAGGGGTTGGTCCATATTTCGGAATAGGGTTTATCATTTGGATTCCCACGAGCTTTTCGCAGTCATACGTGGTGTGAGGCGTCGAGAGTCTTTCTCTCCACCGGGACCTCGTAGGGGACTAGTCAGGGTTGACCTTAGGTTTGGGACCCTGTATCCTTGGATTTCCACGACTCATTGATTTTTATTGTAAAAAGAGCAGCTTAAGTTTTGCTCTAGAAACTAGGATTCTAGGGGGAGCATTGTCCGAGTACCCCATCTTCATATTGATCTTATTCTACACTCTAGCTTTTACTTTCAGAACTTTATTTCTGTTTCTTTCTTGTTTTCTTTTCAATCACAACAACAATTGATTTATCTTTGGCTACTGAGCAAAGTGTTATTGTTCTTACGTCTACTCCCTGTGGATTCGACTACCCACCCGTTTGGGTACTTTATTACTTCGACACCCGTGCACTTGCGGAGCACACACGCAAGGGTGTGTCACCCAACTACACCTACAACCCCGAGAGCTAGACAACATTGAACCCAGGACTTGCTTGGATGTTTGTTTTTCTTGTTTTTATTGTGTTTGTCATCTTTGTTAATTTTTTTTTAATTTTGTTTTCTTGTTGTGTTTTTGTTTGATTTTGTTATTTTCTTTTGTGTGTGAATAATGGATACCTTGAGATGAGGCTATGCTCTATATTGCAGGATAGAAGCAAGTGCCCATCACACCCTCTGTCTCCCTTATCTACACGACCCAACGGCGGCCACCCTGATCTCATAGCCTTCAAGACTCATACTTTGGGACTCGGGAAAGTTCATGAAACACTCCTACTCTACTTTAATTACATATCTTTTACATGCTGTTGATTTAGGTACATTGAGGACAATGTATAACTTTAAGTTGGGAGGTGGATTTTCGTGAACTTTGGAAATTGTTGAAACATTTGCATCCACAAGTTACCTATGATAGCTATGTTTGTTGTGTGAGAATCTTTTAGCATGGGAGAATGATAGACATGAGTTGTATGCTTTCAGCTTTAATAGAAGCCTTCTTTTATCCCTAGTGACTTCTCATGTACTCTTCCACATAACCACTTTTTCGAGCAATCCGATGTTATACTACTGTAGTCCTTTTTAGTGCTAACCTATTACTTTGATGCTAGACTTAGACTGTTAAGTTCTATTTTCAATGGGCATTCAAGGACTTCTGATTCTTATGTGAGCTATAACTGCAGTAATATACCAACTTGTGACCAATCGAGGAGACACGAAAAAAAAGGACAATATTCCACTGCCTATTTAAGCATGAATGCATTCTTGTAGATTTCTAATTAACCGAGTAGTTGGGTGTTCTAGTGCCTAATCAGCATGCACACCCCTCAGAAAAGCAATATATAGTTTACATTAGTGAAAAAAAAAATTTATTATATATCTCCTAGATTGTCTAATTGTATTCAAAATACGGGTTTAGCTTCAGGAGAAGAATCAGAAGAACCTTGATTGTCCATTGAGGATGTACTTAACATTTCTAAGACCCGTGATCATAGTGTGTGGAGTGATTAACACCTGGAGTTATACTCAGTAGAATAACTAGGAATGCGAGATAGGGGGTCCGCGCACACTCATGGGAACTAATAAGTGTCTAAATACACCATTTTGTAATGGTGCATTACTGTACTTTAATGCATTATTTGAATGAAACCGGTGCCCTTTGATGTGTTTTTCGTGTTTTCCTATTTCAGGGCATCTATGAGCCATCTACGGTAGGAGGAGCATTTGTAGTATGAAAATCGAGGCCAAGGAGCCAAGAAACGAAGGTTAAACGAGCTCCGGATGTCATTCAGGCACTCCTACACGAAACGGGCCTATTTAGGCCTGTTTTCGGGCCCGTGTGCGGCCGCACACCATCCGGCACACTGCTCGGGTATTTAAGCCCGTTTAGGGCTTTTCGCAAAGGATCTTGCCACCGGCGCCTCCAAGCATCCCCACACTCAAATCTTCATCGAAGGAGGTCCTTTTGGAGTGGCTTCAAGTAGGAGAAGATGGGAAGAACGGGTAGATCTTCATCCTAGGGCTTGCCGACGAGGATTCGGCAAGTTGCTCCATCATCCCTGGTCAACATCTTCAAGATGGGAGTTCTTGCTTTCTTTGTGATGAATCTTGTGTCTTGTGGCTTCCCTTTGCTTGTAATGTTGAACTAAACCTCCCAAGGCCACCGGGCAACTGGTGAACCTTGGGAGGAACACTTGTATTGGATGACATTTCTTTAGTTTAATGAATGCATGGATTGTTGTGTTTGGTTTCTTTCATTCTAATGTATGTTAATTCTACAATGGATGGATTCCATAGAATTAATTATGAATGTTACTTATTTGGCGGGATGCTAGCATGTATTAGGTCAAAGAATGTTAGGAGAGGGATCCATTGTACCTGCGCACCGGAGGTTCCGGGCGCATGTAGCCTCCCGCAGGCTTTAGAGTGTATTCTAGCACAATTGCTTCTGAATAACTCTAGCCAAGACTCCATATGCCCAATGACATCGTGTGAGTATCCTTAGGAGCAAGGAACTTGTACTGGATTAGGGCTACACTACGAAGGTTCCGAGGTAGTCGACTTCCGAGCCTAAGCGGATCAACTTGTTACAAACCATACATGCATTATTTATTTATCTTATCATCCAAACTTGTTTTCTTTGATTGCGCGTTTCCACAACACAGGGTGATGTGTCAACCCCATGCGTTACCGCAAGTGCACGGATCGTAAAGTAATAAAGTAGACCCCAAAGGGTAGGGTTGTCGAACCTTAGGGAACAGGAGTACTAGTAGTTGCTCCTCTTTTGTTATCTAGCCTAATGAGTGTAGTGTGTGATGATCTAATGGCTAAGCCTTAGAGTGTCGCTACAAGTGCACAGGGACTGAAAAGAGATGGAGTTATCAATCAATAAAAGTGAGGTATCCGGACAATGCTTCCCTAGGATTCGAGTGTTAAATGTAGATCACAAGTGTTTGTAGACGAAAACAATGTGTCGTGAGTATCCTAAGGTATAACGGCTAGGGGTGTAAATGAGTCAAGCTACTTGGGAGCTACTCGAGATCAGCTCGGTCCATGCTCGAATTCAATTCGACTTTTCACGAGCCGAGCCGAGCTCGAGCTGCTCGTTCAGTTTGGCGAGCCGAGCTCGAGCCCAAAATTACTCAGCTCGTGAGGCTCGCGAGCCTAAACGAGCTTATATATATATATATATATTGTAGTGTTGTAGATATATATAAATACATAGAAAAAGTACTCTTATGTTTAATTGAAAGTTTTTTGGGATTATATGAGTTTATATTTTGAATTTTTTTTTATTGCAACATGAAGATGCTTTTTACTTATCTTAATGACATCGCTCGAGCCTTTGAATATTATAAACGAGCTGAGCTAGAGCCTAGTGATACTCGGCTTGGCTCGGCTCGTTTACAGCCCTAATAACGGCCCCTGCCTCCAGGTCGCCGATAACTAGTCCCCTACGAGGTCCCGACGGAGAATTCTCTCGACGCCTCACACCACAGTCCGCTATCTCACGAATCACCCTCTCAACCCTCTTTACTCTTGGTAATTCTAAACGTAGTGGTGATCTCTCTCTTCACTAGATTGAATAGAACATGCGAGGCAATTAATAATGGAATCAAAAGAACAAGCAAGCATTAACAACATAAGAGCAAAACTCAATGTATTAAACTCGAAGAGAAATACAATGTAAATCTAATAAAAATATGAATCCTAGGGTTTACATGTCCGAATACCCTCTAGGGGTTTAGCTCGCTATGGAGCAAGTCACAAAGCAAATAAAATAATGATGAACAAGTTCACAAGCCATAGAAAATAACCCCCCCAAATCCTTGATGATGGTCTTGATGGGTAGCTTCCACGTTTGGATTGAATCCACTCCGAAGCTAGGCCGCCGGTGGCTTCCTTGATGCTATGATGGAGGAAGAATCGATCCAAGTTGGTGAGGAAAGCTTCCCGAAGCCGCAAAGAACTCTCTCCAAGCCCTAACCGCCTTGCCTCTTGAAAGTAATCGAAAAGATCCCTAAGAATTATAATAAGGCGACTTTTATAAACTGAAATCGGGGCTTCACACGGGCATCCACAAGGGCACTCACACGCCCGTGTGAAATTTTCAGACGGTCGTGAATAGTGATTTGGTTACAGTACTGCTACAGCACTGTGCTACAGCGATTTCCCCCCAAAATCATTCTTCGAGTCCGCACGGTCAGGCACATGCCCATGTGGTAGGGTGTATGGCTTTCTGTCCTTTGAAACCTTCAAAACCTTCTCCTATTTGCGCGCAGAAGCTGGGACATAGACGTACTACTTCCTTCGTGCCCTTCCGGTTCATGTGATGACTTGAACTCCTTCGAAAGTTGGCAATACCTCCATGCATGTGAGCACAGCTTCTATTTATGGTCTTGAAATGTGCCATCACCTCCAAAGCCCTGTTTGCACAAAGAACACAAAATACACCTTATTAGTGATATAACTTGATAAAAGTGATGCACAATGTATGCAACATGATGTTATAAAATATATGTATAAAAGCACTTATTATTCTTCCCTGGGGAATTCTCGTCCGGGCCTTATCTTTGATACTTATTTTCCCTCTACGTGCTTATTGCTTGTTGGTGACTTGATCACTTTTATTGCTTTGTTTTCATATTTAGTCTTATTATAACAAAACCCTTATTTTGACTTAGCTGAACAACTACTCTAAGAGGAAGTAATGGTAGATCTTGGGACCCTAGGGAATACGACCCTTTTGCGCTCATGCAAGGGGTATTACTTGACGACCCCTGCACTTGCGGCCAGGGAGCCGTGTACTCACTTATTAGCGACGCTCGAGGCCACCATCAAGTTTTTGGCACCGTTGTCGGGGAGACTCCAAGAATACTAGGAAAACTCCTAGATGCTGGCTTAATCATTTTCTTTCTTTTTTTCATTTCTTTACTCACTTGCTTGCAGTTCGCTTTCTACTTTTCTTTTCGTTCTTTTTACTTATCTCGCAGTGGGATTTGGGCTTAAATTCGATAATTGTTTGTTTACTTTTTCCACTCACTAGCGGTCATCTCCTTGCAGATTGGGGATTTTATGACCCATGGTAACCCCACCGGGTGTATTGAGTTTGACGAAGAGATAGAGAGAACATTCCGCAGGAGGTTAAGGGAAGCATTAACCTCGTCTAGCTGTCCCGTTGAAGAATCAATCAATCCCTTACCCGCAGAAGAAGAAACATCGAACAGTATGGAAGAACAGAGAAAAACATTATATGATTATGAAAGGTCACAGTTTACTGGAGAAGAGTCCAGTATACAGATGCCTGCTGCAGCTGCGAATAATTTTGACCTGGCAAGACTAATTGGCATGATACAGAACTCAGTACAGTTTGATGGGTTGACAGATGAAGACTTTGATGAACATTTATCGAGATTCTTGTAGATCTATTCGACTTTCAAGATTAATGGGTTGTCAGATGATGCTTTGAAGTTTCGTTTGTTCCGATTCAGTTTACAGGGAGCATCTTACAGATGGCTTCAGAGCCTAGCACCTGGTTCTATCAAGACTTGGGAAGACATGGTCGATAGATTTTTGGGAAGATACTTCCCACTAGTAAGGCAGCCCGCATGGGTGTCGGGAAGTGACACGCCTCTTGTGTCACCGCAAGTGTACGGGTCACCAAGTAACAAAGTAGATCCCAGACAGGGATCGGGTTGTCGAACCTCAGGAAGCAAAAACACTAGTACTACCTTCAGGTTATGAAATCTAGCCTATAAAGGATGATTGTTAATGATGACTGCATTTCATATAAATATATTTTCCATTATATACCCGTTGTTTCATACGTATTTTGTTATTAACTCTCTCATTTCATTGCTATTTGAGGTATTACCAGTTTTTTATGCATATATTGAAGCCTCGAAGCAAGAAGAAACAATTTTGAGCGATTTTGGTAGTTAAGGGACTTAGAAGAAACCTCACCAAGCTAAGCACGGCTTCAACACGCCCTTGTCCCAAGGCATGCAATTCACAAAAGAATTCAGCCAAAGGCAGCACGGCTTCGGGTCTTTAAGCATGGTCGTGCAACTCACAACACGGCCGCGGCATGCCCGTGTTAAACCCCGTGCAGATTAAATGCAACTAGAGTTTCAGAGTTTTCATTTGGCAGTAATTTGCACGACTTAGAATACAGCCTAAGCACTTGGAACCATTGAAGAGGGAGCTTAGCGCGAATTGTAGGCCAATAGAAAGGGGAAGATCTATCGACATCAGAACCTCAGACGGCGATAAGGATGGAAGCAAATAGGAGTCTTTGATTTCTGTTGTATTTGTTTTTTCAGTTATTTCTTCGTTGTTTGAATCTATGAGGGGCAAAACCCTTCTAGGGAGCCCGGGGTTGAGAACTTGCGTGTATGCTTTGAACTTGGATTCTTCTATTCAGCATTTCTGAATGTCTTTATTTCCCATATTAAATCTTTGGTTGTTGGCTTCATTGATGGTTGTTAAGTGCGTTGATTACCTTGGGAACTTGATTTTAACTAGGCTTGCATATCTTCTCGATTGATGTAAGAAGTTAGAATTCAACCCAGGGTTTCAATTACACTACATGTATCCTCCACATAGCACAGCAAGATTCTAGAATTAGGGTTTGTGTGAGAAACTTCAGATAAACGCTATGAGAATCTAAGTTAGGTAGCTCCAAGTAATTAACCTGGGGCCCCATCTCCTTCACTGAGAAATCCTAATTCTCTCTCTCTAGTGTGATTCCTCCTCCCTTTTCATTCTCGCTTTCTTAAGTTAGAGTCAATTCACCCTCATCTCAGTTGATCAGATATTAAATAGGAAGATAGTATTAGGAGATATACCAGTCTTTGTGGAATCCGCTACCCGACCTTGGGTACATTATACTACTTATACGACCTGTGCACTTGCAGTAACGGAAGGGGCGTATCAGTTAGCAAGTCTGAATTAAACTAAGAAATCGAAAACAACTAAAGTTGTGGAGATTAGTTGGTGAGAAGGGTAAATTTGGACAATACATCGTCGGGGATTAAAAAATGAAGTACTAACTCGAACAAATAATCCTTGCTCAATTAGAAGTAATCTTAGAAGGAATGTTAGAGTAAGACGGGATTTTCACCGCGCACTGGTTCTCAAGAACCTATGGGTTTTCACCGCACGCTAGAACAACCGAACAAAGGGCTTTCACGGCTCATCAACAATTACACAATATGTAAATGACATACATCAATTCACACATGCATTCCTAAAGTTTAACATCACAAAAAATTGGTATTCAAGGAATAAAAGTAGAGTTTAACAATCCCCTAGGGTTCAAGTCCAAGTTTCCCTAAAAGCGGATTAGCTCATAATTCAAAGCAATGAAATCAAGAAATTATAATTGTTCATTGTCATAATGAGAAAATAAAATGAGAAACTCTCTCAAAACCAATGATAAACGTCTAAATGTATGTATTTTATACGTATGTATTGTATTTTATTGATGTGTTTTGATAATGAATCGATGCCCTTTGATGGTTTAATCGGGGATTTTTCTTGTTTCACGCACAAAGAAGCTTAGGGGAGCTCGACAAAGCGATTTGAGAATAAATCGGCTTGGAAAAAGGCGTTTTAGGGCCTCGAGCACTGTAGCACTTACGGGAAAATTGGCAACCTTCCAATCGTTCTATACGGGCAGGTGTACGGCCCGCATACCTGGCCGCATAACCCCCGACTGGGGCTTTTAAAAAGGAAAAAAGAAGAGAGAAGAGAGGTTTTTTTTGGGGGAGAAGCTTAGGATTTTGGAGAGCTTTTTCTTCCAACTTTTGATCAGACCTTTGGGACGACGAGGGGAGGGATTCTAAGGTGGAAAACGACGGGGAGAACAAGATTTGGGCAAGATCTACTCCGAATTTCATCGATTGAGGAGGTAGAAGACAAGGGAAGCCACCCCTTGAGTGGCGTCTACGGAAGCCACTTCTTGAGGAATTCCAAACGTCATTCGGCCTCCGGATTTTGAGGGACTTTTTCTATGTCTTTGTTGGTTGTTTTCATGATGGACATTGTTTGTGGACTTGAGATGAACACTTAAACCCCCAAGGTCACCGGATGTGGGTGAACCTTGGGGGTGAACTTGTGTATTTTTAGATGCTTTGATTTATTTATGCTTTTGGTTGGTTTGTGAATCCTTGCTTGATGAGAATTATTGCCTTGATATGCATGAGAATCTTGTTGATCATTTCCTTGTTTCTACTAGGATTGCATGAACATTTCCCTAGTTGTAGACGCATTCAAGCTTGGAAGGGAAGTTGTATAAGTATACCGTGATCATCGGGTACTTGTACCCCTCCGTTTTAGGGTTGGCTTCTTTGTGGAGTTTTAACCCTAATTTGTGAAAGCCACTACTCTCTTTGCAATAATGGAAGGATGTGGGGTGGAAGGAGTTCTTCATCCACTACTTCCATTGGATTTGGGGTCAACACCGTGACCATCGGGTTGACCTAGCTTAGGGTTTTCTATCGGTCCAAATTGCCAAAAGCATGATAACCTTAGCCTCCTTTGCACTTTAGTAGCCCCCTTGGTGAGCCACATCCATGACCATTTTTTTACCTTGATCCGATCCCGTTGTGAGTTCTTGCTATTTTCTTATTTAGAGTTTTAAATTGCTTTGCATTAAATTACTTGCTTAAACTTAACATGATTAGTTAAACAACAAGCAACGAGTGAGTAAAGTTAGCTCTTCGGGCCCCCTTGGGAATACGACCCCTATGTCACGCACAGGGTATTACTTGCGGAGTCTGTGTGTTACACACACGACCAAGTTAAACACATCAATAAAACACATCAAAGGGCATCGATTCATTATCAAAACACATCAATAAAACACAATACATACGTATAAAATACGTACATTTAGACATTTATCAACCAAGAAGACAAGGATTGGCATGAAGTTCCCCTCGACGTTGGTTGAATACAACCCTTGACCGCAACAATGCCCTAGCAAATGATAAAGGTGGTAATGACGGAGGGATATGCGGATTCTTGGCCCTTTTTGATGGAGAAATTTCCTGCAAAACTTTCTGGATGCCTCACGGGCAACCTCACGGCCGTGAGGTAGCCCGTGAGGAGTCGCGACTTTCACCCTTTTTAAAGACTTTTAGGGCATGGAAAAGGAGGACTTTTGCCTCTTCTTGGAGCTTGACACCACCTCTTCCAAATCCGATCAAGAAGGAGAGCTTGGAGGGCATTTCCACTGTGGAATCGGCGAGGAGAGCGTGATCTTGTGCGGGATCTACCTCTAGGGCTTCAAATCTTGAGGTTGAAGACGACGGGAAGCCACCCCTTCGAGTGGCGTCTTTGGAAGCTCCTTCGACTCTAATCTTTGAAGGGAGGTCTTTATGTTGGGTTTAGTTATTTTCATGCTTTTATTCATGTATTTGGAGACTATGAGCAACTAAACCCCAAGGTCACCGGATGTGGGTGAACCTTGGGGTGAACTTGTGATGTTTGGATGTTTTGGTTTAATTCATGCTTGTTAGCTTGTTTGTGATTCATGTTTGGTGTTTTCGAATGCTTGGGTATGCATGAGAACTCTGTGTATCCATACTTAGCCAATACTAGGTTGCATGACCATTGCCCTAGTATTAGACTCACCAAGCTTGGAAGGGAAATACGTACAAATACGCCGTGACCATCGGGTATTTGTACCCCTCCAATTCTAGGGTTAATTACTCATGTGTGATTCAACCTTAGTTTGAGAAAACCATCTTGCCCTTTGCAATCGTAGGAGGAATTGTACGGGTAGAGCCCGTATTCAATACTCGTACCGGATTAGGGGTCAATTTCCGTGACCATCGGGTTGACCTAATCTAGGGTTTTCTCGGTCCATCAAGCCACTTGCATGTTAATCCAACGTCCTTCGCACTTTAGTAACCCCGAGGGGATCCTCATCCGTGACCATCTTCTTACCCTGATTTTCCTCCCGTGTAACGCCCTTGGTATTTAGAAGTTTAATTGCTTTTGTTTTACTTCTTTACTTTCACTTTCCAAATCTCAAGTCTGATCGGCTAGACAACATTGCGACAAGGAAGTAAGAATAGATTCTCGGGCCCTTGGGAATACGACCCACTCGTGCTTGCGTGAGTGGTTTATTACTTGACGACCCCGTGCGCTTGCGGGACAATCGACCAGGCATCAATAAAACTTTGAAAATCATTTGTAAAGAGATTCAATACTGAAAATTCAAGTTAAGAATACTCATTAAAAGATCAAACCCACCGAAATAAGGATTTATAGTGCAACACATGCGGACAATCATCTATCGATAGTATCATCAACAGCCTATGAAAACCCCCCATCACTAACCATGGCCGTGGCTAGGTCAAGAGCCACCAAGATACGCGTATCTCGGCGTTGGCCGTTGGGAAGCCCGTGTGGTGACTCTGGGAACCCAACACAGCACCTTCAGGTTCTCTACGTGCCTCCTGTAAGGGCTAGTCAACCGAGAACCCCACGCCACACCAACTAGGTCGGTCCGTGGAGACTCGCTTCTGCAGAAGACAGGGATCCCCCAATGTCACCATCGAAACATTTGGGATATCCATCCCGCCTGTAGGCTTATCATGAACACATCAATATAACGTCATATATCTCATAAATCCTTGTGTGAAAGCATCGACAATAATGTCATTTTCATCAAGAATATCAACACAAGAGTATTCTTTGAAAACTCATTTCAAATATGATAACATCGTGGAGAATCTCAATTTGGTTTACATAGACCCTTATTCGGTCAAAATAACAAGAACATCAAATTCTTAAATTCACAAATCTTGAAAACATGTTGTTCAAACCATAGGATTTTCCAATCCTCATGAATTATAAATAATCAAGAATTTAACAAGATCATAAACTATCATGATTTCTAGGCCTCAAGGAAATTGGTATGCCCCTTGCGTATCCGCAAGTGCACGGGTCGTACAAGTAGTATAATGTACCCAAAGGGTCGGGTAGTCGACTCCATAGGGACTAGTATAGCTTCTAATACTAACGTCCTACTTAATATCTAACCAAACCGAAGATGAAGGAATTGACTTTGGACTAACTTCGAGGAGGTTAAGGGAATGGAAAGTTCACCAAGGGAAGATTTAGGTTTGACTCGATGGAGGAGATGGGGCCCTGGGGTTTGGTACGCCCCTTGCGTAACCGCAAGTGCACGGGTCGCACAAGTAGTATAATGTACCCTTTGGGTCGGGTAGTCGAATCCACAGGGACTGGTATAGCTTCTAATACTAACGTCCTACTCAATATCTAACCAAAGCGAGAATGAAGGAATTGACTTTGGACTAACTTCGAGGAAGTTAAGGGAATGGAAAGTTCACCAAGGGAAGATTTAGGTTTGACTCGATGGAGGAGATGGGGCCCCGGGGTTGGGTTTCTGACGTTCATTAACTCAGTCTTTCTCAGTAATTATCAGGGATGTCTTCAGTTCTAAACCTAGTTATGCTATAAGCATGTGGTTTCTAGCACTGCCCAGCCCTAAGTTAAACTCCCTCTGCTTGCAACAATCAATAAAGATTCACAAACCTAGATAGGAGAACCTAACTACCAAGCATCAAGCACTAAACAACATACAAGATAGCCAATAACCTTGATTTATTGAAAGGAACAAGACAATCATAAAAACTGCAAGTAAAGACAATGAGTTCGAGCTACAACGTCATACAACCACCCCCGGGGCTCCCTTAAGAGTTTAGCCCCTCATAATAACAACCAACAAACAAAATGCCAAAGAAATTACAAGACAAGTAATTGAAAACTCCCTAATTTCTTGCATCCTTGAGGTTGTCGAAGGATCTACGATGTCGTGTAATCTCCCTCCAAAGGGCCTACCATACGCTTGGCATTCCCTTGATGAAGCTGAGGATGAACCCCCAAAACTCTCCCTTTCTTTCTCCCAAAGTTCGCCCACCAAAAGTCCCCTAAAAACCTAAGTTTTTAGGGTTTTAATGTCTTCCCGATGTGAGCACGGGCGTGCTGAAGCCGTGCTTCAAGCCGTGCAGATTACGGATAATAAATCTTCAGAAAACTCACAAACCTGTAATCTGCACGGGGAACAGCACGGGCGTGCTTAGGCCGTGCTGAGGCTTTGCACGACCGTGCTCAGCGAACTCTGGCTGTGCTAATCTCTGGCTGCATTTTCCTGTAATTTTCACGGGGAACAGCACGGGCATGCTTCGACCGTGCTGAGGTTTTCACACCCGTGCTCAGCGGAATCAGGCTGTGCTGAATCGCAGTTGAATTCTTCTGCACTTTGCACGGGCGTGCTCAAACCGTGCTGAGCTTGATGAGGTTTCTTCTAAGTCCTTTAGTTTCTAAAATTGTTCCAAAAGCGCTTCTTTTTACTTCAGGACTTTGATATCTGCATGACGAACAACGAATACCTCAAATAGCACCGTACTTGGAGAATTATAGCCAAAATATCCAATAATGATGAAGGTATAGCATGCAATATATATATATGAAATGCGCTCATCAGGGTTGGGTTTCTGACGTTCACTAACTCAGTCCTTCTCAGTAATTATCAGGGATGTCTTCAGTTCTAAACCTAGTTATGCTATAAGCATGTGGTTTCTAGCACTGCCGAGCCCTAAGTTGAACTCCCTCTGCTTGCAACAATCAATAAAGATTCATAAACCTAGATAGGAGAACCTAACTACCAAGCATCAAGCACTAAACAACAAACAAGATAGCCAATAACCTTGATTTATTGAAAGGAACAAGACAATCATAAAAACTGCAAGTAAAGACAATGAGTTCGAGCTACAACGTCATACAACCACCCCCGGGGCTCCCTTAAGAGTTTAGCCCCTCATGATAACAACCAACAAACACAATGCCATAGAAATCACAAGACAAGGAATTGAAAACTCCCTAATTTCTTGCATCCTTGAGGTTGTCGAAGGATCTACAATGTCGTGTAATCTCCTTCCGATCGGCCTGCCATACGCTTGGCATTCCCTTGATGAAGTGGAAGATGAACCCCCAAAGCTCTCCCTTTTTTTCTCCCAAAGTTCGCCCACAAAAAGTCCCCCAAAAACCTAAGTTTTTAGGGTTTTAATGTTTTCCCGATGTGAGCACGGGTGTGCTGAAGCCGTGCTCCAAGCCGTGCAGATTACGGCCAAATAACTCTTCAGAAAACTCACAAACCTGTAATCTGCATGGGGAACAGCACGGGCGTGCTTAGACCGTGCTGCAGTTTTCACGACCGTGCTCAGCGAACTCTGGCTGTGCTGATTGGTGGCTGCATTCTCCTGTAATTTTCACGGGAAGCAGCACGGGCGTGCTTCGACCGTGCTGAGGTTTTCACACCCGTGCTCAGCGGACTCAGGCTGTGCTGAATTTTGGTTGAACTTTCCTGCACTTTGCACGGGAAACAGCACGGGCGTGATCAAGCCGTGCTGAGCTTGATGAGGTTTCTTCTAAGTCCTTTAGCTTCTAAAATTGTTCCAAAAACGCTTCTTCTTACTTCAGGACTTCGATATCTGCATGACGAACAATGAATACCTCAAATAGCACCGTACTTGGAGAATTACAGCCAAAATATTCAATAATGATGAGGGTAAAGCATGCAATACATATATATGAAATGCGCTCATCAGAAATCATCTCATGAGCCTTTTGTAATAGAATCAATAGTTAAGCAAGATCATAAACATCATGGTTTCTAGATCTCAAGGAAATCATCTCATGAATCCATTAAAATGAAATCAAGAATTAAGAAGATCATATAGCATCATAATTTCAGTTTTCAAGAAACACTTCAAGAATCCATTGAAATCAGGAATTTCTCATTTCAAGGCATGCTATATTGGACATTCAAACAAGCATGATCATAGCTCTTTAATTAAACAATTCCCACTCACAAACTTGGCGAGATCGAACACTTGGATCACTCGCCTAGTTGATCTTTACCCTTGCCTTTTGATCCACCTCCTTGAAGCCATTAACCATCCAAGAAGAAAAGAGAATCAATCACATAACCCAAATAATAAACAAGAGAGGAAAGAATGATCCAAAATTAGACCTCATTGCTTCTAGAGTTTACTAAGTGTTCTAGATTCAAGAATTAACAATAATAGAATCCTTAAACCCTCAAAATCAAAATAAAATCAAGAATATCTTAATTGGGTTCGGATCTAAAAGAATCAAGGGTTTAGAGATGAAGGATCTCCATCATTCTTCACCAAAACATGAAATCAAGACTCCTATACCATCAGAACATAAGATCTGTGGCTAAATTCCAATTAAATATTAGATCCATGCTAAATCCACACTAATTCTTCATGGATCTAAAGAGAATTAAATAAAAGAACAAGGAATTGAAGAAGAGAAGAAAACCCACCTCAAACCTTGCTAGACCTAGAGGAGAATCATCACCAATGGAGGAGAGGGGAAGATCAACACCTTTCTTCTTTCTTGGAGCTCAAGAATGAAGATCTAATGGAGGGGAGAATGGGGATTCAAGATGGGGAGAAAAAGAGAGGGAAATGGGGTCTTATAAAGGCCCTTTGAGTTTCAAATCGGTATATATAGAACCCCAAGCGAGGGAGGGCTCGCGGGCTCCCTTGCGGGCGCAAGTGAGGCCGCGACGCCTCATCCTGGAAGCCATGCGGCCTCCCATGCGCCCGCATGAGAACCCGCATGGTCTTCTGGCCTGCGGTCCTTGCGGGCTCCCATGCGGGCGCATGGGAGGCCGCAAGGCCCCTTTTTTGACTCCTTGCGGGCACACTAAGTGCCCGCAAGATCCCTTCCTTGCTTACACCTTTTAAAACACTTTTTCCCCATCAATTAACCACTCAAAAAGGCCTTAACTAAGATCCCAACAAAAAAATAAAACTCGACAAAAACTTAAACACACAACTTCTACACAAGAAACAAAGCACAAGAGTTGCGAAAAAGGTCGAACTTCCACAGCTTAGGTCAACCCGATGCTCACGGCTATTGACCCCTAACCCGGTACAAGTGTTGAATAGGGAATTTCTTCCACTCAACCTCTCATACGGTTGCAAGGAGAATGATGGTTTTCTCAAGTTAGGGTGGAAACACTAGTTAGTTTTCAACCCTAGAAATGGAGGGGTATAACTACCTGATGGTCACGGCGTATTTATACAATAATCCCTTCCAAGTTGGTGGACTCTAGCACTAAGGCAATGGTCATGCTACAAAGTGCTACCAAAAATTTGATACATCAATCAATCACATGTACCAAAACAATCAAGAACACCAAACAAGGATCACAACAAGCCAATCATGTAATAGATAACTCAAATAATCCAAAACATCACAAGTTGGCCCCCAAGGTTCCCCTACATCCGGTGACCTTGGGGTTTAGTTGCTCATGTTTAACAAATCAACCAAACAATCCATGCAAAGAACTAAAATAAACATGAGGAACACTCCCTCTAAAGGTAGAGGCCGAATGATGCTTGAATCCTCGGAGAAAACCTTCCGAAGTCGCCACTCGAAGGGGTGGCTTCCCGTTGTCTTCAACCTCCAAGCAATGAAGCCCTTGAAGTGGATCCTCCTAGATCTTGCTCTCCCCACCGAAGAATGCTCGGATTTCCTCTCCTTTTGCACTCCTAAATCGTGTGGAAGTGGTGTCCAAACCCCACCCTCTCTTCTCCCCCCAAAACTCTCTCCAAAGATCCTCAAAAAGTCATTTTAAAAAGATGCCCTAAATAGCCTTTAAACACCCAAATCCCGATGGGTAAACGGGTCAGTGATACGCCCCTTGCGTATCCGCAAGTGCACGGGTCGTACAAGTAGTAAAGTGCACCCATAGGGTCGGGTGGTCGAATCCACGGGGGCCGGTGTAGCTTCTAATACTAACAGGGTGCTTAATATCTAACCAAGCAAAGAAGGATGGATTGTGACTCTATGTTGAAAATAAGGAGATTGAGGGAGAGAATTGCACAAAGGGGAATGTAAGGATTGACTCGATGGAGGAGATGGGGCCCCGGGGTTGGATGTCTGACGTTCACTAACTCGGTCTTTCTTAGCATTTATCGGAGATAACTTCAGTTCTAAACCTAGTTATGCTTTAAGGGTGTTGCTTCCAGCGCTTCCGAGCTCTAAGTTGAAATCTTACTGCTTGCAACTATCAATCACGATTCACAAGCCTAGATAAGAAAACCTAACTTCCAAGCATTCAAGCACTAAACAACACACAAGATAACCAATAACTCAGATTTATTGAAAGGAACAAGACACTCATAAATGCTGTAAGTAAAGAAAATGAGTTCAAGCTACAACGTCATACAAAACCACCCCGGGGCTCCCTTAAGAGTTTAGCACCTCATGACAACAACTAACAAGTACAATGCCAAAGAAATTGAAAGACAAGAAGTTGAAAACTCCCTAATTTCTTACATCCTTGTGGTTGTCTGAAGATCTACAATGTTGAAAAGTCTCCTCCCGATCGGCCTACCATAGGAGTGACATTCCCTTGATGACGAGGAGTATGAACCCCCAAAGCTCTCCCATCTTTCCTCCCTTCGTTTGCCCACCAAAAGTCCCCTTTGAAACTAAGTTTCTAGGGTTTTAATGTTTTCCCGATGTGAGCACGGGCGTGTGGAAGCTGTGTAGATTACGGCCAAATAAAATTCCAGAAGACTCACATTCCTGTAATCTGCACGGGGTGCAACACGGGCGTGCTTAGGCCGTGCTGAGGGTTTGCACGACCGTGCTCAGTGAACTCAGTGCTACAGTACTTGTGCTACAGTATTTGTGCTACAGTGATTTTCCAACGAAAATTCGCCAGCCTGTGATTTGCACGGGGTGGAACACGCCAGTGTTGAGGCCGTGTTGGCATTTGCACGACCGTGCTTAGGGCATTCTGACCGTGCTTCCTCGTGCTTTTCAATTCCTGGGAACTAAACGGCCAAGAGCAAGCCCGTGTTGAGGTCGTGCTTGGCTTGACGAACTTCCTTTTAGATCCTTTTTATGTGAATTCTCCTCTAAATCCCTTCTACTTGGTCCAGGACCTAAATATCTGCACAATAAACTCAAAATACCTTAAATAGCACCGAACGAAACAAGTAATAGTAAAAGAACAAGTAAATATTGGGTGTAATGCATATGAAATATATATATATAATGCGCTCATCAGTCAGCATACAGCCGGTATGCTAACCCCTCGGGATTTCTACTTTTCTGTCTAGAAGTCAGTGATGTGCTATAGTAACTGCTACAGTACTACACTACAGTACTCCCGCACTCGAAAATGCTGTTTTGATGCCGAATTCATCCCCAATCACGTCGTCGAGTCTCCCATGGCTTCTGACAGACCTAAAATACAAAGATAAAGCAATTTAGACCGAAAGGGCATAGATTCAACAATAAAATGTGAAAATAATACACAACACATACATACAAAATACGTACTTTTAGACCAAAGGGTTTGATCTTTCCGCAGGGACTTATTTGTGATTAGTGATCTTTCACCTGGACCAAAGGGTTTGATCTATAGTTGGGAATAGGGTTTATCACTTGGAATCCCAAGAGTTTAGTGCAGTCATACGTGGTGTGAGGCGTCGAGAGTTTTCACTCCGCCGGGACCTCGAAGTGGACTAGCCAAGTTTGACCTTAGGTTTGGGACCTTGTATTTTTGGATTTCCATGACTCATTAAATCTCTATTGAGTAAGAGTTATTGAAGTCTTGCACTTGAAACTAGGATCCTAGGGGGAGCATTGTCTGAGTACTCCATCTTCACATCGATCTTTTCCTACGCTCTAGCTTTAACTTTCAGTTGTTAAATTCTGTTATTAATTACTTTTTGATCTCAACCACAATCGGTTTTTTTTGACTACTTAGCGAAGTGTTTTTGTTTCTATCGTCTACTACCTGTGGATTCAACTACCCACCCATTGGGTACTTTATTACTTCGACACCCATGCACTTGCAGAACACACACGCAAGGGTGTGTCAAGCTGTGATACTGGATGGGAGTTGTTCAACAATACTCCAAAAGAACCTCCCAAGCAAGAAGAAAGATTCTGGGAGTTTCATCATTCCATGTGTCATCGGGGGTCTAGGTCAAGAAAAAGCCTTAGCTGATTCAGGAGCAAGCATCAATGTAATGCCGTACAAGTTTTTCCAGAAATTGGGGCTAGGAGAGCCACGGCCAACACAAATGACGGTGTAGCTAGCTGATCGCTCAATTCGACATCCTAGAGGTATCATAGAAGATGTTTTGATTAAGATTGACAAATATATCTTCCGTGCAGATTTTGTAGTACTTGATGTCGATGAGGACGTGGAAGTGCCGCTGATCCTGAGGAGGCTATTCCCGCGAACCTCCAAGGCACTGATAGATATGGAGGGGGGCGAATTAACTCTGCGCATTGGAGACGAAAAGATAACAGATGCTATGAAGCACCCTCACGAATTTGATGACACATGTTATTCTGTTGATGTTAATGATGAGCTTGTCGATGAGTATATGAAGGAGATGTTTTACCCTGACCCCTATGAGGGGATGCCTGAATTGGAAGAGGAGGAGTCAAATTTGCCGGAGGTTCGAGTGATCGAGGATCTACCACAATCGGGAATTTTGAAGAGAATTTTTCGTCACATGACAAGATCAAAGTGTCACCGCAAGAAGCACCACAATAGTGCAAAAGATACATGCACACGAGAAGAGGGTGATGGCTTTTCAATTGGTAAAAAGATTTCTCATTACTCGCCTCCTATGCAAACATATTGTCTGAATTGTCAGGTAAAATTTGCTAAGAACATATCTCACTTGCATGAGCCCCCATAAGAGATCAGGTATGTCAAGCTAATGACGTTAAACAAGCACTTCTTGGGAGGTAACCCAAGTCATTTTATTGCTTCCGTAGTTAGTTTTTAATTCTGCAGTAATAATTAGCTTGAGTGGACGACTTTGCGTTAATTCTGTCGTTGCTGCGTTTTCATTGTTTATTCTTGGTGTTGCATGATAACTATACATGTGTGGCATGATCTAGTATGTTTTAGAGCTTTAAAGTTAAGGAATTGGCCTGGTACTTATTTGTTTCATGTTATGCTGAAAATCCACAAGGGCAAGCACAAGGGGGTGTGAGTGCCCCTGTGCCTTGCTGAAAAGTGTAGAAAACATGAAACAGAAGGGCACAAGGGCACCCACACGGGCATGTGGGTGGCCCTATGACCTTCCTGAGGAGCCCTCTCCTCCCGAGAAATTGGAGTTCGCAGTCCCCGAGCATCAGCAGCGATATGAGCGCTTACAGCGTCTCAAAGAGATTGATTTGGCCGATGAGGTGCGAGGGCTTACTGATAAGTGTCTAAATGTAGGTATTTATACGTTCTATTCTTGTACTATTTTGCATGTGTTTTGATGAGTTGATGCCCGTTTCGCGTTTAAATTGGTTTTATTTGTGTTACAGGATATGAATAAGCCAAAACGAGCTTAAGAACGTATTTGGGAAGAAATACGTATCAAATACGACGTCTTTGAGCTTTTCGTCACTGTAGCAGTACTGTAGACGGATTACTGTAGCAAGATGATAAGTGCTTGCATGTACATATAATTTGAGATGTTTTTCCCTGCATGAGCATCACATTTTTCAGGTTATATTTCTCATTTCGTGTGTTTCTGTGTTCTTTCGTGCAATTAGGGTTGTGAAAAAGGTTTATGCGAAGAAAAGCAAGATTAGGTCATAATGGTGCCATGTGGAGCTCTTTTGTGCAAATACGAAGTTCAAGACACAAATCGGGTTCAAACGAGGGGGTATGTGCCAACTTCTAAAGGCTTCAAGACAATTCTTGTAGAAGGACACGAAGGCAGTCATGCTCGCTCGTTCCGATTGGTTCAAAGATTTCAAAAGCTCTCCAAGGTTTCCCATCATCAAGAAATGCCACTTGACCTTTCACATGGGCGTGTGTCCGTCCATGTGACCTCAGGAGAAGAAACGGGCGAAATCGAGGATTAGTATGAAGATTTCACAAGGCAGAAAATCCACATGGGCGTGTGGAATTTCCACACGCCCGTGTGGAATTTCCACACGGCCGTGTGGACTATCCACACGCCCGTGTGGATCCTCGAGATGGCCAATTATAAAGCCGTTCTGAAGCGTTATCCAAGGGATCATCTTCTAACTTTGGAAGGAGGTGACGGCTAGGGTTCAGGAGGTTCTTGCTACACTTTGGGGGCGCTTCTTCACCGGTTTCATCATCATTCCCTTCCAAGGAGAGCCATTGGGGGAGCCTTCGACGACTCGATTCGGCGAGGTGTGCCTTAGGCTTGGAGGAAGGGATACTTTGAAGAAGAAGGAGAAGTTCCCATAGTCTATCAACACGAAGCTTAAGGGGGTTTTCTTTATGGATTTCTTGCACTTATCTTCATTTATTTTGATGAACTTGTATTGCTCCATGGAGAGCTAAACCCCTAGTGGGTACTTGGACTTGTAAACCCTAGATTTCCTATGTTTCATTGACTTTAATGCTTTTATTCAATTTGAGTTTGAATTTGAGTTTCAATCTTGTATGCTTAATTGTTTCTCCCTTAGAGTGACACTAGGGTTGAGGGCTAATCCAATCATCCTTTTGACGAGTGACCATCACCATTAGGATTAGATTAATCAAGATTGGAGGGGGTTGAGAGGGTGAGTTGAGAGGTAGCGACACGTCCCCTTTCCCCTCCGGTGTGGTTTTCCCTACCTTCTTATTCCAAGTATTACCTTCGATCTCAAAGAGAGTTAGGCGTTGAGAGAGGCCTTTCCGCCGGGACTTATTTGTGATTAGGGATCTTTCGCCTGGACCAAAGGGATTGATCTATAGTTGGGAATAGGGTTTACCACTTGGAATCCCTAGAGCATAGCACAGTCATACATGGTGTGAGGCGTCGAGAGTCTTCTCTCCGCCGGGACCTCGTAGGGGACTAGTCAAGGTTGACCTTAGATTTGGGACCTTGTATCTTTGGATTCCACGACTCTTGAAATCTCTATTGAATAAGAGTACTTGAAGTCTTGCACGTGAAACAAGGATTCTAGGGGGAGCATTGTCCGAGTACCCCATCTTCTTATTGATCTATTTCTCCGACCTAGCTTTCATTTTCAGCACTTTGTTTCTACTACATTCTGATTTCATTTTCTTTTAACAACAATTGGTTTATCTTTGATTACTTAACAAAGTGTGATTGTTCTTACGTCTACTCCCTGTGGATTCGACTACCCACCCGTTTGGGTACTTTATTACTTCGACACCCGTGCACTTGCGGAGTACACACGCAAGGGTGTGTCACAAGATTTCTGTAGCATGGCACTGTAGCACCGAAACGGGATTTCTGGAAAAAGGCTGGGAGCCTTGCGGGCAAGCATGCGCCCGCAAGGCCGCCCGTATGGATGCCCGACAAAGGGGTTTTAAAAGCCAAAATTAGGGCATTTTGAAGGATCCTTCACATCTTCTTCTTCTCCTCTTCTTGGGCCGCCGCCCCACCTTCGCCGGCGGCGTTTCCGGCGATCCACCGCGCCATTCTTCACCAAGAGTGAGGCAATCATTGGAGGAGGAAATAGGGGGGAAATCTAGACCTTCAAAGCATCGTTTGAGAAGAAATCTCGGCGACTCCGGCGATCTTCATCCATCCAAGGCGATCCAAAGCTTGAGGGAGTTTTTATAGCTTCTTTTTATGTTTATTTGTTCCTTGGATTTGTATGAGTGTTCCTCTTTCATGAGGAACTAACTTGTATGTGATTTGGGCATGATGAACCCTAGGGTAGATTTGTTGTAATTATGGGTGATAATCCTTTGTGATTTAGTGTTGGATGTTGAATTTCTTGTATAAGAATTTCTATGGTTTGTGATTCTTTCTATGTGTGCTTTACTGTCTTGGACCGCATGAGAACTCTGCTGTTCAATTTCTAGGTTGTACTTGGAGCGTGACCATCGCCCTTGTACTAGACTCACATAGACTGAAAGGGATTCATGTACCAATACTCCGAGGGATTCGGGTATTTGGTACCCCTCCGAACGTTAGGTTTAGACCCAGAATGATCTCTACTCCTGATAAGAGATTCCCTGAGTGCATTGCAATCGTAGGAGGAATTGACCGGAAGGGATTCCGGTCAATACTCGTATGGGATTAGGGCTAATCACCGAGGGATTCGGGATTAACTTAATTTAGGAATCTCTCGGTCCAAACCACCATCACAACACATCACCCTTAATCCGGGCCTTAATGACAACCCTAGGGGGATTCTCTGCCCAAATCACGCCCTCTCCTGATTGTCCGTCCCTTGAATGCTCATTAGGCGTGTAGTGGTAGCTGTATTCTTTTATTTATAGACTTTAGTAGATGTACTATTCCCTCGTATTGTTAGGCTAGGAAATAGATGAAGGGGAAGTAATAGTAGCTCCTTGGCCCCGTGGAATACGACCCCTGTGTCACACACAGGGTATTACTTGACGACCCCGTGCACTTGCGGGACGCCCATCACTTACCGCTGTAGGAGGCTGGGACCGTCTTCTTACTGTTCGTGATCCCACTTATCGCGAGATCACACTGAAGGTCTTGTCCTCATTCGATTTTGACCGCCCTCGCCTTGATTTTGAGAAGGAGGACACGATCCGCTTCATAGTATTCGGTCAGTTCACACCATGAGAATCATGCAGTTCTCTTTTTTTCTTGGTTTATATGAGAGAGATTATGTTCACACGGGGGAGTACGAGCAACTCATTGTCGACTATCCTATTGGACTCACCCCGAGCCGTGCATATGCGACCATATGCGAAGGTTTCTAGTATGAGCGGGGATCCTCTAAGGCCACCATGCTCAGCCGTCCGTCCTACAGGTATATACACTCTATCTTTAGCAGGACCGTGACGGGACGAGGCGACATCACCGGAGTTTTGAGCCGCCCCGGGTCGGTGTGATCTTCTCTGGAGTATACATCACCCGACTCGTTCATGGCATGGGGTTGACCGAGGCACTTAGAGGGATGGAGAAGATCAGTGTACCTGCACCGTTGGGGCTTGCATCCCTCCGGGCCATGCGCATGGTGAAGAAGACGAGTGCCGGCAGATATGTACTCGCAGTGGAGGTTGAGGAGGAGGAGACAGAAGAGGAGGCAGCCGATCCAGCAGACGCTCCTGATTCACCGGTACCCACAGCTGTGCCGATGGACACCGAGGCCCCTGCATCTGAGAAAGAGCCAGAGCAGCCTTCCACTCGAGCGCGTACCATTTTACGAGGCTCGAGGTGGCAGTTGGAGCTCTCCAGGGAGACATGCGACTGTGCTCGCCAACCAGTCCATGATGATGTCGCAGTTGTCCATCATTCGACATCTTCTAGAGAACGACACAACATCTGAGGCGACGACATCAGCACCACTAGCACCACCAGCAGCACCTGCAAAGTTTCCTGACGCATGAGGTGTCCTTGAGTCATGCTATTTCTATTTTATTTTATTTTCTGTATTTTTACATTCAGTATGCCCGTTGAGACTTTGTTCCTTTATTTCTGTCATTTTATTTTGTGGTTCTAGTTGTTTTTCGTCGTTTTTTTTTTAATTTTGTTGAGCTTCATTGAACCTCCCTTAATCCGTAGATAGTCTTGAGAGTCTTGTGGAATGAAAATCAAGTTATGTACACACCCATGTGACTAGGTCACACGGCCGTTTCACCTCCAAATGCCTGCTGAGCCAAACACACCCTTGTACGAGATTCCATCAACCTCTTCACTTGGAATTCAGGGGAGTATGTTTTTTTTTTTATTTTGCACACCCTCACATGTTTTATGTTGAGAATTTATATTCTTGTTGTGCTTGCATGTGTACATTGGGGACAATATACATCTTAAGTGTGTGGGAGGGATCACTTCATACACCATTTTATTTTTTATTCTTATCATATACGCTCATGCAACCTATGAAGGTTCACTTTAGAGTTAAGAGTTCGATTCTAGACTATAGGAGAACTTCGAACATTAGATCTCATCGTGCTCTAGTTGTCATCCAATTTTTTGAGAAATATTTGTCCGATTGCCATTTATGCACTCTACTCACTCATTAGACCTATAGAAGCTCTAGTTGAATGTTTTGAGACTTGTTAGTAGTTGTTTTATTCGAAAAAAAAAAAATTTTAGCAAGTGTGAATTCTTTATTGTATATAGAGGGTGAAAAGAGCTACTACCTTTGATTGTATGTAGCTACTCTCATAAGTCGGATACTAGTTATGCCCTAATGAGAGAAAGAGCTATCATAAGGGATATGTGTTAGATAACACCCTCCCTAGAAAGAGCTACCATCTCCAAAGTGTTAAAGCCACTCGGGAGGCCGCCTGAGAAAGGGCTACCTTGGAGATTGTGTGTAACTACTACCCTTCTTTTTGCTACTATATACGTTTCGAGCAATAAAAACTGTAAGTAGTGGACATAGAGTCGAGTTGAGAAGAGTCTTTCTACACACACACGCTTTCGTATTTCTTTTTTCTTTCTTGTCATTGGATTGTTTTCTAGAGCATTGACTAAACCGTTTGGTGTTAAATAGTTTTCCCCTTTGTTAAAGAATCATACTCTCATGCTCTATAGTGAACCTGAGGCCAAGCACTTATTCTTTTTTTCCTTGTAATGAATGTTTAGTTTTGATAAGTGCTTGTTTATATATATTTTATAATATCAGTTTACATGCATTGAGCATCACTTTTATCAGGTTTTATCATTGACAAGGTGTATTTTGTGTTCTTTTGTCCAAACAGGGTTTTGGAGACATGAAGTACAAGAAAAAGCAAAGATAGGGTGTAATGACACATTTTAAAGCCACAATTTGAAGCTGTGTTCATATGCATGGCGGTGTTGCCAACTTTCGGTGGAGTCTAAGTCATTATACAAACCGGAAGGGCACAAAAGCAGTAGTACGTCCATGTCCCAACTTCCGTACCCAAACAGAAGAAGGTTCTTGAAGATTTCAAAGGATAGAAAGCCATGCACCCTACCACGCGAGCGTGTGCCCGATCGTGTGGACTCAAAGGAAGACATTGGGGAAAATCACTGTAGCAGTAATGTAGCAAAAGTACTGTTCACACACAGTGTGGAATTTCCACACGGGCGTGAGGCTACAGTACACGGCGTGTGACTGCCCATGTGGATGGCCGCGTAAAGCTCCGAATTCAAATTATAAAAGCCGCCTTGTGATAATTTTTAGGGATCCTTTCGGCTACTTTCTGGAGGCAAGGTGGCTAGGGCTTGGGAAGAGTTCTTTGTAGCTTTGGGAAGCTTTCCTCACCAACTTGGATCGATTCCTCCTTCGTCATAGAATCAAGGAAGCCATCGGCAACCTAGCTTCGGAGTGGATTCAATCCAGGCGTGGAAACTACCCATCAAGACCATCATCACGGATTTAGGGGTGTTATTCTTTATGACTTTGTAACTTATTTATCAATTCATTATTTCTTTTGTGACTCGCTCCATGGAGAGCTAAACCCCTATAGGGTATTCAGACTTGTAAACCCTAGGATTCTTATTTTCATTAGATTTACATTGTGTTTCTATTCGAATTTATTAGTTTGAGTTTTACTCTTGAGTTCTTAATGCCTGCTTGTGCTTTTGATTCCATTATTAATTGCCTTGCATGTTTTATTCAATCTAGTGAAGAGAGAGATCACCGTTTTTTTTAGAATTACCAAGAGTAAAGAGGGTTGAGAGGGTGAGCCGTGAGATAGTGGAGTGGCCCCTTTCCCTTCCGATGGATATCTCCTATCTCGATATTCCCTAAGTGTCAAGCAACCATATGTGGTGTGAGGCGTCGAGAGAATTCTCCGCCGGGACCTCGTAGGGGGTTAGGGATCTTGCACCTGTAGACAGGGTTAGATCCACTTTTAGGAATTGGTTATATCTTTGGGATCCCTAGCATTTTAAGCAGTCATATGTGGTGTGAGACGTCGAGAGAATTCTCCGCCGGGACCTCGTAGGGGACTAGTTATCGGCGACCTGGAGACAGGGGCCGTTATTCCTTAGGATACCCACGACTCATTGTTTTTGTTTATAAACACTTGTAATCTACATCCAACACCCGAATCCTAGGGGGAGCATTGTCCGGATACCCCACTTTTATTGATTGATAACTCTTTTGCTTTTTATTGCCTGCGTACTTGTAGTGATACTCTTAGGTTTGGCCATTAGATCATCACACACTACACTCATTAGGCTAGATAACAAGAGAGGAGATATTACTAGTACTTCTGTTCCATGTGGTACGACAACCCGACCCTTTGGGTCAACTTTTATTACTTGATGACCCGTGCACTTGCGGTAACGCAAGGGGTTGACACACATCACCCTGTGTTGTTGCGGAAAACACGCATCATGCAACTAGCCTCCCAAGGCCACTGGTGTACCGGTGAACCTTGGGAGAAGAACTTGTATGGATCATTTTTGTTCATGTATGAAAGATCGTTGGTTTGTTGTGTGGTTTTATGTTATGTGTGCTTAATTGTAGTGGATTGCATGAGAACTCTGTGATTCATCTTGTCGATTGTACTTGGATGCGCAGGATGCGCCCTTGTATTAAATCCGCAAAGCTTGATGAGGGATTCAATGTACCGGTACACCGAGGGATTCGGGTGCCGGTAGCCCTCCCCGGTATTAGAGATATTTCTAGCCAATAGAGCATTGGAATCCCTTAACCAAGACTCCCTATTCCCAAAGACATCATAGGGGTATCCTCTGGATGAAATAACCCGTACTGGATTAGGGCTGTATCACGGAGGTTCTGGGATACTCGACTCCCAAGTCTTTGCGGACCAACTCTAGCCAACACCGGACTTAAATTTCCCATTTCATCCGTGCTTGTTCTGTTCCCAAGGGGATCCTCACCCGGGGGCCATGCACTTTATTTGTCAATAGCGTCCTTAATTTACTAATGTAGTGTGCCTAAGTCTGTATGTTTATAGTTATCTCTTTCTTTTAGTTGTAAAGTTTAAATGTTATTTGTGGTAGACTAGATAGTGTTATTTAGGGGGAAGTAATAGTAGATCTTGGGATCCCAGGGAATACGACCCTCTTGTGCTTGCGCGGGAGGTTTATTACTTGATGACCCGTGCGCTTGCAGACAACTATCAGGGATTTAATTTGAGTTTCAATCTTGTATACTTATTTGATTTGCCCTTAGAGTGATACTAGGGTTGAGAATCTATTCTAATCATCCTTTTGACGAGTGACCATCACCATTAGGATTAGATTTACCAAGGTTGAAGAGAGTTGAGAGAGTGAGTTGAGAGGTAGCGGAACGTTCTGCCGGGACCTCCTAGGGGACTAGTCATGGTTGACCTTAGATTTGGGACCTTGTGTGTTTGAATTTTCACAACTCTTTGAATCTCGATTTAAAAAGAGTAATTTGAGTTTTGCTCTTGAAACTAGAGTCCTAGGGGGAGCATTGTCTGAGTATTCCATTTACACCTTGATCGTTTCTTAACTCTAGCTACTACTTTCAGTCTTTTATTTTGGTTTGATTACTTTTCTATTAATCTCTACAACAATTGGTTTTTCCTTGGCTAATTAGCAAAGTGTTTGTGTTACTGATGCGAGTGTTTCCCACAGCAGTGGGGTGACGTGTGTCAACCCCTTGCGTTACCGCAAGTGCACGGGTCGTCAAGTAATAAAAGTTGACCCAAAGGGTCGGGTTGTCGAACCACAGGGAACAGAAGTACTAGTAATAGCTCCTCTCTTGTTATTTAGCCTAATGAGTGTAGTGTGTGATGATCTAATGGCCAAAACTAAGAGTGTCACTACAAGTGTGCAGGGAATTAAAAGGAAAAGAGTTCTCAATCAATAAAAGTGAGGTATCCGGACAATGCTCCCCCTAGGATTCGGGTGTTGGATGTAGATTACAAGTGTTTCTAAATGAAAACAATGAGTCGTGGGTATCCTAAGGTATAATGGCCCCTGCCTCCAGGTCGCCGATAACCAGTCCCCTACGAGGTCCCGGCGGAAAATTCTCTCGACGCTTCACACCACATATGACTGCTTAGCACTCTTGGGATCCCAAACATATAACTAATTCCTAAAAGTAGATCTGTGGAAGTTCGACCTTTTTCGCTTCTCTTGTGCTTTGTTTCTTGTGTAGAAGTTGTGTGTTTAAGTTTTTATCGAGTTTTATTTTGTTAGGATCTTAGTTAGGGTCTTTTTGAGAGGTTAAAAGATGGGGGAAAAGTGTTTTAAAATGTGTAAGCAAGGAAGGGACCTTGCGGGCACTTAGTGTGCCTGCAAGGAGCCAAAATAGGGTCCTTGCGGCCTCCCATGCGCCCGCATGGGAGCCCGCAAGGATCGCAGGCCAGAAGACCATGCGGGCGCATGGGAGGCCGCATGGCTTCCAGGTTGAGGCCTCGCGGCCTCCCTTGCGCCCGCAAGGGACCCGCGAGCCCTCCCGCGCTTTGGGGCCTATTTAGACCGTTTTGAAACTCAAAGGGCCTTTATAAGCCCCATTTCCCTCTCTTTTTCTCCCCATCTTGAATCCTCATTCTCCCCTCCATTAGATCTTCATTCTTGAGCTCCAAGAAAGAAGAAAGGTGTTGATCTTCCCCTCTCCTCCATTGGTGATGAATCTCCTCTAGTTTTAGCAAGATTTAAGGTGGGTTTTCTTCTCTTCTTCAATTCCTTGTTCTTTTATTCAATTCTCTTTAGATCCATGAAGAATTAGTGTGGATTTAGTATGGATGTAATATTTAATTGGAATTTAGCTATAGATCTTATGTTTGGATGGTATAGGAGTCTTGATTTCATGTTTTGGTGAAGAATGAAGGAGATCCTTCATCTCTAAACCTTTGATTCTTTTAGATCCGAACCCAATTAGGACATTCTTGATTTTATTTTGATTTTATGGGTTTAAGGATTCTATTATTGTTAATTCTTGAATCTAGAACAATTAGTAAACCCTAGAAGCCATGAGATCTAATTTTGGATCATTCTTTCCTCTCTTGTTTATTGTTTGGGTTATGTGATTGATTCTTGTTTTCTTGGATGGTTAATGGCTTCAAGGAGGTGGATCTAAAGGCAAGGGTAAAGATCAAGTAGGCGAGTGATCCAAGTGTTCGATCTCGCCAAGTTTGTGAGTGGGAATTGTTTAATTAAAGAGCTATGATCATGCTTGTTTGAATGTCCAATAATGCTTGCTTTGAAATGAGAATTTTTTGATTTCAATGGATTCTTGAAGTGTTTCTTGAAAACTGAAATTATGATGCTATATGATCCTTTTAATTCTTGATTTCATTTTAATGGACTCATGAGATGATTTCCTTGAGATCTAGAAACCTTGATGTTTATGATCTTGCTTAACTAGTGATTCAATTACAAAAGGCTCATGAGATGATTTCCTTGAGGCCTAGAAACCATGATAGTTTATGATCTTGTTAAATTCTTGATTATTTATATTTCATGAGGATTGAAAAATCCTATGGTTTGAATTACATCTTTTCAAGATTTGTGAATTTGAGAATTCGATGTTCTTGTTATTTTGACCGAATAAGGTCTATGTAAACTGATAAACGTCTAAATATACGTATTTTTTACGTACTTGTGTATAGTTTATTCTCTCTTTATGTTAAGTTGTTTTCTATTTTCTTGTTTAATGTGGTTTTACTTGTGTTACAGGCCCGAAATAAGCTCAAGAACGTATTCATGAAGAAATCGACACCAAATACGGCGTTTTTGGGATTCATCACTGTAGCAGTACTGTAGCGGAATTACTGTAGCATAATTACTGTAGCCGATACTGTAGCAGGGTGCTGTAGCTCTGAATGGAAAAATTCCTGAGAAACTCTCTGGATGCCTTGCGGGCAACCTTGCGCCCGCAAGGCCACCCGCAAGGCATCGCGATGTCTTGATTTAAAGGTCTTTTCTAGGGCATTTGGGAGGAGGCAAGTCTTCTTCCTTGGAGCTCCACACAACCATCTAAAAATCCGGCTTGGAGGAGGGCTTTGAGGGCGTTTTCACGGCGAGATCTTGGAGGAGAGTGCGTTTGGGAGCAAGATCCTACTCTAGGGCATCATTGAAGGAGGGTTGAAGACAAGAGAAGCCACCTCTTGAGTGGGGTCTTCGGAACTCCATTTTCGTATTTGAGGGAGTGATTATGCTTTCTTTAGTTGTTTTCATGCTTTTGAGTATGTATTTTGATATTATGAACAACTAAACCCCAAGGTCACCGGATGTAGGTGAACCTTGGGGGTGAACTTGTGTATTTTGGATGCTTGGTTTCAATTAATGTTTGTAGACTTGTTTGTGATCCTTGTTTGGTGCTTTTGAATGTTAGGGTATGCATGAGAACTCTGTGTATCCATACTTAGCCAATACTTGGTTGCATGACCATTGCCCTAGTGTTAGACTCACCAAGCTTGGAAGGGAAATACGTATAAATACGCCGTGACCATCGGGTATTTGTACCCCTCCAATTCTAGGGTTAATTGCTTATTTGTGATTCAACCTTAGTTTGAGAAAACCACCTCACCCTTTGCAATCGTATGAGGATTTATACGGGTAGAGCCCGTATTCAATACTCGTACCGGATTAGGGGTCAACTGCCGTGACCATCGGGTTGACCTAATCTAGGGTTTTCTCGGTCCAACAAGCCATTTACATGTTAATCCAGCATCCTGTACACTTCAGTAGCCCCTGAGGGGATCCTTATCCGGGACCGCTTTCTCACCCTGATTTCACACTTTCTATTGCCCTGGTTATTTAGCTTTCTGATTTGCATTAATTTCGTGTATTTGCATTTTCATCTTTTACTCTCGAGTTTGATCGGCTAGACAATATTGCGAGAAGGAAGTAAGGATAGATTCTCGGACCCCAGGGAATACGACCCTCTCACGCGTGCGTGAGAGGTATTACTTGACGACCCGTGCGCTTGCGGGACAACCATCATAAACCAAATTGAGATTCTCCACGATGTTATCATATTTGAAATAAGTTTTCAAAGAATACTCTTGTGTTGATATTCTTGATGAAAATGACATTATTGTTGATGCTTTCAAACAAGGATTTACTCTTGTATTAAAAGTTGTATTTTATGGGAATTTGTGATCTCTTGACGAGATATATGATTTTATAATGATACGTTTATGATGAGCCTATAGGCAAACTGTTTGTGATCTCTTGATGAGATATATGATTTTATAATGATACGTTTATGATGAGCCTACGGGCAAACTATTTGCGATCTCTTGATGAGATATATGATGTGTTCATGATGAGCCTACGGGCTGGATGGATATCCTAAATGTTTCGATGGTGACATTGGGGGTTATCCCCGTCTTCTGCAGAAGCGAGTTTCCACGGACCGACCTAGTTGAGGTGGCATGGAGTTCTCGGCTGACTAGCCCTTATAGGAGGCGAGTAGAGAACCTGAAGGTGCTGTGTGGGATTCCCGGAGTCACCACACGGGATTCCCAATGGCCAACGCCAAGATACGCGCATCTTGGTGGCTCCCGACCTAGCCACGGCCATGGTTAGTGATGGAGGATTTTCATAGGCTAGTGATGATGCTATCGATAGAGGATTTCCGTATGTGTTGCACTATAAATCCTTATTTCGATGGGTTTGATCTTTTGATCTTTTAACGAGTATTCTTAACTTGAATTTTCAGTATTGAATCTCTTTACAAATGATTTTCAGAGTTTTATTGATGCCTTTCTTTGAGAAAGTTGGAAAGCTTGTTATATTGAAATGTGTATTTAAAGCATTTTGTAAGTTGTGGCTGTTAAAGATTTACATATGTTTTCGGCATATCATTCGTTACACTTGTATGAGTTATAGCTCCATGTTCAACCCCTCATTGAGTAACTTAGTTACTCACCCATTCTTCTTATCTCTTCTTTACAGGTGTTAGCACGGCAGCAGGCGTGAGACGTGATAGTGCTTGGCAGATCTATTCTTGCATTTACCTTTGAGTAGTGTATGATTCATAAACATTGTCGTCATGCATAAGATGGATCCACTAGGACCTATGTTTTCGTATTTCCATTTGATCTTGTATAATCTTGATTGGTTCAGTCAGTACCTTAGGTTGTATAAGGTTTACACCAAGCGTTTGGGAGAGACTATGATTGTGTCCATGATCATTGATTTTGTGGTTCTCAGGGATATATACCTGGTGTGAGTATATTGATCTTGTACAGGGATGTGGTTGAATACATTAGATTTAGAATATTACTATTGTGATGTTAATATTGTACAGGTAACAAGTAAGCCTTGCGGCGATATGGGGTTGAGGCAGGTGCTTGACCTCCCCTGGGTTGTCCTGGCGGTAGTGCCATGGACCGGGACACAAGGGTCGGGGCGTGACAAGATCTAACCCTGCCTCAAGGTGAAGGATCCCTAACCTCCTATGAGGTCCTGGCAGAGAATTCTCTCAACACCTCACACCACATATGGTTGCATGAAACTTAGGGAATATGGAGATAGGAAATATCTATTGGAAGGGAAAGGGGACACTCCGCTATCTCACGGCTCACCCTCTCAACCCTCTTCACTCTTGGCGATTCTAAACCTAATGGTGATCTCTCTCTTCACTAGGTTGAAAAGAACATGCAAGGCAATCAATAATGAAATCAAAAGCAATTGCAAGCATTAAGAACTCAAGAGCAAAACTCTAGATATTAACTCGAATAGAAACACATTGTAAATCTAATAAGATTATAAATCCTAGGGTTTACATGTCTGAATACCCTCTAGGGGTTTAGCTCTCCATGGAGCGAGTCACAAAACAAATAATTAATTGATAAACAAGTTCAAAAGATATAAAGAATAACCCCCCTAAATCCGTGATGATGGTCTTGATGGGTAGCTTCCACGTCGAGATTGATTCCGCTTAGAAGCAAGCTCACCGATGGCTTCCTTGATGCTATGACGAAGGAAGAATCGATCTCAGTTGGTGAGGAAGGCTTCCTAAACCCGCAAAGAACTCTCTCCAATCCCTAACCGCCTTCTCTTTCGAAAGTAGCCGAAAAGATCTCTAAAAATTAGAACAAGACGGCTTTTACAAACTGAAATCGAAGCTTCACACGGGTATCCACACGGGCACTCACATGGCCGTGTACTGTAGCCACACGCCCGTGTGAAATTTCCACACAGGCGTGAACAGTGATTTCGCTACAGTGCTTCTGCAGTGATTACTTTAGTGAATTCTCCCAAAATCATTCTTCGAGTGCATACGGTCGGGCACACACCCGTGTGGTAGGGTGTGTGGCTTTCTATCTTTTGAAACCTTCAAAACCTTCTCTTATTTGCTCGCAGAAGCTGGGACATGGACATACTACTGCCTTCGTGCCCTTCCGGTGCATGTGATTACTTGAACTCCTCCGAAAGTTGGCAACACCTCCATGGGTGTATTTCATGTATTAGGACCATTTGGTACATGCTAGTGTTACCTATGATCGCTTTGTTCATTCTTGTAAGATTCTTTTAGCTTGCATTAATGATTGTTGTGAGTTACTTATTTCTATGCTTTATTGAATCCTGTTTTACACCTAGTATTGTCATGTGCACTGAAGTTTTTGTCGATGCCCTAGGAATAAAAAAATGTGACTACTCTAACTCTCTTGTATGCGTAACACACTACTTTGAGTACTTGGCCTTAGAACACTAAGTTCTATCCTTCAATGGACTCTTAAGAACTTCTACGTCTTGTTGAACTAATCCTAGTTTTGTGTCATGTAGTGTACTTTGAAGATGTGATCTAGTGTGTATGTGAAAAAAAACAGTCTATGTCAGTATTCCTCTGCTTCTAAAGCATGAATGCGTCTATGTAGACTGTAATCGAGTAGTTGGGTGGCTCTTGTGCCTAACCAGCATGTGCACCCTCCAGAAAAATTTCAAAATGATGTTGGTGCAGTCAATGTTAGTCGGACTCGAAAAAAAAAAAGAAATGAATGATGAAATGAAAATAAAACAATAGTAATCTTTTTGAGCACCTACCAAAGGTTTTGAGATGAAAGTGGATCTAGTTTCGAGCTATAGAATTATAAGGATTATACTTGGCCATTGAAGTAGCATTTAGTAGTTTAAGACTTAGTATTCTTTGTAAGTGGAGTGATTAGCATCTAGAGCTGTACTGATTGAAGTCCTTAGGCTAGACCAGATCAGGGAAAATGAGATATAAGATTCACTTACACGGTACAGACATATAAGGGGTGAGATAGGATATTTTTATTATGCTTATTGACTATGACTCAACATCTATGGATCAATGTCCATTCCTTTTGGAATCTTATATTTGATTGATGCCAGAGGTAATGCATTTAGCCACTTTTCAGTCTCTTTGTTTTTCATGAGATGATTGCTTGGGGACAAGCAATGCTTAAGTGTGGGGATATTTGATAAGTGTCTAAATGTAGGTGTTTTCATATATATCGTATTCACTTTGCATGTATTTTGTGATGTTTGATGCCCGTTTTACGCTTAATCATCTATTATTTGCTTTGTAGGGCATAAGGAAGTCATGTTGAACAAGAAAATATCATTTAGTCAAAAAGAGAAGAAAACAGGAATTTCATACCACTGCCCACACTACCCAGTATGGGCGGGCGTATGCACTGTAGCAGCGGAATGATTTGGAGTTGTCTGCCCAGATTTCCATACTGCCCAGTATACGGACTGTATGGAGGCCATATGTACCCCGTATAAATCGCGAATCTAGTTTTTTTGAGTGCTATACGACCCCCATACGCCCTCATGGGCGGTATAAATACTGACTTTTAGGTCAGAACTGGGGGACTTTGGCCGAGGACTTTTCCTGGACTTTTTCTCGGCCGATTTTGGGAGACCACTTGGGAGTTTTTGGGCGACCTTGGGAAGGAGAAGAAGCGCAAGGAAGCTAGGAGATCATTCAAGCCCAAGGTCCAACACTCTCAGGGCAAGAAGGCAACATCATTCAAGGGGAGATTGATGCGTCTCCGCAACAACATAACAGGGTGATGTGTGTCAACACCTTGCGTAATCACAAGTGCACGGTTCGTCAAGTAATAAAAGTGGACCCAAAGGTTGGGTTGTCGAACCACAGGGAACAGAAGTACTAGTAATAGCCCCTCTTTTGTTATCTAGCCTAATGAGTGTAGTGTGTGATGATATAATGGCCAAAACTAAGAGTGTCACTACAAGTGCGCTGTGAATGAAAAGGAAAAGAGTTCTCAATCAATAAAAGTGAGGTATCCGGGCAATGCTCCCCCTAGGATTCGGGTGTTGGATGTAGATTACAAGTGTTTCTAAACGAAAATAATGAGTCGTGGGTATCCTAAGGTATAACGGCCCCTGCCTCCAGGTCGCCGATAACCAGTCCCCTATGAGGTCCCGGCGGAAACTTCTCTCGACGCCTCACACCACATATGACTGCTTAGCACTCTTGGGATCCCAAACATATAACCAATTATTAAAAGTAGATCCATCACTGCCTCAAGGTGAAGGATCCCTAACCCCCTATGAGGTCCTGGCAGAGAATTCTCTCAACACCTCACACGACATATGGTTGCATGAAACTTAGGGAATATGGAGATAGGAAATATCTATTGGAAGGGAAAGGGGACACTCCGCTATCTCACGGCTCACCCTCTCAACCCTCTTCAGTCTTGGCGATTCTAAACCTAATGGTGATCTCTCTCTTCACTAGGTTGAAAAGAACATGCAAGGCAATCAATAATGAAATCAAAAGCAATTGCAAGCATTAAGGACTCAAGAGCAAAACTCTAGATATTAACTCGAATAGAAACACAATGTAAATCTAATAAGAATATAAATCCTAGGGTTTACATGTCTGAATACCCTCTAGGGGTTTAACTATCAATGGAGCGAGTCACAAAACAAATAATTAATTGATAAACAAGCTCAAAAGATATAAAGAATAACCCCCCCTAAAAACGTGACGATGGTCTTGATGGGTAGCTTCCACGTCGAGATTGATTCCGCTTAGAAGCTAGGTCACCGATGGCTTTCTTGATGCTATGACGAAGGAGGAATCGATCTCAGTTGGTGAGGAAGGCTTCCCAAACCCGCAAAGAACTCTCTCCAATCCCTAGCCGCCTTCTCTTTCGAAAGTAGCCGAAAAGATCTCTATAAATTTGAACAAGGCGGTTTTTAAAAACTGAAATCGAAGCTTGACACGGGTATCCACACGGGCACTCACACGGCCGTGTACTGTAGCCACACGCCCGTGTGAAATTTCCACACGGGCGTGAACATTGATTTTGCTACAGTTCTGCTGCAGTGATTACTTTAGTGAATTCTCTTAAAATCATTCTTCGAGTCCACACGGTCGGGCACACGCTAGTGTGGTAGGGTGTGTGGCTTTCTATCTTTTGAAACCTTCAAAACCTTCTCTTATTTGCGCGCAGAAGCTGGGACATGGACGTACTACTGCCTTCGTGCCCTTCCGGTGCATGTGATTACTTGAACTCCTCCGAAAGTTGGCAACACCTCCATGGGTGTATGTCATGTATTAGGACCATTTGGTACATGCTAGTGTTACCTATGATGGCTGATAAGTGCTTGATTATATATATTTTATAATATCAGTTTACATGCATTGAGCATCACTTTTATCAGGTTTTAGCATTAACAAGGTGTGTTTTGTGTTCTTTTGTGCAAACAGGGCTTTGGAGACATGACGTACTGGAAGAAGCAAAGATAGGGTGTGATGACACGTTTCAAGGCCACAATCAGAAGTTGTGTTCATATACATGGGGGTGTTGCCAACTTTCGGAGGAGTACAAGTCACTACACAAACCGAAAGGGCACAAAGGCAGTAGTACGCCCATGTCCCAGCTTCCGTACAAAACAGAAGAAGGTTCTTGAGGATTTCAAAGTATAGAAAGCCACACACTCTACCACACGAGCGTGTGCCCGACCGTGTGGACTCCAAGGAAGACTTCGGGGAAAATCACTGTGGCGTTTACTGTAGCAAAAGTACTGTAGCAGTTTACTGTAGCAGTACTGTGACAAGTACTTCACACGCCCGTGTGGAAATTCCACACGGGCGTGTGGATGCCCGTGTGGATGCCCGCGTAAAGCCCCGAATTCAAATTATAAAAGCCGCCTTGTGATAATTTTTGGGGATCTTTTCGGCCACTTTCGAGAGACAAGGCGGCTAGGGCTTGGAAGGAGTTCTTTGCGGCTTTGGGAAGCTTTCCTCACCAACTTGGATCGATTCCTCCTCCATCATAGCATCAAGGAAACCATCGGCGACCTAGCTTCGGAGTGGATTCAATCTAGATGTGGAAACTACCCATCAAGACTATCATCAAGGATTTAAGGGGGTTATTCTTTATGTCTTTGGAACTTTATTCTCAATTTATTATTTTTTTTGTGACTCGCTCCATGGAGAGCTAAACCCTAGAGGGTATTCGGACATGTAAACCCTAGGATTCTTATTTTCATTAGATTTACATTGTGTTTCTATTCGAATTTATCAGTTTGAGTTTTACTCTTGAGTTCTTAATGCTCGTTTGTGCTTTTGATTTCATTATTGATTGCCTTGCATGTTTTATTCAATCTAGTGAAGAGAGAGATCACCGCTAGGTTTAGAATTACTAAGAGTAAAGAGGGTCAAGAGGGTGAGCCGTGAGATAGCGGAGTGTCCCCTTTCCCTTCCGACAGATATTTCCTATCTTCATATTCCCTAAGTGTCAAGCAACCATATGTGGTGTGAGGCATCGAGAGAATTCTCCGCTGGGACCTCGTAGGGGGTTAGTGATCTTTCACCTGGAGGCAGGGTTAGATCTACTTTTAGGAATTGGTTATATCTTTGGGATCCCTAGAGTTTTAAGCAGTCATATGTGGTGTGAGGCGTCGAGAGAATTCTCCGCCGGGACCTCGTAGGGGACTAGTTATCGGCGACCTGGAGGCAGGGGCCGTTATACCTTTGGATACCCACGACTCATTGTGTTCGTTTAGAAACACTTGTAATCTACATCCAACTCCCGAATCCTAGGGGGAGCATTGTCCGGATACCTCACTTTTATTGATTGAGAACTCTTTTCCTTTTATTTCCTGCGCACTTGTGGTGACACTCTTAGTGTTGGCCATTAGGTCATCACACACTACACTCATTAGGCTAGATGACAAAAGAGGGGCTATTACTAGTACTTCTGTTCCCTGTGGTTCGACAACCCGACCCTTTGGGTCCACTTTTATTACTTGTCGACCAGTGCACTTGCGGTAACGCAATGGGTTGACACACATCACCCTGTTGTGTTGTTGCGGAGACGCATCAATGGCTTTGTTCATTCTTGTAAGATTCTTTTAGCTTGGATCAATGATTGATGTGAGTTACTTGTTCACACCACATATGACTGCTTAAAAGTTTAGGGATCCCAAAGATATAACCAATTCCTAAAAGTAGATCTAACCCTGCCTCCAGGTGAAAGATCCCTAACCCCCTACGAGGTCCCGGCGGAGAATTCTCTCGACGACTCACACCACATATGGTTGCTTGACACTTAGGGAATATGGAGATAGGAAATATCTATCGGAAGGGAAGTTGACAATCCGCTATCTCACGGCTCACCCTCTCAACCCTCTTTACTCTTGGTAATTCTATACCTGGCGGTGATCTCTCTCTTCACTAGGGCTGTAAACGAGCCGAGTCGAGCCGAGTATCACCAGGCTCGAGCTCGGCTAGTTTATAATATTCAAATTCTCGAGCTCGGCTCGACCTCGTTCGAGCCATGTTTTTTGTGCTCAAGCATGGCTCGTTGAAAAGCTCGAGTAGCTCGAGCTCGGCTCGTTTAAAAATTTGATGTCATTGAAAGATGTCTCTCCTATCTGTCATTAAGCTAAGTAAAAAGCATCTTCTTGTTGTAATAAAAACAAATTCAAAATATAAACTCATATAATCCCAAAAAACTTTCAACTAAACATAAGAGTACTTTTTCTATGTATTTATATATATCTACAACACTACACTACACTACACTATATATATATATATATATATATATATATAGATATTTATATAAGCTCGTTTAGGCTCGCGAGCCTCACGAGCTGAGTAATTTTGGGCTCGAGCTCTGCTCGCCAAACTAAACAAGCAGCTCGAGCTCGGGTCGGCTCGTGAAAAGTCGAATCGAATTCGAGCATGGACCGAGCTGATCTCGAGTAGCTCACGAGCAGCTTGACTCATTTACACCCCTACTCTTCACTAGATTGAATAAATCATGCAAGCCAATTAATAATGAAATCAAAAGCACAAGAAAGAATTAAAAACTCAAGAGTAAAACTCAAACTGATAAATTCGAATAGAAACACAATGTAAATATAATGAAAATAAGAATCCTAGGGTTTACATGTCCGAACACCCTTTTCAAGAACCTTCTTCTACTTGGGTACGGAAGCTGGGACATGGACGTACTACTGCCTTTGTGCCCTTTCGGTTTATATAATGACTTGGACTCTGCCGAAAGTTGGCAACACCCCCATGCATATAAACACAGCTTCTACTTGTGGCGTTGAAATGTGTCATCACACCCTATCTTTGCTTCTTCTTGTACTTCACGTCTCCAAAGCCCTGTTTGCACAAAAGAACACGAAACACACCCTGTCAATGATAAAACCTGATAAAAGTGATGCTCAATGCATGTAAACTGATGTTATAAAATATATATAAACAAGCACTCATCAAAGCTCCCCCACACTTAAGCTTTTGCTTGTCCTCAAGCAAACTAAACATTCATTACAAGGAAAGAAAGAATAAGTGCTTGGCCTCAGGTTCACTAGGGAGCATGAGAGTATGATTCTATAACAAAAGGGAAAAACTGTTTAATATCAGACGGTTCAGTCAATGCTCTAGAAAACAATCCAATGACAAGAAAGAAAAAGAAATCCGAAAGCGTGTGTATGTGGAAAAACTCATCTCAACTCGACTCTATGTCCACTACTTACAGTTTTTATTGCTCGAGACTTATATAGTAGCAAAAAGAAGGGTAGTAGCTGCACACAATCTCCAAGGTAGCCCTTTCTCAGGCGGCCTCCGGAGTGGCTTTCACACTTTAGAGATGGTAGCTCTTTCTACCGAGGGTGCTAGCTTTCACATATCCCTTGTGATAGCTCTTTCTCTCATTAGGGCAAAACTAGTATCCGACTTATAAGAGTAGCTGCATACAATCAAAGGTAGTAGCTCTTTCACCCTCTAAATACAAAAAAAAAGAACTCACAATTGCTAAGTTAAATTTTTTTTTTTTTTGAATAAAACAACTACTAACAAGTCTCAAACCACTAAAATTTGGATGACAACTAGAGCATGATGAAATCTAGTGTTCGAAGTTCTCCTATAGTCTAGAATCAAACTCTTAACCCTAAAGTGAACCTTCATAGGTTGCATGAGCATTTATGGTAAGAACAAAACCAAAGTGGTGTGTAAAGTGATCCCTCACCCACACTTAAGATATACATTGTCCCTAATGTACACATGCAAGCACAATAAACTTATGAATTTTGAAAATAAAGCATGTGAGGGTGTGCAAAATTAAAAATAATACTCCCCCGATTTCCAAGTGAAGAAGTTGGTGGAATCTCGTACAAGGGTGTGTTTGGCTCAGCGGGCATTTGGGGTGCAACAGCTGTGTGACCTAGTCACACGGCTGTGTGCATAACTTGATTTTCATTCCACAAAACTCTCAAGACTATCTGCGGATTAAGAGAGGTTCAATGAAGCTCAACAAAATTAGAAAAGAAAACGATGAAAAAGAAGTAGAACCACAAAATAAAATGACAGAAATAGAGGAACAGAGTCTCAACGAGCATACTGAAAATGAAAAATACAGAAAATAAAAATGAAAATAGCATGACTCAAAGACGCCTCATGCGTCGGGAAACTCTGCCGATGCTGCAGGTGGTGCTGGTGGTGCTGATGTCATCGCCTCAGATGCTGTATCGCTCTGCAGAAGTTGTCGAATGATGGACAACTACGACATCATCATGGACTGGGTGGCGAGCACAGTCGCCATGTCTCCCTTGAGAGCTTCAACTGCCACCTCGAGCCTCGTCAAATGGTCACGGGCTTGAGTGGAAGGCTACTCTGGCTCTGGCTCAAATGCAGGGGCCTCGGTGTCCATCGGCACAGCTGTGGGTACAGGTGACTCAGGAGCATCTGCTGGATCAGCTACCTCCTCTTTTGTCTCCTCCTCCTCAACCTCCACTGCGAGTACATATCGGCCGGTACTCGTCTTCTTCACCATGCACATGGCTCGGAGGGATGCAAGCCCCAAGGGTGCAGGTACGCTGATCTTCTCCAACCCGTATTCTTCAACAAATCACCAGATCTGAAATTTTAAACTCATGGCAAGAACTAGGAAAAGTTGGAGCTTACCGGAGCTTTTGATGAAGAAAAAGATGGGGATCGCTGAAAAAACACCCAAGAATCCTTAAATAAGCTGAGGAGAGGCGTTAGGAACCCAAGAGGTGTGTCTCTTCGCGTGGAGGCGTCTGAAGGAGAAAAAGCGCGAAAGTTTTGAATGAAGGTTTCAAGGCCCATTCATCTCCTTATAACCCACATGGGCGTGTGTGGGTCTTACACACCTTTCTGGATACCCACACGGGCGTGTGGACGTGTGGATGATCCACACGCCCTTGTGACTCCAAAATTCGACGCCAGAACGCCACAAGGGCACTCACACGGGCGTGTGAGTGCCGGTGTGGATAAAAAACTCGAGACAGAACGCCACAGGGGCACTCACACGGGCGTGTGAGTGCCCTTGTGGGCCTGGAAAATCCACAGGGGTAACCACAAGGGCGTGTGGCTTCCCTTGTGCCTCTCTGGAAACCTGAAAAATTGATTTTCAGGTCACACACGCCCATGTGGATGTGCCACATGGGTGTGTGGCTCCTCAGGAAGGTCACAGGGGCACTCACATGAGCGTGTGAGTGCCCTTGTGCCCTTTTGTTTCATGCTTTTTCAATCTTTCAGCAAGGCACAGGGGCACTCACACCCCCTTGTGCCTGCCCTTGTGGATTTTCACCAAAACATGAAACGATCAAGTCCAAGGCCAATTCCTTAACTTTAAACTTCTAAAACATTCTAGATCATGCCACACATGTATAATTATCGTGAAACACCAAGAATAAACAATAAAAACACAGCAACGACAGAATTAACGCAAAGTCGCCTACTCAAGCTTATTATTACTGCAGAATTAAACACTAACTACGAAAGCAATAAAATGACTTGGGTTACCTCCCAAGAAGTGCTTGTTTTACGTCTTTAGCTTGACGTACCTGATCTTTTATGGGGGCTCATGCAGGTGAGATATGTTCTTAGCAGCCTTTACCTGACAATTTAGACAATATGGTTGCGTGGGAGGCGAGTAATGAGACATCTTGTTACCACTTGAAAAGCTATCACCCTCTTCTCATGTGTATGTATCATTTACACTCTTTTGGTGCTTCTTGCGGTGACACTTTGATCTTCTCAGTTTACGGAAAATCCTCTTCAGAATTCCCGGTTGTGGTTGATCCTCGATCACTCGAACCTCCTACAGATTTAACTCATCCTTTTCCAACTCAGGCCACCCCTCATAGGGGTCAGGGTAAAACATCTCCTGCATATACTCATCGACAAGCTCATCATTAGCATCAACAAAATAACATGTGTCATCGAATTCGTGAGTGTGCTTCATAGCATCTGTGAGGCGATAAGTGATTTTTTCGTCTCCAATGCGCAGAGTCAATTTGCCCCCCCCCTCCATGTCTATCAATGCCTTGGAGGTTCGAAGGAATGGCCTCCCCAGAATCAACGGCACTTCCACATCCTCATCGACATCAAGTACTACAAAGTCTGCAGGGAAAATATATTTGTCAATATTAATCAAAACATCTTCAATGATACCGCTAGGATGTTGAATTGAGCGATCAGCTAGCTGCAACGTCATTTGAGTTGGCCGTGGCTCTCCTAGCCCCAATTTCTGGAAAAATTTGTACGGCATCACGTTGATGCTTGCTCCTGAATCAGCTAAAGCTTTCTCTTGACCTAAGCCCCCGTTGACACATGGGATGATGAAACTCCCAGGATCTTTCTTCTTGCTTGGGAGGTTCTTTTGGAGTATTGCTGAACAACTCCCATCCAAGATCACAGCTGTACTTTCTTCAATTTTTCTTTTGTTAGTAAAAAAATCTTTCAAAAATTTTGCATACCTGGCCATTTGTGATAATGCCTCCACAAAAGGCATGTTGATGTGCAGTTGTTTGAACAACTCCAGAAATTTCTTGTTCTGCTCTTCCGTTTGGTCCTTCTTCAGCCGTGAAGGGTATGGTACTCGAGGTACGTAGGCAGGAGGTGTTGCTGCGGCTTCCTTCTCTTTTTCCTGGACCTTAGGCTGCACTTGCTCTGGTTCTTGTGCAGTCTTCTTCTCTTGAACTCTATTCTCTACCTCTCGCCCGCTTCTCAACGTGATTGCCTTCACATGCTCTCTTGTTTTTGTCTATGTATTGCTCGGCAGGCTCCTTGAGGTCTATCGGCCAAGGATTTTGCTATTTGACCCACTTGCGTGTCCAAGTTGTGCAATGACGCAGTGTGGTTGCGCAGCGTCGCCTCCACGTTCTGAAACCTGGTGTCAGTAGATTGAATAAACTTAGAAAGTACCTTTTCAAGTTCAGAAACTCTCTCTGGAATAGAGGGCTGTTGTGGGAAACCTGGAGGAGCTGTTTGCTTCTGCTGGCCCTGATTGCTCCATAAGATGTTCGGATGGTTCCTCCATCCCTGATTATAAGTATTCGAATAAGGGTTCCCTTGCCCCCTTATTGGATTTCCAACAAAATCCAATTGCTTTTTTGGTGCCGATGCCCCCACTGAGATAGGACAATCTGTAGAGCTATGCCCGCCTCCACAACTATCGTAAGAGCTAACTGCAACTACTCTTGAAGTTGTAAGGGTGTCTAGCTTCTTGCTTAGTGCTTCAACTTGGGCTGCTAGTGATGTAACGGCATCAACATCATGTATTCCTGCAACCTTTTTCTTCTCCCTTGAGTTCAATTGGCAATTGTTGAGAGCCATGTCTTCAATGAGCTGCCTTGCATCTTCTGGGGTCTTGTTACCCATAGTCCCCCCTGCAGCCGCATCTAGGAGCTGCCTAGTGCTTGGATTCAGTCCATTGTAGAACGTGTGTATAATCATCCAATCGGGGAATCCGTGTTGGGGACATCGCCGCAGAAGGTTCTCGAACCTTTCCCATGTCTCGAATAGAGATTCCAACTCATTCTGAAAGATGAAAGAGATCTCATTGCGGAGCTTCGCTGATTTCCTGGGAGAGAAATATCGTGCAAGAAAGGTTCCCACCATCTCGTCCCAAGTGGTGATGGACGCTCTTGGCAATGATTGGAGCCATTGTTTGGCTCGTCCCTTCAATGAGAATGGGAAGGTCCTCAATCGAATCGCATCATCCGAGACCCCGCTGATCTTGAGCACATCGCAAACCTCCAAGAAATTTTCAACATGGGCATTGGGGTCTTGATAAACGTCTAAAAGTACGTATTTTACATGTATGTGTTGTGTATTATTTTCATATTTTATTGTTGAATCTACGCCCTTTTTGGTCTAAATTGCTTTATCTTTGTATTTCAGGCCAGCCAGAAGCCCTGGGGACTCGACGACGAGATGGGGAGCGAATTCGACACCAAAACAGCGTTTTCGAGACAGGATACTGTAGAACGGTACTGTAGCATTCACTGTAGCAGTTACTGTAGCTCATCGCGGACTTATTGGCAGAAAATTAGAAATCCCGAGGGTCAGCATACCGGCTGTATGCTGACCCATTTACCCATCGGGATTTGGGGTTTTAAGGGCGATCTAGGGCATTTATTTAAAAAACTTTTCATCTTCTTTGAGAGCTTTTGGGGGAGAAAGAAGGCTAGGGTTTGGACATCACTTCCACACCATTTAGGAGGGCAAAAGGAGAGGAAATCCGGGCTTTCTTAGGTGGGGAGAGCAAGATCTTGGAGGATCCACTTCAAGGATTTCATTGTTTGGAGGTTGAAGACAACGGGAAGCCACCCCTTCGAGCGGCGTCTTCGGAAGGTTTTCTCCGGGGATTCAAGCAGCATTCGGCCTTCAATATTTGAGGGAATGTTCCTCATGTTTATTTTAGTTATTTGCATGGTTTGTGTGGTGGATTTGTGGAACATGAACAACGAAAACCCAAGGTCACCGGATGTAGGTGAACCTTGGGGGCAAAACTTGTGATGTTTTGGATTATTTGAGTTATCTATTGTATGATTGGCTTGTTGTGATCCTTGTTTGGTATTCTTAATCGTTTTGGTACATGTGCTTAATTGTTGTATCAAATTCTTGGTAGCACTTTGTAGCATGACCATTGCCTTAGTGCTAGACTCTACCAAACTTGGAAGGGATTATTGTATAAATACGCCGTAACCATCGGGTATTTGTACCCCTCCATTTCTAGGGTTGAAAACTAACTAGTGTTTCCACCCTAACTTGAGGAAACCATCTTTCTCCTTGCAACCGTGTGAGAGGTTGAGTGGAAGAAATTCCTTATTCAACACTTGTACAGGGTTAGGGGTCAATTACCGTGACCATCGGGTTGACCTAAGTTTAGGTTTTCTCGATCCAACTGGCCACATACTTAATTTCTCAATTATCCTACTCACTTGAGTAGCCCCCTTGGGGATCCTCATCCATGACCGTTTTCCACCCCTGAGCATCTCCCGTGTTTTAATTCAGTCGCATTTTTTAGAAAATTTCTCTAGTTGTTATTTGTTTTCTTTCTTATTTATTCTCTTGAAATGGAATCGGTGAGCTAAACAACAAGTGAGAAGCGAGTAAAGTAGCTCCTCGGGCCCCTTGGGAATACGACCCACTTGTGCGTGCACAAGTGGTTTATTAGGTCTTCATCAGGCAGCCCATTAAACTGCGCGGACTGCTGAACAATCTAGATGAATGCCGGCTTCAGCTCAAAATTGTTAGCCGCTATGGGCGGTCTAACAATGCTCGACTGTGTTCCTCAGGCTGAAGGTCTAGCAAAATCAGCAAGCGTCCTTGGTTCATCTTCGTGGTCTGCCATGGTCGCAAATCCTTCATTTTTAACTTCAACTTGCTGCTCTTGAACTACTTCAGGCTCCTTGCTTCTCTTATGAAGTCTTTGCTCAATCTCAGGGCTCCTTCAACTAATGTTGATGGGTTCCTTCTAGTCATAAGCTGGAGCCACAATGAAATAAACAAAAGAAAATGAGAACAATGAAAGTAGAGAAGATAGAATAGAAAGACAGTAAAAAATAAATGAATGGCTAAAGTAACAAAATACTAGCGTTCCTAATATCCTGTTCCCCGGCAACGGCGCCAAAAACTTGATGCGTCTCCGCAACAACACAACAGGGTGATGTGTGTCAACCCCTTGCGTAACCGCAAGTGCACGGGTCATCAAGTAATAAAAGTGGACCCAAAGTGTCAGGTTGTCGAACCACAGGGAACAGAAGTACTAGTAATAGCCCCTCTTTTGTTATCTAGCCTAATGAGTGTAGTGTGTGATGATCTAATGGCCAACACTAAGAGTGTCACTACAAGTGCGCAGGGAATGAAAAGGAAAAGAGTTCTCAATCAATAAAAGTGAGGTATCCGGACAATGCTCCCCCTAGGATTCGGGTGTTGGATGTAGATTACAAGTGTTTCTAAACGAAAACAATGAGTCGTGGGTATCCTAAGGTATAACGGCCCCTGCCTCCAGGTCGCCGATAACTAGTCCCCTACGAGGTCCCGGCGGAGTATTCTCTCGATGCCTCACATCACATATGACTGCTTAAAACTCTAGGGATCCCAAAGATATAACCAATTCCTAAAAGTAGATCTAGCCCTGCCTCCAGGTGAAAGATCCCTAACCCGCTATGAGGTCCCGGCGGAGAATTCTCTCGACGCCTCACACCACATATGGTTGCTTCACACTTAGGGAATATTGAGATAGGAAATATCTATCGGAAGGGAAAAGGGACACTCCGCTATCTCACGGCTCACCCTCTTAACCCTCTTTACTCTTGGTAATTCTAAACCTAGTGGTGATCTCTCTTTTCATTAGATTGAATAAAACATGCAAGGCAATTAATAATGAAATCAAAAGCACAAGCAAGCATTAAGAACTTAAGAGTAAAACTCAACCTGATAAATTTGAATAGAAACACAATATAAATCTAATGAAAATAATAATCCTAGGGTTTACATGTCCGAATACCCTCTAGGGGTTTAGCTCTCCATTGAGGGAGTCACAAAACAAATAATGAATTGAGAATAAAGTTCCAAAGACATAAAGAATAACCCCCCTAAATCCGTGATGATTGTCTTGATGGGTAGTTTCCACGTCTGGATTGAATCCACTCCGAAGCTAGGTCGCCGATGGCTTCCTTGATGCTATGACGAAGGAGGAATCGATCCAAGTTGGTGAGGAAAGCTTCCCAAAGCTGCAAAGAACTCCCTCCAAGCCCTAGCAGCCTTGTCTCTCGAAAGTGGCCGAAAAGATACCTAAACATTATCACAAGGCGGCTTTTATAATTTGAAATCGGGGCTTCACACGGGCATCCACACGGGCACTCACACGCCCGTGTGCTGTAGCCACACGCCCGTGTGGAATTTCCCGAATTCTTCTTTTGAGTCCACACGGTCGGGCACACGCTCGTGTGGTAGGGTGCGTGGCTTCCTTTCCTTTGAAATCTTCAAGAATCTTCAAGAACCTTCTTCTAGGAAATGTTTAGATTATTACTCTAGCCATTTCATTCTTTACTCATTTGTTATCGTTATTTTTCTTTTCCTTTGATCTTAACTTTCTATCATTCTTCTTGTTTTTGCAAGGTACTGTGCATGACACGTTCAAATCCATCGACATTGATTACACCGGATAGTGAAATTGAAAGAACTTTGCATCGGAGATTGAGAGAAGTTGGTGAAGTGTCGGGTATACAGAACATTGAAATTGAGGATAGAGAGTCTTCAATCATGGCCGAAGAGCATCACACTCTATCCGAATATGAAAGACCCCAATTCACGGATGTTAAGTTTAGTGTTCAAGCACCATCCGTGGCATCCAACAACTTTGAAATTAAAGCTAGTACAATCGGCATTGTTTAGAACTTGGTTCAATTCAATGGTCTCGCCAATGAAGATGCACATGATCATCTTTCCCCGTTCCTCCAAATTTGCTCTACATTCAAGATTAATGGGGTGTCGGACGATGCTATCCGTTTAAGACTATTTCCATTCAGTTTGAGAGACAGAGCTTACCATTGGCTTACATTATTGTCTCCGGGGTCTATAAAAATATGGAAGGATATGGTCGAGAAATTCCTTGGGAGGTATTTTCCGCCAAGCAAAGCGGCGAAGTTGAGACAAGAAATTTCAGCCTTTAAACAAAGGGAGTCCGAAACATTGTTTGAAGCCTATGATAGATTCAAGGATCTCCTTAGAAGGTGTCCTCATCATGGTTTTGCCTCATGGATGTGGGTACAAATCATTTACAATGGGCTGAATTATGCTACTCGCCAACTCATTGATGCCGCAGCGGGTGGTTCCCTTAGCAACAAGTATCTCGATGAGGCCGAGCAATTACTTGAGTCTATTGCAAGCAATGAATCACATTGGGCCTCAAGAGGATCTTCACAAAAGACTGTTGAGCTTTATGAAGTTAGTAGCAATGATGACTTGGCCGCAAAGGTTGAAGTATTGACTCGAAAGCTTGATCTTCTTATGGGCAGCAGTTCGAGGTCAGAATCGGTGATGAATTGTAGCACTTGTGGTGGTGGGCATGGTGCAGCCCAATGTCCGATTGCTAGCTCCTCTATTGCTTCCATTGAGAATGTTGACTACATTGGGGTGTAACGAAATCAAGGGAACCCATATAGCTCAACTTACAATCCGTGGTGGAAGAACAACCCAAATCTTTCATGGAACCAAGGCCAACAACAAAGAGGTACACCACCTCAAGGATCTCAATTTCAACAACCGGCATTTGAGAAAAAATTTTCTACTGAAGTGGTCCTTGCCAAGTTCATGCTCAGTACTAATGACAAGTTCAATAGCCTAACCAGTGGCATGGATGCACAATTTAGCAAGGTGAATGCTCAGCTCACTCAGCATGCCGAACAGTTTAGTGAGATAGGTTCTGTGTTGAGAAACCTCCAAGCTTCGGCAAAGTCACTTGAGCATCTGGTAGGAAAACTCGCGAAGGCAAATTCTGAGCGTCCTCTAGGTTGTCTTCCAAGTAACACGGAGGACAATCCAAGGGAGCACTTAAAGGTCATTGCTCTTAGAAGCGGGAGGCAAGTGGAGACAAGGGTCGAAGTTGACCCAAGTGTCAAGAAAAGTGGGGTAGCCTCCGGGGAAGACCCCAAGCTAGTGAAAGAAAACGGTGAAGGCAAAAATCGGGGAAGAAACGATAAGCCGCAACAACAAGGACCAACAAAATCATCCGAGTACAAGCCTCCAATCCCTTATCCAACCAGATTGAAGCATGACAAGGAGGATGTTCACTTCAGAAAATTCATCAAATTCTTCAAACAACTCCACTTGAACATCCCGATAGTTGAAGCATTGACTCAAATGCCGAAATATTTCAAGTTTTTAAAAGAGCTCCTCACAAAAAAGAGAAAGTTGGAGGAAGAAGGTACGGTTGCACTTATGGGGAATTGCTCGGCCATCCTAGAAAATAAGCTCCCACAAAAGTTGAAAGATCCGCGAAGCTTCATTATCCCGTGCATGCTTGAAGGTGGAGTCCAAGAAAATGCTCTAGCGGATTCGGGGGCTAGCATAAACGTCATGCCCTACACCATGTATTTGAAACTTGGCTTGGATGAGTTACGGCCTACGAGGATGATCTTACAATTGGCAGATCGATCAACAAGAAAACCTCGTGGGATTGTTGAAGATGTGATTGTCCGAGTGGACAAATTTGTTTTTCCTGTGGATTTTGTCATCATGGACATAGATGAGGATGTGGAGATACCACTGATCCTTGGCCGACCATTCCTCAGCACCTCAGTGCCCTAATTGACTTGAAAGGAGGGAAGTTAACGCTAAGAGTCGGAGAAGAGGAAGTGGTGTACACTTTGCCAGCTGCTATGAAACATTCTTTAGATCATGATGACACACTTTACTTTATTGATGAAACTGATAGGTTGATTTCTGATTGTGTGCAGGAGATGCTCTCTATAAACCTTTTGGATGAGTACTTGGGAGAGTTGGAGAATGAAGAATAAGAAGAATCTCACTACCATCCTCAAATTCATAACTTGAAGCAACCAAAAGAGTGGGTGTCCTGTACTAATGCTAAGGAAAAAGAGAAAAAAGAATCATCTGTGAAGAAAATGTGGAGGGAGATTCAAGGGAGAAAAAAGAAAGGTACCAAGTTCATCGCCCCACATCTCAAGAAAGAAAGGTCAATTTTTCACCCCTTCTACTCATGAACAATTCGAGATCTTTTCAATGTTGTCACTGAATTTACCGGGAAGAAACAACATTACAAGGGAAACTGGGGGTGGCTTCAAACTCTTTGAGCCCACATGAGGTAAGGAATGAGGTACGTCAGGCTCGTGACGTTAAACAAGCGCTTCTTGGGAGGCAACCCAAGCATTCGGGGGTGTTTTCTTACATTTTTCATTTTTTTTAGATCGTAGTCCATGTCACTCTTCGTATTTCTTAGACTTGTTTTGTTTTTTTTTAATAAGTTCATGCTCACACACTTGGCACATTATTGTCATCGTTTTAATTGTGGTGTATTTGTGCAACTTCTTGAGAGACTCATATTTAGGTGTTAATTCATGTGCTAAATCGTCGTTTTATTCATTTCATTCATTTTTGGAGAAGTCTTCGAGCTTGCCATTTCATTTTTACATCATTTGAAGCAGGATTTTGAAGTTTTGAGTGAGTTTAAAAGTTCTACGGCCATCCGAGGGCGTATGGAGGCCGTCTGAGATGATCACAGAGCTAATCCAGTGGCTATGTGCCATCTCAGACGGCCCCCCCATACGGCCCCTATGCTGGGCCATCTGGGACACCACCCAGAATGCCCGAGAAGCCTTCCCAGGCCATACGGCCAGTGTGGGGGCAGTATGGGGGCCGTATGGCCCAGTTCTTGCCCATTTAACCCTCCTCTCTTCTCTCTCTTCTCTTTCTTCCATTCTCTTCTTTTTTCTCTTCTTTCTCACTCAATTCTTGGCCAAATCTCCTCATTGTTTCTCCTAAATCTTCTCCTCATCCATTTGAGACATCGATCTAGTAGTTTTCCTCAAGTTTAACGCTAGTTTTCTCAAGATTTCGTCGGTATGCTTTTTCAATGCCCTAGTTTTATCTTATTCATTTCTTGGGCATTCTTGGAGCTTTTGTGTGGAATTTCTTTAGCATTTTGCTCGGTTTGGATGGTGTGATCGTTATGGATGAAGTCCCCTTGAATTTATGTAAAAACGTTTTTGATTTTCATGTTTTTGGGGAAGTTCTGTCGAAATGAACAGCACCTATACCGCCCCCATACGGCCGTATGGACACTATACATCATGTTTTTCATTGTTTCTTCATCTCTTACACTACATTTTGAATCATATTGGATTCCTCTATGCTTGATTGGGTTTTTCATAGTTTGTAGGAATTTTGGGGATGAAGAAATTGACAAGCAACCATGGAGTGATATTTACACCACACGGGGTGACCACATGGAACAAGATGTCATTTTATGATTAGAGACTTAATTCTAAGGACAAGGATGAGCATGGACACTTTATTTTATTGTTTAGACTTTATTTTCTAGTTTTTGTGTTCTCTTTGTTTTTTGTTTTCATTCTTGAATGATTACTTCCCATCTCTCCTTTATAAGTTTTTGTGGAATGATGAGGTCGGACAAGACATGTATTGCTCACCACACCTTTTGACGAGTCACACCTCCCCACAAGCACAAGAGTAACCGGGGAAGTTCGTTTTCACCCTCCTCTATTATTTGCATTGCTTCATCTTGAATGTTTTTCATGATTAGTGTACATTGAGGGCAATGTACAACACTAAGTGTGGGGTTGGGTGTATTTCATGTATTAGGACCATTTGTTACATGCTAGTGTTAGCTATGATGGCTTTGTTCATTCTTGTAAGATTCTTTTAGCTTGGATTAATGATTGATGTGAGTTACTTGTTTCTATGCTTTATTGAATCCTGTTTTACCCCTAGTATTGTCATGTGCTCTGAAGTTTTTGTCGATGCCCAAGGAATAACCAATGTGACTACTCTAACTCTCTTGTATGCGTAACACACTACTTTGAGTACTTAGCCTTAGAACACTAAGTTCTATCCTTCAATGGACTCTTAAGAACTTCTAAGTCTTGTTGAGCTAATCCTAGTTTTGTGTCATGTAGTGTACTCTGAAGATGTGATCTAGTGTGAATGTGAAAAAAAAGAGTCTATGTCATTATTCCTCTGCTTCTGAAGCATGAATGCGTCTATGTAGACTGTAATCGAGTAGTTGGGTGGCTCTTGTGCCTAACCAGCATGTGCACCCTCCAGAAAGATTTCAAAATGATGTTGGTGCAGTATACGTTAGTCGGACTCGAAAAAAAAAAGAAATGAATGATGAGATGAAAATAAAACCCTAGTGATCTTTTTTAGCACCTACCAAATGTTTCGAGCTATAGAATTGGAAGGATCTTACTTGGCCATTGAAGTAGCATTTAGTAGTTTAAGACTTAGTATTCTTTGTAACTGGAGTGATTAGTATCTAGAGCTCTACTGATTGAAGTCCTTAGGCTAGACCAGATCAGGGAAAATGAGATATAAGATTCACTTACACGGCACAAACATATAAGGGTGAGACAAGATATTTTTATTATGCTTATTGACTATGACTCAACATCTATGTATCATTGTCCATTGCTTTTGGAATCTTGTATTTGCTTGTTGCCAGAGGTAATGCATTTAGCCACTTTTCAGTCTCTTTGTTTTTCATGAGATGATTGCTTGAGGACAAGCAATGGTTAAGTGTGGGGATATTTGATAAGTGTCTAAATGTAGGTGTTTTCATATATATTTCGTATTCACTTTGCATGTATTTTGTGAGGTTTGATGCCCGTTTTACGTTTAATCGTCTATTATTTGCTTTGTAGGGCATAAGGAAGCCATGGAGAACAAGAAAATATCATTTAGGCGAAAGAGAAGAAAACATGAATTTCATACCACCGACCATACTACCCAGTATGGGGGCCGTATGCACTGTAGCAGCGGAATGATTTGGAGTTGTCTGCCCAGATTTCCATACTACCCAGTGTACGGGCCGTATGCACCCCGTATGAATCGCGAATCTTGGTTTTTTGAGTGCTATACGACCCCCATGCGCCCCCCTATACGGCCCGTATGTCATGGGTGGTATAAATACTGATTTTTAGGGTAGAACTGGGGGACTTTGGCCGAGGACTTTTCCTGGACTTTTTCTGGGCCGATTTTGGGAGACCACTTGGGAGGTTTTGGGTGACCTCGGGAAGGCGAAGAAGGGCAAGGAAGCTAGGAGATCATTCAAGCACAAGGTCCAAGACTCTCAAGGCAAGAAGGCAACATCATTCAAGGGGAGATCTACCACGATTTGAAGGAAGGTGACCCGCGGCTAAAGGAAGCGTCATTCGGCATTCCTTTGGCGGTAGAAGCATCATTCGGCATATTTTCTACCTCCTCCTCCACCATTTCATCTAGGGAGTGTCATTTATGCTTTTCTTGTGTGTTTTACTTGATTGTATTGCTTGTTGTGGGATGATGACACACTAGACCCCCAAGGGCACCGGGTGTTGGTGAACCTTGGGGGGTTTTATCATGTATTTTGGATGATTACTTGTTAATTTCATGCTTTGGTAATTTTGATATCTAATCCATTGTTTTCATGCTAAGGGTTACACTAAGGAGAAATCCGTAGCTCTTTTTATGAGTGATGCATCTAGATGTGACTTTCTCGTGTGTATTTGATCATGAATGGATTAGAAGGGGACACTTGTATCATCACGCCGAGAAATCGGGTGTTTGGTAGCCCTCCATGTAGGTTTAATCCGAAGAAGTGTAGGTTTACTCCTATGTGAGATTTCCTCGTACCTAATGCAGTCGTAGGAATGTGGATTTGGAAGAAATTCCTATCTATGTTCGTATGGGATTAGGGTTCAATCGCCGAGAAATTGGGGTTGTTCTAATCTTGGAATCTCATGGTCCATTTTACCCTTGCATCTTTTGTTCATCATCCATGTTTCATGATAACCCCTCAAGGGGATTCACATCCATAGGCCTTTGCATTACATTAAGTTTCTTGCTTGCTTATTGCTTGTTCTCTCTAATTTGTTCATAATCTTGTTTTAAATTTTAATTGCACCTAGTAGAGTAAATTCTATCACTTGACATCTTAGGCTAGATAATAGCTCGAGAAGGAGTAACAGGAGATCCTTAGCCCCGTGGAATACGATCCTTGTGTCTTCGCACGAGGTATTACTTAGCGATCCTGTACACTTGCTGGGAAGCAATCAATGCTCTAGAAAACAATCCAATGATAAGAAAGAAAAAGGAATCCGAAAGCGTGTGTGTGAAGAAAAACTCAACTCATGTCGACACTATGTCCACTACTCGAGGTTTTTATTGTGCGAGGCTTATGTAGTAATCAAAATGAAAAGAAAGGTAGTAGCTGCACACAATCTCCATGGCAGCCCTTTCTCAGGCGGCCTCCCGAGTGGCTTTCACACTTTAGAGATGGTAGCTCTTTCTACCGAGGGTGCTAGCTTTCACATATCCCTTGTGATAGCTCTTTCTCTCATTAGGGCATAACTAGTATCCGATTTATGAGAGTAGCTGCATACAATCAAAGGTAGTAGCTCTTTTCACCCCCTATATACAAGAACGAATTCACAATTGCTAAGTTATTATTGTTATTTTTTTTTCTTTTTGTCTTCCTTTTTTTCAAATAAAACAACTACTAACAAGTCTGAAAACATTAAACCAGAGCTTCTATAGGTCTAATGAGTGAGTAGAGTGCATAAATGGCAATCGGACAAAAATTTCTCAAAAAATTCGATGATAACTAGAGCATGACGAAATCTAGTGTTCGAAGTTCTCCTATAGTCTAGAATCAAACTCTTAACCCTAAAGTGAACCTTCATAGGTTGCATGAGCATATATAATGAAAACAAAAAATAAAGTGGTGTATAAAGTGATCCCTTCCCCACACTTAAGATGTACATTGTCCCCAATGTACACATACAAGCACAACAAGAATATGAATTATGAACATAAAATATGTGAAGGTGTGCAAAATAAAAACAATACTTCCCTGAATTCCAAGTGAAGAAGTTGGTGGAATCTCGTACAAGGGTGTGTTTGGCTCAGCAGGTATTTGGAGGTGAGACGGCCGTGTGACTAAGTCACACGGCCGTGTACATGACTTTATCTCATTCCACAAGACTATCAAGACTATCTGCACGGTTACTGTGCACGGGCGTGTGGAAATTCCACACACCTGTGTGGATGGTTTTTCATCCTCCAGAAGCCCACAAGGGCACCCACACGGGCGTGTAAGTGCCCGTGTGGGCTGGGGAGGTCACAGGGGGAGCCACATGGGCGTGTGGCTGCCCCTGTGCCTCTATGGACACCAAGAAATGGTAGACACGCCCGTGTGAAGTTCCCACACAAGCATGTGGTCCTTCAGGGAGGCCACAAGGGCTCCCACACGCCCGTGTGGGTGCCCCTGTGCCTCTCAGGTAGCTATTTTTCTGAAATTTCAGCAAGGCACAGGGGCAATCAGACCCCCATGAGCCTGCCCTTGTAGATATGCAGAAATTTCTGATTTCTCCCATTCCAAGGCCTATTTCTCAACTAAAAACATATAAAGTATACTAGATCATGCCACACACATTATCCATAAAAAAATACCAAAAGTCGACAAGAAAAACTCAACACCAATAGAATTAAAAAATCGACATCTACTCAACCTAATTATTTCAGCAGAATTGAAAACCTAACTAGAAATTAATGCAATTACTTGGGTTGCCTCCCAAGAAGCGCTTGTTTAACGTCATTAGCTCGACGTACCTGATCTTCACAGGGTTTGTGAAGGTGGGACATCTCAGTTGCTGCAATTACCTGGCATCGGGAACATAATTTTTGTATAGGGGGTGAAAATTGGTACGCCACTTGCGTATCCGCAAGTGCACGGGTCGCACAAGTAGTAAAGTGTTCCCTTTAGGTCGGGTAGTCGAATCCACAGGGACTGGTGTAGCTTCTAATACTAACGTTCTGCTTAATATCTAACCAACAGAAAAAGATGGAGTTGACTCTGGGTTAACTTCAAGGAGGTTAAGGAAAGGGAAGTTCACCAAGGGAAAGCTTGAGAATTGACTCGATGGAGGAGATGGGGCCCCGGGGTTGGATTTCTGACGTTCACTAACTCGACTTTCTCGGCGCTTATCCGAGGTATCTTCAGTTCTAAACCTAGCTATGCTAATAGGGTGTTGCTTCTAGCGCTGCCGATGCTCTAAATTGCAATCTTACTACTTGTAACTATCGATTGCGATTCACAAGCCTAGATAAGAGAACCTAACTTTCAAGCAATCAAGCACTAAACAACACACAAAATAACCAATAGCTCAGATTTAATGAAAGGAACAAGATACTCATAAATGCCGCAAGTAAAGATCAAGAGTTCAAGCTACAACGTCATACAAACAACCCCGGGGCTCCCTTAAGAGTTCAGCCCCTCATGATGACAAACAACAAGTACAATGCCAAAGAAATTGAAAGACAAGAAGTTGAAAACTCCCTAATTTCTTGTATCCTTATGGTTGTCGAAGGATCTACAATGTTGTAAAATCTCCTCCCGATCGGCCTACCATAGGCGTGACATTCCCTTGATGAAGAGGAGGATGAACCCCCAAAGCTCTCCCTTCTTTTCTCCTTTCGTTCGCCCACCAAAAGTCCCCTAGAAACTGAGTTTCTAGGGTTTTAATGTCTTCTCGATGTGAGCACGGGCATGTTGAAGCCGTGCAGATTACGGCCAAATAAATCTCCAGAAAACTCACATTCCTGTAATCTGCACGGGTAAGAGCACGGGCGTGCTTAGGCCGTGCTGAGGTTTGCACGACCGTGCTCAGCGAACTCAGGCTGTGTTGATTTTTGGCTGAATTCTCCTGCAATTTGCACGGGGTATAGCACGGGCGTGCTCAAGCCGTGTTGAGCTTGATGAGGTTTATTCTAAGTCCTTTAGCTTCTAAAATTATTCCAAAACACTCATCAAAAATTGATAGAGCTTGTTACCAAATGGAAAATTGTCTCTCTCTACCAGTGTACACGCAATTGTGTGGCTTGTAAATGCCATGGAAAGATATTTTATGCTTTCAGCTGTCAAAAAAAACAAAAAAAAAAGCTGCAAAGATTTGATGTGAATGGAAGGATCCATTGCCAACTCAAAAGTCTTCTTGTCAAATGCAATGGTAAAAGATAATATGCAACTTACTGAGCAGTTTCTTTTACTGCCTGCATCAGATGGAAAGAATCAGAAGAAATACCCACATAAATGCTTCCCAACAACTCAAAGATTTGATGTGAATACAAGGATGAATGGCCTCCTCAAAAGTCGTCTTGTCAAACCCAAAGGTCAAAAATAATATAAATTATCGAGCAATTGCTTTAACTGCGCTCATCTGGGTGAATGAATTAGAGGAACGTAGCCATACATCCTTCTCAAATTTCAACATTTCCCATGTGCACCCGTCGACTTTTTCACGTACCCTACTACTGTACCTTTGTATTTCAATTTTTAAAAAATTAATTACATTTTTATAATATTACAATTTAAGAAGATTGATAGAGCTTGTTACCAGATGGAAAATTGTTCGGTGACGGGTTGGCCTTGTCATTCGACGGAAGATTCTTTTAAGAATCCCCGGAGCTCGTTGTTCTTCGACTAGCAGAACCTCTTGTTGGCTCATTTCCTCCTCTTCTGATTCGGGCCACCCCTCATATGGATCGGGGTGGAGAAACTCCTGCATATACTCGTCAACAAGTTCGTCAGTAACATCCAAACAGTAACAAGTATCATCAAAATCAGGAGGATGCTTCATGGCTTCGGCGAGACGATAGGTGATCTTTTCATCTAAATGCGCAGAGTCATCTCACCTCCATCCATGTCTATGAGTGCCTTGGAAGTGCACAAGAAAGGCCTCCTAAGGATCAGCGGCACATCAACATCCTCATCCACATCGAGCACGACAAAATCTGCAAGAAAAATATACTTGTCAACTTTAATTAAAACATATTCAATTATAACTCTTGGATGCCGAACTGAATGATCTGCTAGCTGTAATGTCATTCGGGTTGGCCTTGGCTCTCCTAGCCCCAACTTTTGGAAGAATTTGTATGGCATCACATTGATGCTTGCAACCGAATCAGCTAGTGCCTTCTCTTCAACCAAACCTGTGATTATACAAGGAATTAAGAAGCTTCCTGGATCTTTTATCTTTCTCGGCAGATTTTTCTGAAGTATAGCCGAACAAGTTCCATCTAAGACAATAGCTGCACTCTCCTCAATTTTCCTCTTATTTGTTAAGAGATCCTTTAGAAACTTCGCGTACCAGGGCATTTGTGACAATGCCTCAACAAACGGGATATTGATGTGCAGGTGCTTGAACATATCCAGGAACCTCTTATTGTGTTCGTCGGTTTGGTCTTTCTTCAAGCGTGCTGGGTAAGGAATTCTGGGTGCGAATGCCGGAGGTGCTGCATCCACCCCCTTCTCTTTGTCTTGTACCTTATCTTCTCGCTTCTCCCTTACTTCTTGGAAGCCTTCTCAGCAGGGAGTCTACTCTCTAACTCTCGACCACTTCTCAATGTGATCACCTTCACATGTCCTCTAGGGTTTGTTTCAATTTGGGTTTTCTTCGCCAATGACTTCGCTATTTGGCCCACCTAGGTCTCCAGATTATGCAGAGAGACTGTGTGGTTGCGGAGTGTTGACTCCATATTTTGAAACCTGGTATCAGTAGATTGAATAAATTTAGATAATATCTTTTCCAACACAGAAGCTCTCTCTGGAATAGATGGTTGTTGCTGAGATCCTAGTGGGCTGCTGGTTTCTGTTGTCCTTTGTTGCTCCATAAGAAGTTTGGATGGTTTCTCCATCCCTGATTATAGGTAGTCGAATAGGGGTTCCCTTGCCCCCTCATTGCATTCCCAACGAAGTCTACTTGCTCGACAGGTGACGACATGCCCACGAAGATGGGGCAATCTGTAGAGTTATGCCCACCCCCACAACTTTCACAAACATTAACTGCAGCCACCCTTGAGGTTGTTAGGGTGTCTAGTTTCTTGCTAAGTGCTTCAACCTACGCTGCTAAGGCTGTAACTGCGTCGACATCATGGATACCTGCAACCTTCTTCTTTTCTCTTGAACTCCACTAACAACTGTTTAAAACCATCTCTTCAATAAGTTGCCATGCATCTTATGGGGTCTTGTTACCCATAGTCCCTCCTGCGGCTGCATTTAGAAGTTGTCTAGTGCTTGGATTCAGTCCGTTATAGAACGTGTGTATGATCATCCAGTGAGGGAATCCATGTTGGGGACATTGCCGCAGAAGGTTCTTGAACCTTTCCTATGTCTCGAATAGAGACTCCAACTCATTCTGAAAGAAGGAAGAGATCGCATTGCGGAGCTTCGCTGATTTCCCGTGGGGGGGGGGCATATCATGCAAGAAAGGTCTCCACCATCTCGTCCCAAGTGGTGATGGATGCTCTTAGCAATGATTGGAGCCATTGTTTGGCTCGTCCCTTCAATGAGAATGGGAAGGTCCTCAATCGAATCGCATCATCCGAGACCCCATTGATCTTGAGCATATCGCAAACCTCCATGAAATTCTCAATGTGAGCATTGGTGTCTTCATCAGGCAGCCCATTAAACTGTGCGGACTGCTGAACCATCTGAATGAAAGCCGTCTTCAGCTCAAAATTATTAGCCACAATAGGCCGTCTAACAATGCTCGACTGGGTTCCACGAGCTGTAGGTTTAACAAAATCTCCAAGAGTCCTTGGTTCATCTTCTTGGTCTGCCATGGATGCAGATCCTTCAACTTCAATCTCAACTTGCTGATCTTGTACTAATTCAGGCTTCTTGCTTCTCTTGCAAATTCTTCGCTCAATTTCAGGGTCCCCTTCAACTAATGTATATGGGTTCCCTCTGGTCATAAGCTGAAGCTGCAATCAAATAAACAAAAAAAAATGAGAACAATGAAAGTAAAGAAGATGGAATAAAAAAACAGTAAAAATAAATGAATGGCTAAAGTAACAAAATACTAGCGTTCATCATATCCTATTCCCCGGCAACGGAGCCAAAATTTGATGCACGTGTTTCCCACAGCAGTGGGGTGACGTGTGTCAACCCCTTGCGTTACCGCAAGTGCACGGGTCGTTAAGTAATAAAAGTGGACCCAAAGGGTCGGGTTGTTGAACCACAGGGAACAGAAGTACTAGTAATAGCTCCACTCGTGTTATCTAGCTAATGACTGTAGTGTGTGATGATCTAATGGCCAAACCTATGAGTGTCACTACAAGTGCGCAGGGAATAAAAAGGGAAAGAGTTACCCATCAAAGAAGTGGGGTATCCGGACAATGCTCCCCCTAGGATTCGGGTGTTAAATGTAGATTACAAGTGTTTCTAGATGAGAGTATTGAGTCGTGGGTATCGTAAAGTATATCTGATAAACGTCTAAATATACCTATTTATACGTACTTGTGTATAGTTTATTCTCTCTTTTTGTTAAGTTGTTTTCTATTTTCTTGTTTAAAGTTGATTTACTTGTGTTACAGGCCCGAAATAAGCTCAAGAACGTATTCATGAAAAAATCGACACCAAATACGGTGTTTTTGGGCTTCAACACTGTGGCAGTACCGTAGCGGAATACTGTAGCGCGTTACTGTAGCAGGTACTGTAGCACTGAAAGGAAAAATTCCTGAGAAACTCTCTGGATGCCTTGCGGGCAACCTTGCGCCCGCAAGGCCACCCGCAAGGCATCGCGATGTCTTGATTTAAAAGACTTTTCTAGGGCATTTGTAAGGAGTAAGTCTTCTTCCTTGGAGCTCCACACAACCATCTAAAAATCCGGCTTGGAGGAGGGCTTTGAGGGCGTTTTCACGGCGAGATCTTGGTGGAGAGTGCGTTTGGGAGCAAGATCCTACTCTAGGGCATCATTGAAGGAGGGTTGAAGACAAGAGAAGCCACCTCTTGAGTGGCGTCTTCGGAACTCCATTTTCGTATTTGAGGGAGTGATTATGCTTTCTTTAGTTGTTTTCATGCTTTTGAGTATGTATTTTGATATTATGAACAACTAAACCCCAAGGTCACCGGATGTAGGTGAACCTTGGGGGTGAACTTGTGTATTTTGGATGCTTGGTTTTAATTAATGTTTGTAGACTTGTTTGTGATCCTTGTTTGGTGATTTTGAATGTTAGGGTATGCATGAGAACTCTGTGTATCCATACTTAGCCAATACTAGGTTGCATGACCATTGCCCTAGTGTTAGATTCACCAAGCTTGGAAGGGAAATACGTATAAATACGCCGTGACCATCAGGTATTTGTACCCCTCCAATTCTAGGGTTAATTGCTTATTTGTGATTCAACCTTAGTTTGAGAAAACCACCTCACCCTTTGCAATCGTATGAGGATTTATACGGGTAGAGCCCGTATTCAATACTCGTACCGGATTAGGGGTTAACTGCCGTGACCATCGGGTTGACCTAATCTAGGGTTTTCTCGGTCCAACAAGCCATTTACATGTTAATCCAGCATCCTGTACACTTCAGTAGCCCCTGAGGGGATCCTTATCCGGGACCGCTTTCTCACCCTGATTTCACACTTTCTATTGCCCTGGTTATTTAGCTTTCTGATTTGCATTAATATTGCGAGAAGGAAGTAAGGATAGATTCTCGGGCCCTTGGGAATACGACCCACTCGTGCGTGCACGAGTGGTTTATTACTTAACGACCCCGTGCGCTTGCGGGAAGAACCACCAATATCAGTCCCTGCCTCCAGATCGCCGATAACTAGTCCCCTACGAGGTCCCGGCGGAGAATTCTCTCGACGCCTCACACCACATATGGCTGCTTAGCACTCTAGGGATCCCAAAGATATAACCAATTCCTAAAAGTAGCTTCCACGTCGAGATTGATTCCGCTTCGAATCTAGGTCACCGATGGTTTCCTTGATGCTATGACGAAGGAGGAATCGATCTCAGTTGGTGAGGATGGCTTTCCATACCCGCAAAGAACTCTCTCCAAGCCATAGCCACCTTCTCTCTCGAAAGTAGCCGAAACGATCCCTAAAAATTATAACAAGGCGGCTTTTATAAATTGAACTCTCTCCAAGCCCTAGCCACTTCTCACTTGTTGTTTAGCTCACCGATTCCATTTTCAAGAGAATAAATAAGAAAGAAAACAAATAACAACAAGAGAAATTTTCTAAATAAATGTGACTGAATTAAAACACGGGAGATGCTCAGGGATGGAAAATGGTCATGGATGAGGATCCCCAAGGGGGCTACTCAAGTGAGTAAGATATTTGAGAAATTAAGTATGTGGCTAGTTGGACCAAGAAAACCTAAACTTAGGTCAACCCGATGGTCACGGCAATTGACCTCTAACCCGGTACAAGAGTTGAATAAAGAATTTCTTCCACTCAACCTCTCACATGGTTGCAAGGCGAATGATGGTTTCCTCAAGTTAGGGTGGAAACACTAGTTAGTTTTCAACCCTAGAAATGGAGGGGTACAAATACCCGATGGTCACGGCGTATTTATACAATAATCCCTTCCAAGTTTGGTAGAGTCTAGCACTAATGCAATGGTCATGCTACAAAGTGCTACCAAGAAATTGATACATCAATTAAGCACATGTACCAAAACAATCAAGAATACCAAAAAAGGATCACAACAAGCCAATCATACAATAAATAACTCAAATAATCCAAAACATCACAAGTTTTGCCCCCAAGGTTCACCTACATCCGGTGACCTTGGGGTTTAGTTGTTCATGTTCAATAAATCCACCAAACAAACCATGCAAATGACTAAAATAAATATGAGGAACACTCCCTCAAATGGTGAAGGCCGAATGCCGCTTGAATCCCCGGAGAAAACCTTCCGAAGACGCCACTCGAAGGGGTGGCTTCCCGTTGTCTTCAACCTCCAAACAATGAAATCCTTGAAGTGGATCCTCCATGATCTTGCTCTCCCCACCTAAAAAAGCCCGGATTTCCTCTCCTTTTGCCCTCCTAAATGGTGTGGAAGTGATGTCCAAACCCTAGCCTCCTTTCTCCCCCAAAACTCTCTCCAAGAAGATGCAAAAGTTCCCAAATAAATGCCCTAGATCGCCCTTAAAACCCCAAATCCCGATGGGTAAACGGGTCAGCATATAGCCGGTATGCTGACCCCTCGGGATTTCTAATTTTCTGCCGAGAAGTCCGCGATGAGCTACAGTAACTGCTATAGTGAATGCTACAATACCGTTCTACAGTATCCTGTCTCGAAAACGCTGTTTTGGTGTCGAATTCGCTCCCCATCTCGTCGTCGAGTCCCCAGGGCTTCTGGCTGGCCTGAAGTACAAAGACAAAGCAATTTAGACCAAAAAGGGCATAGATTCAACAATAGAATATGAAAATAATACACAACACATACATGTAAAATACGAACTTTTAGACGTTTATCAAACATCCCCACACCTAAGCGTTTGCTTGTCCCCAAGCAAACAAACATGAAGAACAAGGGAAAGAAGATAAACGGCTAAAAATACGACCTCAGGCTCAAAATTAAAGAACTCCACAAGTACAAATGGACAGGAATCAAGAAGTGAGTTGTTCAATAAATAATCAGGTGATAATAGATCTGCTTCATCCACAGTGCCCTATGTGTGTGTGTGCTGACTCTCACCTTGACCTCCACACCCCGGATTACCCCAGGATGACCATTCACCCCACACATAATGAAGATGGCATTAGAGTGCTAAAGACCTCCTCAATGCACAATTAAAGTCCTTTGGTTCCTAAATACAACTCCAACTCTTAAGTGACCATAAAACAGGTTCTAGGGATCACAAGGGAAACTTTATTTCCTTCACACACAAATATACACAAATTCTTTCTTTTCTTGGTCCGCCTAACATAGACTGCACAAAAATCTTTCAGATGGATGCACATGCTGGCCAGGCACAAGAGTCACCCTCTTAATTGATTACAATCTACATATACGCATTCATACTTATAAAGCAGAGGAATACTGACATAGACCCCTTTTTTTTTTTTTTTTAAAAAAAAACCGTGAAAAACTACCTGCTAAAAACTTCACTGAAGGTTGTAGAAAACAACAAAGGAACTTAAAAGCTTTTAAAAGTGCATTGAAGAAAGAATTTAACAAATTAATGCCAAAGCCATTAAGATGGGTTGGTTAGAGTGTACAAGGTAAAAGTGATCGTGAGCATGTATACAGGTGCACTAAAGATGAAACAGAACTACATTAAAGTACAGGTACTGTATAGCCCACTACTATCATTCTACCAAGCTAGGAAATCCTTTAACAAAATAATCATAGCCATCATAGGTAACAAGCATGCACAAATACAAAATACTCCAAGTAAATAACCATCCCCACACCTAAAGTTGTACATTGTCCTTAATGTACCTAAGTCAGCAGAATAATGTGAGGGGTGAAAATGATAAGTAAAAAAAATGGGGGTGAAGAAACTTCCCTGATTCCTTGGTGTGATTCTCAGTTGTTCCACTTGGATCAGGAGTATATCACCTAAGAAGGGCGACACAAGTAAAGCTCCCAAAATAAATTAAATGATTAGTCACTAAACTATCCACCAGTTCTTATTTTGGTCACTGAACAAAAAAAATTTCTATTTTGGTCACTAAACTTTTAAATTGCTTTCAATTTGGTCACTGTCGCCAACGCCGTTAACGGCGATCTGACGTGGCTTAGCCATGTCAGCCAACTTAGCCACGTCAGCACTTGTATTCTTTCTTCTTCCCCTTTCCTCTTTCTTCCTTCTTCCCACGTCAGATTGCCATGGCTAAGTTGGTTGATCTTGTCGTCAGAAACACACTTTATTTCCAACAGGAGTACTCTATAAGAAAAAAAAAAAAAGATCATTCACCCATATAAGAAGAACAATTCTAACTTCTTTGACAATGAAACGAAGTTAGAGAAAAAATGAGGCTCACTGACATAATATGGAAACCAGCGTCCCTTAAAATATCAGGGTACATAGACAAACAATGAAAAACCTTTTAAGGGGGAAAAAAAAACAAAAACAAAGTCTCCAACAAAAAAGAAAGCTTTTTCATTATAACCCATTCTCAATAAAAGGTCGAAACAGAGACATGGGAATTTCGGGGGCCAAAAAAAATAAAAACTAATAAGAGGGAAGAGATTTTACCTTGAATCAAGCAAAGGATGCAAAATAGTGCAAAATAAAAAACAACAATAGGACCTTTTTCTTTAAATTTAAGCCCAAAAATTGGATAAGAATCAGGAAAAAGAAGGAAAGCCCTGCATTTTCCAAATGCTTTGACCATAAAAAAGAAACGTACAAAAAGAAAACATATTTGAAGAGTCCCAAAAGAAAAACATAAAATAAAAGCCAAAACCCTTGGCATCATACTACACGGGCTTTTAGCAAAAATAACAACGATGATAATAAATTATAGAAAAAAAAGAACGAGATTTTACTTTCTGCAGGGAGCACAATCCTGCTAAAGAAGCAAGAACAGGAGACTAAAACTCAACCAAAAAAAGAAAAAATCAGAAAGGAAACTCATCCAAGAAAGCAACAGATAGACAAAGGAAGGGAAACAAAAGGTAAAGTATTATATTCCTCATAGCAGGTTTTCGCTCAACTAAATAAAATAAATAATAAAAAGATGAGACCTTTCATAATCCACGGAGGATAATCATTCTAAAATCAAACACAAACGACTAATTATCGTCAGAAACCCCAGAAACGAAATCCAAAAGAAGAAAATGAAAACGAAAACAAAATTAAGAAGAGGAACCGATCAAGAAAAAAAAAATATGGAAACGCACTCTATTTCCAACAGAAGTACTCTATAAGAAAAAAAAAAAAAAGATCATTCACCCATATAAGGAAAGGGGAAGAAGAAAGAATACAGGTGCTGACGTGGCTAAGTTGGCTGACATGGCTAAGCCACGTCAGATCGCCGTTAAGGCGTTGGCGACAATGACCAAATTGAAAGCAATTTAAAAGTTTAGTGACCAAAATAGAAATTTTTTTTGTTCAGTGACCAAAATAGGAGCTGGTGGATAGTTAAGTGACTAATCGTGTAATTTACCCTTAAAAAAAACCTGAAAAGAATAAGGAGCTTATCATCACTCAAAGTTTTTCAAGAGGAAATAGAAATAAAGTACGGAAGAGAGAGCTCCAACAAAAATAACAAAAGAGTTTAGTAGGGATGAGCCCTAGTGCATTGCTACAGTAATTTCGGAAACATTTTTCAAGAACTTAACTATCATCATTAAGCATTGCTAAGAAAAATACCTTGATCAACATTAAGCATTCATCAACCAACAAAATCCCAATAAATTTCAGCCATAAAAACAAGAAAAATTCAAAGGTTGGAGTGAGGTGCCATACTCTTGCCCTAGGGTAAGATGAGTGGATCCAAATGGTAAATCCGGCCAAAAGCTTGCTCAAACTCCAAATTTTTGTCACCAAGATGGAAAAGAGGAGGAGGAGAGCAAACTAGAGCAAAAAGAATGAGTAAAAACGATGGAGAAATGAGGGAGAAACGGTTGGAAGAATGGGGAAGAAGAGTGAATAGTATAAAGCCCCAAACTTGCCCTTTTAAGCCGTCACTCGGGTGGTCTTGCCGACCATCCTTGCGGCCGCAAGGATGGTCGGCAAGAATCTCTGTTTGCACCATTTCGTTCTCCACACTTTGTACACATTAACCATCGATGAAACCTTGAAAAATATAGCCGGAAACATCATTTAAACTCTCAAAACATCAACATGCTTGCATCTAGAACAAGAATTCTTCAAAAACCACATGACAAACAAGTTAACAAAAAGGCGAAAGAATCAAGAAAAACGACGAAAAGCACAACTACACACGAACCACTACTAAAACATAAGTAAAATAAGACAACACGAATAAGCAAATGAATACGGGAAATGAAAGGAACTTGGGTTGCCTCCCAAGGAGCGCTTTTTTAACGTCATTAGCTTGACGTGCATTACCTAAAAATCTCATGGTGGGACAAATGGAGGGAAGTTACCTCCAACCTTTGGAACCGGGTTGCCGCTCGGAAAATAGTGTTTCAAACGATGGCCATTGACTTTAAAAGTACCTTTTGTTGGATGATGAACCTCAACGGCCCCGTGAGGAAACACTTGTGAGACTGAAAATGGCCCATACCATCTTGATTTCAGTTTTCCCGGAAAAAGTTTCAATCGAGAGTTAAAAAGTAACACTTGGTCCCCGACTTGAAAGTGTTTAGCTTGTTTAATGTGTCGGTCATGGTATTCCTCTGTCTTCTCTTTATACCGTACTAAACTCTCATACGCCACCGATCTCCATTCATCTAGTTCATTTAACTGGAATTTTCTCTTGTGGCCCATTAGATAGGGGTCAAAATTCAATTGCTTTATGGCCCAATAAGCTTTATGCTCCAATTCGACGGGTAAGTGACAAGCCTTCCCATAGACCAACCTATACGGAGTTGATCCAATAGGTGTCTTAAATGCTGTTCTGTATGCCCAGAGTGCATCATCAAGTTGATCCGCCCAACCCTTCCTATGATGACTCACCGTTTTTTCCAAGATTCTTTTCAATTCCCTATTAGACACCTCGACTTGACCACTCGTTTGGGGATGGTATGCAGTTGAGATTCTATGTGATACCCCATATCGTTTCAAAACTTTTTCAAGTTGGAAGTTACAAAAGTGAGTGCCCGGTCACTAATGATTGCCCTTGGGGTACCGAATCGCGAGAACAATTTCTTGAGGAATTTCACCACGACCCTTGCATCGCAAGATGGAAGTGCTTGTGCCTCCACCCATTTGGAGACATAATCCACTGCCACAAGAATAAATTTGTTACCTTGAGAACTAGGAAATGGTCCCATGAAATCTATCCCCCAAACATCAAATATCTCGCAAACCTGATTCCACGTGTGGCATTTCATCTCTTTTTGAGATGTTACCGGCTCTTTGGCACTTATCACAGTGTTGTACAAATGTTTGAGCATCTTGAAAAATTGTGGGCCAGTAAAATCCAGCATCGAGAACCTTTTTAGCCGTTCTGTTCCCACTATAGTGCCCCCCTGTCGGGCCCGAATGACAATGATGCAAGATGTCATGCCCTTCTTCTAATGAAACACATCTTCTCACGATTTGATCAGAGTAAACTCTAAACAAATAGGGATCCTCCCAGATATAGTGCTTCAAATCGGTAAAAAAATTTTTTCTTTGTTGATAAGTGAACCAATTAGACATGATTTTTGCTGCTAGATAGTTGGCAATGTCAGCGAACCACGGAGTCTCATCATCTGTCACTGTTTGAATACTACATAATTGTTCCACAGGGAATGTGTCGTTTATCCCTTCTCTCTTCAACTCCTCATCATTAGGCCCTTTAAGGCGTGATAAATGATCAGCTGCCAAATTTTCTGCCCCCTTTTTATCCCTTATCTCTAGATCAAACTCTTGTAGTAGTGACACACCCTTGCGTGTGTACTCCGCAAGTGCACGGGTGTCGAAGTAATAAAGTACCCAAACGGGTGGGTAGTCGAATCCACAGGGAGTAGACGTAAGAACAATCACACGTTGTTAAGTAATCAAAGATAAACCAATTGTTGTTGGAAGAAAGTAAAATCAGAACGTAGTAGAAATAAAGTGCTGAAAATGAAAGCTAGGTCGGAGAAATAGATCAATAAGAAGATGGGGTACTCAGACAATGCTCCCCCTAGAATCCTTGTTTCACGTGCAAGACTTCAAGTACTCTTATTCAATAGAGATTTCAGGAGTCGTGGAATCCAGAGATACAAGGTCCCAAATCTAAGGTCAACCTTGACTAGTCCCCTACGAGGTCCCGGCGGAGAGAAGACTCTCAACGCCTCACACCACGTATGACTGCGCTATGCTCTAGGGATTCCGAGTGGTAAACCTTATTCCCAACTATAGATCAATCCCTTTGGTCCAGGCGAAAGATCCCTAATCACAAATAAGTCCCGGCGGAAAGGCCTCTCTCAACGCCTAACTCTCTTTGAGATCGAAGGTAATACTTGGAATAAGAAGGTAGGGAGAACCACACCGGAGGGGAAAGGGGACGTGTCGCTACCTCTCAACTCACCCTCTCAACCCCCTCCAATCTTGATTAATCTAATCCTAATGGTGATGGTCACTCGTCAAAAGGATGATTGTATTAGCCCTCAACCCTAGTGTCACTCTAGGGGAGAAACAATTAAGCAAGCAAGATTGAAACTCGAATTCAAACTCAAATTGAATAAAAGCATTTAAGTCAATGAAACATAGGAAATCTAGGGTTTACAAGTCCAAGTACCCACTAGGGGTTTAGCTCTCCATAGAGCAATACAAGTTCATCAAAATAAATGAAGATAAGTACAAGAAATCCATAAAGAAAAACCCCCTTAGGCTTCGTGTTGATAGACTATGGGAACTCCTCCTTCTTCTTCAAAGAGTCCCTTCCTCCAAGCCTAAGGCCCACCTCGCCGAATCGAGTCGTCGAAGGCTCCCCCAATGGCTCTCCTTGGAAGGGAATGATGATGAAACCGGTGAAGAAGCGCCCCCAAAGTGTGGCAAGAACCTCCCGAACCCTAGCCGTCGCCTCCTCCAAAGTTAGAAGAAGATCCCCTTCATAACGCTTCGAGACGGCTTTATAATTGGCTATCTCGAGGATCCACACGGGCGTGTGGATAAGCCACACGGCCGTGTGAATTCCACACGGCCGTGTGGAAATTCCACACGCCCATGTGGATTTTTCGTCTCGTGGAATTTTGCTTGTTGGTCCCCGATTTCGCCCATTTCTTCACCTGAGGTCACACGAACGGACACACGCCCATATGAAAGGTCATGTGGTATTCCTTGATGATGAAAAACCCTTGGAGAGCTTTTGAAATCTTTGGACAAATCCGAACAAGCGAGCATGACTGCCTTCGTGTCCTTCTACAAGAATTGTCTTGAAACCTTTAGAAGTTGGCACATACCCCCTCGTTTGAACCCGATTTGTGTCTTGAATTTCGTATTTGCACAAAAGAGCTCCACATAGCACCATTATGACCTAATCTTGCTTTTCTTCGCATAAACCTTCTTCACAACCCTAATTGCATGAAAGAACACAAAAACACACGAAATGAGAAATATAACCTGAAAAATGTGATGCTCATGCATGGAAAAACATCTCAAATAATATGTACATGCAAGCACTTATCAAACTCCCCCACACTTAAGCTTTTGCTTGTCCTCAAGCAAAATTTATACAATAAAATCCACAAGTAGAGTGATAGAAGTGCTTAGCCTTAAGTTCACCAAAAAGTATGTAAGGAGAGCATTCTTAAACAAAGGAACAATTTGCAACATAGAAAGATAAAAACCAATGCTCTAGCAAAAACTCGGAGCACAAAGAAAATAGAATCTGACTACATGTGTGTGTGTAATGCTTACTCATGCCAACCCTAAATTTACTCTTAAAAGTTCTTATTGAAAAGGATTTATTTGAGGACAAAGAATAGGCGTGAGTAGCTGCACACAACCTCGAAGGTAGCCATTTCCCAAGATGCCTCCTAGGCGGCTTTCACGCTTTGAGGAGGTAGCTCTTTCCCACTGGGAGTGTTAGCTTTCACACGGCCTATTAGATAGCTCTTTCTCTCATTAGGGCATAGCTAGTATCCGACTTATGAGAGTAGCTGCATACAACATAGGTGGTAGCTCTTTCCACTCCGAAAACAAGTAAACAAATAAGGCATTCTTCCTTTGTTTTCTTTTTTTTTTTTTTTTTTTTTTTTTTTTTTTTTTTTCAAATAAAGAAAACTAAGGTCCTTTTGGCACCGAACTAGAGTTATCGGGGTTAACAGAGCAAGAAAGGTGAAAGTAATGCAATCGGACAAAAAATTTCTATGTTTTTCGAGTAAACTAGAGCATGAGTACAAACGATGTTTAAAATTCTCCTAAATTCAAGACTGCAATCCTTGTCTTTTAAGGTGAACTATCATTGGCTAGATAAGCATATGAGTGATGAGCATACATACATAGAGAACGTGTGCAACGTGAACTCCCCCCACACTTAAGATGTACAATGCCCTCATTGTACGCATGCGAGCATACAAAAACAGAATATAAATAAAACATGAGGGCGTGGGGATTAAAAAAAACACTTCCCCGGTCTCCGAGTGTGGTAGTTGAATGGAGGTGTGAAGGTGGGAAGTGGAGTTGCGTAGGGTTGTGAAGCTCACACGGCCGTGTGGAAGTTCCACACGGCCGTGCCTATGACCATTTCTCAAAACCAAGTTGACAAGTCTATCTGCACATCACAAAAGGGGTTCAGTGGATTTCAACAAAAGCTACGATTAAAAGAGTACAAAAATTAAACAAGCCAAACACAAACTCAACAAAGAACATGAAAAGAAAGCAGTAAGATAACTCTCAGAAGGTGTAACCTTTCTGAGTACACAAAGACTCAACACAAGAGAAAGTACAAGGAAATAAAAAGAAAGAAAGAAAGACGCATCAAGCGTCGGCATCTCTTGTCGTTGCTTGGGGATCTTTGGGGAGGCGTAGGGTGCTCGGGGTGTGGACGGCGAAGTGGAATCGCTACTTCTCGCCATCAAGCGGGTGGAGTGAAGTGATGCGCGTCATCATCTCCGAGTGGTACTCGGCCATGCGAGCGAGAACCTCGGTGTGGTTCGCTGCTCGAGTCACCCGCATGGCGGCAAGATCAGTCTGGAGGGTCCCCACAGCAGCCTCAAGTCTGTCTATGCGCTCCCGTGCCGGGGGAGATGCGGAGTGCCGACACCGGTGGCACCTCCTCGTCTGGCTGGGGTGTCCTCTCGCCTCCATGGGTGCGGGTTGTGATGATGGCCCCGCCCGGGTCTCCTCCGAGTCTTCGTCTTCATCCTCGAGACTCCTCGGACTCATCCGGGAATGGAACAGCAAGTACATACCTGCCGGGAGCGGCCCTCTTCACCATGCCCATCATACGCAAGGTATCAAGGCCAAGTGGGGGAGGGAACAATAACCTTGTCGGCTCCCCGAACAAAGCATCAATCGGTCCCATTCCTCGGATGAGTCGGGTGATGTAGGGGCCAGAGAAGAGAACTCCTATCCGCGCGTCTTGTCCCTGGTGCCTCGGAAAATCGGCTACCACATAACCCCAGTGCGGGGGCAGGCTCGGACCATAGAGTACAAATAGAGGAGGTCCAGCCGCCCCAATACGCCGGTCTTTGTCTCCCCGCCCGGTAATAGACCACCTCGGGATGGCATGAATGTACCCGTGGGCGGGGCGGAGGAGCAAAGACGCCTTAGTCAACCCGGGCTCGTCTTGTATATCTCCACACAGCATCCGGCAAACCCGGCTTGGAGTGACGCGGAAAGGATAGTCGAATGGCAGCTGCGCGTACTCCTCCGTGTGGATGAAGTCTCGATCGTACAGGCCGAGGGCGACAGCAAAATCTGTCAGGCTCATGCTGTGGTATTGCCCAAAAATGCGGAATCGAACTGTGTCCGGCCGGTGGTAGTCGGTGTGGGCGCGATCAAACTCGAATGTCGCGAGGACTTCGAAAGTGAGATCGCGAGTGGCTGGGTCCTTGATGCACAACAGTCGCTCCCACCCGCCCACAGCAATAAGTTCACGGACCTCATCCGCCAACTCGGCTGCACGCGCATGTTCTATTGCCTCTAAAGCTTGCAAGTCAGGAATGCGCGTCTGGCCAAACTTCAACTTCGACAGTCGATCAAACCGTGCTTGATGTTCGGGCACGGCGAACTCGAATGGTGCGGGCGAGAGATCACGGGACTCCCGGACCTCACGAGCCTCACGAGGGCGCTTATGAGCGAGTTTCTTCGTTCTTGGGGCCATTCCTGTGCATAAAAGGGGTAAACAAGTTAATTCAGAGCTCAAAATAGGTTCCCAGAATTCCACATGGCCGTGTGGAAATTCCACGCGGCCGTGTGTCTCCTCTGGGTTGCCCAAAATAAAGAAACAGGTAATTCACACGGCCGTGTGGAATTTCCACACGGCCGTGTGTCTCCTCTGGAATTCAGAGGGGGCACCCCGATAATCCACACGGCCGTGTGGAATTTCCACACGGCCGTGTGGATCTTCGACCATGGCCAAATTGCCATGGTGAATCCACACCAATTCATATAATCATCCACACAATTGAGCACAAGTGCTTTAAGCAATAATCTAAGTATTAATCATGAAAATAGCATGCAAAACACAAGATTCAACATCCACAACAACGATTGAAGGTTTCATGGCAAGAAGAGGGAGAGAAGGCTTACCGGAGAGGATGAGTCCAATCTAACAATGTAGTAACGAGTAAGGCCCACAAATCCCTTAAATAAGCGAGAGAATGGAAGGAGAGGAGCAACCGTCGCGACCTTTGAAGAGGAAGCGTTTGAAGGTGAAGGGTTGCTTGGGGGGTTATAAAGAGGAAGGCCCCTTTTCATGTTTAAGTACCCCACACGGCCGTGTGGAAATTCCACACGGCCGTGTGGATTCTCTGTATGGCATTATCAAACTTCCCGAAATTCCACACGGCCGTGGGTAATTTCCACACGGCCGTGTGGATTCTCTGTATTGTGAAGGTTTGTACTAAATAAATCCACATGGCCGTGTGGAATTTCCACACGGCCGTGGGGATTCTCTGGATGAGACAATTCCTTCACAAATTCATCCACACGGCCATGTGGAAATTCCACATGGCCGTGTGGTTCCATTCTTCAACTCAAAAATAGTTCAAACTCTGCAGAAATTAATGAAAACACATGGAACGACTGCAGAAGTTGAAAACTAACACGTTTACAGCTTAAAATCTCGCAAAGTTCACAGAGATACCACCTAACTTGCCATAAACGATGAACACATAAAAAATGCATTACCAGCAAAGAATCCACACACAAACTAAACAAAGCAAAAATGCAGAAATAAAACTAACTACAACACAAGCAAAGAGTTTTTAAAAATTGGGTTGCCTCCCAATAAGCGCTTGTTTTACGTCACTAGCTTGACGTACCTGCCTCTCTAGACTCAAGGGGGTTGATGCAACAAGAATACCTCTACACCTTCAGCACTAACCTCACCACCAAAATATGGCTTCAGACGATGCCCGTTTACCTTGAAAGTACCTCTATCTGGGTGAGTGATTTCAATTGCCCCCTGCGGTAATACTTGAGTTACGGTGTATGGCCCAAACCACCTAGATTTTAACTTTCCGGGGAACAGTTTGAGTCGTGAGTTAAATAACAAAACTTCATCCCCCACCTTGAACTCTTTCGGAGTTTTGATGTGCTTATCATGCCACTTGCATATCCTTTCCTTGTAGATTCGGGCATTTTCATATGCTCTCAGTCTCCATTCATCAAGCTCATTGATCTGGTGCTTCCGTTGTTCCCCAGCTCGAGAAAGGTCAAAATTCATTGTCTTGAGTGCCCAATAAGCTCGGTGTTCTAATTCAACAGGAAGATGACAAGATTTCCCATAGACCAGATTGTAGGGTGTAGTTCCAATAGGAGTCTTATATGCAGTCCGGTAAGCCCATAACGTGTCATCCAACCGTTCCGACCAATCTCTTTTCCCATGTTCTACCGACTTGGTCAAGATCCTCTTCAGCTCCCTGTTAGTAACCTCTACTTGGCCACTTGTCTGCGGATGATAGGGGGTAGCGAGACGATGGTGCACTCCGTATCGCTTTAACACTTTTTCGAACTGACTATTACAAGAAATGTGTTCCTCTATCACTAATAATGATCCTAGGTGTTCCAAATCGGGAGAAAAGCTTCTTGAGAAATTTAACTACAGTCCTCGCATCGTTTGTAGGTAATGCTTGAGCTTCCACCCACTTAGATACATAATCCACTGCTACAAGAATATATTTGTTCCCATTGGAGCCTGGGAATGGTCCCATGAAATCAATTCCCCACACATCAAAAACCTCACAGAATTGAATAGGATTTTGTGGCATCTCATCACGCCGAGAGAGGTTCCCTGTCCGTTGGCAATTGTCACAACGAAGAACATGCGATGAGCGTCCCTGAAATAGTGTTGGCCAATAGAATCCTGCGCAGCAAGCACCTTTTCGGCTGTTCTACCGAAGCATAGTGACCCCCGGTTGGGCCTGAATGACAGTGTGTTAAAATATTCCAGCCTTCTTCCCTAGAGACACAGCGTCGGATTACATGATCTCGCACAAGTCCGGAACAGAAAGGGGTCATCCCAAAAATAGTTCTTTAAGTCACTGAAAAACTTTTTCTTTTGCTGAAAAGTAAGACCCCCTTAAGAACCTTTCCCGACAAATAGTTGGCAAAATCCGCAAACCAAGGTGTTCCCTCTTCTGCCGATCCGCCACGAATTGTGTATAAGTGCTCTTCTGGAAATGAGTCGTTAATCTCCGGCCTCGATGCCTTGTAATCCTCACAACCTTCTAACCTAGATAGGTGATCAGCGGCTACATTTTCCACGCCCCTTTTGTCCTTGATTTCCATGTCAAACTCTTGTAGAAGAAGAACCCAACGGATCAACCTCGGTTTGGTATCAGACTTGCTCATGAGATAACGCAAGGCAGAATGATCTGTGAAGACAGTGACTCTGGATAAGATCGGATATGGCCCGAACTTATCAAATGCGTAAACCACTTGCTAGCAACTCTTTTTACGTAGTGGTATAATTTTCTTGTGCGCTTGTGAGTGTTTTACTCGCATAATAGATGGGCTGAAAATGTTTGTTCTTCCTCTGCCCTAGCACTGCCCCAATTGCATAATCACTGGCGTCGCACATGAGCTCAAAAGAAGCGTTCCAATCTGGTGTAATCAAAATTGGCGCTTGAGTCAACTTCTCCTTCAGCAGGTTAAATGCAGCTAAACATTCGTCCCCGAACTCAAAAGATGCATCTTTTTCAAGAAGTTTTGTTAAAGGTTGAGAGATTTTTGAAAAATCTTTAATGAACCGCCGATAGAAACCTGCATGCCCAAGAAAGCTGCGAATTCCCTTCACATTAGTTGGCGGGGGAAGTTTCTCGATCACCTCAATTTTCGCCTTGTCCACCTCCATCCCATCTTTGGAAATTTTATGCCCTAAAACTATTCCTTCTTGGACCATGAAGTGGCATTTCTCCCAGTTCAACGCCAAATTGGTTTCTTCACATCTCTTGAGGACCCTTTCCAGATTCTGCAGACAGCTATCAAACGAGTCCCCGAACACCGAAAAATCATCCATAAATACTTCCATGATGTCTTCCAACAGATCGTCAAATATAGCAGTCATGCATCGTTGAAAAGTGGCTGGGGCATTACACAGTCCGAAAGGCATCCTTCGGTATGCGAACGTCCCGTAGGGACAAGTGAATGTAGTTTTTTCTTGATCCTCGGGTGCAATGGGGATTTGAAAATATCCCGACATACCGTCAAGGAAGCAGTAGAATTTATGCCCAGCTAACCTTTCCAACATCTGGTCAATGAATGGTAACGGAAAATGATCCTTCCGAGTCGCGTCATTTAGCCTTCTGTAATCAATGCATACTCTCCACCCTGTGACTGTTCTGGTTGGGATTAACTCATTACGTTCATTCTTCACTACAGTCATTCCTCCTTTTTTAGGGACCACCTGAGTAGGACTCACCCACGCACTGTCAGAGATCGGATAAATGATACCTGCATCCAGAAGTTTAACTACCTCTGCCTTCACCACCTCCTTCATGTTTGGGTTCAAACGACGTTGAGGCTGGATCACTGACTTATAATTATCCTCCATCAATATTTTATGAGAGCAAAATGACGGATTTATACCTTTAATATCAGAAATTTTCCAAGCAATGGCAGTCTTATGCTTCTTCAACATATTCACTAATTTATCCTTTTGAAACACGGATAATCCCGAAGATATAATGACCGGGAGTTTTGATCCTTCACCTAAGAATGCATATTCCAAGTGTTCTGGTAGTGTTTTAAGCTCAAGATCAGGTGGGTCTTCAATGGATGGTTGTAACCTTTTCCCCTTCTTGTCTATCAATTTCCTCAAAATGTTCAGATTCTTCTTCTGAGATTTCCTCTAAGCTCTCTTCTTGGGTGTGTGTGTCTTGTTGGGTTTTGAGATTTTCTATGTCTCCCACCCCACTTTCTTTGTAGGTTTCATTGGTGACACCCAAAGAAAAAATTTCTTGCTCTTCGCCTTTATTAGAAGAATCAAATCGATTAAGGGCTTCTTCTAAACTTTCCTCTACTTCTCCCTTTATACAACCCCGTGTTGCTTCTTCAAATTGAGTGAGTACTCTGAATAAATCGCAATCTTGTCCCTCAGTAATTCTATCTATATCCAGGTTAACCTTCCTCACACAATAGTTTGTTTCAGCTGAATCTCGTAAGTAACTATGTGGAGATGATTCCTTGGTGAACCAATTCATTTTCTGCTCAACGTCTCTCACCATTCCGGTTATCTTCTCAAACAGTTCTGCTTCGTCGATCATGATTCCTACAGGATTGATAAAAAGCAACAACCTTAGAATAGCGGATAATGAAGAAGATTGATTATGTATAAGGAAATTAAGATTAGAATAATGAAAGTAAAAGAAGTGTGAGATAGAATGTGCGAAAAATGACTAGCGAAACAAAGTGTAAAAATTCCTAAAACAAGTGCACGGGTGTCGAAGTAATAAAGTACCCAAACGGGTGGGTAGTCGAATCCACAGGGAGTAGACGTAAGAACAATCACACGTTGTTAAGTAATCAAAGATAAACCAATTGTTGTTGGAAGAAAGTAAAATCAGAACGTAGTAGAAATAAAGTGCTGAAAATGAAAGCTAGGTCGGAGAAATAGATCAATAAGAAGATGGGGTACTCAGACAATGCTCCCCCTAGAATCCTTGTTTCACGTGCAAGACTTCAAGTACTCTTATTCAATAGAGATTTCAGGAGTCGTGGAATCCAGAGATACAAGGTCCCAAATCTAAGGTCAACCTTGACTAGTCCCCTACGAGGTCCCGGCGGAGAGAAGACTCTCAACGCCTCACACCACGTATGACTGCGCTATGCTCTAGGGATTCCGAGTGGTAAACCCTATTCCCAACTATAGATCAATCCCTTTGGTCCAGGCGAAAGATCCCTAATCACAAATAAGTCCCGGCGGAAAGGCCTCTCTCAACGCCTAACTCTCTTTGAGATCGAAGGTAATACTTGGAATAAGAAGGTAGGGAGAACCACACCGGAGGGGAAAGGGGACGTGTCGCTACCTCTCAACTCACCCTCTCAACCCCTCCAATCTTGATTAATCTAATCCTAATGGTGATGGTCACTCGTCAAAAGGATGATTGTATTAGCCCTCAACCCTAGTGTCACTCTAGGGGAGAAACAATTAAGCAAGCAAGATTGAAACTCGAATTCAAACTCAAATTGAATAAAAGCATTTAAGTCAATGAAACATAGGAAATCTAGGGTTTACAAGTCCAAGTACCCACTAGGGGTTTAGCTCTCCATAGAGCAATACAAGTTCATCAAAATAAATGAAGATAAGTACAAGAAATCCATAAAGAAAACCCCCTTAGGCTTCGTGTTGATAGACTATGGGAACTCCTCCTTCTTCTTCAAAGAGTCCCTTCCTCCAAGCCTAAGGCCCACCTCGCCGAATCGAGTCGTCGAAGGCTCCCCCAATGGCTCTCCTTGGAAGGGAATGATGATGAAACCGGTGAAGAAGCGCCCCCAAAGTGTGGCAAGAACCTCCCCGAACCCTAGCCGTCGCCTCCTCCAAAGTTAGAAGAAGATCCCCTTCATAACGCTTCAGGACGGCTTTATAATTGGCTATCTCGAGGATCCACACGGGCGTGTGGATAAGCCACACGGCCGTGTGAATTCCACACGGCCGTGTGGAAATTCCACACGCCCATGTGGATTTTCTGTCTCGTGGAATTTTGCTTGTTGGTCCCCGATTTCGCCCATTTCTTCACCTGAGGTCACACGAACGGACACACGCCCATATGAAAGGTCATGTGGTATTCCTTGATGATGAAAAACCCTTGGAGAGCTTTTGAAATCTTTGGACAAATCCGAACAAGCGAGCATGACTGCCTTCGTGTCCTTCTACAAGAATTGTCTTGAAACCTTTAGAAGTTGGCACATACCCCCTCGTTTGAACCCGATTTGTGTCTTGAATTTCGTATTTGCACAAAAGAGCTCCACATAGCACCATTATGACCTAATCTTGCTTTTCTTCGCATAAACCTTCTTCACAACCCTAATTGCATGAAAGAACACAAAAACACACGAAATGAGAAATATAACCTGAAAAATGTGATGCTCATGCATGGAAAAACATCTCAAATAATATGTACATGCAAGCACTTATCAAGTAGAAGCACCCAACGGATTAGTCGAGGCTTGGCATCTGATTTATTCAGCAGGTATTTGAGTGCAGAATGATCAGTATAAACAATTACCTTGGATAGCACCAAATATGATCGGAATTTATCAAAAGCAAAGACTACCGCTAGCAATTCTTTCTCCGCGGTAGTGTAGTTCTCCTGTGCGTCATTCAAATTCTTGCTTGCGTAATAAATAGGATGAAAGTGTTTATCCCGTCTTTGTCCTAATACTGCACCCACTGCATAGTCGCTTGCATCACACATCACTTCGAAAGGTAAATTCCAGTCCGGAGATACCACTATTGGTGCTTCAACAAGTTTCCTTTTCAAGCAGAGGAAAGCATTCATGCAATCTTCATTAAACTCAAAACGAGCATCTTTTTCCAAGAGCTTTGTCAGTGGTCGGGCGATTGCAGAAAAGTCTTTGACGAACCTTCTATAAAACACTGCATGTCCCAGAAAACTTCTGATTGCCTTCACTGAACTTGGAGGGGGTAGTTTTTCGATGGTGGGGACTTTCGCTCTGTCTACTTCAATTCCCCTCTTTGAAATCTTATGCCCGAGTACTATGCCCTCCTGGACCATAAAATGGCATTTCTCCCAACTGAGGACTAAATTAGTCTCCTCACACCTTTTTAAGACCCGTTCAAGGTTTTTAAGGCATAACTCAAATGAATCCCCGAAGACAGAAAAATCATCCATAAACACCTCCATGATATCTTCCACCAAATCTTCGAAGATTGCTAACATATATCTTTGGAATGTAGCCGGTGCATTACAAAGTCCAAAGGGCATTCGACGATACGCAAATGTCCCTTAGGGGCATGTGAAAGTAGTCTTCTCCTGATCTTCAGGGGCACTAGGAATCTGAAAGTATCCGGAAAGGCCGTCCAAGAAACAGTAGTAAGAATGTCCCGCGAGTCTGTCAAGCATCTGGTCAATGAAAGGTAAAGGGAAATGATCCTTCCTTGTAGCATCATTAAGTTTCCTATAATAGATACAGACTCTCCAACCTGTGACTGTTCTTGTGGGAACAAGCTCATTTTTTTCATTAGTGATGACTGTCATTCCTCCTTTCTTTGGCACCACTTGCACTGGGCTCACCCAAGCACTATCGGAGATAGGGTAGATAATGCCCGCATCAAGCAACTTTATGACTTCATTCTTCACAACCTCCTTTATGTTGGGATTGAGTCTTCGTTGGGGAATTGCTGAGGGTTTGTGATTATCCTCCATAAGAATTTTGTGTGTACAAAAAGATGGGTTGATTCCTCGAATGTCAGAAATCTTCCACGCAATTGCCTTTTTGTGCCTCCTCAGCATGTTCAAGAGTTCTGTTCCCTTGTTAAATCTGAGGTAATGACAACAGGGAGTGTAGATTCTTCCCCCAGGAAAGCGTATTCTAGATGATCAGGGAGGGGCTTCAATTCTAGCTCTGGAGGTTCTTCAATTGATGACTTTACCCTTCCATAATTTCTAAGGTCACGCTAATCAATCTCCTCCATTTCTTCTGAATTACCATCACTGTTCACACTGCAATTCTCGGCTCGAAATTCTGCCTCAAATGTATTCAAATCATCCCTCTGGATGTAATTCACCTCTTCTACTCTTTCAACTGTTGACTGAATTACCTCCTCCTTATCTGAACTGGTTAATTCGGGAGGACTCTTCAAACTAGTGTCTAGTTCCTTATGAATATAGTTGGACTGACTACTGGATGAGAGAATTTCTGTTGCCAACTTTCCCCAGTCTGATTCCAAATATTTATTGAAAATCGACTGAGCTCCTTGATTCTGTACAGATTGCATAAATGTATCCTGGAACAAATCTTCCTTCCAAAGATTATCGCTGAAAACCATGTTGTCACTCTGAACAGGAGTCATAATGTTAGATAACAACAAGAAATATAAAAGAGCAACAATAGAATACAAAGCTGGAATAATTACAAAATCTCAACAAACAGAAAACAAGAAAACACAAAAACAAAACAAAACACACAACAAAAAGAAAGAAAAACAAAAGAAAAAGAAAAGGCTAAATCAACAAGCTTTAAGCTTTCCATATATCCCTCGGTGAAATCCCCGGCAACGGCGCCCAAAACTTGATCGATACGGAAAGTGTGAACACCCGCAAGCGCACGGGGTCGTCAAGTAATAAACCGCTCGTGCACGCACGAGTGGGTCGTATTCCCAAGGGGCCCGAGGAGCTACTTTACTCACTTCTCACTTGTTGTTTAGCTCACCGATTCCATTTTCAAGAGAATAAATAAGAAAGAAAACAAATAACAACAAGAGAAATTTTCTAAATAAATGCGACTGAATTAAAACACGGGAGATGCTCAGGGATGGAAAACGGTCATGGATGAGGATCCCCAAGGGGGCTACTCAAGTGAGTAGGATATTTGAGAAATTAAGTATGTGGCTAGTTGGACCAAGAAAACCTAAACTTAGGTCAACCCGATGGTCACGGCAATTGACCTCTAACCCGGTACAAGTGTCACGCCCCGACCCTCGGGTCCCGGTCCATGGCACTACCGCCACGACAACCCAGGGGAGGTCAAGCACCAGCCTCAACCCCAGATCGCCGCAAGGCTAACCTGTTACCTATACAATATTAACATTACCACAATAATAGTCTAAATCTAAGGTATTCAACCACAATCCTGTACAAGATCAATATACTCACACCAGGTATATATCCCTGAGAATCACAAAATCAATGATCATGGACACAATCATAGTGTCACGCCCCGACCCTCGGGTCCCGGTCCATGGCACTACCGCCACGACAACCCAGGGGAGGTCAACACCTGCCTCAACCCCAGGTCGCCGTAAGGCTAACCTGTTACTTGTACGATATTAACATTACCACAATAATACTCTAAATCTAAGGTATTCAATCACAACCCTGTACAAGATCAACAGACTCACACATATATGTACATATATCCCTGGAAATCACAACACCAATGATCATGGACACAATCATAGTTTTTCACAAACACTGGATATAGACTCATACAACCTAAGGTCCTGACTGAACCAATCAAGATTATACAAGATCAAATGGAAATACGAAAACATAGGTCCTAGTGGATCCTTCTTATGCATGGCGACAATGTTTATGAATCATACACTAGTCAAAGGTAAATGCAAAAATAGATGCCAAGCACTATCACTTCTTACGCCCATTGCCGTGCTAACACCGAAAAGGGGAGAAGAAGAATGGGTGAGTAACTAAGTTACTCGGTGAGGGGGGTGAACATGGAGCTATAACTCATACAAGTGTAAAGAATGATATGCCGAAAACATTTGTAAATCTTTAACAACCAAAACTTACAAAATGCTTTAAATACACATTTCAATATAACAAGCTTTCCAACTTTCTCAAAGAAAGGCATCAATAAAACTTTGAAAATCTTTTGTAAAGAGATTTAATACTGAAAATTCAAGTTAAGAATACTCGTCAAAAGATCAAAAGGTCAAACCCATCGAAATAAGAATTTATAGTGCAACGCATGCAGAAATCCTTTATCGATAGCATCAACAATAGCCTATGAAAAACCCTCCATCACTAACCATGGCCGTGGTTAGGTCAAGAGCCACCAAGATGCACGTATCTTGGCGTTGGCTGTTGAGTATCCCGTGTGGTGACTCCGGGTACCCAACACAGCACCTTCAGGTTCACTCCGCGCCTCCTGTAAAAGGCTCATCAGCCGAGAACTCCACGCCACCCCATAGGTCGGTCCGTGGAGACTCGCTTCTGCAGAAGACGGGGATCCTCCCCAATGTCACCATCGAAACATTTGGGATATCCTATCCCGCCCGTAGGCTCATCATGAACACATCATATATCTCATCAAGAGATCACAAATAGCTTGCCCGTAGGCTCATCAGAAACGTATCGTTATAAAATCATATATCTCATCAAGAGATCACAAATAGTTTGCCCATAGGCTAATCATAAACGTATCATTTTAAAATCACATATCTCAACAAGAGATCACAAATTCGCATAAAATACAACTCTTAATCGAAGAGTAAATCCTTTTGCGAAAGCATCGACAATAATGTTATTTTCATCAAGAAAATCAACACAAGAGTATTCTTTGAAAACTCATTTCAAATACGATAACATCGTGGAGAATCTCAATTTGGTTTACATAGACCCTTATTCGGTCAAAATAACAAGAACATCGAATTCTCAAATTCACAAATCTTGAAAACATGTAGTTCAAACCATAGGATTATCCAATCCTCATCAAATGTAAATAATCAAGAATTTAACAAGATCATAAACTATCATGGTTTCTAGGCCTCAAGGAAATCATCTCATGAGCCTTTGTAATAGAATCAATAGTTAAGCAAGATCATAAACATCAAGGTTTCTAGATCTCAAGGAAATCATCTCATGAGCCTTTTGTAATAGAATCAATAGTTAAACAAGATCATAAACATCAAGGTTTCTAGATCTCAAGGAAATCATCTCATGAGTCTTTTGTAATAGAATCAATAGTTAAGCAAGATCATAAACATCAAGATTTCTAGATCTCAAGGAAATCATCTCATGAGTCTTTTGTAATAGAATCAATAGTTAAGCAAGATCATAAACATCAAGATTTCTAGATCTCAAGGAAATCATCTCATGAGTCTTTTGTAATAGAATCAATAGTTAAGCAAGATCATAAACATCAAGATTTCTAGATCTCAAGGAAATCATCTCATGAGTCTTTTAAGATGAAATCAAGAATTAAAAGGATCATATAGTATCATAATTTCAGTTTTCAAGAAACATTTCAAGAATCCATTGAAATCAAGAATTTCTCATTTCAAGGCATGCATCATTAAACAAGCATGATCATAGCTCTTTAATTAACAATTCCCACTCACAAACTTGGCGAGATCGAACACTTGGATCACTCGCCCACTTGATCTTTACCCTTGCCTTTAGATCCACCTTCTTGAAGCCATTAACCATCCAAGAAAAACAAGAATCAATCACAACCTTATCCAATCAATAAGAGAGGAAAGAATGCTCCAAAATTAGATCTCAAGGCTTCTAGGGTTTACTAAGTGCTCTAGATGCAAGAATTAACAATAATAGAATCCTTAAACCCATAAAATCAAAATGAAATCAAGAACATCCTAATTGGGTTCGGATCTACAAGAATCAAAGGTTTAGAGATCAAGGATCTCCTCCATTCTTCACCAAAACATGAAATCAAGGCTCCTATACCATTCAAACATTAGATCCATGGCTAAATTCCAATTAAATAGTAGATCCATACTAAATCCACACTAATTCTCCATGGATCTAAAAAGAAATGAATAAAAGAACAAGGAGTTGAAGAAGAGAATAAAACCCACCTCAATTCTTGCTAGAACTAGAGGAGATTCACCACCAATGGAGAAGAGGGGAAGATCAACACCTTTCTCCTTTCTTGGAGCTCAAGAATGGAGATCTAATGGAGGGGGAAATGGGGATTCAAGATGGGGAGAAAAAGAGAGGGAAATGGGGTCTTATATAGGCCCTAAGAGTTTGAAAACGCGTAACTATAGACCCAAAACGCGGGAGGGCTTGCGGGCTCCCTTGCGGGCGCAAGGGAGGCCGCAAGGCCTCCACCAGGGAGCCATGCGGGCGGCCTTGCGCCCGCATGAGCGGCCGCATGGCCCCTTGCGGGCGGCCATGCGCCCGCATGCGGGGCCGCAAGGCCCCCTGTTTTGGGGGTTTCTCGCGGCTTGAAGCACGCTTACTCGCTCCACTTAAAAGCCCTCTCCCCCAAAGATTTTCCTCCTCTTTAACACTCTAAAAAGAGCCTTAACTAAGATCCCAAAAAAATAAAGCTCGACAAAAACTTAAACACACAACTTCTACACAAGAAACAAAGCACAAGAGAAGCGAAAAGGATCGAACTTCCACACATAGTCTCTCCCAAACACTGGGTGTAAACCTTATACAACCTAAGGTCCTCACTGAACCAATCAAGATTATACAAGATCAAATGGAAATACGAAAACATAGGTCCTAGTGGATCCATCTTATGCATGACGACAATGTTTATGAATCATACACTATTCAAAGGTAAATGCAAGAATAGATGCCAAGCACTATCACGTCTCACGCCCTGCTGCCGTGCTAACACCTGAAAAGGAGAGAAGAAGAATGGGTGAGTAACTAAGTTACTCAGTGAGGGGTTGAACATGGAGCTATAACTCATACAAGTGTAAAGAATGATATGCCAAAAACATATGTAAATCTTTAACAACCACAACTTACAAAATGCTTTAAATACACATTTCAAAATAACAAGCTTTCCAACTTTCTCAAAGAAAGGCATCAATAAAACTTTGAAAATCTTTTGTAAAGAGATCCAATACTGAAAATTCAACTTAAGAATACTCGTCAAAAGATCAAAAGATCAAACCCATCGAAATAAGGATTTATAGTGCAACACATGCGGAAATCCTCTATCGATAGCATCATCAATAGCATATGAAAACCCTCCATCACTAACCATGGCCGTGGCTAAGTCAAGAGCCACCAAGATGCGCGTATCTTGGCGTTGGCCGTTGGGTATCCCGTGTGGTGACTCCGTGATCCCAACACAGCACCTTCAGGTTCTCTCCGTGCCTCCTGTAAAGGGCTCATCAACCGAGAACTCCACGCCACCCCAACTAGGTCGGTCCGTGGAGACTCGCTTCTGCTGAAGATGGGGATCCTCCCCAATGTCACCATCGAAACATTTGGGATATCCATCCCGCCCGTAGGCTCATCATGAACACATCATATATCTCATCAAGAGATCACAAATAGTTTGCCCGTAGGCTCATCATAAACGTATCATTATAAAATCATATTTCTCATCAAGAGATCACAAATAGTTTGCCCATAGGCTAATCATAAACGTATCATTTTAAAATCACATATCTCAACAAGAGATCACAAATTCGCATAAAATAAAACTCTTAATCCAAGAGTAAATCCTTTTGCGAAAGCATCGACAATAATGTCATTTTCATCAAGAATATCAACACAAGAACATCGTGGAGAATCCTTTGAAAACTCATTTCAAATACGATAACATCGTGGAGAATCTCAATTTGGTTTACATAGACCCTTATTCGGTCAAAATAACAAGAACATCGAATTCTCAAATTCACAAATCTTGAAAACATGTAGTTCAAACCATAGGATTATCCAATCCTCATCAAATATAAATAATCAAGAATTTAATAAGATCATAAACTATCATGGTTTCTAGGCCTCAAGGAAATCATCTCATGAGTCCATTAAGATGAAATCAAGAATTAAAAGGATCATATAGTATCATAATTTCAGTTTTCAAGAAACACTTCAAGAATCCATTGAAATCAAGAATTTCTCATTTCAAGGCATGCATTATTAAACAAGCATGATCATAGCTCTTTAATTAAACAATTCCCACTCACCAACTTGGCGAGATCGAACACTTGGATCACTCGCCTACTTGATCTTTATCCTTGCCTTTAGATCCACCTTCTTGAAGCCATTAACCATCCAAGAAAAACAAGAATCAATCACATAACCCAAACAATAAACAAGAGAGGAAAGAATGATCTAAAATTAGATCTCAAGGCTTCTAGGGTTTACTAAGTGTTCTAGATTCAAGAATTAACAATAATAGAATCCTTAAACCCATAAAATCAAAATGAAATCAAGAATTTCCTAATTGGGTTCGGATCTAAAAGAATCAAAGGGTTAGAGATGAAGGATCTCCTTCATTCTTCACCAAAACATGAAATCAAGGCTCCTATACCATTCAAACATTAGATCTATGGTTAAATTCCAATTAAATATTAGATCCATACTAAATCCACACTAATTCTCCATGGATCTAAAGAGAAATGAATAAAAGAACAAGGAGTTGAAGAAGAGAATAAAACCCACCTCAAACTTTGCTAGAACTACAGGAGAATCACCACCAATGGAGAAGAGGGGAAGATCAACACCTTTCTCCTTTCTTGGAGCTCAAGAATGAAGATCTAATGGAGGGGAGAATGAGGATTCAAGATGGGGAGAAAAAGAGAGGGGAATGGGGTCTTATAAAGGCCCTTTGAGTTTGAAAACGTTTTAAATAGGCCCCAAAGCGCGGGAGGGCTCGCGGGCTTCCTTGCGGGCGCATGGGAGGCCGCGAGGCCCTTTCCAGAGAACCATGCGGGCGGCCATGCGCCCGCATATGGGACCGCATGGCCCCTTGCGGGCTCCCATGCGGCCCGCATGGAAGGCCGCAAGGGCCCCTGTTTTTGGGGGTTTCTCGCGGCATCTTGAAGGCTTACTCGCTCCACTTAAAAGCTCTCTCCCCCAAAGATTTTCCTCCTCTTTTACACTCTAAAAAGAGCCTTAACTAAGATCCCAACAAAAATAAAACTCGACAAGAAACTTAAACACACAACTTCTACACAAGAACCAAAGCACAAGAGAAGCGAAAAAGGTCGAACTTCCACAACAAGAGTTGAATAAAGAATTTCTTCCACTCAACCTCTCACACGGTTGCAAGGCGAATGATGGTTTCCTCAAGTTAGGGTGGAAACACTAGTTAGTTTTCAAACCTAGAAATGGAGTGTTACTGTCACGCCCCGAACCCGGCTCGCCGGACTCAACGCGTTGACAAACGGCCGTATGCTCACAAGGCCGAGACCAAATGGACACACAAGGCCTCAATACATGTCTCTCAAATATAAATAATAATAATATACTAATTCCAATCAAAACTAAAGAATTAGAGAAACGAAAAATAATCGGATTTACAGCCAAGATTCACGGAATACTAAAGGTCTTAACAGACAACAGACTTATTAACAGAAAACTAAACTTCTGCTAGCCACCTGGTGATTACTCAACGGTCCCCACTAAGCTAGTCACCACACACCTACCCTTGATCTGAAAAAGATTGAACAACTATTTATGAGCTAAACAGCCCAGTAAGCAACCACTAAAAGCCAATAGTAAAATAGGGATCACAAAAATTCAATAGTTTCAAAAAACGTACTTGCACATGGTGTTGTATAATAATCATCAAAACCAAAACCCAGACTTAAGAATATTTCAGAAACGTACTTAAAAGTAACGTTATATAATGAATATCAAAAATAAATATCCAGACAATAGAACATTTCAGGCAAACAAAATTTTCAGATGAACAAGTATATATGTCCCCCAAATAACTAATGCCAAAAACAAAATATCAGAGGTCATTTGTTTACCCTCGGTGACCTGAGCCAGAATATCAGAGTTCATTTGTTTACCCTCGGTGACCCGAGCCAGAATATCAGAAGCCGTTATTCTCCACCGACGGAACGGTGCGAAACTATAGTTTCTTATCAGAATCAGAATTCATGTCGACACGGTCAGTGTTTAAATCCCAATGACAGGGTTATTGCAAAGTTAATTGGGGACTACGATTTATAGATCAAAATAGTTGATGTTCACAAACAACAGAATAACAAGGTTCAAACTGAGCGAAAACAGAATAATCTGCTAAACAAAAATATTAAGATTCGCATGATCCCATTTTCCGTATATCAAAATAAGCCAATTATTTTCAAATCAAATAACTTAACGAACATGTTGTAAAATAAATTTATATAACTCAAAATATATAATATACAGAGTTTATGAAAAACTTGAATGAATAAATTATTCAAAAATATAATTATTAAAAATAATACAAGAAATAATCAAAATAGTAATTTAGCACATATTGAAAAATATATACTTATACAGAATTTATATGTGGTTTACTTACCTGGAACAATATCCCCAAGCTATAGGATCCACTCAGACATCAAAATCAAGATTCGGGCAAAAACCCTAAACATGAACATCACACTTGTCTTAAATTCCAAACTTGCAAACAAATATTGACCACTAGTTAAACATGATCGAGGCTCTAAATACTAACTGTGTTAGCAACACCAGAATGCACAATGCATTACTTACCCCATAAGTACGCTAAAATCAAACCCACAACTATATATATGTGTGTGTGTATATATATATAAACACATGTGGCTAATGAGCAAGGGTAATGCAAAAAAAAGTTTTCAGAAGGGTATAAATGCAAAAAGGGTCAAGATCTTATTTTCTAAATTCGGATTCTTTCAAAGGTATAATATAAATTATCAAGTCTAATGGAGATATGAATTATTTCAACATGACCAATAGGGACTAAAATATGCATAACTTTGTCTAACATCCTAAAAATCACAAAATTATTTCTTTAACGAAAACTAGACATACAAGGCTATGACATATCCAAAATTTGAATTGATCCGAATACTATTAAATTTATATCATCCATTTGAATGTTCATCTATTTCTGCAAACCAGCAAAATCATATACGACCCTTTTAACATGCATATCTCTCCGAATGCATCCTCAAATAGCATGATCTTTTAGGAGTAGAAAGCTAACGCAGTCAGGAATAACTTTTGTATTTTTCATCTTGCCTGATTCAACCTTTAACACCATCAAAAATATTAATCAAACTCCATGTTCTGCACAGATTATGTTTTGACGTAGCTGCACTAATATGATTGTATCTCATAAGTTACAAATCTATAAAATCTGAAAATTTGCAGCTACTTAGTTGATATCAAACCCTAAAACTTTCGTATTGATCACTTTGCTCGATTCAACTTCTGAAGTTATGTATTATGGCCGTCAATCTTTAGGTTTTGCAGAATACACCAATAGGGTCATATTTTTACAACCACAATTATATAAAATCTGAAATTGTTTGCTGAAATAAAATCTAGGTTTACTTTCCTGGAAAAATCCCTAATCATGTTGGGAAGACAAAACATGCTATGCATTTTTATTCACGGAAATCAAAATAAACGAATAAAATAAAAACACGGCTATTTATGGAGATCAAACAACACACAATCAAAACCCTAAATTTGAATAAGCGGATGCTGACGCATTCCTAATGTATAAACTTTATCTTTTTCTAAAAATTCAGAAATTGTCACCCTCATTGAGCATATATAATAACGTTTAATCCTCTTGCTCTTCATATTGGACTTAAGGTTCATAAAATCAATGAGACACAAGAAAACAAAAGAAAAGAAAGGAGATCTCACTTATGATCAAATATACCTAGATTCGATAAAGTGGTGCTTACCTAAAAAAGAAAATACAAAAATTGGCATGAATCCTCTCTTTCTCTTCGTCATCACCGGCACTTCACGAAACTAAGGAAGAAGGACGCGGCTAGGTCTTGGGTAAAATTCTCTCATGAGTTCCGAGGCCTTCTCCCCATGATATAATGGTTATAGGGGATAAGATTCGGAAGGTTTAAAGTTTAAAATGAAATTACGAAATAAAAAAAATCTAATCTAAGGGCTGAGATTAAAAGATGGCTTTACAAACGATAAGGTTGGGAGGTTTAAAATTTGAAAAACATATCTTAAAAAGATAATCTGACGACTATTAAAAAGTGGGTTTTACAGGTACAAATACCCGATGGTCACGGCGTATTTATACAATAATCCCTTCCAAGTTTGGTAGAGTCTGGCACTAATGCAATGGTCATGCTACAAAGTGCTACCAAGAAATTGATACATGAATTAAGCACATGTACCAAAACAATCAAGAATACCAAACAAGGATCACAACAAGCCAATCATACAATAAATAACTCAAATAATCCAAAATATGACAAGTTTTGCCCGCAAGGTTCACCTATATCCGGTGACCTTGGGGTTTAGTTGTTCATGTTCAACAAATCCACCAAACAAACCATGCAAATGACTAAAATAAACATGAGGAACACTCCCTCAAATGGTGAAGGCCGAATGCCGCTTGAATCCCCGGAGAAAACATTCCGAAGACGCCACTCGAAGGGGTGGCTTCCCGTTGTCTTCAACCTCTAAACAATGAAATCCTTGAAGTGGATCCTCCAAGATCTTGCTCTCCCCACCTAAGAAAGCCCGGATTTCCTCTCCTTTTGCCCTCCTAAATGGTGTGGAAGTGATGTCCAAACCCTAGCCTCCTGTCACGCCCCGACCCTCGGGTCCTGGCCCATGGCACTACCGCCACGACAACCCAGGGGAGGTCAAGCACCTGCCTCAACCCCAGATCGCCTCAAGGCTTACTTGTTACCTGTACAGTATTAACATTACCACAATAATACTCTAGATCTAAGGTATTCAACCACATCCCTACACAAGATCAATATACTCACACCAGGTATATATCCCTGCGATCCACAAAATCAATAATCATGGACGCAATCATAGTCTCTCCCAAACACTAGATGTAAAACTCATACAACCTAAGGTCCTGTCTGAACCAATCAAGATTATACAAGATCAAATGGAAATACGAAAACATAGGTCCTAATGGATCCATCTTATGCATGACGACAATGTTTATGAACCATACACTACTCAAAGGTAAATGCAAGAATAGATGCCAAGCACTATCACGTCTCACGTCCTGCTGCCGTGCTAACACCTGTAAAGAAGAGAAGAAGAATGGGTGAGTAACTAAGTTACTCAGTGAGGGGTTGAACATGGCGCTATAACTCATACAAGTGTAAAGAATGATATGCCGAAAACATATGTAAATCTTTAACAACCACAACTTACAAAATGCTTTAAATACACATTTCAATATAACAAGCTTTCCAACTTTCTCAAAGAAAGGCATCAATAAAACTTTGAAAATCATTTGTAAAGAGATTCAATACTGAAAATTCAAGTTAAGAATACTCATCAAAGGATCAAAAGATCAAACCCATCGATTCCCACTGGATTCGACTACCCACCCCTGGGTACTTTATTACCTCAACAGCCCGTGCACTTGCGGAACACACACGCAAGGGCGTGTCACAGTCTTTGCCCAGGGCATCAATTACCACTTGAGATGAGATGGTGGAGGCCTTTCGACACAACCTTGCGTGTGTGTTCCGCAACTGCACGGGTGTCGAAGTAATAAATAACAAAAGGGGGGTAGTCGAATTCACAGGGAGTAGACGTTAGCAACAAATATACTTTGCCAATTAGTCAAGAAAAACTCGATGTATGAAGAGATTGAATTAAAAGTGAATAGACAGAAAATAAAGATCGAAAGTGGTAACTAGAGATAAGGAGAATATCAAGATAAGAATGGGGTACTCGGACAGTGCTCCCCCTAGGTTCCTAGTTTCAAGTGCAAGACTTCAATTACTCTTACTTAATGGAGATTTAACGAGTCGTGGAAATCCAAAGACACAAGGTCACAAACCTAATGTCAACCTTGACTAGTCCCCTACGAGGTCCCGGCGTAGAGAAAACTCTCTACGACGCACACCACGTATGACTGCGCTAAGCTCTTGGGATTCCAAGTGATATACCCTATTCCTAACTATAGATCAAACCCTTTGGTTCACGTGAAAGATCTCTAATCACAAATAAGTCCCGGCGGAAAGGCCTCTCTCAATGCCTAACTCTCTTTGAGATCGATACTAACTCTTGGAATATGGAGGTAAGATATATCAAACCGGAGGGAAAATGGGACGTGTCGCTACCTCTCAACTCACCCTCTTGACCCTCTTCAATCTTGGTTAATCTAATCCTAATGGTGATGGTCACTCATCAAAAGGATAATTAGATTGGCCCTCAACCCTAGTGTCACTCTAAGGGAGAAACAATTAAGCACACAAGATTGAAACTCAAAACAAATCTCAATTTAAATAAAAGCAATAGAGTCATTGAAACAAAGGAAATCTAGAGTTTACATATCCAAGTAGCCACTAGGGGTTTAGCTCTCCATGGAGCAATAAAAGTTAATCAAAATAATTGAAAATAAATGCAAATAAACCATAGAGAAAACCCCCTTAAGCTCCGTGCTGATGGTCTAAGAGGGTTGCTTCTTCTTCTCCACGAATCCCTTCTTCAAGCCTAGGGCACACCTCGCCGAATCGATGTCGTCGAAGGCTCCCCCAATAGCTTTCCTTGGAAGGAATCGATGTAGAAATCGGTGAAGAACCACCCTCTAACCCTAGCAAAAACCTCTCCAAACCCTAGTCGAATTCTCTCATGAATTTGGGAAGAAGATACCTTTAAAATGCTTCAGAACAGCTATTTAAAACACCATCTCGAGGATCCACACGGGCGTGTGGATGAGCCACACGGCCGTGTGGAAATTCCACACGCCCATGTGGAATTCCAGCATTGTAGAAATGCGCTTGTAGGTCCCCGATTTCGCTCATTTTCGCTTTTGAGGCCACACGGACGGACACACGCTCGTGTGGAAGGTCATGAGGCTTTTCTTGATAGTGAGAACCCCCTTGGAGAGCTTTTGAAGTCTTCGACCAAATCAGAACGAGCAAGTATGACTGCATCTGTGTTCTTCTACAAGAATTGTCTCGAACCTTGTAGAAGTTGGCACATACTTTCTCGTTTGACCCCGATTTGTGTCTTGATATTTGTAATTGCGCAAAAGAACTCCACTTGGCACCATCATGACCTATTTTTGCTTGAACTCCCAAAGAAAACTCTTCACAACCCTAACTGAATGAAAGAATACAAAAGCACACGAAATGAGCGATATGGCCTCATAAAAGTAATGCTCATGCATGAAAAACATCTCAATTATTCAGTACATGCAAGCACTTATCAAACTCCCCCACACTTAAGCTTTTGCTTGTCCTCAAGCAAAATTTATACAATAAAATCCACAAGTAGGGTGATAGAAGTGCTTAGCCTTAAGTTCACCAAAAAGTATGTAAGTAGAGCATCATTAAACAAAGGAACAAATTACAACATAGAAAGGTAAAAACTAATGCTCTAGCAAAAACTCAAGGCACAAAGAAAATAGAATCTGACTGCGTGTGTGTGTGTATGCGTACTCATGCCAACATCAAATTTACTCTTAAAAATTCTTATTGAAAAGGACTTATTTAAGGACAACGAATAGGTAGTAGCTGCACACAACATTGAAGGTAGCCATTTCCCAAGATGCCTCCTGGGCGCCTTTCACGCTTTGAGGTGGTAGCTCTTTCCACCTAGGAATGTTAGCTTTCACATAGCCTATTAGATAGCTCTTTCTCTCATTAGGGCATAGCTAGTAACCGACTTATGAGAGTAGCTGCATACAACATAGGTGGTAGCTCTTTCCACTCCAAAAACGAGTAAACAAGTAAAAGCATTCTCCTCTTATTTTTTTTTTAATTTTTTTTTTCGAACTAAAAGAATGAAACTAAGGTCCTTTCAGCACTGAACTAGAGTCATCAGAGCTAACAGTGCAAGTAGTGTGTAAGAAATATAATTAGACCAAAAAATTTCTAAGTTTTTCGAGTAAACTAGAGCATGGTGACAATCGACGTTTAAATTTCTCCTAAATTCAAAAATACAATCCTTGTCATTGAAGGTGAACTATCATTGGCTAAATGAGCATACAAGTGATGAGTATATACATAAAGAACGTGTGCAACGTGAACTCCCCCCCCCACACTTAAGATATACAATGCTCTCATTGTACTCATGCAAGCATACAAACGACAAAACAAATAAAACAAGAGGGCGTGGGATTAAAAATGACACTCCCCTGGTCGCCGAATGTAGAATTTGAGTGGCGGTGCAAAGTTGGGAAGTGATACTGCGAAGGGTTGTGAAGCTCACACGGCCATGTGGAGTATCCTCATGGCCGTGCCTATGACTATTCCTCAACACATGACTGACATCACCATCTGCACGTCACAAAAGGGGTTCAGTAAAGCTCAACACACAAGAAAAATAATGACAGTTTATAAGCATGTCATCCACGCTTAAGCTCGAACAAACAAACTACAACTGAAAGCAGTAAGATAAAGCTCAGAAGGTAAACCCTTTCTGAGTAAGAAAAATCCAACGACAAGAAAAATAACAAGTACAAGGAAAAACAACTAAAAGAAAGACGCCTCAAGTGTCATCATCTCCTGGTGCTGCTGTTGATGCAAGGGATGTATGGGGTGCTCGGGGTGCGGGGGACGCGGTAGAGTCGGAGTCTCTCGCCATCATCTGCTGAAGTGCGGTGAAGCGCGCCATCACCTCTGCGTGATACTCGGCCATGCGATAAAGCACCTCAGTATGGTTCGCTACTTCAGTCATCCTCATAGCTGCAAGATCAGTCTGGAGGACCCCCACAACACTCTCCAGTCTGTCAATGCGATTATAAGATGGAGGAGATGCACGCGCTGACATCAGGGGCACCTTCTTTACTGCTATGGTGTCCTCTGTCTCCATAGGCACGGCCTGCGATGAAGGTCAAGTGTCACGCCCCGACCCTCGGGTTCCGGTCCATGGCACTACCGCCACGACAACCCAGGGGAGGTCAACACCTACCTCAACCCCAGGTCGCCGTAAGGCTAGCCTGTTACCTGTACAATATTAACATTACCACAATAATACTCTAAATCTAAGGTATTCAATCACAACCCTGTACAAGATTAACAGACTCACACATATATGTACATATATCCCTGGAAATCACAACATCAATGATCATGGACACAATCATAGTTTTTCCCCAAATACTGGGTGTAAACTCATACAACCTAAGGTCCTGTCTTAACCAATCAAGATTATACAAGATCAAATGGAAATACGAAATCATAGGTCCTAATGGATCCATCTTATGCATGACGACAATGTTTATGAATCATACACTACTCAAAGGTAAATGCAAGAATAGATGCCAAGCACTATCACTTCTTACGCCTTGCTGCCGTGCTAACACCTGAAAAGGAGAGAAGAATGGGTGAGTAACTAAGTTACTCAGTGAGGGGTTGAACATGGAGCTATAACTCATACAGGTGTAAAGAATGGTATGCCGAAAACATATGTAAATCTTTAACAACCACAACTTACAAAATGCTTTAAATACACATTTCAATATAACAAGCTTTCCAACTTTCTCAAAGAAAGGCTTCAATAAAACTTTGAAAATCTTTTGTAAAGAGATCCAATACTGAAAATTCAACTTAAAAATACTCGTCAAAAGATCAAAAGATCAAACCCATCGAATCAAGAATTTATAGTGCAACGCATGCAGAAATCCTTTATCGATAGCATCATCAATAGCCTATGAAAACCCTCCATCACTAACCATGGCCGTGGCTAGGTCAAGAGCCACCAAGATGCGCGTATCTTGGCGTTGGCCGTTGGGTATCCCGTGTGGTGACTCCGGGATCCCAACACAGCACCTTCAGGTTCACTCCGCGCCTCCTGTAAAGGGCTCGTCAGCCGAGAACTCCACGCCACCCCATAGGTCGGTCCGTGGAACTTCGCTCTGCAGAAGACGGGGATCCTCCCCAATGTCACCATCGAAACATTTGGGATATCCATCCCGCCCGTAGGCTCATCATGAACACATCATATATCTCATCAAGAGATCACAAATAGTTTGCCCGTAGGCTCATCATAAACGTATCGTTATAAAATCATATATCTCATCAAGAGATCACAAATAGTTTGCCCATAGGCTAATCATAAACGTATCATTTTAAAATCACATATCTCAACAAGAGATCACAAATTCGCATAAAATACAACTCTTAATCGAAGAGTAAATCCTTTTGCGAAAACATCGACAATAATTCATTTTCATCAAGAAAATCAACACAAGAGTATTCTTTGAAAACTCATTTCAAAATACGATAACATCGTGGAGAATCTCAATTTGGTTTACATAGACCCTTATTCGGTCAAAATAACAAGAACATCGAATTCTCAAATTCACAAATCTTGAAAACATGTAGTTCAAACCATAGGATTATCCAATCCTCATCAAATATAAATAATCAAGAATTTAACAAGATTACAAACTATCATGGTTTCTAGACCTCAAGGAAATCATCTCATGAGCCTTTGTAATAGAATCAATAGTTAAGCAAGATCATAAACATCAAGGTTTCTAGATCTCAAGGAAATCATCTCATGAGCCTTTTGTAATAGAATCAATAGTTAAGCAAGATCATAAACATCAAGGTTTCTAGATCTCAAGGAAATCATCTCATGAGCCTTTTGTAATAGAATCAATAGTTAAGCAAGATCATAAACATCAATGTTTCTAGATCTCAAGGAAATCATCTCATGAGCCTTTTGTAATAGAATCAATAGTTAAGCAAGATCATAAACATCAAGGTTTCTAGATCTCAAGGAAATCATCTCATGACCCTTTTGTAATAGAATCAATAGTTAAGCAAGATCATAAACATCAAGGTTTCTAGATCTCAAGGAAATCATCTCATGAGCCTTTTGTAATAGAATCAAAAGTTAAGCAAGATCATAAACATCAAGGTTTCTAGATCTCAAGGAAATCATCTCATGAGTCCATTAAAATGAAATCAAGAATTAAGAAGATCATATAGCATCATAATTTCAGTTTTCAAGAAAGACTTCAAGAATCCATTGAAATCAAGAATTTCTCATTTCAAGGCATGCATTATTAAACAAGCATGATCATAGCTCTTTAATTAAACAATTCCCACTCACAAACTTGGCGAGATCGAAAACTTGGATCACTCGCCTACTTGATCTTTACCCTTGCCTTTAGATCCACCTTCTTGAAGCCATTAACCATCCAAGAAAAACAAGAATCAATCACATAACGCAAACAATAAACAAGAGAGGAAAGAATGATCTAAAATTAGATCTCAAGGCTTCTAGGGCTTACTAAGTGTTATAGATTCAAGAATTAACAATAATATAATCCTTAAACCCATAAAATCAAAATGAAATCAAGAATATCCTAATTGGGTTCGGATCTAAAAGAATCAAAGGTTTAGAGATGAAGGATCTCCTTCATTCTTCACCAAAACATGAAATCAAGGCTCCTATACCATTCAAACATAAGATCCATGGCTAAATTCCAATTAAATACTAGATCCATACTAAATCCACACTAATTCTCCATGGATCTAAAGAGAAATGAATAAAAGAACAAGGAGTTGAAGAAGAGAAGAAAACCCACCTCAAACTTTGCTAGAACTAGAGGAGAATCATCACCAATGGAGAAGAGGTGAAGATGAACACCTTTCTTCTTTCTTCGAGCTCAAGAATGAAGATCTAATGGAGGGGAGAATGAGGATTCAAGATGGGGAGAAAAAGAGAGGGAAATGGGGTCTTATAAAGGCCCTTTAAGTTTGAAAACGGGTATTTATAGACCCAAAGCGCGGGAGGGCTCGCGGGCTCCCTTGCGGGCGCAAGGGAGGCTGCGAGGCCCTTTCCAGAAGGCCATGCGGGCGGCCATGCGCCCGCATGCGGGGCCGCATGGCCCCTTGCGGCCTCCCATGCGGCCCGCATGGAAGGCCGCAAGGCCCCCTGTTTTTGGGGGTTTCTCGCGGCATGAAGCACGCTTACTCGCTCCACTTAAAAGCTCTCTCCCCCAAAGATTTTCCTCCTCTTTTACACTCTAAAAAGAGCCTTAACTAAGATCCCAACAAAAAAAAAATAAAACTCGACAAAAACTTAAACACACAACTTCTACAGAAGAAACAAAGCACAAGAGAAGCGAAAAAGGTCGAACTTCCACATCAAACCTCGGTGTCTTCCTCCTCCTCACTTTCCTCCTCGGACTCGTCTGGGATAGGTATAACAAGTACATACCTGCCCGGAGCGGCCCTCTTTACCATGCCCATCATGCGCAAAGTCTCAAGGCCTAGTGGAGAGGGGATTATCACCTTGTCTGCTCCGCGAACAGCGTCAATCAGGCCCATCCCCCTGATAAGACGAGTGATGTAAGGGCCAGAAAATAGAACTCCAACCCGTGCGTACTGTCCCTGGTGCCTCAAGTAATCCGCTACCACATATCCCAGGTGCAGAGGCAGGCTGTCGACCATGGAGTACAGGTATATAAGGTCGACCCGCCCTAGTACGCCGCTGCTGTCGCCCCGCCCATTGATCGACCTGCTAAGAATAGCGTGGATATACCTGTGGGCCGGGCGAAGGAGCAAGGAGGCCTTTGTCGAACTGGGCTCGTACTGAATGTCGCCGCATAGCATCTTGCAAACCCGGCTAGGAGTCACACGAAATAGAAAATCGATGGGCAGTTCTGTCTACTTCTCTGTATGGGTGAAGTCTCTGTCGTACAGGCCGAGGGCGACGGAGAAGTCCATCATGCTCATGCTATGGTACTGATCAAAGGCGCCAGAACGGATGGTGTCGGCCCAGTGGTAGTCTGTAAGGGTTGATGACCTTATACTTGGTCAGCGGGCATACAGTATCACATAGACCAAGCCACGAGGGCGCACAGCTGCGTGGATTTGGTAGCGCGCGCAGGTGGCGCGGCGCTTATGTTGTGTCCGGACCAAGGGCGGGTGAAATACCCCGCATGATCATGCACCGAGGCCGTGAGGCGCGCGCGCGCTGGACCGTGGGCGTGCGCGTGGCCGGTGAGCGAGTGGGGCAGGCGCGCCCCTTTACCAAGAGTCAAGTGTCGCAGGGCTTCATCATGTAGAGTGGTGGATCTCTAGCAAGTCTAGGCGGGGCGGGACACTTGATCAGGCCGGTTGACCGAGAGCTGATTCCGGATCTGACAAGGCATTTGCACAGGCGTATGCAAGTAGGCACGTGGCCGGGAGCGTTGCCGAGCCAGGGGCGAGGATGGCACGCGGTATTACCGCGCGTGACCGGTACTGCTACGCGCTGTGACCAAGGGTGGCTGGTTAAAGCTACGGTCGAGTCGAGGACACCGCAAGCTAAGTGAAGTCGGGGTATTCACGCCGAGCCGGTATTGGGCATGGGGCTCAATCAACCTTGGATTTGGGGTAGCTCTTGTAATAGGGTCAAAAGTGTCTTTGGGAGAAGACAAGGCCACTTGGTGTTGGTTTTGGCCATGGTTGTAAACATTTCTCAATCTAAGAGAGTTTTATGTTTTTCTCTCTCAAAATGGGTTTCTTTGTGTCGTGTTTCTCGTTCCGACGTGTATTCCGGATTTGCTCGCTTCTTCTTATTTCCGCTATACTTTGTAATGCAAACGGGATTAACGTCTTGTTCTTGCAAGGAAAGGCCGACTGTCGCTATGGTGCATGTCAGGTGCCGCACGGCCAAAGCTGATCGGTTAGGGCTGTGACAGTTGGTATCAGAGCCAGGTTCGTGGCGTGAAGCGAAGCGCGAGAAGACACACAGGGAAGGAGGGGGGGATGGCGGCTTGCAAGGAGGGTTGTTTGGATCGCCTTGAGGAGACCAGCGGAGCGCTTGGAGAACGTCGTCGGGAGTGTCGATGATCAAGTCGTGAACCTGGCGAAGATGGTCGAAGATCTTGCGGTCGGATACCGCGAGAGCCTGACGACCATTGAGATCTTGAAGACGAAGGTACAGTCGCTGGAGGCCGAAGTCGGCCAACTCAAGGAAGCTAGCGCTTCACCGGTCTCGTGGGAGGCGCCCACGAGAGTGAAGGTCCCCGAACCTTCCCCATTTGATGGCGCACGGAGCGCCAAGACACTGGAGAACTTTCTTTGGGACATTGATCAGTACTTCAAGGCTGCAAGGGTACCGGGCCATGAGCAAGTCCCGTTGGTCGGGATGTACCTTACTGGCGATGCGAAGCTATGGTGGCGAACTCGTCAGCAGGAAGACGCTCAGGCGGGTCGGACAAGTTCGAACTCGTGGGTCGAGTTGAAGAAGGAATTGCGGGAGCAATTCTTGCCTGGCAACACTGCTTGGGTAGCTCGCACAAATCTGAAGAAGCTACGGCAGACAGGCACTGTCCGAGAGTACGTGAAGGAGTTTTCATCACTGATGCTGGATATCAGGGACATGTCCGAAGAGGACAAGTTGTTTAACTTCCTCACGGGACTCCAGAGTTGGGCCCAGATCGAGGTACGGAGACAGGGCGCGAAGGACCTCACCTCCGCGATCATAGCAGCAGAAGCACTGGTGGACTTGCGAACCTTACCCGGTGGAGAGGGTGAGAAGACGAAGTTCAAATCCAAAGACAAGAAGCCAGGCGAGAGAAGGGCCGGAGATGGGTTCCAGAGGAGGAAGCCCAACGGCCAGGCCAGATGGAACAGACCCAGGGACGATGGGAAAGCAGCAAGTGGATCCGGCAAGATGAGTGGATGTTTCATTTGCAAAGGACCACACATGGCAAAGGATTGCCCTAAGCGCGAGAAGTTGGCCGCGTTTAGAAATGAACCAGAAAGTGATTCGGAGGACCCAGCAAGAGTGAGTCCTTTACAACTGTTGGGTGCTTTGAAGACTGTCAAGGGCGACGGGGCGGTAAACTCTCTTATCTATGTGGAACTGACCCTGAATGGAAAGGCCATAACAGGGATGGTGGACACAGGCGCAACTCACACATTCATCAGGAAGGATGTGGCCACTCGGTTGGGACTGAGCGTAGGGACGCACACGAGCCGAGTTAAAGCAGTCAACTCTCAGGCACTGGCGGTGACTGGGAAGATCTCTGGTGTAACCATTCACATGGGTGGATGGCAAGGGAAGATTGATCTGCTGGCGGTCACATTAGATGATTTTGAGCTGATACTGGGGATGGAGTTCCTCAAGTCTGTGAAGGCCGCCGTTGTTCCACATTTGGGTGGTCTTCTTATTATGGATGAGAAGAACCCATGCTTTGTAGCGGGAGTGGCTGCAAAGGAGAAGAAAGGGAAGGGACCGTTGCTTTCTGCGCACCAGGTGGTGCAAGGGCTCAAACATGGAGAGCCTACTTATGTTGCTGCTCTACTGGAAATGCAGGATGATCTGGTGAGTGATCTACCCTCAGCAGTGGCTGAAGTCTTGACGGAGTTTCAAGACGTGATACCGCCGGAACTACCCCGTGAACTCCCACCCCGGCGGGCAATAGATCACCGGATCGAGTTAATGCCGGGCCGCAAAACCCCGCCCGGGCTCCCTATCGTATGTCTCCGTTGGAGTTGGCGGAACTTAGGAGACAACTGACCGAGCTTCTTGATAGTGGCTTCATCCAGCCGTCAAAGGCACCGTACGGCGCACCGGTACTGTTCCAGAAGAAGCAGGATGGCGCTCTTCGACTGTGCGTGGACTACCGGGCTTTGAACAAGATCACGGTTAAGAACAAGTACCCAATTCCTCTTATACAGGACTTGTTCGATCGCTTGGCGAAGGCAACATATTTTTCCAAGCTGGATCTACGCTCGGGGTACTGGCAAGTCAGGATTGCAAGAGGGAGACGAGTCCAAAACGGCGTGTGTGACACGCTTGGTTTGGTTGAAATTCCTTGTAATGCCATTTGGCTTGACTAATGCTCCGGCAACTTTCGCCACTTAATGAATCGGGTGTTTTCGGATTACATCGATGAGTTTGTAGTGGTGTACTTGGATGATGTTGTCATTTATAGTGAATCCATGGAGGATCACCTTGTTCATCCGAAGCGAGGTACTATCAAGATTGAGGGAGCATCGGCTATATGTGAAGCTGGAGAAGTGTCATTTCGCTCGGCAGAAATCAAGTTCCTTGGGCACGTCATTTCTCGGGGTGAAGTCCGAATGGATCGGGCTAAGGTGGCGGCGATTTTGGATCGGCTCGCACCGCCCAAGGTACCGGAGTTACGATCTTTCCTCGGCTTAGCCAACTACTACCGCCGATTTATCGAGGGATATTCAAGGAAGGTCGTGCCGCTCACCGATTTGTTGAAGAAGGACCAGCCGTGGGGCTGGGCTGAGAGGCAACAGGCTGCATTTGACAAGATCAAGAGTGCCATTGCAAGTGAACCAGTCTTAGCGTTGCCCAACTTCGAAGAACCTTTCGAGGTCCACACCGATGCGTCCGACAAGGCCGTTGGCGGTGTCCTTGTTCAGAACGGGCATCCGGTGGCGTTCGAGAGTTGGAAGCTGAAAGACGCGGAGCAGCGCTATTCGGCGCATGAGCGGGAGATGCTCGCCGTTGTTCATTGTTTACAGGTATGGAGAGTGTACCTTCTGGGCACTAAGTTCCTTGTCAAAACAGATAATATTGCCAATACATTCTTTGCTACTCAAAAGAAGCTGTCGGCTAGACAAGCTCGTTGGCAAGAGTTCTTGCAGGAATATGACTTTGAATGGCAGCACAAACCGGGGAGACACAACCAGGTGGCGGATGCGTTGAGTCGCAAGCAGATGGTTGAATACGTGGCTGCGCTGGCACAAGTGGAGAATGACTTGCAAAGTCGTATCGAGGAGATAGCAAAGACGGACAGTCAATATTTGAAGCTGATCGAAGAGGTCCAAGACGGAGTCGTGCGCAAGTACTGGGTGGAGAATGGGCTTCTCTACGCCAAAGGCGACAGACTCTATGTGCCGAAAGGAGGGAAGATTCGGCAGGAGCTCCTTAGGGAGCATCATGATGTTCCATGGGCGGGACATCCCGGTCGTGAGCGAATGAAGGCCTTGCTCACAAGACACTATTATTGGCCGGATATGGGCGAAGACATTGAAGCATATGTGAAGACGTGTTTCGTGTGCCAACAAGACAAGTCGGAAAGAAGACGGGAGGCCGGGCTTCTCCAGCCGTTGAGTATTCCGGAAAGGCCATGGGCGTCGATTTCCATGGACTTTATCTCCGGATTTCCTAAGGTGGAAGGGATGTCGACAGTGATGGTGGTCGTGGACCGATTCACAAAGTATGCGGTATTCATACCCGCACCGGTAGTGTGTTCAGCAGAAGTGGCTGCTGAGCTGTTCCTGAAGCATGTGGTGAAGCACTTTGGGGTACCGGAAGACATCATAAGCGATCGAGATGCTCGCTTTACTGGGCGGTTCTGGACGGCGTTGTTCGAGTTATTGGGCACAGAGTTGAAGTTTTCAACAGCGAATCATCCGCAAACGGATGGACAGACGGAGAGGATCAATGCTCTGTTGGAAGAGTATCTCCGACACTATGTTTCGGCTTCGCAGAAGAATTGGCTAAGTCTGCTTGATGTGGCGCAGTTTAGTTACAATCTTCATCGGTCTTCATCAACAGAGAAGAGTCCGTTTGAGCTTGCATACGGATACCAACCTATTACTCCTTCAGAGGTGGCGAAGAGGAGGACAGGGGAAAAATGTCCTGCCGCGTACCATTTCGCTATTGATCGGCAAGAGATGATGGAGAGTGCTCGGGATAGCCTCGCCAAGGCGGCTCGCCGAATGAAGAAGTATGCAGATCAAGGGAGACGTCCTTTGGAGTTCCAAGTAGGGGACAAGGTTTGGTTGAAGCTCACTCCACAGGTGTGGAAGAAGTTACATCGGAGGGATGTACACAAAGGCTTAATCGCGAGGTATGATGGGCCTTTTGTTATTGTCCAGCGGCTGGGCAACGTGGCATATCGTTTGGATCTCCCCGATCGGCTGAAACTCCATCCAACTTTTCATGTGAGTTTCCTGAAGCCATGCCACGAGGACCCCACGGATCCATCAAGGGCGAAGAAGAGTCGGGCTCCGCCGACTATTCGCAAGGAATTCAGCAAGGTGGCCGAGCGGATCCTAGACCGAAGAGTAGAAGGCCAAAGCAAGAAGAACCGCAGGGTGTTCTTCCTTGTCCAATGGAAGGACTTGCCTGTGTCAGAGGCAAGCTGGGAGCGTGATACTACTCTTTGGCAGTTCGAGGAGTTGGTGGAAGACTTCTTGAGTTCGAGACCGACGAGGACGTCGGGTTCAACTAGTGGGGGTGGTTTGTAAGGGTTGATGACCTTATACTTGGTCAGCGGGCATACAGTATCACATAGACCAAGCCACGAGGGCGCACAGCTGCGTGGATTTGGTAGCGCGCGCAGGTGGCGCGGCGCTTATGTTGTGTCCGGACCAAGGGCGGGTGAAATACCCCGCATGATCATGGACCGAGGCCGTGAGGCGCGCGCGCGCTGGACCGTGGGCGTGCGCGTGGCCGGTGAGCGAGTGGGGCAGGCGCGCCCCTTTACCAAGAGTCAAGTGTCGCAGGGCTTCATCATGTAGAGTGTTGGATCTCTAGCAAGTCTAGGCGGGGCGGGACACTTGATCAGGCCGGTTGACCGAGAGCTGATTCCGGATCTGACAAGGCATTTGCACAGGCGTATGCAAGTAGGCACGTGGCCGGGAGCGTTGCCGAGCCAGGGGCGAGGATGGCACGCGGTATTACCGCGCGTGACCGGTACTGCTACGCGCTGTGACCAAGGGTGGCTGGTTAAAGCTACAGTCGAGTCAGAGGACACTGCAAGCTAAGTGAAGTCAGGGTATTCACGCCAGGCCGGTATTGGGCATGGGGCTCAATCAACCTTGGATTTGGGGTAGCTCTTGTAATAGGGTCAAAAGTGTCTTTGGGAGAAGACAAGGCCACTTGGTGTTGGTTTTGGCCATGGTTGTAAACATTTCTCAATCTAAGAGAGTTTTATGTTTTTCTCTCTCAAAATGGGTTTCTTTGTGTCGTGTTTCTCGTTCCGACGTGTATTCCGGATTTGCTCGCTTCTTCTTATTTCCGCTATACTTTGTAATGCAAACAGGATTAACGTACTGTTCTTGCAAGGAAAGGCTGACCTGTCGCTATGGTGCATGTCAGGTGCCGCACGGCCAAAGCTGATCGGTTAGGGCTGTGACATAGTCCATGTGTGAGCGATCGAACTCGAAGGATGCAAGGACTTCAAGAGTCATGTCGCGAGTGGCTTGGTCTTTGATGCACAATAATTTGTTCCAACCCCCCATGGCGATCAACTCTCGAACTTCATTTCCAACTCTTCTGCTTGGGCATGCTCGATCGCCGTAAGTGCTTGCAAATCCGGGGTTCGCGTTTGGCCGAACTTGAGCTTTGAGAGACGCTCAAGTCGGACTTGATGTTCGGGAACGGTGAACTCCAAAACTTCGGGCGAAATGTCACGAAGCTCACGAGGACGTTTATGTGCAACTTTCTTTGTCCTTGGAGCCATTCATGCTCATAAGAGAAGCAAACGAATCATTTCGGTGCTCAAAATAACTTCCTTGAAGTTCACACGGCCGTGTGTTCCCTCGGGACACAAGACAGGGAAACCCTAATTTCCACACGGCCGTGTGGAATTTCCACACCGCCGTGTGGATCTTCGACCATGGCGAAAAGGCCATGGTTGATCCACATCGAGTCGTACAAAGACACGAAACTTCGAGCAAAAGTGTTTAAAACATGAAACTAAATATTCTCCACGAAAACAACATGCTAAAACACAAGATTTACCACCCAAAGCGAAGAATTAACATTTATGGAAAGAAGAGAGAGAATGGGGCTTACCGGAGAAAATGATGATGAATCACACAATATAACGATGAGGAAAGCCCACAAATCCTATAAATAGGCGAGGAAATGGAAGGAGAAGCGATTTGGTCGCGATCTTTGGAGTGGAGGCATTTGGAGATGAAAGGCCGTGAAGTGGAATATGAAGAGAAGCAAGCTTCTTTTATTTTAGTAATCCACATGGCCATGTGGAATTTCCACATGGCAGTGTGGATTCTCTAGATCGCCTGAACATTTTTGAACAAATCCACATGCCATGTGGAAATTCCACATGGCCCTGTGTCTTCTCTGGATTAAAAATTTGCAGCTCATGAATAGTACTCACATGGCCATGTGGAAATTCCACATGGGCATGTGGAAATTCAATCTTTGCCAAATGAGCTCCAAATGTTTCACATGGCCATGTGAAAATTCCACATTGCCATGTGGATTCTCTGGATGATAGAAAACCCACAAAAATTCGTCCACATGGCCATGTGTTTCCACTTTTTGGCCCAAAAAGTGTTCCAAACTCTGCCAAATTCATTGAAAACACATGGAAAACTGCAGAAATTGAAATCAAACAAGAATATTGCTCAAATCTCACCAAATTCACAGGAAAAATTCTCAAACTTACCAGAAACGATGAAAACACGATTTTTGCATCAGAAAACGGCAAAAAATACACTACACCGGAGATGAATCGAAAGAAAATAAAAATAAACCAAAAACTCAACTGCAGAAATTAAAAACTAACCGAAACAAGTGCTAAGAAATTAAAAATTGGGTTGCCTCCCAATAAACTCTGGTTTTACGTCACTAGCTTGACGTAGCTGTTTCTCAAATCAAAGGTGTGGTAGAGCAGGAACACTTCTTCACCTACGTTACTGACTTCGCCACCAAAGTATGGTTTTAATCGATGCCCATTCACCTTTAATGTACCCCTGTCTGGGTGAGTGATCTCAACTACCCCCTTTGATGATACTTGTGTCACGGTGTATGGTCCAAACCATCTAGATTTAAGCTTCCCTGGGAACAACTTGAGGTGAGAGTTAAATAATAGAACTTGATCTCCCCCCACCTTGAATTGTTTTGGCATCTTGATGTGCTTATCGTGCCATTTGCGTATTCTTTCTTTATAAATTCGGGCGTTTTCATAAGCTTTTAATCGCCATTCATCAAGCTCATTCAATTGGAATTTTCTTTGCTCCCCAGCCCGAGAAAGATAGAAATTCATCGCTTTAATCGCCCAGTAAGCTCGGTGTTTCAACTCAACGGGTAAATGACAGGATTTCCCATAAACCATGTTATAGGGTGTAGTCAGTATAGGAGTTTTATAAGCAGTACGGTGAGCCCATAACGTATCATCTAACCGTTCTGACCAATCTCTTTTTCCGTTCTCTACTGATTTAGTCAAAATCCTCTTCAATTCTCTGTTGGTGACTTCCACTTGACCACTCGTCTGAGGGTGATATGGAGTGGCTAGGCGATGGTGTATGCCATAGTGCTTCAATACCTTCTCCAGCTGGTTGTTGCAGAAATGCGTCCCTCTGTCACTGATAATTATTCGAGGAGTTCCAAAACGGGAAAAAAGTTTCTTAAGAAATTTGACCACCATTCTAGCATCATTGGTGGGTAATGCTTAAGCTTCCACCCACTTAGACACGTAGTCTACTGCCACTAGGATATATTTATTTCCATTAGAGTTTGGGAATGGTACCATGAAATCAATTCCCCAGACATCAAAAACCTCGCAAAATTGCATAGGGTTTTGCGGCATTTCAGCATGACGCAAAAGATTACCAGCCGGTTGACAATTGTCGCATCGGAGAACAAATTGATGAGCTTCTTGAAACAATGTAGGCCAATAAAACCCAGTAGCTAGTGCCTTTTCAGCTGTTCTAGCCGAGGCATAATGACCCCCCAATCGGACCTGAATGACAGTGTGCCAGTATATTCCATCCCTCTTCTCGGGAAACACATCTTCGAATTACATGATCTGCACAAATTCGAAATAGGAATGGGTCATCCCAAAAATAATTCTTTAAGTCACTGAAAAATTTCCTCTTTTGCTGAAAGGTAAGACCCTGCTTAAGAACCTTCTCTGACAAATAATTAGCGAAGTCTGCGAACCAGGGTGCTTCATGTTCTGCTGTCATGTCTTGGATTCCGTACAGATGTTCTTCCGGGAATAAGTCATTAACATCTGGTTCTGATAGCCTATTTCCTTCAAACCTTTCCAACCTTGAGAGATGATCAGCGGCTACATTTTCCACTCACCTTTTATCTTTAATTTCCATGTCAAATTCCTGCAAAAGTAAAATCCATCGTATTAACCTTCGCTAGGCATCTGTCTTGCTCATTAGATAATGCAAAGTAGAATGATCGGTGAAGACTGTGACTCTAGATAAAATCAAGTATGGTCTGAATTTGTCGAATGCATATACCACAGCTAGTAACTCCTTCTCAGTAGTAGTGTAGTTTTCTTGAGCACTTGTTAGATTTTTGCTTGCATAGTAGATGGGTTGAAAATGTTTGTCTTTTCCCTGCCCCAGCACTGCCCCAATCGCATAATCACTAGCATCGCACATGAGTTCAAAAGGGGAACTCCAATATGGTGTAATCAAAATTGGTGCTTGAACCAATTTCTCCTTCAGTAACTTGAATGCTATCAAACAGTCATTTCCAAACTCAAAAGGTGCATCCTTCCCCAACAGTTTAGTTAGTGGTTGGGTGATCTTGGAAAAATCTTTGATAAATCTCCTATAAAAGCCAGCATGACCAAGAAAACTGCGAATCCCTTTCACATTTGTTGGTGGTGGAAGCTTCTCAATTACCTCAATCTTCGCTTTATCCACCTCCATCCCCTTTTTAGAAATTCTATGTCCAAGAACTATCCTTTCTTGAACCATAAAGTGGCATTTCTCCCAATATAACTCCAAATTTGTGTATGCGCATCTAATGAGAACTCTTTCCAAATTCTTCAGACAAATATCAAACGTATCTCCAAACACCGAAAAATCGTCCATGAATACTTCCATAATGTCCTCCAGAAGATCATCGAATATCGCAGTCATACATCGCTGAAATGTGGCTGGTGCATTACACAGCCCGAACGGCATCCTTCGATAAGCGAAGGTCCCATAAGGACAAGTGAAAGTAGTCTTTTCCTGATCCTCGGGTGCGATGGAAATCTGAAAATAACCGGACATACCATCGAGGAAGCAGTAAAAATTATGCCCATCTAATATTTCCAACATCTGGTCGATGAATGGTAGCGAAAAATGATCCTTTCGAGTTGCATCATTCAATCTCTTGTAATTAATACATACTCTCCACCCAGTGACTGTTCTGGTTGGGATTAATTCATTCTGCTCATTCTTTACTACAGTTATGCCTCCCTTTTTGCGGACCACCTGAGTAGGACTCACCCAAGTACTGTTAGAGATCGGGTAAATAATTCCTGCATCCAAAAGCTTAACAACCTCTGCCTTTACTACCTCTTTCATGTTCGGGTTCAAACGACGTTGAGGTTGGATCACTGACTTGTAATTGTCTTCCATCAATATCTTATGAGTGCAGAATGAAAGGTTTATTCCTTTGATATCATAAATTTTCCAAGCAATGGCAGTCTTATGCTTCTTCAAACTAACTTATCTTTCTGACATATGGACAAATCTAAAGCTATAATCAACGGAAGCTTTGATCCCTCGCCTAAAAAGGCATACTCTAAATGTGCGGACAATGTTTTTAGCTCCAAATCAAGTGGGTCTTCAATGGACGGTCGCAATCTGTGCCCCTTTAGTCTATCAATTTCCTCAAATTGTTCAGACTCTTCTTCAGAACTCTCTTCTACGTGCTCTTCTTGAGTGCTTGTAACTGGTTGGGGTTCGCGACCTTCCACGCTTTCTTTTCCACCTTTTTCGCATATTTCGTTGGAAGTATCTAAGGAGAGAATTTCTTGCCTTTCGCATTTATCAAATGTCAAATCGCTGAAGGACCTCTTCTAAGCTCTCTTCTGATTCTCCGCTCTTACATGCCAGTGTTGCTTTTTCAAATTTAGTAAGCACACTGAATAATTCACAACTTCGAACCTCGGTATCCCTAACTAGATCAAGGTTGCACTCCCCCACGCAGTAATTTATTCCACCTCGATTTTGCATCAAACATTGTGGGGATGATTTCTCGGTGAACCAATACATCTTCTATTCAATGTCTCTCACCATTCCAGTGATCTTCTCGAACAATTCTGTTTTATTGATCATGTTTCCTACAAAATTAATAAAGAATAGACACTTCAGAATGGTGGAAGGATAAGAGAATAGGTAATAGAAAAGTCGGAGAATGACTAAAGTAACAAAGTAAAGATGTTCTTAAAAATGACTAACTCCCCGGCAACGGCGCCAAAAACTTGACACACCCTTGCGTGTGTGTTCCGCAAGTGCACGGGTGTCGAAGTAATAAATACCCAAAGGGCGGGTAGTCGAATCCACAGGGAGTAGACGTTAGCAACAAATACACTTTGCCAATTAGTCAAGAAAAACACGATATATGAAGAGATTGAATTAAAAGTGAATAGACAGAAAATAAAGATCGAAAGTGGTAACTAGAGATAAGAAGAATATCAAGATAAGAATGGGATACTCGGACAGTGCTCCCCCTAGGTTCCTAGTTTCAAGTGCAAGACTTCAATTACTCTTACTTAATCGAGATTTAACGAGTCATGAAAATCCAAAGACACAAGGTCCCAAACCTAAGGTCAACCTTGACTAGTCCCCTACGAGGTCCTGGAGGAGAGAAAAGTCTCGACGCCTCACACCACATATGACTGCGCTAAGCTCTTGGGATTCCAACTGATAAACCCTATTCCCAACTATAGATCAAACCCTTTGGTCCATGTGAAAGATCCCTAATCACAAATAAGTCCCGGCGGAAAGGCCTCTCTCAACGCCTAACTCTCTTTCAGATCTATACTAACTCTTGGAATATGGAAATAAGGTATATCAAACCGGAGGGGAAAAGGGACGTGTCGCTACCTCTCAACTCACCCTCTCGACCCTCTTCAATCTTGGTTAATCTAATAATAATGGTAATGGTCACTCGTCAAAAAGATAATTAAATTGGCCCTCAACCCTAGTGTCACTCTAAGGGAGAAACAATTAAGCATATAAGATTGAAACTCAAAACAAATCTCAATTTAAATAAAAGCAATAGAGTCATTGAAACAAAGGAATTCTAGCGTTTACATGTCCAAGTACCCACTATGGGTTTAGCTCTCCATGGAGAAATACAAGTTCATCAAAATAATTGAAAACAAATGCAAATAAACCATAGAGAAAACACCCTTAAGCTCCGTGCTGATGGTCTAAGAGGGCTGCTTCTTCTTCTCCACGAATCCCTCCTTCAAGCCTAGGCACACCTCGCCGAATCGATGTCGTCGAAGGCTCCCCCAATAGCTTTCTTTGGAAGGAATCGATGTAGAAATCGGTGAAGAACCGCCCTCAAATCCTAGCAAAAATCTCTCCAAACCCTAGCCGAACTCTCTCCAGAAGTTGGGAAGAAGATCCCTTTAAAATGCTTCAGAACGGCTATTTAAAACACCATCTCGAGGATCCACACGGGTGTGTGGATGAGCCACACGACCGTGTGGATGATTGACATGGCCGTGTGGAAATTCCACACGCCCATGTGGAATTCCAGCCTTGTTGAAATTCGCTTGGAGGTCCCCGATTTCGCTCGTTTTCGCTTTTGAGGCCACACGGACTGACACACGCTCGTGTGGAAGGTCATGAGGCTTTTCTTGATAGTGAGAACCCCCTTGGAGAGCTTTTGAAGTCTTCGACCAAATCAGAACGAGCAAGTATGACTGCCCCTGTGTCCTTGGTGGTGATCCCGCAAGCGCACGGGGTCGTCAAGTAATAAACCACTCGCGCACGCACGAGTGGGTCGTATTCCCAAGGGCCCAAGGAGCTACTATTACTCCCCTTTCGTCTATTTCCTAGCCTAACACTTCAAAAGATAAACAGTGATTGCAAAAAGATAAAAAACTACTAGAATGAAATCCGGGCTACTACTACACACATTTAGCAAACAAGGGAGAATCAAACACACGAAGAGGTGATTTGGACAATGAATTCCCCTAGGGTTGTCATTACGTCCTGAATTTAGGATGAAATATTGAGATGATAGCTGGGCCAAGAGACTCCTAAAGTAGGTCAACCCCGATGGTCACGGCGATCAACCCCTAATCCGGTAGAAGTACTGGATCGGAATCACATCCGCCCAAATCCTCCTATGATTGCATTAAACTTAGGGACATCTCTAATTAGGGTCAAACACAATATCTATGTTCATCCCTAATGGTTGGAGGGGTACGAAATACCCGATGGTCACGGTGTATTTATACATGAATCCCTTTCAAGCTTGGTGAGTCTAATACTAGGGCAATGGTCATGCAACCTAGCATTTTCTAGGAATGGCACACCGAGTTCTCATGCATACCAAGGCATTAAAATACACCAAACATGAACCACAAACTATAAGATTCCATAAAAGAAATACAACATCCAACAATGCATCACAAGGATGATCATCCAAATTATAAACAAACACCCCTAGAGTTCATCATGTCCAAACCACAAATAAGTTAGTTCCACATGGAAGACGAACACTCATACAAGTTCAAGGGCAAATAAACAAGAAAAGAAGGAAGAAACACTCCCTCTAGCTTTGGAAACCCTTGAATGGATAAAGACCTTCAAAATACACCTTGATGTCTTGGATCTTCCATCCAAACCTTCTCCTTCGATATGTGCCTCCCTCTTGGTGAAGATTGCGCCATAGATTGCCGGAAATGACCGGCAAAGAAGGTGGGGAGTCGGCCCTAGAAGAATAGATGAAAAGTCCCCCAAACATGACGCCCTAGAACCCTTTAAAAAGGTGAAATTCATGTCTCCTCACGGGCTGCCTCACGGCCGTGAGGTTGCCCGTGAGGCATCCAGAAAGTTTCACAGAAAATTTCACCTCGGTGCTACAGTACCTTGCTACAGTGAAGAAGCCCAAAAACGTCGTATTTGGTGTCGATTTCTTGCAAAACACGTTCTTGAGCTCATTTTGGCTTATTTAGGGTCTACAACACAAAATAAAGGGATTTAGAACATAAAAAAGGCATTGACTCATCAAAAAGATAATAAAATAATACAAATTAATACGTATAAAATATGTATATTTAGCCGTTTATCAGTTCTTATACAAAAATTGTCTCGAACCTTGTAGAAGTTCGCACATACTTTCTCGTTTGACCACGATTTATGTCTTGATCTTTGTAATTGCGCAAAAGAACTCCACTTGGCACCTTCATGACCTATTTTTGTTTGAACTCCCAAAGAAAACTCTTCACAACCCTAACTGCATGAAAGAATACAAAGCACACGAAATGAGCGATATAGCCTGATAAAAGTAATACTCATGCATGAAAAACATCTCAATTATTCAGTACATGCAAGCACTTATCCCTTTCTCACCAGATATTTCCCCCTGGGAAAGTCAGCGAAGCTGAGTGATAAACGTCTAAATATACATATTTTATACATATTTGTGTGTATTATTTTGTGATCTTTTTGATGAGCCGATGCCCTTTTCGGTCTAAATTGTTTTATTTCGTGTTTCAGGTACAAATGAAGCCTAGGTGAGCTTAACGTTGCTAATTGAGAAGAATTTGACAAAGAAATCGACGGTTTAGTTCACTTGGCACTGTAGAGGTACTGTAGCAGCATGAAACGCGAAGATTTGGAAGAAATTTCTAAGTCTGGGAGTCCTCACGGGTAACCTCACGGCTATGAGGTCGGCAGCAAGAGATTCAGAGAGCGGTAGTACTGTAGCAGATTCACTGTAACAACTTCACTGTAGTACTATAGCAACTTACCCAAATTTTTGGCCCATTTTCTGAGCATCCTCACGGCCGTTTATTTACCTTGAAGCCACCCGTGAGCTACCCTAAACTCACCCTTTTTAAATGTTTCTAGGGATTTCTTTTGGGGAACATTTGCTTTCTCCTTGGAGCTCCACACCACCATCTTCAAATCCAAGCTTAAAAGAAGGTTTGAGGGCATTGTCGCGGAGGAATCGGTGAGGAGAGCTCGTTCTTGAGCAAGATCCACTCCTAGGGCTTGTCGGTAGAAGGTTGAAGACAAAGGAAGCCACCCATTGAGTGGCGTCTTCGGAACTTCATGTCCGGGGAATCCAAGCGTCATTCGGCCTTCCATCTTTGAGGGAGTTTGCTCATGTATTATTTGGTTGTTTGTATGATTTTGATTGTGTGTTTTATGATCATGAACAACTAAACCCCCAAGGTCACCGGATATAGGTGAACCTTGGGTGTGAACTTGTGATGTTTGGATGCTTTGTTTTAATTAGGGCTTCTTGGCTTGTTTGTGATCCTTGTTTGGTGTTTTTGAATGCTTGGATATGCATGAGAACTTTGTGTATCCATACTTAGGTAATACTAGGTTGCATGACCATTGCCCTACTGTTAGACTCACCAAGCTTGGAAAGGATACACGTATAAATACCCCGTAAATATCAAGTATTTGTACCCCTCCAATTTAGGGTTAAGCACTCAGTTATATTTCAACCCTAACTTGAGAAAACCACCTTGCCCATTGCAATCGTAGAGGAATTTGGACGAAATAGATTCTGTATCCAATACTCATATCGGATTAGGGGTCAATTACCATGACCTAATCTGGGGTTTTCTCGGTCCAACTAGCCACTTGCATGTTAATTCAACATCCTTCGCACATTCGTAGCCCCTGAGTGGATCCTCATCCATGACCGCTTCCTTACCTTGATTTTTGATGCGTCTCCGCAACAACAGAATAGGGTGATGTGTGTCAACCCCTTGCGTTACCGCAAGTGCACGGGTCGTCAAGTAATAAAAGTGAACCCAAAGGGTCGGGTTGTCGAACCACAGGGAACAGAAGTACTAGTAATAGCCCCTCTTTTGTTATCTAGCCTAATGAATGTAGTGTGTGATGATCTAATGGCCAACACTAAGAGTGTCACCACAAGTGCGCAGGAAATAAAAGGAAAAGAGTTCTCAATCAATAAAAGTGAGGTATCCGGACAATGCTCCCCCTAGGATTCGGGTGTTGAATGTAGATTACAAGTGTTTCTAAACGAAAACAATGAGTCGTGGGGTATCCAAAGGTATAACGGCCCCTGCCTCCAGGTCGCCGATAACTAGTCCCGTACGAGGTCCCGGCGGAGAATTCTCTCGACGCCTCACACCACATATGACTGCTTAAAACTCTAGGGATCCCAAAGATATAACCAATTCCTAAAAGTAGATCTAACCCAGCCTCCAGGTGAAAGATCCCTAACCCCCTATGAGGCTCCGGCGGAGAATTCTCTCGACGCCTCACACCACATATGGTTGCTTGACACTTAGGGAATATGGAGATAGGAAATATCTGTCGAAAGGGAAAGGGGACACTCCGCTATCTCACGGCTCACCCTCTTAACCCTCTTTACTCTTGGTAATTCTAAACCTAGCGGTGATCTCTCTCTTCACTAGATTAAATAAAACATGCAAGGCAATTAATAATGAAATCAAAAGCACAAACAAGCATTAAGAACTCAAGAGTAAAACTCAAACTGATAAATTCGAATAGAAACACAATGTAAATCTAATGAAAATAAGAATCCTAGGGTTTACATGTCCGAATACCCTCTAGGGGTTTAGCTCTCCATGGAGCGAGTCACAAAACAAATAATGAATTGAGAAATAAGTTCCAAAGACATAAAGAATAACCCCCTTAAATCCGTGATGATGGTCTTGATGGGTAGTTTCCACGTCTGGATTGAATCCACTCCGAAGCTAGGTCGCCGATGGCTTCCTTGATGCTATGACGGAGGAGGAATCGATCCAAGTTGGTGAGGAAATCTTCCCAAAGCCGCAAAGAACTCCTTCCAAGCCCTAGCCGCCTTGTCTCTCAAAAGTGGCCGAAAAGATCCCTAAAAATTATCACAAGGCGGCTTTTATAATTTGAATTTGGGGCTTTACGCGGGCATCCACACGGGCGTGTGAACCACCCAACCATGACCTTTTGGCCATGGTCGGGCATCCACACGGGCGTGTGGCCCATCCACACGCCCGTGTGGATGAGGATGATGACCCACAAGGGCGTGTGGATCATCCACACGCCCATGTGGATTTCTGCACAGTGGAATTTTGCACTAACTTGCCCTGATTTTCACAGATATGGCCCCTAGGACCAAGAAGGTCGCCCACAAGCGCTCTCGCGCCGCTCGGGAGCCTTCTCCTCCCGAGGAACTGGAGTTCGCCGTCCCTGAGCATCAGCAGCGATATGAGCGCTTACAGCGTCTCAAATTCGGACAGGCGCGCGTGATCGATTGGAAGGCACTCGAGGAGATTGACTTGGCCGATGAGGTGCGCGAGCTTACCGCTGTGGGAGGCTGGGACCGGCTCCTTACTATTCGTGATCCCACTTATCGTGAGCTCACACTGGAGGTCTTGTCCTCGGTTCGACTTCGACCCGCTCGCCATGATTTTGAGAGGGAGGACACGATCCGCTTTCAGGCTATTCGGTCAGTACCACTCCATGAGCCTCACGCAGTTCTCTGTTTTTCTCGGTTTATATGACAGAGACTATGTTCACACGGGGAGTACGAGCAACTCATCGTCGATTACCCTATTGGACTCACCCCGAGTCGTGCGTACGGGACCATATGCGGAGGCTTCCAGTACGAGCCGGGATCTTCCAAGGCCACCATGCTCAGCCGTCCGGCCTACAGGTATATACATTCTATTTTCAGCAGGACCGTGACGGGACGAGGCGACAGCACTGGAGTTTTGAGCCGCCTCGACTTGCTTTACCTATACACCATGGTCCAGAACATCCCCATGCATTTAGGCTTTGTTGTGGCGGATTACCTCCGCCATCAAAGCCATTACGTGCGGGTCGGTGTGATCTTTTCAGGAGTATACATTACCCGACTCGTTCGTGGCATGGGGTTGTCCGAGGCACTTCGAGGGATGGAGAGGATCAGCATACCATCACCCTTGGGGCTTGCATCTCTCCGAGCCATGCGTATGGTGAAGAAGACGAGCACTGGCCGTTATATACTCGCAGTGGAGGCTGAGGAGGAGGAGTCAGAAGAGGAGGCAGCCGACCCAGCCAGACGCTCCCGATTCGCCGGCACCCACAGTGTGCCGATGGACACCGAGGCCCCCGCATCCGAGCGAGAGCCGAGCAGCCCTCCACTCGAGCCCGTGACCGTTTGGCGAGGCTCGAGGTGGCGGTTGGAGCTCTCCGGGGGGACATGGCGACCGTGCTCGCCAACCAGTCCATGATGATGTCGCAGCTTGTCCATCATTCGACATCTTCTCGGAGAGCGACACAAAGCATCCGAGGCGACGACATCAGCACCACCAGCACCACCAGCAAGCACCAAAGCGAGTTTCCCGACGCATGAGGCGTCCTTGAGTCATTTTATTTTATCTTCGTATTTTTATTTTCTGTAGTTTTATTTTCAGCATGCTAGTTGAGACTCTGTCTTTTATTTTCGTCATTTTTATTTTGTGGTTCTAGTTGTTTTTCGTTGTTTTATTTTCTAATCTTGTTGAGCTTCATTGAACCCCCGAATCCGCGAGATAGTCTTGAGAGTCTTGGGAAATGGAAATCAAGTTATGCACATGGCCGTGTGACTAGGTCACACGGCCGTTTCACCTCCAAATGCCCGTTGAGCCAAACACACCCTTGTACGAGATTCCACCAACTATTTCACTTGGAATTCAGGGGAGTATTATTTTGATTTTTGCACACCCTCACATGCTTTGTTTTCAGAATTTATAATTTTATTGTGCTTGCATGTGTACATTGGGGACAATGTACATCTTAAGTGTGGGGGAGGGATCACTTTATACACCACTTTATTGTCTGTTTTCATTATATATGCTCATGCAACCTATGAAGGTTCACTTTAAGGTTAAGAGTTAGATTCTAGACTATAGGGGAGCTTCGAACACTAGATTTCATCATGCTCTAGTTGTCATCCAATTTTTTGAGAAATTTTTGTCCGATTGCCATTTATGCACTCTAGAATCAATACTCCTCTGATCTCCCTATGTATATTGTGGTGGAGCTGACATGGCGTGGATTGAAGTTGTGAAGGGTTATGAAGTTCACATTGCCGCGTGGATGAAGCACACAGCCGTGCCTATGACTAATCCTCAAAACATGACTCACAAGACCATCTGCAAGTCACAAAAGGGGTTCAGTAGAGCTCAACAAAAAAAAAAAAGATAAAACGAGTTTATAAGCATACATCAAAGCTTAAACTTGAAACAAACTAAACATGACTAAAAACAAGAAGATAGATCTCATAATGTAAACCCTTTCTGAGTAAACAAGTTCACAGACAGCACAAAAGTAAAAAAGAGAAATGAAAGTAGAAAGAAAACTAAAGACGACTCAAGCATCATCATCCGTGGAGTCGGTATCTCTCGCCATCATGGGGTGCTCGAGGTGCGGGCGATGTAGTGGGTGATGCATGGGGTGCTCGAGGTGCGGGCGATGTAGTGGAGTCGGTATCTCTCTCCATCATCTCGTCCGCCAACTCTTCCGCTTGTGCATGCTCTATCAACGCTAATGCTTGCAAATCGGGGGTTCGTGTCTACCCGAACTTGAGCCTTGAGAGGTGCTTAAGCAGTATTTGATGCTTGGACACGACGAACTCCAATGGCTCAAGCGAGAGCTCACGAAACTCACGCGGGCGCTTATGTGCAAGTTTCTTCGTCCTTGGAGGCATTCCTGCACACAAGAGAGGTAAATGAGTCATTTCGGGCCTTAAAATAGGTTCCCTGAGGTTCACACGGCGGTGTGGAATTTCCACACGGCCGTGTGTCCTCTCTGGACACACACAGGGGCACCCCAAAAATCCACACGGCCGTGTGGATCTTCGACCATGGCCAAAAGGCCATGGTTGATCCAAATCGAGCCATACAATCATACAAAACTTCGAGCACAAGTGTTTAAAGCATGAAACTAAGTATTATTCATGAAAATCCCATGCAAAAAACACAAGATTCATCACCCAAATTAAAGAAACAAAACTCATGGCAAGAAGGGAAGAAAAGGCTTACCGGAGAAGATGATGATGAGTCTCGCAATATAACGACGAATAAAGCCCACAAATCCTATAAATAAGCGAGGAAATGGAAGGAGAAGCGATTTGGTCGTGATCTTTGGAGTGGGGGAGTTTGAAAATGAAAGGGTGTGAAGTAGAGAAGAAGAGAAAACTAACTTCTCTTGTTTAAGTCATCCACATAACCATGTGTTTTCTCTGGATGGCCTTTACTCCAAGCACCCCAATTTCCACATGGCCATGTGGAAATTTCACATGGCCCTGTGGATTCTCTGGATCTCACTATCTTTACTGAACAAATCCACATGGCCATGGGAAAATTTCCACATGGCCGTGTGTCTTCTATGGATGAAAATTTTTCAGCTCATGAATAGTACTCACATGCCCATGTGGAATTTCCACATTGGCATGTGGATTTTAAATCTTAGCCAAATGAGCTCCAAATCATTCATATGGCCATATGGAAATTCCACATGGCCATGTGGATTCTCTGGATGAAAGAAAACACAACAAAATTCATCCACATGCCCATGTGGAAATTCCACATGCCATGTGTTTCCATTTTCCAGCCCAAAATTGCTCCAAAATCTGCCAAACTCATTGAAAATACATGGAACGACTGCAGAAATTGAAAACTAACACAAACATGGCCGAAATCTCAACAAATTCATAGGACAAATACTCAATCTTACCAGAAAAGATAAAATCATCAATGAGCATCGAGAAACGATGACAATGCACTACACCAGCGATGAATCAACAAAAATAGAAACTAACAAAAACTACAACTGCAGAAATTAAAACTAACTAAGACAAATACAATGAATTTAAGAATTGGGTTGCCTCCTAATAAGCGCTTGTTTTATGTCACTACCTTGATATACCTGTTTCCCTCAAAATCAAGGAGGGTCATGGATCGAGGGCACTTTGCTACCTGCAAACTTAAAGCATGGTGAGCATAAATTCTCTAACTTAGAGGACGAGTGGTAGAATTTGTTACCAAGGGGAGGGGCATCGCTCTTATCCATTGAGTTCTCATTCGAAGGAGTATGCGGGTGTTTCTTGTGGCGATGTCTCGTCCGTTTCAGCTTCTTGATGAACTCCTTAACCATTCCTTGGGTAAGTTCCTCCTTATCTCCTGGAAGATTTTTCACATCAAAAACTACCCCTAAATCGACAAACATGCATATTATGATAGTTCTCATGGAAGATTTATGCATAAAACATCAACAAATCACCAGATCTGAAATTCAAAATTCATGGCAAGAACTAGAAAAACTTGGAGCTTACCGGAGATTTTTGATGAAGAAGAAGATGGAAATCGCCGGAAAAACACCCAAGAATCCTTAAATAAGCTAAGGAGAGGCGTTAGGAACCCAAGAGATGCGTCTCTTCGCGTGGAGGCGTCGGAAGGAGAAAAGGCGCGAAGGTTTGAATGAGTGTTCAAGGCCTTCTCATCTCCTTTATAGGCCACATGGGCGTGTGAGGGTCTCACACGCCCTTGTGGATGGCCACATGGGCGTGTGGATGAGCCACACGCCCTTGTGCCTTCAAAAATCGACGCCAGAACGCCACAAGGGCACTCACACGGGCGTGTGAGTGCCGGTGTGGATTAAAAACTCGAGACAGAAGGCCACAGGGGCACTCACAAGGGCGTGTGAGTGCCCTTGTGGACCTGGAAAATCCACAGGGGCAGCCACACGGGCGTGTGGCTGCCCTTGTGCCTCTCTGGAAACCTGAAAAATAAATTTTCAGGTCTCACACGCCCATGTGGATGAGCCACATGGGCGTGTGACTCCTCAGGAGGGCCACAGGGGCACCCACACGCCCGTGTGGGTGCCCTTGTGCCCTTCTGTTTCATGTTTTTTTCAATTTTTCAGCAAGGCACAGGGGCACTCACACCCCCTTGTGCCTGCCCTTGTGGATTTTCAGCAAAACATGAAACACTTAAGCACAAGGCAAATTCCTTAACTTTAAATCTCTAAATCAATCTAGATCAAGCCACACATGTATAATTATCATGAAACACCAAGAATAAACAATAAAAACACAAAGAACGACAGTAATTAACGCAAAGTCGCCTACTCAAGCCAATTATTACTGCAGAATTGAAAAACTAACTATGAAAGCAATAAAATGACTTGGGTTACCTCCCAAGAAGTGCTTGTTTTACGTCATTAGCTCGACGTACCTGTTCCTCTATGGGGGCTCATGCAAGTGAAATATGTTCTTGGCAGCCTTTACCTGACAATTCAGACAATATGGTTGCGTGGGAGGCAAGTGATGAGAAATCTTATTACCACTTGAAAAGCCATCACCTACTTCTCGTGTATGTGTATCTTTTACACTCTTTTGGTGCTTCTTGCGGTGACGCCTTGATCTAGTCAGTCTACGGAAAATCCTCTTCAGAATTCCCGGTTGTGGTTGATCCTCTATCACTCGAACCTCCTGTAGACTTGATTCATCCTTTTCAAACTCAGGCCACCCCTCATATGGGTCAGGGTAGAACGTCTCCTGCATATACTCATCGACAAGCTCATCATTAGCATCAACAAAATAACATGTGTCATCAAATTCGTGAGGATGCTTCATAGCATCTGTAAGGCGATAAGTGATCTTTTCGTCTCCAATGCGCAGCGTCAATTTGCCTCCCTCCATGTCTATCAGTGCCTTGGAGGTTCGAAGGAATGGTCTCCCCAAAATCAACGGAACTTCCACATCCTCATCGACATCAAGTACTACAAAATCTGCAGGAAAAATATATTTGTCAATCTTAATCAAAACATCTTCAATGATACCTCTAGGATGTCGAATTGAGCGATCAGCTAGCTGCAACGTCATTTGAGTTGGCCGTGGCTCTCCTAACCCCAATTTCTGGAAAAATTTGTACGGCATCACGTTGATGCTTGCTCCTGAATCAGCTAACGCTTTCTCTTGGCCTAAACCCCCAATAACACATGGGATGATGAAACTCCCAGGATCTTTCTTCTTGCTTGGGAGGTTCTTTTGGAGTATTGCTGAACAACTCCCATCCAATATCACAGCTGCACTTTCTTCAATTTTCCTTTTGTTAGTCAAAAGATCTTTCAAAAATTTTGCATACCTGGGCATTTGTGATAATGCCTCGACAAAAGGGATGTTGATGTGCAGCTGTTTGAACAACTCCAGAAATTTCTTGTTCTGCTCCTCCGTTTAATCCTTCTTCAGCCGTGAAGGGTATGGTACTCGAGGCACATAAGCAGGAGGTGTTGCTGCAGCCTCCTTCTCTTTTTCTTCGGCCTTAGGCTGCACTTGCTCTGGTTCTTGTGCAGTCTTCTTTTCTTGCACCTTATTCTCCACCTCTCGCCCGCTTCTCAACGTGATCGCCTTCACGTGCTCTCTTGGGTTTGTCTCTGTATTGCTCGGCAGGCTTCCTTGAGGTCTATCGGCCAAGGATTTTGCTATTTGGCCCACTTGCGTCTCCAAGTTGTGCAATGACGCAGTGTGGTTGCGCAGCGTCGCCTCCACGTTCTGAAACGTGGTGTCAGTAGATTGAATAAACTTAGAAAGTACCTTTTCAAGTTCAGAAACTCTCTCTGGAATAGAAGGCTGTTGTGGGAAACCCGGAGGAGCTGCTTGCTTCTGCTGGCCCTGATTGCTCCATGAGAAGTTCGGATGGTTCCTCCATCCCTGATTGTAGGTATTTGAATAAGGGTTCCCTTGTCCCCTCATTGGATTTCCAACAAAATCCACTTGCTCCATTGGTGCCGACACCCCCACTGAGATAGGACAATCTGTAGAGCTATGCCCACCTCCACAACTATCGCAAGTGCTGATGGCAGCTACTCTTGACGTTGTAATGGTGTCTAGCTTCTTGCTTAGTGCTTCAACTTGGGCTGCTAGTGATGTAATGGCATCAACATCATGTATTCCTGCAACCTTCTTCTTCTCCCTCGAGCTCCATTGGCAACTGTTGAGAGCCATGTCTTCAATGAGCTGTCTTGCATCTTCTGGGGTCTTGTTTACCATAGTCCCACCTGCGGCCGCATCTAGGAGTTGCCTAGTGCTTAGATTCAGCCCATTATAGAACGTGTGTATAATCATCCAATCCGGGAATCCATGTTGGGGACATCGCCGCAGAAGGTTCTTGAACCTTTCCCATGTCTCGAATAGAGACTCCAACTCATTCTGAAAGAAGGAAGAGATCTCATTGCGGAGCTTCGCTGATTTCCCGGGAGGGAAATATCGTGCAAGAAAGGCTTCCACCATCTCGTCCCAAGTGGTGATGGACGCTCTTGGCAATGATTGGAGCCATTGTTTGGCTCGTCCCTTCAATGAGAATGGGAAGGTCCTCAATCGAATCGCATCATCCGATACCCCGTTGATCTTGAGCATATCACAAACCTCCAAGAAGTTTTTAACATGGGCATTGGGGTCTTCATCAGGCAGCCCATTAAACTGCGCGGACTGCTGAACCATCTGGATGAATGCCGGCTTCAGCTCAAAATTGTTAGCCGCGATGGGCGGTCTAACAATGCTCGACTGTGTTCCTCGGGCTGAAGGTTTCGCAAAATCAGCAAGTGTCCTTGGTTCATCTTCGTGGTCTGCCATGGTCGCAGATCCTTCAGCTTCAACTTCAACTTGCTGTTCTTGAACAACTTCAGGCTCCTTGCTTCTCTTGTGAAGTCTTCGCTCAATTTCAGGGTCTCCTTCAACTAATGTCGATGGGTTCCCTCTGGTCATAAGCTGGAGCTGCAATCAAATAAACAAAAGAAAATGAGAACAATGAAAGTAGAGAAGATGGAGTAGAAAAACAGTAAAAATAAATGAATGGCTAAAGTAACAAAATACTAGCGTTCCTAATATCCTGTTCCCCGGCAACGGCGCCAAAAACTTGATGCGTCTCCGCAACAACACAACAGGGTGATGTGTGTCAACCCCTTACGTTACCGCAAGTGCACGGGTCGTCAAGTAATAAAAGTGGACCCAAAGGGTCGGGTTGTCGAACCACAGGGAGCAGAAGTACTAGTAATAGCCCCTCTTTTGTTATCTAGCCTAATGAGTGTAGTATGTGATGATCTAATGGCCAACACTAAGAGTGTCACCACAAGTGCGCAGGAAATAAAAGGAAAAGAGTTCTCAATCAATAAAAATGAGGTATCCGGACAATGCTCCCCCTAGGATTCGGGTGTTGGATGTAGATTACAAGTGTTTCTAAACGAAGACAATGAGTCGTGGGTATCCAAAGGTATAACGGCCCCTGCCTCCAGGTCACCGATAACTAGTCCCTACGAGGTCCCGGGGGAGAATTCTCTCGACGCCTCACACCACATATGACTGCTTAAAACTCTAGGGATCCCAAAGATATAATCAATTCCTAAAAGTAGATCTAACCCTGCCTCCAGGTGAAAGATCCCTAACCCCCTACGAGGTCCCGGCGGAGAATTCTCTCGACGCCTCACACCACATATGGTTGCTTGACACTTAGGGAATATGGAGATAGGAAATATCTGTCGGAAGGGAAAGGGGACACTCCGCTATCTCACGGCTCACCCTCTCGACCCTCTTTACTCTTGGTAATTCTAAACCTAGCGGTGATCTCTCTCTTCACTAGATTGAATAAAACATGCAAGGCAATTGATAATGAAATCAAAAGCACAAACAAGCATTAAGAACTCAAGAGTAAAACTCAATCTGATAAATTCGAATAGAAACACAATGCAAATCTAATGAAAATAAGAATCCTAGGGTTTACATGTCCAAATACCCTCTAGGGGTTTAGCTCTCCATGGAGCGAGTCACAAAACAAATAATAAATTCAGAATAAAGTTCCAAAGACATAAAGAATAACCCCCTTGAATCCGTGATGATGGTCTTGATGGGTAGTTTCCACGTCTGGATTGAATCCACTCCAAAGCTAGGTCGCCGATAGCTTCCTTGATGCTATGACGGAGGAGGAATCGATCCAAGTTGGTGAGGAAAGCTTCCCAAAGCCGCAAAGAACTCCTTCCAAGCCCTAGCCGCCTTGTCTCTCGAAAGTGGCCAAAAAGATACCTAAAAATTATCACAAGGCGGCTTTTATAATTTGAATTCGGGGCTTTACGCGGGCATCCACACGGGCATCCACACGCCCGTGTGGAAATTCCACACGGGCGTGTGAAGTACTCTGCTACAGTACGGCTACAGTACTGCTACAGTACTTTTGCTACAGTGAATGCTGCAGTGCTTTTTTCCCCGAAGTATTCTTTGGAGTCCACACGGTCGGGCACACGCTCGTGTGGTAGGGTGTGTGGCTTTCTATGCTTTGAAATCCTCAAGAACCTTCTTCTGCTTTGTATGGAAGCTGGGACATGGGCGTACTACTGCCTTTGTGCCCTTTCGGTTTGTGTAATGACTTGTACTCCTCCGAAAGTTGGCAACACCCCCATGCATATGAACACAGCTTCTGATTGTGGTCTTGAAACGTGTCATCACACCCTATCTTTGCTTCTTCCTGTATGTCATGTCTCCAAAGCTCTGTTTGCACAAAAGAACACAAAACACACCTTGTTAATGCTAAAATCTGATAGAAGTGATGCTCAATGCATATAAACTGATATTATAAAATATATATAATCAAGCACTTATCACAGAGGGCCTTTGCTGCCCTTGGTTGCTCCATTAGAAGTTTGGGTGATTTCGCTACCCCGGATTGTAAGTGTTGCTATAAGGGTTCCTTGTCCCTGTCCTGCATTCCCCACGAAGTCCACCTTCTCAACAAGTGTTGCTCCAACAACGGAGATAGGGCAATCAGATGAAACATGCCCTCCCCCACAACCATCACAACTCAAAACTGATGCTACTCTAGAAGAAGAAGTCAGATTGTCGAGTTTCTTGCTTAAAGCTTCAACTTGAGCAGCTAATGATGTCACTGCATCCACTTCATGAATACTCGCCACTTTCTTCCTATCACGAGCATTCCACTGATAGCTATTCATGGCCATCTCCTCTATCAGTTGGTGGGCAGCCTCGGGGGTCTTGCTTCCTAAGGTACCTCCTGCTGCGGCATCGAGTAACTGTCTCATGCTCGGGTTAAGCCCATTATAGAATGTGTGGATGATCATCCTTTCGGGAAACCCATGTTGAGGACACTTGCGCAGAAGATCCTTGAACCTTTCCCACGTCTCAAAAAGAGACTCCAATTCTGACTGCATGAATGAGGAAATTTCATTTCTCAAATTTACCGATTTTCCAGGAAGGAAATATCAAGCAAGGAAATCCTCAACCATCTCTTCCCAAGTAGTGATCGATGCCTTAGGTAAAGATTGCAACCAATGTTTTGCTTTCCCCTTCAAGGAAAATGGGAAGGCTCTCAATCTGATGGCATCATCTGTGACTCCATTTATCTTCAACATGTCACACACTTCCAAAAAGTTCTCTATGTCATTATTCGGGTCTTCATCTGCCACCCTGTTGAATTGTGCGGACTGTTGTACCATCTGAATAAACTCCGGCTTAAGTTCAAAATTATGAGCTGCAATTGGTGGCCGCACTATGCTCGATTGTGTACCACAAATAGATGGTTTAGCAAAGTCCGAAAGTATCAACTGTTGCTCATTCTGTTCAGCCATAGTTGCGGACTCTTCAACCTCTATCTAAGCTTGATCAAACTATTCGTGTTCAGGTTGTCTCCCCGTTTGTGCAATCTCCTCTCAATTTCTCGATCACCTTCCACTAATGTCGAGGGGTTTCCATAGGTCATAACCTGGAGCTGAATTCATGAAAAGAAAGCACAATAAGAACAATGGAAGTAAGAGAAGTGTGAAACAGAATATATGATGAATGACTAACGAAGCAAAGTATAAAAGTTCCTAAAATGAATAACTCCCCGGCAACGACGCCAAAAACTTAACACACCCTTGCGTGTGTGTTCCGCAAATGCATGGGTGTCGAAATAATAAAGTACCCAACGGGTGGGTAGTCGAATCCACAGGGAGTAGGCAATAGAAACAAAAACACTTCGCTAAGTAGCCAAAGGAAACCAATTGTTGTTGAGATTAAAAAGTAAGTAATAACAGAATTAAAGAACTAAAAGTGAAAGCTAGAGCGTAGGAAAAGATCAAAGTGAAGATGGAGTACTCGGACAATGCTCCCCCTAGGGTCCTAGTTTCAAGTGCAAGACTTCAATTAGTCTTACTCAATCGAGATTTAACGAGTCTTGGAAATCCAACGATACAAGGTCCCAAACCTAAAGTCAACCTTGACTAGTCCCCTACGAGGTCCCGGCGGAGAGAAACTCACGACGCCTCACACCACGTATAACTGCCCTATGCTCTTGGGATTCCAAGTGATAAACCTTATTCCCAACTATAAATCAAATCCTTTGGTCCAGGTGAAAGATCCCTAATCATAAATAAGTCCCGGCGGAAAGGCCTCTCTCAACGCCTAACTCTCTTTGAGATCGATACTAACTCTCGGAATATAGAGGTAAGGTGTACCACACCGGAGGTGAAAGGGACATGTCACTACCTCTCGACTCACCCTCTCAACCCTCTTCAAAGTTGGTTAATCTAATCCTAATGGTGATGGTCACTCGTCAAAAGGATGATTAGATTGGATTCTCAACCCTAGTGTCACTCTAAGAGAAAATCAATGAAGCACACAAGTTTGAAACTCAAATTAAATCTCAAATTAGATAAAAGCATTAAAGTCAATGAAACCTAGAAATCCTAGGGTTAACATGTGATACGCCTCTTGCGTAGCCGCAAGTGCACGGGTCGTATAAGTAATAAAGTGTACCCTAAGGTCGGGTAGTTGTATCCACTGGGACTGGTATATCTCCTAATACTATCGTTCTGCTTAATATCTAATCAATTAGAGAAAGGTTGAAATGACTCTGGTTTGGATTGAAGGAGATTGAAGAGGAGGAATCACACTAAGGGGAAGGTAAGAATTTGTTCAATGGAGTAGATCGGGCCCCGGGGTTGAATTCTTGATGCTAACTAACTTGGTCTCTCTCAGTACTTATCGAAGATGTCTTTAGAACCCTAAATTCTAAGATCTCGTTGTGCTAAGTGAAGGATGCTCACGGTGCTGTTGAACCCTAAGTTGGGATCTCACTTCTTGCAACTATCAAAAAGATTTGCAAGCTAAGATAAGAACACAAGAACTTAAAGCATTCAACCACTCAACATGCAATCAAAGCAGCCAACAACCAAGATTTAATGTAAAGAAGAGAGACAATCATAAATACTTCAAGTAAAGTATTCAAGTTCAAGGTACAAGCATAAGAATATCACACCGGGGCTCCCAAATAAGAGTTTAGCATCTCATAGGGTTATACAACAAGGAAATTGCCAAAGAAACAAATACGAAAGAGTTTGAAGACTCCCTATTTGCTTGCATCCTTGCGGCTGCCCGAGGTTCTACTGTGGAATGATTTCTCCTCCCAATCGGCCTACCATTCGCGCGACATTCCCCTTCTGATGGTGACGATGGCTTCCCAAGCTTTCCTCTTCTTCTCCGTTTCTTTCCCCTTGTGATGGTGAGATCCGCAAGCGCACGGGTCGTCAAGTAATACCTCTCACGCACGCGTGAGAGGGTCGTATTCCCTGATGTCCCAAGAGCTGCTATTACTTCCCCCTAGACGGCACTGTCTAGTCTACCAAAGATAGAGAATTAAAACAAGATAAGGAAACTAACAAAGATAACTATAAACACATGGACTCAGGCACACCACATGAGCATATTTAAGGAAGCAAATAATAATGAAAGCGCGAGGTCCCGGGCTAGGATCCTCTCAGGACTACTAAAGCTAGATGGATGCTAGAATTACACAAGCAATGGTGGATGGGCCAAGAGATATCCAACAGTAGATCACCCCGATGGTCACGGCGATGACCCCTAATCCGGTACGAGTATTGGCTCGGAATTTCTTCCGAACAAATCCTCCTACGATTGCACTACGCTTCGGAAAACCTCTAATTAGGGTCGATACTCAACCTTGGTCCAGCCCTAATGTTTGGAGGGGCATGAAATACCCGATGGTCACGGCGTATTCATACATGAATCCCTTCCATGCTATGTGAGTCTAGTACAAGGGCGATGGTCACGCACCAAGTACAAACTAGAAGTTGAATCGCAGAGTTCTCATGCCAAACAACACATCAAAGAACACAAAACATGAACCACAAACTAAACCACATACCATAAATGTAAATATAAAACATCCATACAAAGCAAGTTCATCCCAAGGTTCACCGGATGCCCGGTGACCTTGGGAGTCTAGTTCATCATCAACAAAGGAGAAAGCAAGAAATATAACAAATACAAGACAAAGCTCATAACAAACTCTCTTAAGATGAAGACTTGAAGGTGGTGATGAGAACTTGTCGGATGCCCTTTTTATAGTCTAAATCTCTTTATTTTGTGTTGCAGACCCTAAATGAGCTCAAGAACGTATTTAGGAAGAATTCGACACCAAATACGGCGTTTTTGGGTTTTCACTGTAGCACCCGGGGTGAAATTTCCTGCAAAACTCTCTAGATACCTCACGGGCAACCTCACGGCCGTGAGGCAGCCCGTGAGGAGTCGTGATTTCACCTTTTTAAAGGCTCCTAGGGCATCATGTTTGGGGACTCTTGGCCACCATTCTCCACCATCTTCACCTAGGGCTTCACGGCAAGTGGAGAAGGCAGATCTGAGGAGGAAATCAAGGGGAGAAGAGGTTGTGCTATCAAGGAGAGGATCTAGGAGCTTGCCGGCGCGGATCCGACAAGTTCTCATCACCACCTTCAAGTCTTCATCTTAAGGGAGTTTGTTATGAGCTTTGTCTTGTATTTGTTATATTTCTTGCTTTCTCCTTTGTTGATGATGAACTAGACTCCCAAGGTCACCGAGCATCCGGTGAACCTTGGGATGAACTTGCTTTGTATGGATGTTTTATATTTACATTTATGGTATGTGGTTTAGTTTGTGGTTCATGTTTTGTGTTCTTTGATGTGTTGTTTGGCATGAGAACTCTGCGATTCAACTTCTAGTTTGTACTTAGTGCGTGACCATCGCACTTGTACTAGACTCACATAGCATGGAAGGGATTCATGTTTGAATACGCCGTGACCATCGGGTATTTCATGCCCCTCCAAACATTAGGGATGGACCTAGGTTGAGTATCGACCCTAATTAGAGGTTTCCTAAGCGTAGTGCAATCGTAGGAGGAGTTGGTCGGAAGAAATTCCGAGCCAATACTCGTACCGGATTAGGGGTCATCGCCGTGACCATCGGGGTTGGTGGTTGTCCCGCAAGCGCACGGGGTCGTCAAGTAATAAACCACTCGCGCACGCACGAGTGGGTCGTATTCCCAAGGGCCCGAGAATCTATCCTTACTTCCTTCTCGCAATGTTGTCTAGCCGATCAATTTCGAGAGTAAAGGAAGAAAATGCAAAAACAAGAAATAAATGCAATTCAGAATGCTAATTAACCAGGGCAATAGAAAGTGTGAAATCAGGGTGAGAAAGCGGTCCCGGATAAGGATCCCCTCAGGGGCTACTGAAGTGTACAGGATGCTGGATTAACATGTAAATGGCTTGTTGGACCGAGAAAACCCTAGATTAGGTCAACCCGATGGTCACGGCAGTTGACCCCTAATCCGGTACGAGTATTGAATACGGGCTCTACCCGTATAAATCCTCATACGATTGCAAAGGGTGAGGTGGTTTTCTCAAACTAAGGTTGAATCACAAATAAGCAATTAACCCTAGAATTGGAGGGGTACAAATACCCGATGGTCACGGCGTATTTATACGTATTTCCCTTCCAAGCTTGGTGAGTCTAACACTAGGGCAATGGTCATGCAACCTAGTATTGGCTAAGTATGGATACACAGAGTTCTGATGCATACCCTAACATTCAAAAGCACCAAACAAGGATCACAAACAAGTCTACAAACATTAATTGAAACCAAGCATCCAAAATACACAAGTTCACCCCCAAGGTTCACCTACATCCGGTGACCTTGGGGTTTAGTTGTTCATAATATCAAAATACATACTCAAAAGCATGAAAACAACTAAAGAAAGCATAATCACTCCCTCAAATACGAAAATGGAGTTTCGAAGACGCCACTCAAGAGGTGGCTTCTCTTGTCTTCAACCCTCCTTCAATGATGCCCTAGAGTAGGATCTTGCTCCCAAACGCACTCTCCTCCAAGATCTCGCAGTGAAAACGCCCTCAAAGCCCTCCTCCAAGCCTGATTTTTAGATGGTTGTGTGGAGCTCCAAGGAAGAAGACTTGCCCCCCATCCCAAATGCCCTAGAAAAGACCTTTAAATCAAGACATCGCGATGCCTTGCGGGTGGCCTTGCGGGCGCAAGGTTGCCCGCAAGGCATCCAGAGAGTTTCTCAGGAATTTTTCCATTCAGAGCTACAGTACCCTGCTACAGTATCCTGCTACAGTAATTCCGCTACAGTACTGCTACAGTGATGAATCCCAAAAACGCCGTATTTGGTGTCGATTTCTTCATGAATACGTTCTTGAGCTTATTTCGGGCCTGTAACACAAGTAAAACCACATTAAACAAGAAAATAGAAAACAACTTAGCATAAAGAGAGAATAAACTATACACAAGTACGTAAAAAATACGTATATTTAGACGTTTATCAAACATCCCCACACCTAAGCGTTTGCTTGTCCCCAAGCAAACAAACATGAAGAACAGGGGCAAGAAGATAAATGGCTAAATATACGACCTCAAGCTCAAATGTACAGGACTTCACTAGCACAGGTGGTTAGAAATCAGGAAGTGAGTTGTTCAGTGTATAGACAAGCAATATCAGCTCTGTTTCGTCCAAAGTGTCATCGTGAGTGTGTGCCGACTCCCACACCGATCTCCACACCCCGGATTACCCCGGGATGCCCATTCACCTCACACAGATTGAAGTTAGTGTTAGGAATGCTAAAGACCCTCTCAATAGTCAATTAAAAATCTTCTCGGTCTCCAAAAAGGAACTTTAACATCAAGTGAAGATAGAACGGGTTTCGGGCGTTTTTTTTTTTTTTTTTTTTTTTTTTTTTTTCCGAGTCCGTCTAACGTAGACTCGCACAAAAATCTTTCAGCAGGATGCACATGCTGGCCAGGCACAAGAGCCACCCAACTTATTTGACTACAGATCTACATATACGCATTCATGCTTTTATAAGCAGAGGAATACTGACATAGGCTCTTTTTTTTTTTTTTTTTTTTTTTTTTTCACAATGCCCGATCAAACCTCGCTAAAAACTTCACTTAAAAACCTCACTTGAGGGTTAAAGCAAAAACAGGAGACTCAAAAGTTTTTAAAGGACTATTGAAAGAAAAATTTAACATCCTAACACAAAAATCAATAAGATGGGTTAGAGCGTCGAATTGGGAGTTATAGTGAGCGGTATAAATATGCACTAAGGATGAAACAGAACTACATTCATGCACATGTAAAGTACAACTCACTACTGTCATTCTACCAAGCTAGGAAATCCTTAACAAAAAGATCATAGCTATCATAGGTAAAATACAAGCATGCAATACAATATAAATACTCCATCCCCACACCTAAAGCTGTACATTGTCCCCAATGTACATAAATTAGCAGTACAGGGTGGGAAATAAATATAACAAGAATTAAAAGATGGAGTAAGAAACTTCCCCAATCCGTCGATGAAATGCATGTGGACTGGGGGGGTCCATTTGGTGAGGGCTGTGAGTGTGAAGCATTCCTAAAGAAATTCCTGGAAAAAGACAGAACACTGATCACAACTCCAGAATGAAAATGATAGAGAAGAGTGCAAAAACAGAAAGTGCAAAATAAACAGAGAAAGTTTAGTAGGGTCGGAACCCTAACTAACTTAAAAAGTAACACTAAAGCAAACAACAATAAGAGCAGCAAAATAAATAAAAAGAACAACAACAAGTGCCGTGATGCTGGGAGTCTAAGAGTCAGATGGCAGTGATGATGCAGCACAGGTGGTTGCTGCGGAGGTGGTGCCCGCTGAAGATGAAGAGCTGCGTAGGAATGTCAGGATCTCAGTGGTGGCACTCTCAATGTGACTCACCGATGCAGCTAACTCTCTATGTCCTCTCTCAAGTGTCTGCAATTTGTTGGTAGACCTCGGCACGAAATTCTGCAACCGTGCCTCAAGTGATGGTCTCGCTCTCTAGACTCGGCTCGGACTCGGACTACGAACCGGTGTCCGTCTCGTGCGAAGAATGGGGGTCTTCTGCGTGTGTTCCTTGGTGTTGTGCAAGCCTGGTGTATGGTACCCCGCTTCTCAACTATACCAATGCAAGTCGAGTCTGCATGCTAAGTGGCGCCATAGAACCAACAACTGTCATGCCTTGGGTGTGCTCAAGAAGGCCCATGCCTTTGATCATTCTTGTGATATATGGCCCGGCGAAAATTGCTCCAAGGCGAACAAACTGGCCCTGGTGTGCTAAGACTTCCGCAAGAAGATGCCCCATGTGTAGTGGATAGCGCTCGATAATGCTGTACAGCATCAGTAGGTCTGTGCGCGAGACAACCCCTGTCGAGTCCAGTCTACCCCCAATGCCTCTAGTTAGCAGTGCATGGATGTATCGATGGGCAGGGTTCAGTAGTTGGGATGCCTTCCTTGTCCCCGAGCGATTTGCTATAGAACACCAATAGGACTCATTTGTAACGGGGTGCGGTAAGTCATAGCCTAGGGCTTTAAACTCAGGAGTGTGGGTGTATGCTTCTGTATAGAATCCCATGTATACGCCCAGTTCATCTTGAGAGATTCGGTGTTTCTCCCCAAATGCTTGAAATGTAATCACACTCGGTCGGCCGGCACACCATTGCTTTGCAACTTCAATGGAGCTTAACACTTCTAATGTGAGCTCTTTGTAGGTGGGTTCTTCAATGGAGAACAATTTGTCCCACCCACCATGAGAGATAAGCTCCAAGATGACTTCATCTAAACCCAAGGCTCTCAAAACATTCCAATCAATTTTTCGTATGGTGCCGAATTGTTTTCTTGACAAAAGGGCGAATCGGGTCTTGTGATCGTCCTTTCGAAATCGTGGTCCGTCGCCGGGCGGAGAACGGTCTCTCCGTGTCCTCTTATGAGCCACTTTCTTGGTCCTCATACCTACAAGACCAAGGGGACACCATCAAACCAAATTTTAAAGAAATTGAGGCTTCATGGAATGAAAATTAAGGAGAATGGTTCATTGCTACAGTAAATCCGAGAAATTTTGGCAAGAGTTTTGCTTGAAAAAGTAGCCAAAAATTTCTACAATCATACAAAACCAATCTCACAATGCTATATTAAACAAAGAGAACCAAAAACACAAAGATTACATCCCCACAATTCATTAAAACATAAAGTAAAAGAATGAAAACCAAACCTTAACCCTAGAGTATGTGGGATGAATCAAAAGCTTGAAACGGCTTGAAAAGGTTGTAATCTTCCAAAATCTTTCCACAAAAGAGTTTAGAGGAGGATGAGAGTGATTTAGAGCAAAAAAAATGAGGTGATTTGGTGGAGAAATGAGTGAGAAATGAGAGGAAGAAGATGGGAGTGTGAAGATGAGAGAAAAAGTTGGGAAGAAGCCTTTTTAGGGCTTTTATCGGGCATCCTTGCGGGTGGCCTTGCGGGCGCAAGGTTGCCCGCAAGGAGCCTCGGGAAGCCTTGCGGTTGGGCTTGCGGGCGCAAGCCCACCCGCAAGGCCCCCTCGGATGGTTCACGGGCAAGCTTGCGGGCGCAAGCTTGCCCGCAAGCTTGCCAAATCCGACCAAAACCCTCTCTAACGGTCATAAAACGGCTCTAAACTTGTTTAGCAACAACATAACCTCCTTTAAACCCTAAAAACAATGAAAACAAAGCCGATATAATCCCATAAACACACAAGAAGCAAGCTTCATGGCATCAACACATCAAACAACTCAAAGAATCCCAACATCAAGCAACAAAGAAAAGACAAAGAAGAAGAGCAAAATAACTAAAACAAAGACAAAATCTAACTACTACAAAATTAAAGAATACGAAAACTAGAGTGCAAGGAATTTTAAAAGCTTGGGTTGCCTCCCAAGAAGCGCTTGTTTAAAGTCGTTAGCTCGACTTATCATACCTTGATTCATGGTGGGTCAAATGGTGGAGAATTACCTCCATTTCTTGGCGGGGGGTTGTTACCTGGAAAGTAATGCTTAAGACGGTGACCATTAACCTTGAATGTTCCGTTCTGAGGGTGAGTTATTTCGGTGGCACCGTGAGGAAAAACTTCCGTGACAATGTATGGCCCATGCCATCTTGATTTCAATTTCCCGGGGAATAGTCTCAGTCTAGAATTGAACAATAAAACTTGATCTCCTTTTTGAAAATTTTTAGCTCTTTTAATGTGGCGATCATGATACTCCTTTATTTTCTCCTTGTATCGCACCGAGGTTTCATATGCCAAAGTTCGCCATTCGTTTAATTCATTTAATTGAAACTTCCTCTTGTGGCCACTAAGGTGAGGGTCGAAGTTGAGTTGTTTCATGGCCCAGTAAGCTCTGTGCTCCAATTCAACTGGTAAGTGACAAGCCTTTCCATAAACTAATCGGTAGGGTGTTGATCCGATAGGTGTCTTGTATGCCGTCCTATATGCCCAAAGTGCATCATCAAGTCGTTTCCGCCCAATCTTTTCGGTGATGGTTGACAGTTTTCTCTAGGATCCGCTTTAACTCCCTGTTTGACACCTCAACCTGCCCACTGGTTTGAGGATGATACGCAGTCGACATGCTATGAGATACCCCATACCGTTTTAGGACTTTCTCAAGTTGAGAGTTGCAAAAATGGGTGCCTCGATCACTTATGATCACTCTGGGTGCGCCAAACCGGGAGAAACAGCTTCTTTAGAAATTTCACCACCACCCTAGCATCACGGGATGGAAAGGCTTGGGCTTCCACCCATTTTGAGACATAATCTACCGCCACCAAAATGTATTTGTTACCTTGGGAGCTAGGGAATGGACCCATGAAATCAATCCCCCAAACATCAAACACTTCGCAAGCTTGATTCCACGATTGCGGCATTTCTTCTCTTTTTGAGATATTACCGGTCCTTTGACATCTGTCACCTTGTTGTACCAACGTTTGCGCATCCTGGAACATAGTGGGCCAGTAGAATCCCGAGTCAAGAGCCTTCTTAGTTGCATCCGTTCCCGCCGTAGTGGCCTCCTGTCGGACCCGAATGGCAATGCATCAAGATATCTTGCCCTTCCTCTCGTGGAAACACATCTCCCGACGACCCGATCGGCGCACATCCCGAATAGGTACGGGTCTTCCCAAATGTAGTGCTTTAAATCGGCAAAGAATTTCTTCCTTTGTTGATATGTGAGCCGCTTTGGGAATATTTTTGCTGCTAAATAATTTGCGATATCTCGCGAACCACGGAGTCTCATCTTCCTCGATCACCCGAATATTGCACAACTGTTCACCGTGGAATGAATCATTTATCTCACCCTTCGCCAATCATTCTCCATAGGCTCCTCAAGGCGTGAGAGATGATCGGCAGCCTAAATTCTCCGCCCCCTTTTTATCCTTTATTTCTAGATCAAACTCTTGCAGTAGTAGGACCCATCGGATCAATCGGGGTTTTGCGTCCGACTTGCTAAGTAGATATTTCGAGGCGAGAATGGTGCGTGTACACAATCACCTTCGATAGCACCAAATATGATCTGAATTTGTCAAATGCAAATACAACAGCGAGCATTTCTTTTTCAGTGGTGGTGTAGTTTTCTTGCGCGTCGTTCAGGGTTTTGCTTGCATAGTAGATGGGGTGGAAATGATTGTCTCGCCGCTGTCCAAGCACGGCTCCCACAGCATAGTCACTCGCATCACACATTAGTTCAAATGGTAGACTCCAATCTGGAGAAACCATAATTGGTGCTTCTATAAGCTTTTTTTCTTCGGGGTGAGGAAGGCTTTCATGCGGTCTTCGTTGAACTCAAAAGGGGCATCCTTCTCGAGTAGCTTCGTCAAAGGTCGGGCAATTGAAGAAAAATCTTTTACAAACCTCCTATAGAACCCCGCATGGCCCAAGAAACTTCTGATTGCTTTTTCGAAGTTGGAGGAGGAAGTTTCTCAATGGTAGCAACTTTTGCCTGATCCACTTCTATCCCTTTTTAGAGATTTTATGTCCAAGTACTATACCCTCCTTGACCATAAAATGACACTTCTCCCAGCTAAGTACCAAATTCGTTTCTTCACACCTTTTTAAGACTCGCTCCAAATTTTTGAGACAGAAATCAAACGAGTCACCAAAGACTGAAAAGTCATCCATAAACACTTCCATAATGTTCTCCACCATACCCTCAAAAATGGCCAACATGCATCTCTGGAATGTGGCAGGTGCATTGCAAAGCCCAAAGGGCATACGGCGGTAGGCAAATGTTCCATACGGACAAGTGAAAGTGGTCTTCTCTTGGTCCTCGGGAGCAATCGGTATCGAAAATATCCAGAGAGACCATCCAAGAAGCAGTAATAAGCGTGTCCCGCCAATCGTTCGAGCATCCGGTCTATGAAAGGCAAAGGGAAGTGATCCTTCCTTGTGGCATCGTTCGGCTTCCCCGTAATCAATACGAGACCCTCCAACCCGTGGATGTTCTCGTCGGGATAAGCTCGTTCCTCTCATTGGTAATAACTGTCATTCCTCCCTTTTTGGGTACTACTTGCACAGGACTCACCCGAGCACCGTCGATATAGGGTATATAATGCCGGCGTCGAGAAGCTTGATGACCTCATTTTTCACTACTTCCTTCATGTTAGGATTCAACCTTCGTTGAGGTATTGCCATGGGTTTGTGATTGTCTTCCATAAGAATTTTGTGCGTGCAAAATGATGGACTGATCCCTTTGATATCAGCTATTTTCCAAGCAATTGCTTTTTATACTTTTTGAGTACCTCAAGGAGTTTGCCCTTTTGTTCCTCTCGTCAAATCTGACGCGATGATGACTGGAAGTTTGGAACCCTCACCCGAAATGCGTATTCCAAGTACACCGGTAATGGTTTTAGTTCCAGTTCAGGGCGGTTCCTCCAATGATGACTTCAATTTCCCAAAACGTGCCCATATCGCATTTTTCAGTCCTCACCTCTTCTGCTTCTGATGCACTGTCACTAAAATAGCTTTCTTCCCTTGCTTGTGCCTCCGTTTCTCCATGAATTGGGTTTTCCTCCATTCTAAATTCCCCTTCTTCTAAATTGGTTGTCAATGGGTGCTCTGTGCCCTGTTCCGTTGGAGAATGCTCTACGAGGTTCAATTTTTCTGTTTGCATGTACTGGTTGAGGAATGACTGAGTATCAAGATCTCCATGGGCGTGATTAATCGAACCCCCACAATACTGCTTCTTCCAATTATCATCATAAAAGTTTGGAGTGTTTGACTCAATCCCAGTGCCAGAGTAGTAAGAGCACGGCACCTGCGACAGATGATAGTTAACCCAATCATTGGTTGCATACATAATTAAATAATAGAAAAACAATATTTACAATCTCAGAATAAAAAGAATGGAAGCAAAACAAGAAAAAGAAAGTCAAAAGAAGTAATAATGGAATATAAACAAGAATGGTAAAAACAACAAAACAATAGCTAAATCAACACGCTAAAAGTTTTCCGAATATTTCTCGAGGGTCCCCGGCAACGGCGCCAAAAACTTGGTGGTTGTCCCGCAAGCGCACGGGGTCGTCAAGTAATAAACCACTCGCGCACGCACGAGTGGGTCGTATTCCCAAGGGCCCGAGAATCTATCCTTACTTCCTTCTCGCAATGTTGTCTAGCCGATCAATTTCGAGAGTAAAGGAAGAAAATGCAAAAACAAGAAATAAATGCAATTCAGAATGCTAATTAACCAGGGCAATAGAAAGTGTGAAATCAGGGTGAGAAAGCGGTCCCGGATAAGGATCCCCTCAGGGGCTACTGAAGTGTACAGGATGCTGGATTAACATGTAAATGGCTTGTTGGACCGAGAAAACCCTAGATTAGGTCAACCCGATGGTCACGGCAGTTGACCCCTAATCCGGTACGAGTATTGAATACGGGCTCTACCCGTATAAATCCTCATACGATTGCAAAGGGTGAGGTGGTTTTCTCAAACTAAGGTTGAATCACAAATAAGCAATTAACCCTAGAATTGGAGGGGTACAAATACCCGATGGTCACGGCGTATTTATGCGTATTTCCCTTCCAAGCTTGGTGAGTCTAACACTAGGGCAATGGTCATGCAACCTAGTATTGGCTAAGTATGGATACACAGAGTTCTCATGCATACCCTAACATTCAAAAGCACCAAACAAGGATCACAAACAAGTCTACAAACATTAATTGAAACCAAGCATCCAAAATACACAAGTTCACCCCCAAGGTTCACCTACATCCGGTGACCTTGGGGTTTAGTTGTTCATAATATCAAAATACATACTCAAAAGCATGAAAACAACTAAAGAAAGCATAATCACTCCCTCAAATACGAAAATGGAGTTCCGAAGACGCCACTCAAGAGGTGGCTTCTCTTGTCTTCAACCCTCCTTCAATGATGCCCTAGAGTAGGATCTTGCTCCCAAACGCACTCTCCTCCAAGATCTCGCCGTGAAAACGCCCTCAAAGCCCTCCTCCAAGCCGGATTTTTAGATGGTTGTGTGGAGCTCCAAGGAAGAAGACTTGCCCCCCATCCCAAATGCCCTAGAAAAGACCTTTAAATCAAGACATCGCGATGCCTTGCGGGTGGCCTTGCGGGCGCAAGGTTGCCCGCAAGGCATCCAGAGAGTTTCTCAGGAATTTTTCCATTCAGAGCTACAGTACCCTGCTACAGTAATTATGCTACAGTAATTCCGCTACAGTACTGCTACAGTGATGAATCCCAAAAACGCCGTATTTGGTGTCGATTTCTTCATGAATACGTTCTTGAGCTTATTTCGGGCCTGTAACACAAGTAAAACCACATTAAACAAGAAAATAGAAAACAACTTAGCATAAAGAGAGAATAAACTATACACAAGTACGTAAAAAATACGTATATTTAGACGTTTATCAGGGGTGATCTACTGTTGGATATCTCTTGGCCCATCCACCATTGCCTGTGTAATTCTAGCATCCATCTAGCTTTAGTAGTCCTGAGGGGATCCTAGCCCGGGACCTCGCGCTTTCATTATTATTTGCTTCCTTAAATATGCTCATGTGGTGTGCCTGAGTCCATGTGTTTATAGTTATCTTTGTTAGTTTCCCTATCTTGTTTTAATTCTCTATCTTTGGTAGACTAGACAGTGCCGTGTAGGGGGAAGTAATAGCAGCTCTTGGGACCTCAGGGAATACGACCCTCTCACGCGTCCGTGAGAGGTATTACTTGACGACCCGTGCGCTTGCGGATCTCATCACACTTGTAATTGCTCTTGGATCTAAATATCTGCACAATAAACTCAAAATACCTTAAATAGCACCGAACTATACAAGTAATAGCAAAAGTACAAGTAAATATCGGGTGTAATGCGTATGAAATATATATATAAAAAGCACTCATCAACTCATTTGTAAAGGGGTTCGGTAAGTCATGGCCAAGGGCTTTAAACTCAGGACTGGTTGTATATGCTTCTGTGTAGAGCCCCATGTATATGCCCAGTTCATCTTGAGAGATCCGGTGTTTCTCCCCAAATGCTTGAAATGTAATCACACTTGGTCGGCCGGCACATGACACACCCTTGCGTGTGTGCTCCGCAAGTGCACGGGTGTCGAAGTAATAAAGTACCCAAACGGGTGGGTAGTCGAATCCACAGGGACTAGACGTAAGAACAGTAACACTTTGCTAAGTAGCCAAAGACAAATCAATTGTTGTTGTGATTGAAAATAAAACAAGAAAAACAGAAATAAAATTCTGAAAGTAAAAGCTAGAGTGTAGGATAAGATCAATATGAAGATGGGGTACTCGGACAATGCTCCCCCTAGAATCCTAGTTTCTAGTGCAAAACTTAAACTGCTCTTCTTACAATGAGAATCAATGAGTTGTGGAAATCCAAGGATACAGTGTCCCAAACCTAAGGTCAACCCTGACTAGTCCCCTACGAGGTCCCAGGGGAGAGAAAGACTCTCGACGCCTCACACCACGTATGACTGCGAAAAGCTCGTGGGAATCCAAATGATAACCCTATTCCGAAATATGGACCAACCCCTTTGGTCCAGGCGGAAGATCCCTAATCACAAATAAGTCCCATCGGAAAGACTTCTCTCTCAACGCCTAACTCTCTTTGAGATCGAAGTTATCTCGTGGAATGAGAAGGTAGGGTAAATCATACAAGAAGGGAAAGGGGACGTGTTGCTACCTCTCAACTCTCCCTCTCGACCCTCTTCAATCCTGATTGATCTAATCCTAATGGTGATGGTCACTCGTCAAAAGGATGATTAAATGTGATTCTCAACCCTAGTGTCACTCTAAGGGAAAATCCAAGAAGTATACAAGATTGAAACTCAAATTAATACTCAAATTAAAGAACAACAATAAAGTCATAGAAACATAGAAATTCTAGAGTTTACATGTCCAAGTACCCACTAGGGTTTTAGCTCTCCATGCAGCAATACAAGATCATGAAAGAAATGGAAATTAAATGCAAACAATTCATAAATAGAACCCCCTTAAGCTCCGTGCCGATAGTCTATGAGGGTTTCTCCTTCTTCTTCAAAGAATTCCTTCCTCCAAACCTAGGGCACACCTCACCGAATCGAGTCGTCGAAGGCTCCCCCAATAGCTCTCCTTGAAAGTAATTGATGTTGAAATCGATGAAGAAGCACCCCCAAAGCGTAGCAAGAACCTCCTGAACCCTAGCCGTCACCCCTTATCCAGTTTGGAAGAAGATCCCCCAAATAACGCTTCAGAACGGCTTTATAATTGGCCATCTCGAGGATCCAGACGGGCGTGTGGATGAGCCACACGGCCGTGTGGAAATTCCACACGTCCATGTGGAGTTTCAGCCCTGTGGAAACTTGCGTATTGGTCCCCGATTTCGCCCGTTTCTTCTCTTGAGGTCACACGGACGGACACACGCCCATGTGAAAGGTCATGTGGCATTTCTTGATGATGAAAAACCCTTGGAGAGCTTTTGAAATCTTCGAACAAATCCGAACAAGTGGGCATACCCATGACTGCCTTCGTGTCCTTCTACAAGAATTGTCTTGAAGCCTTTAGAAGTTGGCACATACCCCCTCGTTTGAACCCGATTTGTGTCTTGAACTTTGTATTTGCACAAAAGAGCTCCACTTGGCACCATTATGACCTCATCTTGCCTTTATTCACGTACCATGTCTTCAAACCCTAATTGCACGAAAGAACACAACAGCACACGAAATTAGCGATATAACCTGAGAAATATGATGCTCATGCGTGGAAAACATTTCCAAAAATATGTACATGCAAGCACTTATCAAAGTCCCCCACACTTAAGCTTTTGCTTGTCCTCAAGCAAAGTTCATACCATGAGAATTAAAGGTTGAGTGATGAAAATGCTTGGCCTTAAGTTCACCAAAAGTGTGTAAAGATAGCATTCTCAAACAAGGGAAAATTTTAAACATAGATAGATAAAAAACCAAAACTCTAGCAAAAACTCAAATTGCGAAGAAAGTGAAATCTGAAAGCGTGTGTGTGTGTATACTTACTCATGCCAGCCCCAAGTCTACGCTTGAACATTATTAAAACAAGGACTTATTTAAGGACAAAGAAATCGGTGGTAGCTGCACACAACCTCAAAGGTAGCCATTTCCCAAGATGCCTCCTAGGCGGCTTTCACCCTTTCAAGGTGGTAGCTCTTTCCACCCGGGAGTGTTAGCTTTCACACAGCCTATTAGATAGCTCTTTCTCTCATTAGGGCATAGCTAGTATCCGACTTATGAGAGTAGCTGCATACAAAATAGGCAGTAGCTCTTTCCACCCCAAGGACAAAGGAATTTTTATTTTATTTTATTTTATTTTATTTTATTTTATTTTTTGAAACTCAAAAAATGAAACTAATGTCCTTTCAAAACTGAACGAGCGTTATCAGGGTTAACAGAGCAAGTAATGTGCAAGAAATGCAATCAGACAAAAAATTTCTAAGTTTTTCGAGTAAACTAGAGCATGGTAACAACCGATGTTAAAATTTCACCTAAATTCGAAAATACACTCCTTTTCCTTAAGGTGAACTGTCATTGGCTAGATGAGCATAAAAATGATGATCAAGAATAAAGAACGTGTGCAGTGTGAACTCCCCCCCACACTTGAGCTGTACATTGCCCTCATTGTACTCATACAAACATGCAACATAAGAAAACAAATAATAACATGAGGGCGTGGGTATTAAAACAACACTCCCCTGATCTCCGAATGTAGTATTTGAATGGAGGTGTAAAAGCGGGAAGTGAAGTTGCGTAGGGTTGTGAAGCTCACACGGCCATGTGAGACATCCACATGGCCGTGCCTATGACCATTTCTCAAAACCAGGTTGACAAGCCTATCTGCACATCACAAAAGGGGTTCAGTGGATCTCGACACAAACTAAGATTAAAAGAGTATAAAAGTAAACAAACCAAACTCAAGCTCAAACATAAACATAAGAAATGAAAACAGTAAGATAACTCTCAGAAGGTACAACCTTTCTGAATACAAAATGACTCAACAGAAATGAAAGTACAAGGAAATAAAAAGGGAATAAAAGACGCGTCAAGCGTCGTCATCTGCTGGTGCTGCTGGGGATGCTGGAGATGCATGGGGTGCTTTGGGTGTGGACGGCGAAGTGGAGTCGCTACCTCTCGCCATCATCTGATGGAGTGAAGTGATGCGCGCCATCATCACTGAGTGGTACTCGACCATGCGAGCGAGAACCTCAGTGTGGTTCGCTGCCTGGGTCATCCGCATGGCAGCGAGATCAGTCTGGAGAGCCCCTACAGCACTCTCAAGTCTGTCTATGCGATCATATGCCGGAGGAGATGCATGTGCTGACACCGGTAGCACCTCCTGTGTGCTGTGATGACGGCCCTGCCCGGGTCTCCTCTGAGTCTTCATCTTCATCCTCAGACTCCTCGGACTCATCTGGGAAAGGAGCAACAAGAACATACCTGCCGGGAGTGGCCCTCTTCACCATGCCCATCATACGCAAGGTATCAAGGCCTAGTGGAGGGGGAACAATGATCTTATCAGCTCCCCGGACAGCATCAATCAGTCCCATCCCTCTGACAAGTCGAGTGATGTAGGGACCAGAGAAAAGGACTCCTATGCGCGTGTACTGTCCTTGATGCCTCAAGAAGTCAGCCACCACGTATCCCAGGTGCAGGGGCAGGCTCTGGACCATAGAGTGTAAGTAGAGAAGGTCCAGCCGCCCCAATACGCCGGTGCTGTCACCTCGCCCATTGATAGACCTGCTCAGAATGGCATGAATGTACCTGTGGGCAGGGCGGAGGAGCAGAGAGCATCCTTTGGGCTCGTACCGTATATCTCCACAGAGCATCCTGCAAACTCGGCTCGGAGTTACGCGAAAAGGATAATCAAATGGTAGCTGCGCGTACTCCTCCGTGTGGATGAAATCTCGATCGTACAGGACGAGGGAAATGGCGAAATCCGTTAAGCTCATGCTGTGGTACTGCCCAAAGATACGAAACCAAACTGTATCTGCCCGGTGGTAATCTGTGTGAGAACGATCAAACTCGAACGACGCGAGGACCTCAAGAGTGATATCGCGAGTGGCTGAGTCTTTAATGCACAACAGTCGATTCCACCCACCCACAGCGATCAGCTCTCGGACTTCATCTGCCAACTCGTTCGCACGTGCATGTTCTATCGCCGCCAGAGCTTGCAAATCAGGAGTTTGATGAGTGCATTATATATATATATTTCATATGCATTACACTCGATATTTACTTGTCCTTTTGCTATTACTTGTTTAGTTCGGTGCTATTTAAGGTATTTTGTGTTTATTGTGCAGATATTTAGGTCCTGGAGCAAGTAGAAGGGATTTAGAGGAGAATTCACATCAAAAGGCCCTAAAAAGAAGTTCGCTAAGCCAAGCACGGCCTCAACACGGGCGTGCTATTGGCCGTGCAATTCACAGGAATTGGAAAGCACGAAGAAGCACGGTCATAATGCCCTAAGCACGGTCGTGCAATGCGAACACGGCCTTAACACGGGCGTGCTCCACCCGGTGCAAATTACAGGCTGTCGAATTTTCGGGGGAAATCACTGTAGCTAAGTACTGTAGCAAAAGCACTGTAGCACCGAGAACTCAGAAACCCGCAATCTGCATGGGCTGAAGCACGGCCATGCTGAATTACGCACGCCCGTGCTGAATTAAGCACGGCCGTGCTTGCATCGGGAATGACTTTTTAAGGCCGACTTTAGGGTTTCTTGAGGGGCTTTTTGTTGGGGATTTTCTTCTCCCCTTTGGGGGAGGCGGCGGAGTAGTAGAGAGGCACCTTCAAGAGCTAGATCCGGACCAAGAGATCGTCGTATGAGTGGAGGAACGTTGGCAAGATCATCATCGGACACTCTCCGACGAAGATTGTGAAGCCAGAAGGGAGTTGATGAATTTCATCTCATTCTCTTGTTATTTACCTTGTGTTTATTGTAGAATCATGAGGGGCTAATCGTTCTTCGGTGCCCCTGTTTAAGAACTTGGTAGTTGTTGTTTTTGAATGCTTGTATTGCAATGTTTATGGAGTCTCTAATTCTCCCTGTTAGATCTTTGGTTGTTTACTTGAATGTTGGTTATTGAGTGTCATTGATTGCTTAATTTCTTGATTTCCTCTTAGCTTGTATATCTCATTGATTGATACAAGAAGTGGAATTGGTCTCTTACTCTCAATCACACTATATCCACATTAGGGCAACAAGACTCTAGAACATAGGGATCATGAGACGCACCTGATAAACATTGCGAGAATTCGAGTATAATTGACACCAAGTGACTACTCCGGGACGCTACTCTTTTGTTTGGATCTTTTGTCACCTTAACCCTGTCTCTCTTCTGTTTATCCTCACTTTCTTATTTTTGTTTATAATTAAATCTCAAACCAGTAAGTGAGCCGGCTAGATATTAGAAATCCAACGAGTATCGAAAGCTATACCAGTCCCTGTGGATTCGACTACCCGACCCAAAGGGTACACTTTACTACTTGTGCGACCCGTGCATTTGCGGTTACGCAAGGGGCGTACCAAGTTTTTGGCGCCGTTGCCGGGGACTGGCAACTTTTGAGAAAGTTTACATTTCTAGTAATCTAGCCAATTTTTTTTTTTACTTCTGTATATATCTCTTTGGGTTATTTTTTCTTTTGTTTTATTTTGTTCGTCTTCATTTGTTTTTCAGGTACCATTGTAAAGGCTGCTTATTTTGAGCGAGATGGTTGATCCAATTGCAGCCTTATCTATTCAAATTGAAGCTCTCAAGGCAAGGAGTGATGACTTTTTATCTATGCAACAACAATGCTATCCCTACTATGACACATACCATCCAAGTCAAGGGAGCTACCCTAACACCTCATGGAATGTATTTGAGCAACAATGGCAAAATCCACAATTCGGATTTGAAGAATACATTCCACCACAAGAGCATGCACCTAGCCTAGAAAACCTACTAACAAAATATGCTCAAGGATATGGGGATTCTCTAGAGGAGCAATTTCAAGAGAAAAACTTGAATTTGGAAGATGTGCTGGCCAAATCTATCCAAAACACTGAAGCCATCCTTCAAACTTTTGTAATTCCACCTCAAATTCAACCGAGCCCCATTCATGACCTACAGATCCAAACTGATCAATTTAATGAGGAAGATTTTCTTGAAAATGTCAAGGAAGTATGTAAGAACAATGAGGAAGTAGGGGAGATAGAACAAGTTGTTGTAGAGAATCAAATGGAGGAAATAGAGCTTCAACTCAAGAATGATGAATGTTTGAATAGACAACATATTTATGAGGAGGATACAAAAGAAGAGGGTTTGCTGAAGCCATGTCTCTTTCAAGTTGAAAAGGTAAACGAAGCAATTCCCAGGGCAATAAAACAAGTAGACTGCGTCAGAATTCATCAACATGCAAAACACAATAATGTGGATTTGGGAATTGAAGAAGATGTGGGTAGAAGGTTCAAGCCATTCAAGGACCGACCTGAGCGGACTTTAAACAATTCCTGGTCTAACTTGTTTCCATGGAGGCCTAAAGTTCGCTCGTTCAATCCTCCAACTGAAGTACATCCCCGGCCAGATAAAAAAAATGTTTATGGGAAGTAGCTATGCAAGCTACAGCCGGGAGGAGCACATCCTTTTCAAGCCTCCCTAAGGTAAGAAAAAGGTACGTCAAGCTCGTGACGTTAAACTAGCGCTTCTTGGGAGGCAACCCAAGTAATTTTGACTGTTGTGTTTTCTTTTAGTTAGTTCTATTTGTTTCATTGAGCTTGTTGTTGGCTGGTGGTAATTTCATTTTATCTGAGGATACTTGGTGTTCAAAGACTTTTCTGGGCTGAACACAAGCAAAGCACGCCCGTGCTTATGAGCGTGCGCACTTTACAGGAATTGTTAAAATAGAGGTCTAGGAAGAAGCACGGGCATGAACACGCCCGTGCTAGTGACCATGTTCCCCAGAACACGCTCGTGCTCTTCTTTTCTTGTTCCTTGTTGAATTCCTTTAAGATGCACGGGTGGAAGTACAGGCCAAAGCACGCCCGTGCTCCCTTCCCTTTCAAACCCATTGTTTTATTTTAGGAACGGTCGCTGTGCCGCTGATTAGGAGTCAGAGGATCTGATGTCTCTGACACAGAAGAAGAAGATGACTCAAAGAGGGAGGGAAGCCTTTAGCGCGGTACTGATGCCGCCAGTTCTAATGACCTTGACACCACTAAATTTGAGTTTGATTGAGCGCCGCTGGCAAAGAGTTCTTCGCTTACAGTTAGCAAGAGGAGCCCCTTGTGAAATTGTTCTACTGTCCTTGCTTGCTGTTATTTTCTTTTGCTTAGTTTATTTTTATTTATTTATTTATTTTTTTGTTTATTGAGTTTCACTTGTGTGACCTTTTTGCTTTACAGGATGTATGCTAAATGGGGAATCCGTGAACTATTCATTTTGAGTATGGCATCATCACTCTTCGGTTCCAGGAAAACCCTTATTAGCTCTCCTCAATTTTATTCAAATTACCCTCTTTGGCATTTATTTTTGCATATATTGATTACATTGAGGACAATGCAATGTTCCAGTGTGGGGGAGGGTTATCTTTGTGCTTATTGTGATGATGCATGACTTAGGATGATCTGTGAATTTTTGGATAGGAATTTCTAAGTTAGGGAGATAATGAGTATCCTAGTGTCCATTCTTTGAACTTAAAGATAAACTCACTCTTACTTTGGAAACCTAAGGTTTATTCACTTTACCTAATTTTGTGCAGCCACTTTGTTTAGAAGTGGGTTTAGCTTCAAGGCTTGTACAAGAAAATGTTTGACTCCAAACTCAAAAATAAAAGCAAAAAGTGAATAAAAAAAAAAAAAGAAAAACAAAGAAAATCGAAAAGTCGGATCCCTTTTGGGATGCCCTATCGAATTTTCAATAAAAACATACAAGATGGTAGAAAGAGCTATCACCTTAAATGAAGTGAAAGCCGCATCTGAGTAGTCGGATCCTAGGCACCACAAATGTCATATCTGATGACCTACCGGGTGAAATGGCTACCTTTAGGGTGTATGAAGCTACTACCCAGTTTAGGAGTCAGTTGCTGAAAAGAATAAACTAGATCTTTTCAAAAACACATGGGGCGCACTCTATTAGGTCACACACAAAGGAAGTACAGAGTAAGAGTGAAAATTTATAAAAGCCTTCAATTGTTATATACACTTGCTACTTAGAATCTTCCTTAATCTTAGAAACTCCTTATCTTGCTGAGATCAGAGGTCATGCACTCATCCTTTTATTGTAAGTTAAGTTTTTGCTTGAGGACAAGCAATGATTCAAGTGTGGGGGTATTTGATGAGTGCATTATATATATATATTTCATATGCATTACACCCGATATTTACTTGTCCTTTTGCTATTACTTGTTTAGTTCAGTGCTATTTAAGGTATTTTGTGTTTATTGTGCAGGTATTTAGGTCCTGGAGCAAGTAGAAGGGATTTAGAGGAGAATTCACATCAAAAGGACCTAAAAAGAAGTTCGCCAAGCCAAGCACGGCCTCAACACGGGCGTGCTATTGGCCGTGCAATTCATAGGAATTGGAAAGCACGAAGAAGCACGGTCATAATGCCCTAAGCACGGTCGTGCAATGCCAACACGGCCTTAACACGGGCGTGCTCCACCCGGTGCAAATTACAGGCTGTCGAATTTTCGGGGGAAATCACTGTTGCTAAGTACTGTAGCATGGAGCACTGTAGCACCGAGAACTCAGAAACCCGCAATCTGCATGGGCTGAAGCACGGCCATGCTGAATTACGCACGCCCGCGCTGAATTAAGCACGGCCGTGCTTGCATCGGGAATGACTTTTTAAGGCCGACTTTAGGGTTTCTTGAGGGGCTTTTTGTTGGGGATTTTCTTCTCCCCTTTGGGGGAGGCGGCGGAGTAGTAGAGAGGCACCTTCAAGAGCTAGATCCGGACCAAGAGATCGTCGTATGAGTGGAGGAACGTTGGCAAGATCATCATCGGACACTCTCCGACGAAGATTGTGAAGCCAGAAGGGAGTTGATGAATTTCATCTCATTCTCTTGTTATTTACCTTGTGTTTATTGTAGAATCATGAGGGGCTAATCGTTCTTCGGTGCCCCTGTTTAAGAACTTGGTAGTTGTTGTTTTTGAATGCTTGTATTGCAATGTTTATGGAGTCTCTAATTCTCCCTGTTAGATCTTTGGTTGTTTACTTGAATGTTGGTTATTGAGTGTCATTGATTGCTTAATTTCTTGATTTCCTCTTAGCTTGTATATCTCATTGATTGATACAAGAAGTGGAATTGGTCTCTTACTCTCAATCACACTATATCCACATTAGGGCAACAAGACTCTAGAACATAGGGATCATGAGACGCACCTGATAAACATTGCGAGAATTCGAGTATAATTGACACCAAGTGACTACTCCGGGACGCTACTCATTTGTTTGGATCTCTTGTCACCTTAACCCTGTCTCTCTTCTGTTTATCCTCACTTTCTTATTTTTGTTTATAATTAAATCTCAAACCAGTAAGTGAGCCGGCTAGATATTAGAAATCCAACGAGTATCGAAAGCTATACCAGTCCCTGTGGATTCGACTACCCGACCCAAAGGGTACATTTTACTACTTGTGCGACCCGTGCACTTGCGGTTATGCAAGGGGCGTACCAGAGTTCGCGTTTGGCCAAATTTCAGCTTTGAGAGCCGATCAAACCGTGCTTGATGTTCGGGCACGGCGAACTCCAATGGTGGGGGGCGAGAGCTCACGGGACTCACGAGTACGCTTATGAGCGAGCATCTTTGTTCTTGGAGCCATTCCTGTGCATAAGAGAGGTAAACGAGTTAATTCGGAGCGTAAAATAGGTTCCCAGAATTTCACATGGCCGTGTGGAAATTCCACACGGCCGTGTGTCTCCTCTGGGTTACTCAGAACAAAAACAGCCAATACACACGGCCGTGTAGAATTTCCACACGGCCGTGTGTCTCCTCTGGAATCCAAAGGGGGCACCCCGACAATCCACATGGCCGTGTGGAATTTCCACACGGCCGTGTGGATCTTCGACCATGGCCAAAATGCCATGGTAAGTCCACATCGATTTATACAAACATTCACACAGTTGAGCAAAAGTGTTTTAAACAATAACCTACGTATTATCCATGAAAATATCATGCAAAACACAAGTTCCAACATCCACATCAAAGAATTGAAAGCTTCATGGCAAGAAAAGGGAAAGAGGGCTTACCGGAGAAGATGAGTACAAATCTCACAATGTAACGACGAGTAAAGCCCACAAATCCTCTAAATAAGCGAGGGAATGGAAGGAGAAGAGAAAACGTCGCGACCCTTGGAGAGGAGGCGCTTCAAGATGAAGGGTTGCTTGGTGGAATATGAAGAGCAAGGGGTTTTTTTTTTTCACACTTAAGTACTCCACATGGCCGTGCGGAAATTCCACACGGCCGTGTGGATTCTCTGGATGACCCTCACTTAACTCCCCATTTTACACACGGCCGTGTGGATTCTCTGCATTGCGACAGTTCTTACTGAACAAATCCACATGGCCGTGTGGAATTTCCACACGGCCGTGTGGATTCTCTGGATGAGAGAAATCCTTCAAAAATTCATCCACACGGCCATGTGGAAATTTCAAATGGCCGTGTGTTTCCATTCTTCAACTCAAATATGATCTAAAATCTGCAGAAATCATTGAAAACAATGGAACGACTGCAGAAATTGAAAACTAACACGTTTATAGCCGAAATCTCGCAAAATTCACAGGACTATCACCTAACTTGCCAGTAAGGATGAAAACACTAAATTGCACTACACCAACAATGAATCCACACAAACTACAAGCTAAAAAAAAACTAAACTACAGAAATAAAAACTAATTACAACTCGTGCAAAGAATTTTAAAAATTGGGTTGCCTCCCAATAAGAGCTTGTTTTACGTCACTAGCTTGACGTACCTGTTTCTCTAGACTCAAGTGGGGTCATGGGTCGGAAGCACTTCGCTGCTTGGAAATTTGAGACATGATGAGCATAAATTCTGGAAATTAGAGGATGAGGGATCGAACTTGTTACCAGATGGAGGGGTATCGTTCTTAGACCTTGAAGGACTGTCCGCAGGTTCGTTCGTTTGCTTCTTGCGGCGATGTCTTACCCTCCTTAGCTTCTTAATGAATTTGTTGACTATACCCGTGGGAGGTTCTTCTTTGTCCTCTAGAGCAGCTGAGGAACTCTCATCATCACCTACCTCTTGGTCTAGCCATCCCGCCAATGGGTCCGGACAAAAATTTTCCTGCACAAAATCATCAATTAACTCGTCAGTAGTGTCAAGAAAATACAAAGTGTCATCAAAGTCGAGGGAATGTCTCATGGCTTCAGCAAGGCGGTAGGTTAGCTTTTCATCTCCAATCCTTAATGTCATCTCTCCGCCGTCCATGTCTATAAGGACCTTGGAAGTACGCAGAAAGGGTCTTCCAAGTATCAGAGGTACGTCGACATTCTCATCCACATCAAGAACTACAAAGTCAGCAGGAAAAATGTATTTGTCCACTTTCACTAGGACGTCCTCAATGATGCCTCTCGGATGACGAAACGAACAGTCAGCTAATTGTAAGGTCATCCGAGTGGGCCTTGGCTCTCCCAGTCCCAGTTTCTTGAAGAAGGAGTAAGGCATGACATTGATACTGGCTCCTGAGTCTGCCAATGCCTTCTCTTCACCTAATTTCCCAATGTTACATGGGATGATGAAGCTTCCGGGGTCTTTCATCTTGTTAGGTAAATTCTTCTGGAACACAGCTGAACAAGATGCATCCAAAATCACCGCTGCACCCTCTTCCAATTTCCTCATATTGGTTAAGAGGTCCTTCAAAAATTTTACATACCGAGGCATTTGAGACAAAGCCTCCACAAAAGGGATATTAATGTGCAGCTGCTTGAAAAGGCCCAGAAACTTCTTGTATTGCTCATCATTTTGATCACTCTTCAGCCTTAAAGGATAAGGAATTCTTAGCTTGTATGGTGCGGGTGCTACCTCCTTTTCCTTACCCTTCTCCTTGTCTTTCTCCTTAGCAGGAACATGAACAACCTCTTCAGCGGGGAGTCTACCCTCAACCTCACGACCACTCCTCAGAGTGATTGCCTTCAGCTGCTCTCTTGGGTTTGTCTCTGTATTTCCCGGGAGAATTCCTTGAGGTCGCTCAGATAAAGACTTCGCAATCTGCCCCACCTGATTTTCCAAGTTATGTAACGAAGCGGTGTGGTTGCGAAGTGTACTCTCCACGCCTGGGAAGCGCGTGTCTGAGGACTGAATGAACTTGGTCAATGCTTTCTCCAAGTCCGTCATTCGGTTCTCAAGCCCTGAAACTCGGCCCCCCATGTTTGGTTGTTTGGGTTGATGAAATCCGGGGGGTGCAGAGGGCCTTTGTTGCCCTTCGTTGCTCCATGCAAAGTTCGGGTGATTTCGCCACCCCGGATTGTAGGTGTTGCTATAGGGATTCCCTTGACCTCGTCCGGCATTCCCCACAAAATCCACCTGCTCAACAGGTGCTGCTCCGACCACAGAGATAGGGCAATCAGAAGAAACATGCCCTCCTCCACAACCATCACAACTCATCACTGTAGCCATTCTAGACGGGCCTGCCAAAGTGTCTAACTTCTTGCTCAATGCTTCAACCTGAGCTGCTAGAGATGTTACTGCATCAACTTCATGAATACCCGCCATTTTCCTCTTGTCTCGAGCATTCCACTGATAGCTATTCATAGCCATTTCTTCTATCAGTTGGCGGGCAGCTTCGGGGGTCTTGCTTCCTAAGGTACCTCATGCTGCGGCATCATGTAGCTGTCTTGTGCTTGGGTTCAGCCTATTGTAGAAGGTGTGGATGACCATCCACTCGGGGAACACGCGTTGAGGACACTTGCGCAGAAGATCCTTAAACCTTTCCCATGTGTCGAAAAGAGACTCCAATTCCGACTGTATGAACGAGGAAATCTCATTTCTCAATTTTGCCGATTTCCCGGGAGGGAAATATCGAGCAAGGAAGGCCTCAACCATCTCTTCCCACGTAGTGATCGACGCTCTAGGTAGAGACTGCAACCACTGTTTTGCTTTCCCCTTCAAGGAAAATGGGAAGGCTCTCAATCTGATGGCGTCATCTGTGACTCCATTTATCTTCAACATGTCGCACACTTCCAAGAAATTTTCTATGTGATTGTTCGGGTCTTCATCTGCTAACCCATTAAACTGTACGGACTGTTGAACCATCTGAATGAACCCCCGCTTAAGCTCAAAGTTATGAGCTGAAATTGGTGGCCTGACTATGCTTGACTGTGTACCACGGACAGACGGCCTAGCAAAATCAGAAAGTGTCCACTGTTGCTCATTTTGTTCAGCCATGGTTGCGGACTCCTCAACCTCTATCTCAGCTTGATCAAACTGTTCTTGTTCAAGTTGCTTTCCCCGTCTGTGCAATCTCCTCTCAATTTCCGGAACACCTTCCACTAATGTTGAAAGATGTCCACGGGTCATAACCTGGAGCTGAAATCAGGAAAAGAAAGCAAAATCAGAACAATGGAAGTAAAAGAAGTGTGAGATAGAATGTGTGAAAAATGACTAGCGAAACAAAGTATAACAATTCCTAAAACGCCTAACTCCCCAGCAACGGCGCCAAAAACTTGACACACCCTTGCGTGTGTGCTCCGCAAGTGCACGGGTGTCGAAGTAATAAAGTACCCAAACGGGTGGGTAGTCGAATCCACAGGGAGTAGACGTAAGAACAGTAACACTTTGCTAAGTAGCCAAAGACAAATCAATTGTCGTTGTGATTGAAAATAAAACAAGAAAAACAGAAATAAAATTCTGAAAGTAAAAGCTAGAGTGTAGGATAAGATCAATATGAAGATGGGGTACTCGCACAATGCACCCCCTAGAATCATCGTTTCTAGTGCAAAACTTAAACTGCTCTTCTTGCAATGAGAATCAATGGGTCGTGGAAATCCAAGGATACAGGGTCCGAAACCTAAGGTCAACCCTGACTAGTCCTCTACGAGGTCCCGGCGGAGAGAAAGACTCTCGACGCCTCACACCACGTATGACTGCGAAAAGCTCGTGGGAATCCAAATGATAACCCTATTCCGAAATATGGACCAACCCCTTTGGTCCAGGCAGAAGATCCCTAATCACAAATAATTCCCGGAAGAAAGACTTCTCTCTCAACGCCTAACTCTCTTTGAGACCGAAGTTATCTCGTGGAATGAGAAGGTAGGGTAAATCATACCGGAAGGGAACGGGGACGTGTTGCTACCTCTCAACTCTCCCTCTCGACCCTCTTCAATCCTGATTGATCTAATCCTAATGGTGATGGTCACTCAACAAAAGGATGATTAAATGTGATTCTCAACCCTTGTGTCACTCTAAGGGAAAATCCAAGAAGCATACAAGATTGAAACTCAAATTAATACTCAAATTAAAAAACAGCAATAAAGTTATATAAACATAGAAATTCTAGAGTTTACATGTCCAAGAACCCACTAGGGATTTAGCTCTCCATGGAGCAATACAAGATCATGAAAGAAATGGAAATTAAATGCAAACAATCCATAAATAGAACCCCTTAAGCTCCGTGCCGATAGTCTATGAGGGTTTCTCCTTCTTCTTCAAAGAATTCCTTCCTCCAAACCTAGGGCACACCTCGCCGAATTGAGTCGTCGAAAGCTCCCCCAATAGCTCTCCTTGAAAGGAATTAATGTTGAAATCGATGAAGAAGCACCCCCAAAGCGTAGCAAGAACCTCCTGAACCCTAGCCGTCACCCCCTCTCCAGTTTGGAAGAAGATCCCCCAAATAACGCTTCAGAACGGCTTTATAATTGGCCATCTCGAGGATTCACACGGGCGTGTGGATGACCCACACGGCCGTGTGGAAATTCCACATGGCCGTATGGAAATTCCAGACGCCCATGTGGAGTTTCAGCCCTGTGCAAAATTGCGTATTGGTCCCCGATTTCGCCCGTTTCTTCTCTTGAGGTCATACGGACGGACACACTCCCATGTGAAAGGTCATGTAGCATTTCTTGATGATGAAAAACCCTTGGAGAGCTTTTGAAATCTTCGAACAAATCCGAACAAGCGGGCATGACTACCTTCGTGTCCTTCTACAAGAATTGTCTTGAAGCCTTTAGAAGTTGGCACATACCCCCTCGTTTGAACCCGATTTGTGTCTTGAACTTTGTATTTGCACAAAAGAGCTCCACTTGGCTCCATTATGACCTCATCTTGCCTTTATTCACGTACCATGTCTTCACAACCCTAATTGCACGAAAGAACACAACAGCACACGAAATATGCGATATAACCTGAGAAATATGATGCTCATGCGTTGAAAACATTTCCAAAATATGTACATGCAAGCACTTATCAGCACACCATTGCTTTGTAACTTCAATGGAGCTTAACACTTCTAATGTGAGCTCTTTGTAGGTGGGTTCTTCAATGGAGCACAATTTATCCCACCCATCATGAGAAATAAGCTCTAAGACGACTTCATCTAACTAAAAGGTTCTCAAAACTATCCAATCAATCTTTCGTATAATTCCGAATGATTTCCTTGACAAAAGGGTGAATCGGGTCTTATGATCGTCCTCCGTGTCCTCTTATTAGCCACTTTCTTGGACCTGATGCCTACAAGACCAAGGGGACACCATTAAACCAAATTATAAAGAAAATGAAGCTTCATGGAATGAAAATTAAAGGGAATGGTTCATTGCTACAGTAAATCCGAGAAAATTTGGCAAGAGTTTTGCTTGAAAAGGTAGCCAAAAATCTTTACAATCATGCAAAACCATTCTCACAATGCTATATTAAACAAAGAGAACCAAAAACACAAATATTGCGTCACAAAATTTCATTAAAACAAAAGGTATAAGAATAAAAACCAAACCTTAACCCTAGAGTAAGAGGGATGAATCAAAAGCTTAAAATGGCTTGAATAGAGTGTAATCTTCCAACATTCTTCAACAAAAGAGTTTAGCGGAGGAGGAGAGTGTTTTAGAGCAAAAATAAATGAGGTGATTTGGTGGAGAATGAGTGAGAAATGAGAGAAGGAAGATGGGAGTGTGAAGTTGAGAGAAAGAAGATGAGGAGCAGCCCTTTCAGGGCTATTCTCGGGCATCCTTTAAGGGCTATATCAACTGGATGCCTTGCGGTTGGACTTGCTGGCGCAAACCCATCTGCAATGATCCACTGGATGGCTCACAGCAAGCTTGCGGGCGCAAGCTCGCCCGTGAGCTTGCCATGTGTGACCAAAATCCCCTCTAACGGTCATAAACCAGCTCCAAACTTGTTTAGCATCAACATAACCTCCTTTAAACCCAAAAAACAATGAAAACAAAGTCGATATAAGCCCATAAACACACAAGAAGCAAGATTCATGGCATCAACACATCAAACAACTCAAAGAATCTCAACATCATGCAACAAAGAAATGACAATGATGGAGAACAAAATAACTAAAACAAAGACATCATCTAAGAACAAAAACTACTACCAAATTAAAGAATACAAAAACTAGAGTGCAAGGAATTTTAAAAGCTTGGGTTGCCTCCCAAGAAGCGCTAGTTTAAAGTCATTAGCTCGATTTATCATACCTCAATTCATGGTGGGACAAAGGGTGGAGAATTACCTCCATTTCTTGGCTAGTGGTTGTTACCTGGGAAGTAATGCTGAAGACGGTGACCATTAACCTAGAATGTTCCATTCTGAGGGTGAGTTATTTCGATGGCACCATGAGGAAAAACTTCTGTGACAATGTATGGCCCATGCCATCTTGATTTCAATTTCCCTGGGAATAGTCTCAGTCTAGCATTGAACAATAAAACTTGATCTCCTTTTTGAAAATTTTTAGCTCGTTTAATGTGGCGATCATGATACTCCTTTGTTTTCTCCTTGTATCGCACCGAGGTTTCATATGCCAAAGTTCACCATTCGTCTAATTCATTTAATTGAAACTTCCTCTTGTGGCCACTAATGTGAGGGTGGAAGTTGAGTTATATCATGGCCCAGTAAGCTCTGTCCTCCAATTCAACTGGTAAGTGACAAGCCTTTCCATAAACTAATTGGTAGGGTGTTGACCCGATAGGTGTCTTGTATGCCGTCCTATATGCCCAGAGTGCGTCATCAAGCTGTTCTACCCAATCTCTTTGGTGATGGTTGACAGTTTTCTCTAGGATCCGCTTTAACTCCCTATTTGACACCTCAACCTGTCCACTGGTTTGAGGATGATACGCAGTCGACATGCAATGAGATACCCCGTACCATTTTAGAACTTTCTCAAGTTGAGAGTTGCAGAAATGGGTGCCTCGATCACTTATGATCACCCTGGGTGCGCCAAACCGGGAGAACAACTTCTTTAGAAATTTCAACACCACTCTAGCATCACAGGACGGAAAGGCTTGTGCTTCCACCCATTTTGAGACATAATCTATGACCACCAAAATGTACTTGTTACCTTGGGAGCTAGGGAATGGGCCCAAGAAATCGATTCCCCATACATCAAACACCTCGCAAGCTTGGTTCCACGATTGGGGCATTTCTTCTCTTTTTGAGATATTACTGGCACGCCCCTTGCGTAACCGCAAGTGGACGGTGATCGACACGGAAAGTGTGAACACCCGCAAACGCACGGGGTCGTCAAGTAATAAACCACTCATGCACGCACGAGTGGGTCGTATTCCCAAGGGGCCCGAGGAGCTACCTTACTCACTTCTCACTTGTTGTTTAGCTCACCGATTCCATTTCAAGAGAATAAATAAGAAAGAAAACAAATAACAACAAGATAAATTTTCTAAATAAATGCGACTGAATTAAAACACGGGAGATGCTCAGCGATGGAAAACGGTCATGGATGAGGATCCCCAAGGGGGCTACTCAAGTGAGTAGGATAATTGAGAAATTAAGTATGTGGCTAGTTGGATCGAGAAAACCTAAACTTAGGTCAACCCGATGGTCACGGCAATTGACCTCTAACCCGGTACAAGTGTTGAATAAGAAATTTCTTCCACTCAACCTCTCACACGGTTGCAAGGAAAGATGGTTTCCTCAAGTTAGGGTGGAAACACTAGTTAGTTTTCAACCTTAGAAATAGAGGGGTACAAATACCTGATGGTCACGGCGTATTTATACAATAATCCCTTCCAAGTTTGGTAGAGTCTAGCACTAAGGCAATGGTCATGCTACAAAGTGCTACCAAGAATTTGATACAACAATTAAGCACATGTACCAAAACGATTAAGAATACCAAACAAGGATCACAACAAGCCAATCATACAATAGATAACTCAAATAATCCAAAACATCACAAGTTTTGCCCCCAAGGTTCACCTACATCGGGTGACCTTGGGGTTTAGTTGTTCATGTTCCACAAATCCACCACACAAACCATGCAAATAACTAAAATAAACATGAGGAACACTCCCTCAAATGGTGAAGGCCGAATGCCGCTTGAATTCCCGGAGAAAACCTTCCGAAGACGCCACTCGAAGGGGTGGCTTCCCGTTGTCTTCAACCTCCAAACAATGAAATCCTTGAAGTGGATCCTCCAAGATCTTGCTTTCCCCACCTAAGAAAACCCGGATTTCCTCTCCTTTTGCCCTCCAAAATGGTGTGGAAGTGATGTCCAAACCCTACCCTTCTTTCTCCCCCAAAAGCTCTCAAAGAAGATGAAAAGTTTTTTAAATAAATGCCCTAGATCGCCCTTAAAACCCCAAATCCCGATGGGTAAACGGGTCAGCATACAGCCGGTATGCTGACCCCTCGGGATTTCTACTTTTCTGCCGAGAAGTCCGCGATAAGCTACAGTAACTGCTACAGTGAATGTTACAGTACCGTGCTACAGTATCCTGTCTCGAAAACGCTGTTTTGGTGTCGAATTCGCTCCCCATCTCGTCGTCGAGTCCCCAGGGTTTCTGGCTGGCCTGAAATACAAAGATAAAGCAATTTAGACCGAAAAGGGCGTAGATTCAACAATAAAATATGAAAATAATACACAACACATACATGTAAAATATGTCTTTTTAGACGTTTATCAAACATCCCCACACCTAAGCGTTTGCTTGTCCCCAACCAAACAAACATGAAGAATAAGGGAAAGAAGATAAACGGCTAAAAATACGACCTCAGGCTTAGCATTAAAGAACTCCACAAGCACAAATGGTCAGGAATCAAGAAGTGAGCTGTTCAATGAATAATGAGGTGATAATAGCTCTGGTTCATCCACAGTGCCCTATGTGTGTGTGTGTGCTGACTCTCACCTTGACCTCCACACCCCGGATTACCCCAGGATGACCATTCACCCCACACATAATGAAGATGGCATTAGAGTGTTAAAGGCCTCCTCCATGCTCAGTTAAAGTCCTTTGGTTCCTAAATACAACTCCAACTCTTAAGTGACCATAAAACAGGTTATAGGGATCAAAATGGAAACTTTATTTCTTTCACACACAAATATACACAAATTCTTTCTTTTCTGGGTCCGCCTAACATAGACTGCACAAAAATCTTTCAGATGGATGCACATGCTGGCCAGGCACAAGAGTCACCCTCTTAATCGATTACAATCTACATATACGCATTCATGCTTATAAAGCAGAGGAATACTGACATAGACCCCCTTTTTTTTTTCGATCCCTGATAAACTACCTGCTAAAAACTTCACTGAAGGTTGGAGAAAACAACAAAGGAACTTAAAAGCTTTTAAAAGTGCATTGAAGAAAGAATTTAACAAATTAATGCCAAAGCCAATAAGATGGGTTGGTTAGAGTGTACAAGGTGAAAGTGATCGTGAGCATGTATACAGGTGCACTAAAGATGAAACAGAACTACATTCAAGCATATGTACTGTACACCTCACAACTATCATTCTATCAAGCTAGGAAATCCTTTAATAAAATAATCATAGCCATCATCGGTAACAAGCATGCACAAATATAAAACATTCCAAAGAAATAACAAACCATCCCCGCACCTAAAGTGGTACATTGTCCTCAATGTACCTAAGTCAGCAGAATAATGTGGGGGATGAAAATGATAAGCAAAGAATGGGGGTGAAGAAACTTCCCTGATTCCTTGGTGTGATTCTCAGTTGTTCCACTTGGATCAGGAGTATATCACCTAAGGAGGGCGACATAAGTAAAGCTCCCAAAATTAATGATCCTGAAAAGAACAAGGAGCTTATCATCATTCAATATTTTTCAAGAGGAAAAAGAAAGAAAGTATGGAAAAGAGAGCTCCAGCATAAATAACAAAAGAGTTTAGTAGGGATGAGACCTAGCTAACTCAAAAGTACAAGTCTGAACAACAAACAACGAAGAACAAAAGAAAGAAAAATAAACAAGATCGTGTCATGGGTCTAAAGTGATGATGCGGCGCAAGTAGTGGCAGCAGAGGTCGATGAGGATGAGCTGCGAACAATGGTTAGGAGCTCGGATTGGTCGCGCTCAATCCGCTGCTGTGCCGTGATGATCTCCCTCTGTCCTCGCTCAAGGCACTGAATCTGCTGCTGGACCTCAGCGCGAAATGATTCAAACCTGCCTGTCAACGATGGTGAACTCTCCGCAGCATCTTGGTCAGGCTCTGACTCAGTCTCAGTGTCATGTGAGGTGCCTGGGTCCTGTGAATGTGATCCTTGCCGCTGGGCAAGGCGATAACTGCTTCCCCGCTTCTCAACGATCCCAATGGAGACGAGTGTTTGTATCCCTAAGGAAGCAATAGATCCTACCACTGTCATGCCTCTAGTGTGCTCAATAAGTCCCATGCCCCGGATAAGTCAAGTGATGTAGGGTCCAGCGAAGATAGCGCCCAAACGAACAAACTTACCCTGATGGGAAAGGGTCTCTGCTATTAAGTGTCCCATATGGATAGGCTGACGCTCAATGATGCTGTAAAGCATAGTCAGATCATGGCGCGTCACTACCCAGTAGAGTCAACTCTGCCCCCAATACTTCTAGTCAGAAGAACATAGATAATTCGATGGGCAGGGTTTGTGAGTTGGGATGCCTTCCGTGTTCTAGAGTTAGTAGAGATGGAATGCCAATAAGATGTGTTCGCTTTCAACTATGGGACTTCATCAATGGATTGCTTGAACGCGGATGATCGTAGTTGAGCCTCTGTATATAGCCCCAAATACACACCAATATCATCCTCCGAAACACGGTGTTTCTTTCCAAAAGCCCGAAAAGTGACATGGTTTGATTGGTGGGTGAACGGATATGCCTTGACCATCTCTATGGAGCTAAGGACTTCCAAGGTAAGTTCCTTGAATGTGGCTTCTTCAATCGAAAACAATCTATCCCAACTACCATGGGAAATAAGCTCCAACACCGTGCCATCTACTCCCAAAGTGCTCAAAGCTTCCCAATTAATCTTCCTCACCGTGCCGAACCCTTTTCGTGATAGGAGTGCGTAGCGCGTCTTGTGTTCTTCCTTGGAAAATTGGGGTTCATGGACGGGAGACGAAGGTTCCCTCCTAGGTCTCTTGGAGGCTAGTTTCTTGATTGGCATCCTATAGGAACAAAATAGAGATTATCCAACTAATTTACAAGCAAAATAAGCACCAAAAAATGAAGAAATCCAAAAAAAAGTGCATTGCTACAGTAATTTTGGAAAAATTTTCAAGAACTTTGCTTGTAGAAGTAGCCAAAAAATTTTACAAACTAAGAACAATACTTTTATCAACAATAAGCATTCATCAACCAACAACATCCCAAGATATTTCAGCAAAAAAAAACAAGAAAAGTCCAAAGGTTTGAGTGAGGTGCCATACTCTTGCCCTAGGGTAAGATGAGTGGATCCAAATGGTAAATCCGGCCAAAAGCTTTCTCAAACTCCAAATTTTTGTCACCAAGATGGAAAAGAGGAGGAGGAGAGCAAACTAGAGCAAAAAAAATGAGTAAAAACGATGGAGAAATGAGGGAGAAACGGTTAGAAGAATGGGGAAGAAGAGTGAATAGTATGAAGCCCCAAACTTGCCCTTTTAAACCTTCATTCGGGTGGTCTTGCCGACCATCCTTACGGCCGCAAGGATGTTTGATAAACGCCTAAGTATACGTATTTTATACATATTAATTTGTATTATTTTATTATCTTTTTATGAGCCGATGCCCTTCTTATGGTCTAAATCTCTTTATTTTGTGTTGCAGACCCTAAATAAGCCAAAATGAGCTCAAGAACGTATTTGGGAAGAAATCCGTATCAAATACGACGTTTTCGAGTTTCTATCACTGTAGCAGTATTGTAGAAGGATTACTGTAGCATGATTACTGTAGCTGTGCTGTAGCGGGGCACTGTAGCATCGAAACGGGATTTTCTGGAAAAAGGCTGGGAGCCTTGCGGGCAAGCATGCGCCCGCAAGGCAGCCCGTATGGATGCCCGAGAAAGAGGTTTATAAAGGAAAGTTAGGGCATTCTTTGGGGGAATCATCATCTACTCTTTTAGGGCCGGCGCCTCACCTTCTTTGCCGGCCATTTCCGGCGATCTACGGCGCAAGCTTCACCAAGAGGGAGGCACACATCGAAGGAGAAGATTTGGAGGGAAGATCCAAGACATCAAGGTGTATTTTGAAGGTCTTCATCCATTCAAGGGTTTCCAAAGCTAGAGGGAGTGTTTCTTCCTTCTTTTGTTGTATATTTGCTCCTTGAACTTGTTTGAGTGTTCCTCTTTCATGAGGAACTAATTTATTTGTGGTTTGGACATGATGAATTCTAGGGTTGTTTGTTTGTAATTTGGATGATCATCCTTGTGATGTATTGTTGGATGTTGTATTTCTTTTATGGAATCTTATAGTTTGTGGTTCATGTTTGGTGTATTTTAATGCCTTGGTATGCATGAGAACTCGGTGCGCCAATTCTAGGAAATGCTAGGTTGCATGACCATTGCCCTAGTATTAGACTCACCAAGCTTGAAAGGGATTCATGTATGAATACACCATGACCATAGGGTATTTCGTACCCCTCCAACCATTAGGTATGAACATAGATATTGTGTTTGACCCTAATTAGAGATTTCCCTAAGTTTAATGCAATCATAGGAGGATTTGGGCGGATGTGATTCCGATCCAATACTTCTACCGGATTAGGGGTTGATCGCCGTGACCATCGGGGTTGACCTATTTTAGGAGTCTCTTGGCCCAGCTACCATCTCAATATTTCATCCTAAATTCAGGACCTAATGACAACCCTAGGAGAATTCATTATCCAAATCACCTCTTCGTGTGTTTGATTCTCCCTTGTTCGCTAAATGTGTGTAGTAGTAGCCCGGATTTCATTTTAATAGTTTTTTATCTTTTTGCAATCACTGTTTATCTTTTGAAGTGTTAGGCTAGGAAATAGACGAAAGGGGAGTAATAGTAGCTCCTTGGGCCCTTGGGAATACGACCCACTCGTGCGTGCGCGAGTGGTTTATTACTTGACGACCCCGTGCGCTTGCGGGATCACCACCAATGGTCGGCAAGAAGTTCGGGATGAACCCTGCCGACCATCCTTACGGCCGTAAGGATGGTCGGCAAAAACCTCTGTTTGTACCAATTCGTTCTCCACACTTTGTACACATCAACCATCGATGAAACCTTGAAAAATATGGCCGGAAACATCATTTAAACACTCAAAACATCAACATGCATGCATCTAGAACAAGAATTCTTCAAAAACCACATGACAAACAAGTTAACAAAAAGGCGAAAGAATCAAGAAAAAACGACGAAAAGCACCACTACACACGAACCACTATTGAAAACATAAGTAAGATAAGATAACACAAACAAGAAAATGAATACGGGAAATGAAAGGAACTTGGGTTGCCTCCCAAGGAGCGCTTCTTTAACGTCATTAGCTTGACGTGCTTTACCTAAAAATTTCATGGTGGAACAAATGGAGGGAAGTTACCTCCAACCTTTGGAACCGGGTTGCCGCTCGGAAAATTCAATGAAAGACATGAGAAGACTTTGAATTTACCAGCATTTCCAAAGAATATACGATCAACCTCATCCGGAGGCAATGTGGGTACCTCTCTACTCTCTTTTTGTTTTTTTCTTTGATTTTCTCCACATCTTCTCAACACCCCTAGTTTTCTTACCATTATTGGATGAATTACCCTCCACTTGATTAATTTGTTGTGTTGGTGGA